>CM075691.1:77656210-78856210 GCA_037954015.1 Psophocarpus tetragonolobus
CACTACATTGACCGTCGTACCAATAAGTGCCCTTTATCTGCAGATATTAAGCCATTGTTTCCTTTCCCAATTGTAGGTGGAGTCTTTTGTTTTTAAAATGTTTAATGATTTAGAGCTTCTTGATTATTATCTTATATGTGTGATGTTTAAAATTCAAATATTTGAGATGATGATCGGAACAAATTTTTCCCTCTTTGTAGATCTTGGATGGTGGGCTTTGGCTTAGAGTAGGTCCCTCTCCTGGTACCCACAAGTTCACAAAGGTAATTAATATCATGTTGAGTTATCAATAGACAAAATGTATGTACTGGGAGACGAATTAGAAAGGTGAGTGTCCATACTAATCAATTTATATTATAACATCAATTCATCGTTTAAGCTTTTCTTATAACTACACTGTTTTTTGTCTTGCACTATATATAATAAAATCCAATAAAAACGATATGCATCACTGCTTAATCATTCTCTCTTAATGCTACTGAATAGCTATTGGGATTGTGCTTGATTTTTGTCCTGTGCCAATTGGGATGGCGATTTGTTGTTGCTTAGGGGTGGTTCATTTCAGCAACGTTTCTAATCACTCTTTTTGGTTGCATTGGTGATCTTGATTCTCCTTTCTCTTTTCATTGGGATGGTTCTGCTGTGTGAATGTGGAGATCCTTATGCATGTTAGATAATATTATTTATATTTTAAAAGATTGTTGTTTTTATTTAATTATACCTAGAGTATCAAATTTTAATTTGAGATTAGTTATAACAATTAGTAGTGTAGTTTTAGTTTAATTATTTTTTTAAAAAAACAAATGGTGTAAGGTTCCTCTTTAACAACTGTTGCATAATTTTAGGAAGTTGTTAAAGGTAAAGGTAGAGCAGATAGACACATGAATAACCGCTGGAGTAGAAAGACACATGAATAACCGCTGCATATTTTTTGGAAAGTTGTTAAATGTGAAACATGAGTGGGTGAGTGGATGTAAGTCTTGTAACGTATAGTGTAGAGTGTGTAAACACAACTTTTTTTTTCTTTTAAAAAGGAGAAATTCTTATTCTTATCTTTCTAAGAGAAAGACTACATGATATCAAGAAAATATAATTATAAATTTTATTGTTCTACTACCTTAGTTTTTCCTGGAGGATTTTTATATAAGGACATTGTGAACACACATCTTAGATTATTTTTGGGTGTGTTATTGCTTAAAATTTTTCAACAATCTTAAGGATATATTGTTCCTTTTAAATTTTCAACAATTTTATTTGATATTGTGTATGACTATTCTTGTTTATTTATTTGACAATCCTTTTTTTTTTGGAACCCATGTTTGATCAACTACCTTTTCTGACACATGCTATTGTACTACTACCTGCAAAAATTAACTAATGAATGCATGTTGAACAATCATGTCGCATCTATTTTATTCAAGTTATGCCTCTACTAGGATTTGCTTTTGAGATTATGGAGTATTTGTCTGTGCCAAACTCTTATTTTTATCCTCCCTTTAAAGGTTTTGAAAATCCACAATCGACTATCTAGAATCTTACAAATATTTCGTTTTTAAGGCATTTATTATCACATTTCTAAATGTGTTCACAAATATATATATATATATATATATATATATATATATATATATATATATATATAATCAAATACCCACATATTTGAAAATAACACTATCGATTGCAAAAATTTTCCTTCAAAATTAAGTTAACCATAGAGATACATACGTTTGGTTTTCTAATGCTAGTTGTGAGACTCCTTAGAGTCACTTTATAAAGTTTGCACTTAGTTTCTTTTTATGGGCGCACATGGCTTGTCTCTTTCAAGTATGGGGCTTTCTCTTGTTACTATTGTGATTGAGTGTCTATGGTAACGATCATCATTAACATGATGGAAAGGTAGAACTACTTTTGATATCGTTTTATTCATACGATAATAATGGATTCTCGAAGGTATGTGTTTTCTTAATTTATGTTTAATCAATATGGGTGTAATGCTAGTTTTTATTTTAGCTGATAATAATGGAGATTTAAATGTGATATTTCTTTCACTATATAATGACTAACAATTTGGAAATTTAAATATATTTGTTCTATTGTTTTTGAGACACATTGAAGAATAAAATGCATTAGGATTCTCACATGTGACCATGTCAATGTTACCCTCGTAGAGGTGTGGAATAAGAAAAAAAAATGATAGTGTTTTAGTTAAAAAGATAATTGGTGAAAGATTTTTTTAAAATACTTTTATTGTTTCTAAAGAGAAAAGTTATTAGTTCATATATATTATGAGACCAATATGTCCATGGATTTTCTTGATGTGTTTTGATATATAAGTGTTTATATTTTTCTTTTAAAGAAATTGTCATTTGTTACATAAGTTATGAGAACTATGTAATTATTAAAAAGGAAATAATTTGAGTTTTTTGTTGTGACTATATGTCAAATGTAATGTTCTACATATTACAAATTTGTGTATCATAAATTATTTGAGAGATACTATAAATAACAGCGATGGATCATAATGAATTTTCCATTTTATTAGTGGATACAATTATATTATTTAACTTTTAATCCACTAATAATTGTGTTATTACACTTGATTCTGATAGAGCTACTTAGAGATCAACCATGATAGTTAAATTTGAGTATTTTACTATAAAGATAATTGATTAAAAGACTTAGTGGTTAAAAATAAATCACTTAAGCAAATATTCCTTTGGAATATATACATTTATAATTTGAGAAATAACATGTGGTAGAAAATTGTTTAAAAGATATAATTTGTGTGAAGTCAATATTAATGGATTCAATTCTTTTGACTTAAAGCCCTAGGAAGAAAAAGAGAAGATTTATTTATAAAATATTTAGAGGAATGAGACTTAAGCCAATTTGAAATTAACAATAATGGTAATCGACCTTTGTGATTAGAGATCCCATGAAAAATGTTTATATGAGTAAAAACAAGGTACTAGTTAGTTCTCTTAGCATAATTTATTTTGTATCTTCCTATGGTGTGAGATGTGTTATACTACATTATTGAGAGGGTAAGCTTAAAAGCTTTTAATGAATTTCATATCCCTTATGGATGGTGTATGAATTGTAGTATACATTTGAAATTACCTATACGAGTGTCAAGTGGGATCACTTGTATAAGATTTGACATAATCTCTAGAACACTAATGAATCACCAGACACAAGCATGGCCTATTTGCACAAATTGTAGGGGTGTAATGGGATTAATAGACCGCTAATATACACTAAAGTGAATTGGTTTATAGAAGTTTATTTCACTAACTCACTTGTATATTATGTTCTATTATTCTAAGTTTGGTTCATAGTCCAAAAAATGTCAAACGCATTTACACTCACAATGAGTAAATCCTGGAATTTATTCATTTATTTATTTTAAATTGTACTTTATAATACTTTTAAAATATGATGGGGATTGTTAGATAATATTATTTAATTTTAAAATATTATTGTTTTTATTTAATGATACCTAGAGTATCAAATTTTAATTTTAGATTAGTTATAACAACTAATGAGGCAGTTTTAGTTAATTATTTTTTTAAAAAACAAATGGTGCAATGACTAAGTTCCTTTTTGGTAACAGTTGCATAATTTTAAGAAGTTGTTAAAGGTGGAGAGGGTACATAGGTGAATAATTTTTAGGAAGTTAAACGTGGAGCGAGTACACAGTGAGTGAGTGTAAGTGTTGCAAAATGTAGTGCAGCTTGTAAACACAACTTTTTTTTTTCTTTTAATAACGGGAAAATCTTATTGTTATTTTTCTAGGAGAAAGACTACATCAAGAAAATATAATTATAAATTTCAAAGTTCTGCTACCTTAATCTTTGGGCTTATAAGAGTTTGATAAATCCTGAGGGATTTTTGTGTTACATTAAGGACAGTGTGTCTAACACACATCTTAGATTGATTGTTTATTTTTGGGTGTATAGTTGCTCAAACTTTTTCAATAATGCATAGGTAGATTACAATGTGAGTCAACGTAATCAATTCTTTTATTCACATTGCATCCAATTCATCATAATCAGGTTAAGGAGGTGCCCCTAAGATGAGTTAGACACTTTTGAAAATTAAACAAAAATTAAAATTATTTTTAGTAAAATCCAACTTACTTTTGTTTTCTTGATAAAACCTTGGTTTTTTATTTTTAAAAAAGAAGAAAAATTATTAGATTAATTTACAATTTAGCGAAGAACTTAAATTATTAAGATAAGAAAAATATAAATGACTTAAGTTATTTTGGTTATATAATCATCTTTACAAAAGAAAAATTAAAAAGGAAAATGAGTTTATTTTTATTATATTTTGAATTTTTTACACTTTACCTAATTTGTTAGAAAAATCTAGATAAAAAGGTGTTTAAATTAAAATGTTAAAAGAATGAAACTCCAAATTACTATTGCAACTAAATAAGAAAATCATTCATCTTAATCATAGCATAATGATAAAATCATATATGTTATTTAGATATTATTAATTTAAAAGATAAAATAAATAGTGACAGATTGATGGACCAGCTAGTATGTCTCGCCTTATTTATGGCTCGATGAGTAGATGGATTAGTCAAGATGAACCTAGGCATGTTGGTAAGCTGAAAACTCTACTTTATCTCACCAAATTTGCGATAGACTTGCAGATCGATTTAATTGACTCGATTCACTTTGTTACTTATATACATAAAAACCAAAACTCAAAAATTTATTGAAAAATTATTAGGTGATAAAGATAACATACCTATTAACCTATACTTAAATATATTGTATCACATGTAATGATTAACCGAGTCAAAAACAGTAACACGAGTAACTAAATTATATGTATTCTTCGTATTTGAGACGCTTGCTCTGGTCACTCAACAGCCATGATCAGAACTCAGAACAATGGGAGATAGATAAAGACAACCTTACCAAGTAGCTTCTAACATACTTGCGTTAAAGGTTGCAAAATTTTGGGGCTATACCGTTCATCCCTTGAAAGAAAAGCAAAGAATCTCTTTGGAAGGTTTAGGTTACTTGCAAGTTAAAACTTGTACGTATTCTCAGCACGCGGGGACATGAATATATATAAATATCCTTTCTGCTCCTTCACACACACCACATTAGAAGATGGAGCAAAGAGAATTCAATCTGAGCATCTGCCACAAGCTCTATCATTTTATCATGAAAACTCTGGCTTCACAAGCCATGAAGACGGTAACTTTAGGGAAACCTTTGCATTACGGTTCAAGCTCAACTAAGGTGCAGATTACGAACACACAAAGAGGGTTTGGCACTAAAGAAGACAAAGTGGTGCCTCCTGGGACACCATGTCCTTGCAGGATCATTGATGCTGATGGGAATGAGCTGGTGGCGGAAGATTTACCTCATGCTCCAAAGAAAATGGTTAACATCAATCACAACGTGGAGGAGATCATTTTACCAGGTAAGAAAAGGAGCAAGTCATTACAAAATTCTAACCCTCTCGAACAACAAGAGCATCCCAAGCCTCTGCGATCAATTCTCAAAGTTCGCGCTAATCTCAATCATAAATCAAAATGAATATGTTAATTAATTTCGTTTGTAATGTGATGGTATCACACTATTTTTATTTTATTTTTTTGTATAAACATACTTTGTTCTAATTTTTAAGTAAAATGAATGTGCTCATTGTTGAGCAAGCTAGTGGTTTTGTTTTCTATTCCTCCCCCTCGCAACTAGATATGCATGCAACATTTCGTATCATCATCACATCTTGCTCAACATCGCTACTTTAATTTTTTGTGTGCGTGTGAGAGAGCAAGTTTAACGTACAGACTCACACTTCATTTTTATCATTCATTAATATCAAGTAACTTACTTTCACAATAAATTTAGCAGAGTTTCTCTTCATTTCACCATCCATTCTTTAAAAATCTAACGAGGTAAAAAGTAACTAATTTTAACCATTAGATTTTAAAAAAATAAATGTTTAGATGAAGAATAAATCTCATAAACCTAGTATTGGAGTAAGTAGATATCTCCTCTCTCAATATATATAAAATCAGAAAACATGCTAATAATTATAGATTTGAATTAATAATGCTGATTGAACAGTTAATTAAACAAGTCCACGTAATTCTCTTAGATATAGACTTCTCTCACAATGCTTAATATGCCGCTCTTTCTCTACCCCCGCTCTACCACTACCATTATCACCACCATCGTTGGTACCTGGTAGTAGTGGCGGTGGTGTTGGAGGACGACGATAGTGGTGGCTTCACTATTACTATCATTGTCATCACTCCACCATTGTCGATATTGACATTGGTGCTGGCGGTAGAATAGGGGTTATGGTGGCCTTGCAAAGGATTCCACAAGGTTAACATTAAGTATTTGTAGGAGAGGTTTCTGTGTGAAAAAATCATGTAAACTTGTATAATTAATAACTCAATCTGAATTGTTTATTGAAATCTAATCATTATTACTATGTTTTCTCATTTTTTATCATAACTCTTTGTTTCACCTGAATTGTCCTCTCGATATATAAACATAAACTCTTATTATTGGATGACCAAGATACTTCCCAAAAATTGAAATTCATGATCAATGGAGGAACAATATCACCATTTTTGTTCAATAAGATACTAAAGTTGATCATTGACTCATTCCATACTACAAAGAATCGCAAAAAATCTTTTGATAACACAGATTTCTATTTGTCAATGATATCCAATCTAGACAATTAGTTGAATCTCATGAAACCATTTCATAGAAATTCATTGATATATTTTTTTTTTGTAAAGCAAATCAACTTCGATATTTAAATAATCAAATATCATTTTTACTTCAATAAAAGACATGAATCAATAATTATGATTTTACATATGGACATGTATTAATTATTTAGATACTTTTTCTTTCCAATGTAATATTGATATATTATAAATAATAATTACGTATAATAATACTTTATAAATTATAATTTATGTTAATATATTTTATATTTGATGTGATTTATATTTTATAAAAAATTGACTTAAATTTATATTTAGTTGAAAATTATTTTTTATTAAAGAGAGTTTGAATATCAACCTAAATTATTGTACATTAATGAGAGAGGAGAGAGAAAAGAGTTTGAAAAATTAATATAGATGAGATAGAAGAGAGAAAAAAGTAATGATAATAAATGCTAGAAAGATAGAAAATTAGTGAATCATTAAGAAAATAAATATTTATCAAATTATATCTAAATTAATTTATTTTAACAAATAAGATGATTAGTTATTTTGTCAAAAATTATAAACGTCAACATACTCCAACTAAATAATTAGTGGAATAGAAAAAAAATTATGATAGTGATGATAGTGTTAGTGGTAACATTGACGATAATAGTTATAAGGGTGATAACGTAAAGAAAACTGAAAATAGATTAGAGAGAATGGAAAATAAATTATAAGTATTATAATTAAGATTGAATCAAGTGTCATAATGGTAAAGTAGGTCTAATTAAAATCATCATTAATTATAATTGAATATCTTAAATATTTTAAGAACTCTAATCTTATGCATCTAACATTGTTATTAGACTTGGATAAAAAATGTTTACCAACCGTTATAAATCGGTTAACTTGTCCTATGTAATTTAAAACGTGTGACCTGCAACTCATTTTATTTCTAAGCGGTGCATGCTTCATTTCTCCACAAGTGCGTGTTTCCCACCAGGCATGTTTCAGTGTAATTTAATTCATTTATTATTGAATTTTAATTTAGTTGTTAAAATTTGAAATGAAAATCTTTTCCTATGCAACATTAATTATAATTGAATATCTTAAATATTTTTAAAACTCTAATCTTATGCATCTAACATTGTTATTAGACTTGGATAAAAAATGTTTACCAACCGTTATAAAGGAGAAACACAACTGAATCGACCTTTTGTTTTAATTTATACTATTAATAAAGAGAATATCTTATTTTGATGTTTACTTTTTAATTTATACTCATAAAAGTTTATCACTAAACTAACTTTATAACTTTAACAAAAAAATTACTTTAAAATATTTATATCTAACATATATAATTGTCTAAATATATCCACAATTTATAATATATGATATTATATTATATATTATATAATGGGAATATGATCTTTTGGTGTCCACATTGTATGACTATTTTACCTTCTAAACATTTTATGAGTGTTCTCATTTTTGCAAATATAACTTCTCCCTATTTATATATGCATATTTTTACAATTTTTACTTTATCACAAATCAATCTTCCTTAAACATGATTACTATATGTATACATTTCATGATAAATATTTTTAATAAATATGTAAATACACAGATACAACAATATTTTGAGTTTTATTCAAACTATCTCTTCTTTCCATTTGCTCATATTCATTGCATATTTGACATATTCATTGATGATCTGACATATTTTTATCATGTTTTCATAAGCAAAAAATATAAAATTAACAAAATATATTTCAAAATATATCACATAATAATTTATATTTCAAAATATGAAAATTTACAAAAAACATTAAATTAAAACCTTAAAATTGTTATAACATATTAAAATAGAAATGCGAATACACAGGCACGACAACGCCTGTATTTTTGCTAATATTAATAATGAATATATATATATATATATATATATATATAAACAAACAAATGTTTATAAATATATATACATAAATATTTATAAATTATTTAATTAATCTTAAATATATTTAATTTTTAGTTTAATTATTTTCATAATTTTTTTAAATATAAAACCGAGTCATGTCAGTTAACTATTGACTCTCTCCCATCAATCCTTTACCTCATCCGAGTTGATAGAAATATGATAACAACTACACCTGGTGCATAGGTTAGCAAAACTCATACATACATATACATAGAGATAGAGAGAGGATCTTGTAATCATGTCATTAAGGATGGTCAATGTCATTGAATTTTGAAAAAAGTGCATGATTAATGTTATTAAATGAATTATGATTTTAATACTAATAATTTATTTAAAGGACAAAAATGTTTCATAAATATTTTTAATTGATATTTCATTTAACACATAAAAAGACTTTGAAAAATAAAAATAAAGCAAAAATTCTTCTAAAAGTTATTTTATTTTAATTCTTTAAACCTGCTAAAAATTATTTTTTTATTAATAATATTATTTTTAAATTATTAAAAATAAATATCAAAATATTATAAACGTAAAGTAAAAATGTTAAAATTATTTTATTTTTTAATTTTTAGTAGTGTTAAAATAAAAAATAGTAAAACAGTGTTAAAATTATTTTATTTTTTATATTTTATTTTTAATTTTCAGTAATGTTAAAATGAAAAAAAATAGTAAAATAAACTTAAAATTATTTTATTTTTAATTTTGTAATTTTTTTTGTGGTTAACAAAATATCAATTAAAAATATTAATCCATATTTTTGTTCTTTTAATAAACTGAAAATGCATTAATCACTATTCAACTAAGAATGCATTTAATAACACAAAACTATGAACTTTTAAAAAATTTAATGTACATTAATAAACTATGATTTGTTAACTTTAATAATTATTACTTTAAAAATTATTTAGATAAAAGTTATGATTAAATACCAATAAAATTAATTCATAAATGTCAAACTCAAAATGAACCATGACATGAATGGCTACTTAAAGATATGGATAAAACATTTTCATGCAAAGAAAGCGTATAATCTTAAAATATCAAATTATATGATGCTTAATTTAATAAATCAAATTATATGTTGCTTAATTTAATAAAAAATGTATTAATTAATATATAGTAGTTTCTGACAAAAATGCGTCGATGATAGTTTTTATATGTTAAAATTTGTCAAATTATATGTTCATATAAATTTTAACAAAAAAATCTTTACAATTGATTGCATAAACTAAAAGATAAAAAAAATGTTCATATAAAAACTAAAACAGAGTTTCTAAACACAGAAACTGAGGCACAAAGTGTTAGTAAATATTAGGACTAAGAGATTAATAAAATTTTTTATCATATTATTTTGAGTATAATATCTTTTTGAAGTTCTTGTATTTTCAAGTATCAATATTTTTTTTTTCTGTCTCATTTTTTCTCTCCTTGATGATTACATCATACCCAAAATTAATGCTTATAAGAAATTGGAAATATTTGAAAATGATGGCATCAAATTAGATTGAAAACATAAATTCTATCCATGATGATTGCATCATTTTTGTTTTACTTCTTATTTATCTCTTCTCAAGAGAGATATGGTATGAAATAAATTCTACAAGAAGTTCAAATTCATCATTGAATGTCAACCATCTTTAAATGCATAGTTTAAATTCACGAGAGTCACATTTTAGAAATTTGAAATGCAATTAACGAGAAATTATAAGATTGTCGATTTTCCAAATTATGTGTGGGTGATTTTATCCACATTAAATGTGGAGCACTAAGAGTGGCTGTAGTGGGGATTGCAATATATAGTAATATATAAATATAACGCGGATGGAAAAAGGACGAGGATGGGGTGCTTATTTTGTTCTGCTCCTATTTCTTTCAGGGGAATTAGGAAAGGGCATTTCTACACTAACACATTTCCCTCTTCTCTCTCTTTTACTTTCCCTTTCCAACCACAATCACTCTCTTTCCCCAAACCCATGTCTCAACCTTTGACCCTCTCCTCTGCTGTTGTCCAAGAGGCTGAAGACGATTCTTCGCCCAAGCCTTCCCTCTTCGATTATCATAGCATTGACCAAAAACTGCTCCAAAACATCGTTTACGATTCTCTTGTTTGGAGCACTCTCAACTGCCTCCTTGTTGGTGATAAATCTGTTCAGGTCTAACTCTATATGCTTATTCCTTCCTTTCATACAACTTCCTCACTCGTCTACTAAATTCACCTAACCCAAACACACTTTTCATACTTTACCATTTTACTCTATTAGTATAATATAACTCATATATAATAATTAATAAAATCTTTAAATAATAAACTGCTAATTATACTAAAACTCCCTCAGGTTTCTTTTAATTACATTCTTTTTTTATGATTACAGCAACAACTTTATAGGAAAACATGGTGTATTGTGTTTTTTAGATAACACCGGGTGTGGGTGTCGTGTACAGAGAGCAAAAACTTAATAGGGTTAGCGCAGGTTGAAAAGGGGGGAATGTCTGAGGGAATCTGAGGAGGCTTCTTCAAATGTGAGTGTAATTTAGTGAACAATAAAAGTTAGTAGCTGGAAAATAATATCAATTATAATTTACTTCTAACCAAATTCTATTTAGGAGCAAAACATGGAATCATCAATACTTTAAAATTATAAAAATGTCATTTTAATATTGAAATTACTAAACATCTATTATTTAAATCTTTATTATATTTATGATTTTAAGAACCAATGTGAAACTAAGATAATAAAATGATATAGAGATGTTGATTATCAATGTTTCCGATGATAGAGATCAGGAACAGTTCCTGGTGTGGGGTTGGTTCATCTCCCGCTTTCCTTGTTACCCGGGCCATTTCCTGAAAGTCATTGGAAGCAAGCGTGTGAATTAGCCCCTATATTTAATGAACTTGTCGATCGGGTGAGTTTAGATGGTCAATTTCTCCAGGAATCTCTCTCCAGGTAATATTTTTTGTATTCTTATATTATTGTACTCCAACTTTATTTTCGGCACCACGAAACGGGCCATTAAAAAAATATACATTATGTTAAAAATTGACATTGTAGAACCAAATTTTAACCCGTTGCCCAAACTTGCCCATACAAATCCAATACTCTCATTCTCTTTCTTAATAACCTGTAGCTGTTAACTTACATAACTTTAGAGGCTCTTCACAAGGGCAATGTGGGATATATTCTTTTGAAAATACTTCAATATAATTTATTAACTATAACCATTGGTTCTTGAATCCATTTTTCAATTTCACTTTTCAACATTTGTTTGCATCTGAGGCCATGAGCACTTACGTTTGCTTGGAATCTTTTGTTCCGTCATATACATTTTGTAAGTACCTATAGTCGCCTAGAACTAGGATTTATTTTTTTTCAAAATGCCAACTCAGTTTAGTTGATGCCTTTAATTATATATAATTTTTTTTTTCTGTTCGTCTCACTGCAGGACTAAGAAAGCCGATGAATTTACCTCAAGACTTTTAGATATTCATGCCAAGATGCTACAGATAAACAAAAAAGAGGTACGTGTATATTATTAGGACATTTGTGCCTACAAGTGTATTAAGATAGGATCAGTGTTTGTGCCTACTCTAGTTGTTATTCGTTTTATATATCATTTCATTCAAACTCTTTATGCTTGTATTTAAGTTGTGATGGACAGAGGGGAAGTATTTAGAAAAGACTTCATGTTTGTTTTCAACAAAACATTACATACAAAACAGAAGTCCTATATATAGTTATCTTTATTCCAACAAAAGATCGAGGATAAAGATTGAAAGTTTTCCACATCTTCATATTATTTTTTTCTGATAAAGTGAGTCAGAGGAATTTTTACTGGTATTGATTATTCTCTTTCCATAATTTTAATAGGACATACGCATGGGAATAGTTCGTTCGGATTATATGATTGATGAGAAGACTAAATCACTTTTGCAAATAGAGATGAACACTATTTCCACTTCATTTGCTCTTATTGGTTGTCTTATGACTGGACTTCATAGGTAAGTGGTACTGTAAATTTCACATATTGTGCTGTCATCTCTAATTTATAATATCTTAGTAATTCTTTTTAAGGTCTGTTTCATTGCACCTATGGGTTTGTTTAGGCAAATGTCTGAATTTAGATTGTTGATTCATATATATAGTTATATACATATATATCTAGGATTAAATTTGAAGTGTTTGTGGTTAGAAATTGAAGTTTATTAGGAGATCATAAAACAGGTATGCATAGATAATAATGTATGATTTATCCATGTTGAAATTATTCACGTGAACTCTGATGGTATATTTTCATCTTAAGGAAAATTTATTATGAAGATGTGTATCATATTGTTATTTGGTTTTTTTTCTAGGAGCTTACTTTCTCAATATGGAAAATTCCTTGGACTAGATTCCAATAGGGTTCCTGCCAATAATGCTGTTGATCAGTCCGCAGAAGCCTTGGCTAAAGCTTGGAGCGAATTTAATAATCCCAGGTCAGTTTAGAGAAAAAAGTTTCCTTTTCAATTTCATTTGTGGTTCAACTACTTTTGGTTCCATGCTATATCTTTGAATGGAGCTGTACAGGGCTGCAATTCTGGTCGTGGTTCAGGTTGAAGAAAGAAACATGTACGAGCAGCATTATATTTCCACAGTTCTAAGAGAAAAATATCCTTTTCTTATTAGTTACAATTATATACAAAAGGAACAAAATTTTACTGTTTTTTTCCTCTAGCAGAGCAGAATCATATTTGTATTGTTAGGGCTATCAAATGTGATATCAAAGGAATATTTTTAGCAAAGGAAAACTACTGTAGTTTTTATATTCAGTACATATTTGATTTGTAAGAGTTGGTATCCTGAGCTTTATAGTACGCATCATATTAAATCCATACGAAAAACGCTGACACAAATTGATCAGGAGGGAGAAATTCTGACAGATGGAACACTTTCTGTGTATGTAAATGTAACCTCTATCTTCAAAAACTTACTTTTGCTATAGGTCTGTGGCTTAGTTACATTTTGTTTCTGATAGTAGAGAAATATAATATCTTGGTACTTGCAGGGACGGACAAGCAATCTCAATCGTTTATTTCCGGGCTGGCTACACACCAAAGGACTATCCTTCAGAATCAGTGAGCTACATGAATTCAGTTGTTTTGCTGTTCGTTAAACTAGCTTTCCAGCATAGAAACATCTCTTGTTTTCCTTTGACTTAAACTCCTTTTTTATTCTTTCGTAAAGGTTAACCCACTGAAAGCAGTATAGCCTCTGCCTAAAAGAATATCGCATGACTATTGGAAATGGTATTGTATTGGCTAATGGCAACTAATATTTGTTTCCCCTATGCAGTAACCAAACTTCTTTTATGTTATGAAGAATTATAACATTGAATAATCAGGCCCTAAAGTGTTGTTTCAAAAGCAAAATTCATTGGAGATTGGCCAGTATATCATGGCTTGTTGTTCTTCATTATATCACTATGAATAGACTTTCTCTATCTTAGCTCAATTATTTCTTAAACCAACAAGATCTGATTTACTTTTCTTCTTACCTACCTCAACCTTTCTATTCCATGGTTTATCATCTACCATGGATAGTCTTCAACCATAATATGTTTCCTGCTTAAGTTGCATTGCATTATTTTTTAATATTAATGAGCCTTCTATCTTGAAATGAATTCTCATGGTTTGGATATATCTTGCTCAATGTGTAGGAATGGAGAGCTAGGCTAATGATGGAACAATCTTCTGCTATCAAATGCCCTACAATATCTTATCATTTGGTTGGAACCAAAAAGGTTCAACAGGAACTTGCAAAGCCAGGTGTTCTTGAGAGGTATCTTCTAATTAATGTTCTTATATTTTCCAAGTTTATTTCATCCTTTATGCTTCTAAATCAGTTAATCAATTCACAGATACTATATCTAAAGGAAAACTGTAAAATGTACAATTGTGAGTGAGTTATTGTGTTAAGATTTTATCCTTTAGGGTGCTCTCCACTCTCCAGTCCACACCTTACCTTGTTAATCATGATATGATTGTACCCTATAGTGCCAATATGTTTTTGTTATAAATGGACCGCAGGACTCCATTCATTAGTAAGTTGAAAAGGTTTTATCTCGCACAGTGAGATTCTTGAGAATGTGGCAAGTACCTGCAACATCATTCTTGTTTGTCTTTGGTTGGACAATAATTGGCAAGAATGCTGGGTTGATGGTCAGGAACATGGAATGCTTATATGTTTTAAAAAAAATCAAAAGTTTGTTCAGGGGAAAGTGGGAAGGCTTGGGATCATGGAGATTTTGATGAAACTGTAGAAGGCTTGGGATCAGGAGTTATTTCTTATTCAAGTTTCAATGGGCGAAGGGCAGAGATCTAAATTAAAAAGCTTTATTTAGTGGTTGCAGAGAAAGACTATATTTTGACCTGGGAGATTTAAGTTAACAGAGGAAATTAGCGCACAGAAATTTTCATAGATGTGCTTTCATTAATTGTTCTTTTTCACTTTTATGTTCTGTTTTTTATATGCTCTATAAGAATAATGTTTTATGATCAGCTGCTCTTGTACTTCTTTCATTTTTTCTTCATATAAGATTTCTTCTTTCGTCCCTCAAACAAGGAGTAAAAAAAAACGAGAATATATAGAGTCAATGTCCCAGAAGCAAAAAGTTCTGGATGATGGATGAAAATGCATGTGTCCTCAGAACTACACTCATAATTTTCTATTTTGATTTAAGGAACTAGAACCTAGAAGTTTATCATGCGTACTAAACAGGTTTGGAAGCTAAAATTATAAAATTACCCTTGCATTTTTATCTTAGGAGATAAGTTGCTATATGACTAATTTGTTCATTTTGTCTAATCATAGTTTGTTTCTATGTTTGATTTTGATACCTCTTGCTATCCTTGATTCAAATCTGTAAACAGGTTCGTTGAAAACAAAGACCACATTGCCAAATTGCGTGCATGTTTCGCAGGTTTATGGAGTTTGGAAGACTCAGATATTGTTAAAAAAGCAATTGAAAGTCCTGAGTTATTTGTGATGAAGCCCCAAAGAGAAGGCGGAGGTCTTATAGCACTTAAACTTTTATTCAACATTTTATTGGGAAAAAAAAGTCTAGGAGAGAAACTTACATAATGAACTGTAATTACTTTTCAGGAAACAATATTTATGGTGATGATTTGAGGAAAACCCTCCTTAAATTACAAGAAGCAGGTTCTGAAGAAGATGCTGCATACATCCTTATGCAGAGAATATTTCCAGCCACTTATCCAGCAATTTTGGTGCGTGATGGTAATTGGAATACGGGTCATGTCATTGCTGAAGCTGGAATATTTGGTACTTATTTAAGGTACATTGTGGCTACATATCTATCGCAGTTCCATCATCCATACTTAAATTTGCAATACCCTTGACACCCATGGACTGGGATTTGCAGGAATAAGGATAAGATTATCATTAATAACGAAAGTGGCTACATGGTGCGTACAAAAGTATCAACATCTTATGAAGGTGGAGTTTTGCCTGGTTTTGGAGTGGTAGATACTGTATACCTAACTTGATGGAGCCAACCCGAGTTATGACAGCAATTCAAAACATTTTGTATGGTTTATATATTGTCAATAAAGTCTCCTTACTCCTGATTTTATTTGTACGTCTCTAAAAACAGTGAAAGAAGAGGAGAGGCACTCTTGTTTCTTTAAATTTTTCCTATGGACGGTGTCTAATTATTAACTGCACTCAACAACCTTTTTGATTCTAACCATTAAACATTGATGAAATGTTCTAACTGTCCTCTTCAATGAACCCCCTCCCCCTTAGACCTGGCTTCTTCCATCCCCACGCTCCAATTCTCTTCCTCTTTTTGTTAGTGTAAAAAGGAATTATTGTTTGAGATGCTTATTTTTGTTACATGTGTCACTCAGATGTTCCAATGTAAATTGTGATTCAGATTCATTTAGAGATGCAAAACCGTACATTAAGTGTGTATTTCAATGAGTGTTGGCAAAATTTTTTAATATAATTGATTTTATAAATTTGATTTTGGTTAAAATTGATTTTGATTTTGAGATGAAGTGATATATGTTTAAATGTTTGTATTATAAATATGAGTTACAAGTAAAATTCAATGTAAATTTTTTTATCCAAATTATTGATTCAACACAAAGGATCCTAAAGTGCATGTTTAGATAAACATTGACAAAACTAATTTTAAATAAAGTTACTTTTGTAAAATTATGATTAAAATTTATTTTAAGATGATGCAATTTATGTTTAATTTTTTTTTATTATATAAGCAAGTTAACAGTAAAATTTAGTAAAAAAATTTTATTAACATAAAAGTTATTTGAGTTTGTCGTGGATTTTACACAAATTTGTGATAAGGATAGAAGAAGCAAAAAGAACAATAAATTAGCTCAAATCAACTTTTTTTTTTCCAAAGACACATCCGCACAACAAAATCAAACACATTTACTTTTCAGCAATTTCTTTTAGTATTTCTCATTTACTATTTTTACTTTTCAAAACATAAGCAATATTCTTGTTAGATTTTTAAACCCTAAAATTTATCTTTTCTTTTACTATTTTTTGTTCTCTACATGATCTTGTTTGGTTGTTTTTTTTGTGTGTCAAATATCAATTGTGGTGCCTTATTGCGTATCCCAAAAATTATTAAATGTTCTTCCAAGTCATCAGAGTATTAAGCATTATCTAGAAAGGGAAACCTAATTTCATTTAGGCATGAATTTCTTGGCATCGTTTAGTGTTGATTTCTAATCAACCAATCTGAAAAACAAAATAATTAATGTTCCAGATTAATTAATTTGAAACATGAATATGGTATTTACTTCCAGATGAGACAATCCAAAATGCTAATTGTGGACAATTTTGTATGCATCTATCCTGAATAAAAATAAGCAAGTGTTATATTTTTTTATAATCTGATTAGAAATTTATATAATGTATTCTAGATTAACTGATCTAGAATACATATACAGTTGGTCATGTTCTATTGTTGCATTCCAGATCACCTAATCTAAAATTAACATAATTCATTTAGGATTAGTTGATCCAAAATATACACCTTAAATATAGGTTAAAACATGGTAAGTGTATGCTAGGGTTTTGCATTTATTTTAAATGATGGCAGCTTGAATAGCAAATGAGGTTGCTAAAAAGAAACTACCCTACTTTCCTTATAGAAATTTTAGGTGACGTTTGGTTTGAGAAAATGTTTTTTGTTTTCATTTACTATTTTTGTTTTTTAAAAACTGTTTTTATTTTCAAGTTTTTAACATTTAGAAAATATGTTTATTTTCACTTAATATTTTTTATTTTCAAAAAATAATATTGTTAAATTTAATCAATTTCAGTAAAAATATTACAAAATATTTAAATGTATAATTTACAGTACACTTTTATATATTTTTTTATTATAATTACAATGTTGCTATTAAGTTTTTACATAGTTTTAATTTTTAAAAACACTAAAAATAACTTCTTCTTTTTCAGTTGTTTTTTGAAAATGTTTTCAGAGAAAATGTTTTATAAATTGCAATCAAACATATTTTCACTATTGTTTTCTTTGAAAATGAAAACAAAAAATACTCAAAACAAACACCATCCTAGAGTTTCTTAATTCAATTATGTGTTTGCTTTTTGCACCCACCGATTTTTCAAAATATCCAAATTGTCTTTATAACTTTATAAACCATGTTCATCCTTCTTTTTCTCTGTTTGCTTCTTCTTTCACTCCTATTCGTCACTTCCACCCAATTCACCATTTTTTCTTATCTAATACAACATGTCTCCAAAGGTTTTGATATAACATATTGGTCTTGAAAGTGGAAGCTTGTATAATTTTCATTGTAGGATCATAGGTAAGGTCTGTTAATTTTTGTTTTGGTCGATTGCGGATCAGATGATCTGCAACTAAAAGTTTTAAAGTAGATTACAAATCAAATGATTCGCAATCATAAATATTAAATAATATGATTGCCTTTAACTGCAAACTACTAATTTCACAATTGAGAAAAATTTCGATTGTAGATTAGTAGATTCACAAATGTGCGAAAATACTTTACGATCAAATTATCCGTAATTATTTTTTTTTTAAATTTGTTACTTGAAAAATTATCAATATTGAGAAACCATTCCTTTGTTACTAGTTTGATTTATTATTTTGACTTATTCACCCTAGTTTAAGCCATAAAAGAGAATATTTGAACACCCAAATCCACAAAAGTAGACACAAACATGGTTGATAGGAATATGCAAACAACCTCAACAACTATTGAATTAGTAACAACAACGACGTTAACTAATGAAGCATTTACAACCTAATTAAATTTTACATGTTTAACACTTTATTAAACCTTAATATACATACTAACACTAGTCATTAAACAAATTTGAAGTCAAATCATTAATCACCCAACTTAGTATAAAAAATTGCAAATATGTTTTTTTTTTAAAAAAAGGATTAATATGAAAATAATTTAAAGAATTTATGATACATAAAAAAATAGGGTAATGTATAATTAAGAGAAATAAATAATTATCTTTTCTAGTTTTTTAAATGGTAATAAAAAATAAAATTAAGCCAAATTTGGTTATTTCATATTTTAAATTATACGAAAAAATATAGTAATTAATATAATTAATATCTTTATCCTTATATTTAAATTTATTTATTAGAATGATTATCAAAATTAAAATTAATTTAAGATTAATAAAATATAGTATGATATTATAAATATTTATTTTCATGAATTTTGAAATTTTCAAATAAGGTACCTCTATCACAAAATTATATTTAACATTTAATAACAAATTTTAGTTACAAATTTTATCATATTTCCTTATCTAATAAATTTTTATAGAGGTAAATATTACATTTAAATTATTGTAATTAAAGTAGTTATTTATAAAATTTTTAAATTTAATTATAAATATTTAAACTCATTAATATGATAATAATTATTATTTAAAGAAAATAAAGATATTATATCACATGTCAATACATAAAACAATCCATATAATTAAGGTAAGTAATTTGTAAAATTTTTAAATTTAAATGCAAATATTTAAACTATTAATATCATGATCATAATTATGATTTAGAAAATAAAAATATTATGACACATAAGAGCATGCAAAACAATGTGTGAAAATAGTAAAATACTCATATGATGACTAGAGTTACGATCATTGCTTAAAAAATTAATGAGTTGATTGAAGTAACTCTGTCATTGGAATAATCATATATGGCAATTCAAATTGTTTAAATAGTAGTTGATGAGTTGTTTCACCAAGCAGTATTGTTTATGATTAAAAAATATCATTTTTCACCAAATCCATACAAAATTAATAACAATATACAACTAAAAAAATTAAGCAATTAAAAAATTAAAAAAAAATAATTTTCTTAGAATTGCTTATAATTTCTTTCATTGAACTAAAATTGAGTATCAATTTGTTTAACAATTACGTCACACATTAAAAACTATCAAATACTTTTTTTAATGCAATAAACAACTCATACAAGTTTTTTCTTTTGAAAATTCCCCAATGAATTTAAATATTTACATTCAAATTTTAAAATACTACATATTACTATCATAGTTGTAATAATTGAGAATAAAATAATAAGCATTTTTATTAAATAGTTGCTTTTTTTTAATCTTATTTCAACCTGTTTATTTAGATATTATCCTAAATATAAATGCAATTGAACAATTACCTCTATAGAAATTTATTAAATAAGGAAATATTTTGTAACTAAAATTTATTATTAAACATTGCTAAATCCCTATCACTAACTAAAACTAACATTACAGATAACATTAGCATTTATCATATAAAAAAATATTATTAAATACAATTTGATAGTTATTTTAGTATAGTAAACTAAATTTTATTTTAGTTTAAATTATAATAAGAAAATATTTATAATTTATTATGATCTTGATAGAAATTTTAGTATAATAAAATAATAGTTTTCTTAGTTTAAATTAAGATCACACAGAATAAAAATAAATAAATCACATGTGAATTTAATCAAAGTTTTATTTTTAATTTTAAATTGCCAACAAATTAATAGTATCTTACTACTCTATTACATTATAAATTTAACTTACTATATCATGATATATTAATACATTTTAAAACCATTTTTATAAAATAATTTTGATTGGCAACAAAGTTGATTTTTAATTTTAGATTGACAATAAAGTTGATTATATTATTTATAATTGCTTTTCTTAAACAAAAAATAATAGTAAAGTGGTATGCATGTCATGAGTCTAAAATTTTTAAATAATTTTTGTTAAAAATTAACTGTTAAAATTAATTATTTTCCAAAAAAATATTAAAGTAGTTATTTTTAGGATATTCAAATTTAAATGAAAATATTTAAATTCATAAATATAATATTGTAACCATAATTTAGAGAAAAAAATAAAAAATATTGTGTCACATAACATATAAAACAATCATAAAATTTTGTTGATTAATATATTTTCCATATGATTTAAAATAATAATTAGTCAAATCTAGCTTAATTCTACTTTTTTTACCATTTTAAAAAATAGATGAGATAATAATTTATTATTCCTAATTAAGTGATTATACATTGCCCACGTTAAAATTGCAGAGTTAAATTATACATATTCCTATTTTTTTATTCTTCACAACTGCTTTATATTATTGTTATATCAATACATATTTTTAACGTAAAACAACAACAACAGCTATTTGCATTTGTAAATCTGTTATCATAAATTATCTATAACTTTTATATATACAAATTATTAATTTTTATTATTACCTTTCAGTAACATACAAAATAAAGTAACTGAACAAAAAATTTAGAAAATACATTTTATTTTATGAAACATGTTGTCTGAACCTTCTCATTGTAACACATATGCAAATAATCTAAAATTCTTTTAAAGCATTACGTATTATCCAAAATTGTGTTAATGATTCGTAAATTTAACAAATTAATAGTAATATTAAAATTTCCTTGTCTAATAACAATATGATCCGATTTAAAAAATTAAAGAAGTAACTATTTAATAAAAATACTTATTATTTTATTTTTAATTATTATAAGTAAAATAGTTATTTATAAGATTTTAAAATTTAAATACAAATATTTAATTTTATTATTGCAATGATAGTAACGGTAAAATTGTTTAATTGTCATCATGACATAATTTCATGCACTAGTTTAGATGTTATTAGGTGGCACAATATCTTTTTATTTCTTCTAAGTAATAATCATTATTAATGGTTTAAATATTTGTATTTAAATTTAAAATTTTTATGAATAACTACTTTAATTATAATAATTAGATATAAAATTATATTTATTTTATTAAATAGTTACTTTTAAATTTTATTTAAACCTGATTACACTTTTATTATCCTAAATAATTTAAATGCATCGAACAATTATCATAAAAAAAAAAACAATTTAGTTAGTATGTACTATCAAATTTTATATTAACATTCAATCATAATTTTTCATCTTTTTAAGTTTATTAACGTACAAATTAAATATATAGTCATATAAATGAAGTATGACTGAAAGTCAGTGTAAAATTTTTTATACTGTTAATACATACTCATTAAACTCATAGAAAAACTATCAAATAAGAAAATATGCTAAAATTTTCAACTAAAATTTGTTACTGAATATTGCTAAATACAATTTGACAATGATTTTAATATAGTGAAATAATTTTTCTTTTAGTTGAAATTATAGTAAAAAAATATTTATAATTTGATTATTTGTAATTTACTTTTATTTTGATAATGATTTTAATATAGTAAGATAATATTTGTTTTAGTTTAAATTAAAATATATGTGAATTTAATCAATTTTTTATTTTTTATTTTAGTTTGATAATAAATTAATAGACTCTTTCTACTCTACTATGCTATATATTTAATTTAATTTACTAGATCATGATATTAATATTTTTTTATAACCATTTTTCTGAAATAAAGTTGATTGGTAACAAAATTGATTTTTAATTTTAGATTGACACTAAAGATAATTATATTATTTATAAGTATTTTTTGCAAATAAAAAATAATTAGTAAAGTGATGCATGATTCATGAGTCTAAATTTTTAAATAATTGATTGTTAAAAATTATTTGATAAAATTAATAATTTTTCAAAAAAAATTAAATTAATTATTTGTAAAATTTTTAAATTTAAAATGAAAATATTTAAACTCATCAATGTATTTATCATAACCGAATTTAGAAAAATAAAATAAAAGAGATAAAGATATTGTGTCATGAAACATGTAAAAGAATACATAAAATATTGTTGCTTAATATATTTTTCATATAATTCAAAATAATAAATTAACCAAATCTAAATTAATTTTATTTATTATTACTATTTAAAAATAGATGAGATAATATTTATTATTTCTAATTATAAATTATCCACCTTAAAATGCACAAACTAAATTATTAATACATTATTCTAGATCTATTTTCTTCGTCTTCACAATTGTTTTAAATGGTTGTTATATCAAAATATCAATAACAACACATATTTTAAGTTGTCAATAATTTTAAAAAAGCAATTATTCCCATTTTTAAATGTTTTATTTTAAGTTATCAATAATTTTTATATATACAAATTATTAATTTTTATTTACAGTAATAAGTTATTTAAAATTTACAAAATACAGTAACTGAACAAAAAATTTAGAAAGTATAATTTTATTCTATGAAACAGGTTGTTTGAACCTTCCGGCTGTAACACTTGTACAAATAATCTTAAAATTCTCTTTTAAAGCATTACGTATTATCGAAAATTGTTTTAACGATTCGTAAATTTAATAGATTAATATTCAATATGATACCTGCTGTAACAAAAAAATAAAATAAAATTATACCTGACCAAAATAGAACAGTGGACTGTCCAATCCAATCTGATTTTGGCAATAGAGGAGGAAAGGATTGAAGTTAATTGATTTTGCCACCCTTTGGAAACTCTTGTTATTCTGATAATCCAATCACAAGGGATCCTACTTGTTCGAGAGCCCTCTAATGAGCTTAACAAATTAAATTAATTTTTATCAGAGTTAGGAGACAAAAAGTGTAAGTAAAACCATTTACGTATACATTCCTTGGTAGCCCATGGCCCACCGAAAGGGATGCCAAAAAATATTTGAAAAAGAAAGAGAGAAGTTGTTAGTAGTTATTATGCAGATTCGACTCCTCCAAAAGGTGAAAGGTGTCAGCTTGTAAAAACATAAGCCAAATTTGCTAACTATAGAATAAAGAAAAAAATAATCACAAAATTGTGTATAATTAATTTAAAAAAAAACCGATTGATTTAATAATTAATTTGTTTTGGTAGCAAAGGCAGTGAAAGAGGTCAAAATGAGTAATGAGCACTGCTTACAAATACAAGTAGAGCGCGAGTTGTTTCTCCACAAACTCAGGAACCATGTCTCCAACTCAAACTCTGAGTCGGAGCACTGTCCAAGATTCTCCCCTCTTCGATTACCATCGCTTGGATCATCAACTCCTCCACACCATCGCTTACGACACTCTCGTTTGGAGCTCTCTCCACGGCCTCCTTGTCGGCGACAAATCCGTTCAGGTCTTTCTTCTCCTTTTTTATTCATTCCATTCTCTTCACTTATCACCGTACCCTAAATTCTCCTTCTTCTTTCTAACGCTGCTGCCAATTTTATTGATTTCATTTTCACATTGCAGAGATCGGGAAGCGTTCCTGGCGTGGGGATGGTGCATGCGCCGCTTGCCTTGTTACCCACGCCATTTCCGGAAAACAAGTGGAGAGAAGCGATTGAGTTGGCTCCTATATTCAATGAACTCGTTGATCGGGTCAGTTTGGATGCCACGTTTCTCCACCAATCTCTCTCCAGGTCACCTTACTATTTTCTGCATGCATGCATTCTAGCAAGTACCTATGCCTCACTTTTGCTACCTACCACAATTGCAAAGTAGGGTAACTGCATCTCTATTAAGATTTTCCCACTTTTTCTCAATGCAGAACTAGGAAAGCGGATGAGTTCACCTCTAGACTTTTGGATATTCATTCCAAGATGCTCAAGATTGACAAAAGAGAGGTAATTCAGTATAATGTGGCACCAACACTACATTTCCAGTGGGTCACTTTTTATTTTAATTGTTTTAAATATTATTTCAATATGACTCGTATTCTCGTTCTCAGAGATAGAGTCAGATTTTTTTAATTAGCTACAAATTACAACATCACTACTTGGTCAATGTTGTTATGTGGAAAATATAAATCTTGTATATAAATATTTTTTGGACAAATTTCTATATAAATCAATTTTTTTTTCCATAAATTAAAATTAACTTATATATGCACTTTAGCTTTTATAGTAGTTCGGTTTTTCAAAATTGTTAGAGATTATGCAAAAGTTTATCTAAATATGTTCATAATAATATTTACCCCAATCTGAATTTTCCACATCTTCTTTATTTTTTATTGATGATGTGGGTCAAAGGAATTTACTAGTGTTATTTTTGCCCCTCCAAAATTTTAATAGGAAATTCGATTGGGGTTACATCGATCAGATTATATGCTTGATGAAAAGACTAGATCACTTTTGCAAATAGAACTGAACACTATTGCCTCTTCATTTGCCGGTCTTGGTAATCTTGTGACTAAACTTCATAGGTAAGTGTTGCTGTAAATTACACACTATGCTATCATCTAATGTTTTGAGAGGGACTATGTTTCATTGCAGCTATGGTTTTGTTCAAGTTAAATATGTTTACATCTTTTGTGGTTCATTTGAGTTTACTTGGAGATAAAAAAATATGAGCTTAGATCAGTCATGTCACGTCTTTGGGCCTTGACTGTTACCCCCAAGATCGTGGCTACTGCGGTATTCGGTGTACGTACAAGTGTACAAACCCATATCTTCTTTTCGAATCCTTTTTCTTTTGGGACATTCTCGTGCATTCTTTTCTATCAGAATATATATATTTAAGGGTTTAAATCCCTACTTTCTCAATGATTAATGCAAAATCCCCAACCCTGGTTTTGAACTCTTAATAACGTCCAACCCTCTGATCCACTGTTCATTCACGTCCTTAGCTAACCTGTTAACCCATGCAGCTCGTCGTCATTGATTCTGTTAAGAGTGCATGCCCTTTTGTTCCTTGTTTTTTATTTATTTGTAATTCTGGTCTCCTCAGTTTAAATTGCAAGCAATATTAGTCATGTTTTTGCACATTTTATTTCCTCTATTTTTAAAACAAAACAAATTCAATCCCCTTGATGGTTTTCTTTGATATAAAATCCTCAAATTATTAATTTTATCAAAATTTTTCGAGATTTATGATAAATTTAAGATATAAAATAATTTTAAAAGTTAGAAACGAAAATTTAGTAAAATTTGAAGGATTTTATACCATATGAGATCAAGGTTTGTTTGGATAAGAAAAAAAGTGAGATTTTTTTTATCTTGGGATAAATTTCATTTGGTAGGTGAGTTTTGAGCAAGAGAAGCTTTAAAACAACTTAAGTTGTAAATTATTTAAGTAGGATGTTATATTTGAACATTTTAAGTAGAAGAAAATAATTTGGAATGATCTAATTTGGTTAATTTTAAAATTAGGAAGACTTAATTGTCTAAAAAGAAAACTAATAAAGAAACTACCTTTATATTTCGATGAAGAATTTTAAAAGGAAATTTCATTTTATTTTATTAAGGATTTTTAATTATTTTTAATAAAATATATTGTTTGAAGGGTGATTTTTAAGAAAATTTAAAATTCTAATAATTCATAAAAGTATTTTTATTAGTTAAAAATTTAAATTTCTAATTCCTTAAACAAAACTGAGAATATGAAATTCTTCAGACCTTTTTTTATTTTTTTTGTTAAACTTGACCAAGTTTATTTTTTGCTTAACATTAGTTGAATTTTTTTTTTTACTAATGTCAACTTAGATTATTTTTCAATTGACGTTGGTCAATTTTTTTTTTTTTTGTAATGTTTATCAAGTTTTTTATCACACATCGATGAAGATTTTCTTCACAAAGGTTTATTTGAAGCAAAAGTTGACTATGACTATTGTTTTGTACTAAGTTTTTTTTATTGATCTTGATAAGGAATTTTGTGGACATAATAAGTAAAAAGTATTTTTCAATTAATGTCTGAGTTGTTGTTTGGTCAATGTCAATTCGAAGTTACGCAAGATTTTTCTAATTAGATCCATGGTTTAGTATAAAAGTTACACACCTCCATAAGGTATACACACAGCTTTAGTGCCTTAGCCATATCACTGTGCCCTATTACACATTGCTTTGGGAGATACATTGCAACCTTAGTGTTACATGTATAGCTTCAAAGTGTGAGTCACATTGGTGTGATCTTGCTTAGTTTTGTTGTGCGAGGTATATCAATAACCAAGTTTGAATACAAGGTCTTGTGGTCAAGTCTACCATACTATAGGAATTCTGTTTAAAGTATGAAATTCCAGTGCGACAGTGATAAAATTGTGGTCTATTTCAAACCTCTAGAATACTGGCCAAAACCCCAATGCAGCACATATCAAAATTAAAGAAACTAAGTGAATTTTTTTTTGTGTTGTGTGGTGTGTTCTTCACACTTCATAATTCCTAATGAAACTAGTTTTTCGCTCTTTTATTTTTCTATTCATTCCATCATCCTCCATTCTTTTTTGGTCTTCATACCAATGTTTTCACTGCACTAAAAATTACTATATAGGCCTGAGATGAAAATTGTGTCTTAGGATGAGACATTTAATTATTGATTATGGATGTTTTTAATTTTGGCCAAATTTTCATTTTTAACTACTTATAGGTATAATTATAAGTAGTTTCTCCATTATTTGTGATCTTTTATTTATATAAAAGCTATCTTCTGTTCTGTAATAACAGATTTGGGGTTGTTTACTTTGTCTTGTTAGACCATATCAATGACTATTGAAATTAATTGTACGAACTCTGGTGGAAATATATATTTGTTTTAAGGAAATTCTTTTTGAAGACATATCTTTACATTAGTTGGTCATTTTCTAGATACATACTTTCTCAGTATGGAAAATTGATTGGATTAGATTCCAAAAGGATTCCTGCCAACAATGCCATCGATCAGTTTGCAGGGGCATTGGCTAAAGCTTGGAGTGAGTATAATAACCCCAGGTCAGCTTAGAAAAAAATAAAATCCATTTAAAATTCCCTATTAGTTTTGTTGCTGCTTGTGGTTCCTTGCTATATTTTCTAATGTATCCATGCAGGGCTGTGATTATGATTGTGGTTCAGGCTGAAGAGCGAAACATGTACGACCAGCATTTTGTTTCTGCAGTCCTAAGGGAAAGATATCCTTTTCTTAATAGTTATAATTAATTACAGTGCAAAAGGAAAAACTTCCATTTCATTCCCAAATAGCACTGCAGAGTCTTTTGTTTGTAAAAAGGGATCGTTTTATCAGGTTTACGTAGCGATAACGACTGTAGTTTTTATATACTCTGTAATTTGGGTTGGTCTTTGTCCTTAGCTTTATAACACGCATAATATTACAACTATACGGAAAACATTGACTGAAGTTGATCAAGAAGGAGAAATTTTACCAGATGGAACACTTTCTGTGTATGTAGCATTTAGCCTTAAAAAAATTGGCTTTCAGCTATGATTTGTGGCTTAATTACGTTATGGTTCCGATTGTAGAGAAATATGATTTGTTGGCATTTGCAGGGATGGACAAGCAGTTTCAGTCATTTATTTCCGGGCAGGCTACACACCGGTTGACTATCCTTCAGAATCAGTGAGTGATCTGAAATTATACTTTTTTTGCCGCTCAAACGCTCACTAGACCATTCTTCTCCAATGTTGAAACATCTGCTTTGTGTTTTCTACTTAAATTTCTACTCCTAAGCATAGGAAGGTTTGGCATGACCTGTGTGGAAAAAGAAAAGTGTCTCACTCCCTAGCGTTGGGAAACTGTATTGTTTTGTTAGTTAATATATCTTCTAACTAAACTTAGCCTAGTTAATTATCAAACATTCAGAGCCAAAAATAAAAGGGAAAGAGGAGATGTCTACTTAATTAGGAATTTTTATGATTTTACTTAGTTTACTTGGTGTCTTTGTGTATATATATCACTTCTTGCAAACTTCATGGTGGTTCTTCCTCTTTTTGTAGAGGGGTTAACACTTGGTTGAATTCATCAGAATTAATGCATTGAATGTTGTAGTTGGGGGTCTAACATAATTTGATATACTTTTCCTCTTCTCTACCTCTTCCTTTCTACTCCAGGGATTATCTTCTACCATAATAATGTTTCCTGCTATGAGTGTATTATCTTGTAAAATTAGTGAGCCTTCTAGTTTGACTATGAGTAATGGTTTATGAATATGTTGCTCAATATGTAGGAATGGAGAGCTAGGATACTGGTGGAACAATCTTCTGCAGTCAAATGTCCTTCAATATCCTATCATTTGGTTGGCACCAAAAAGATTCAACAGGAACTTGCAAAGCCTGGTGCTCTTGAAAGGTATCTTCTAATTTATATTTTGTCTATCGTCCAAGCTTATTTCATCCTTTATGTATTAAAGTAGTTCATCAATTCAATAATACTATTTTTTACTAGAAAACCGGGTAATCAACAATTGTTAGTGAGTTATCATGTAAAGTGGGATTAACCTTCAGGATCTGCTTTCCAGTCCATGTATTGCTTTGTTGGTTGGTCATGATATGGTTGTAACTGGGAATGATAGGTTTTTGTTTTAAATGGTCTGTAGAACTCCCTTAATTGAAAAACTGATCTAGTGGCGTCGTTCACAATGTGGCATTAACCATTATTGGCCAATGGTGGCAGCTGGCAAGAATGCATGCTTAATGATTGGGATCTTTGGAATTGTGAATTTTTTTTATATGAAAATGTAGAGCTGACCTTAATTTGAGAAGGTTGTGATGAAAGAGTAGACTAATTGGAAGAAATGGTCATCGATTCAGTGCACTGATGATAGATATGTAAATTCAATTTTTTTTTTCTTGGAATGGCTGTAGGAAATATTAGATTTTATCTGTGAGGTTGGGAACGGTAACAGAGGACATCGGGAATTAACTTGTTTTGTCATCTAATGATATTTCTTCAGCTGTTTTGTTGTACCAAAAAGAATTAAATAAATAACGGATTTTCTCATAGCTACACTGCCATACTCATTCTTCCTATATTGATTTATGGAATTGGAATTATTGTACGTACAGAATACGTTCTGATTATAACAAGCAGCTCTGACTAAATCCTTCTGTCAAACCTGTAAGCAGGTTCCTTGAAAACAAAGATGACATTGCCAAGTTGCGTAAAAGCTTTGCTGGGTTGTGGAGTTTGGATGACTCAAATATTGTTACAGAAGCAATTGAAAGACCAGAATTATTTGTGATGAAGCCCCAAAGAGAAGGAGGAGGTTACAACCTAAACTTTTTATTCAACCAACTGCCCTACTTTGTTGAAAAACTAAAGAGAGGGAAGAAACTTATCTGACAAGCTATAATTATTTTTCAGGAAACAATATTTATGGTGATGAGGTGAGGGAAACCCTTCTAAAATTGCAGAAAGCAGATTCTCAAGAAGATGCAGCTTATATCCTTATGCAGAGGATATTTCCAACTATTTCCGCAGCAGCTTTGATGCGTAATGGTTGTGTGCATAAGGATCATGCCATTTCAGAACTTGGGATATATGGTACCTATTTGAGGTACAATACTTGGCCACATGTCTATAACAGTTCTGAGTTTAAATTTTCATAACACTGATACCCTCCAACTGGAATTTGCAGGAATAAAGACAAGGTTATCATGAATAAACAAAGTGGTTATTTGATGCGTACAAAAATATCGTCATCTGATGAAGGTGGGGTTGCAGCTGGTTTTGCAGTGCTAGATAGTGTATACCTGCGTTGAAAAAAGGGACAACACTTACGTTTACAGGGTAAATCAAAATATCACATAAGTGGTGGCTTAAATATTAATGGTATCTCCATACAAGTCTCTTGCTTCTATTGATCGGCCTCCCAAAAAGTTAAAAAAGGAAAGCCACATAGTTTCTTTTTCCTTTTCTTGGATTTCGTATAGTTATATAATTAACCTGCGAATACTTTCTTGACCTTACACAACGACTTGTTATTTTCTTCCAATAAAATCTGGTAAGCTGTTCGTTTATTGCAAGACACGGTTTGTAAGCTAGTATATCTTGGGTTTGAGTTGGTGGTTTTGAGAAGAGAACCAATGAAATAGTTAATTGTTGGTTTGTTTTTTTTTTTTTTTAGTTTTTAAAAAGAGTTTTAAAAAATAGATTTTAAGAATTATTTTTTGGAAGAAAATAAAAAAAAAAAACTTGTTTACTAATGTTTAAAAACTGTTTTGAAGATGTGAAAATAAAAATACTTTTCTGTAGTTTGAGACCTAGGTTGTGGGAAATCTATTAGGAAAACAAGGATCAAGGCATTACACGTAAAACACTAAACTTGTTTCAGTGGAATGGCTGACCTTGTTAAATTCATCACAAGAAACCTGTGTATTGGCTATAAAAGCTATGTTACAATTAAGCGTTAACATTAACATAATGATTCTCATTGTCTTCTGTCATTCCATCCATATTCACGAGCTCGATTTTCCCACAAAGCTGTAAGCCTGCGTTCTTCAATGAGCTCTGCCTCTGCCCTCTCCCTTGCTTCTTCGCAAGTTTCCACTCCAATGTTGCACTTTTCTGCTTCCTTCTGATAATGTGAAAAGGAATTCCTAGCATCCATTATTAACCTTTTGGTGTGTTCCAAGGTCTCGTTTGCCACAACTTTCTGCAAATTTAGCTCCTCAGATAACATTGTCAGTAGATCCTTATTCATTTCCTCATTCAAAACCGGATCATGTTTACCACAATCTGTACTTCCAATAAAAAGAAAAAAAAAAAGACAGGCTGTTATCAGCAATTTTACCATATAGATGAATCAAGTCCAGCAAACGTTCTTGCTGGCTTCATGCATCAAAATCTAAGTGCAGTGTAAAACAGCTTATTTCCTGAAGCGTTTCAAACCAGAAATGCAAAAGAGATAATCTTACCGGAAATTGAGCCATTGACAAGTCCTGCAAAAATGAACATGGATGAGAAATAAACTTATGTAATAAAAAAGGTGCACACGGTACATAATTATTAACTATTAATTAGTACTAGGACAACCAACCAAACAACTCATCACAGATGTAGAGGACGGGTGAGTTTTAACAAATATGAAGGCACTACATGCAAAGGTTTTTATAGAAAAAATCTCCCCATGCTTTTGTCAGACATAAGTAAAACTGGAAACTAACATCATGTGTTACCTTTGTACTCCACCATGTCCAAATATTTGGCAACACAAAATACAATATCGCAGTTGACTTAAAATTAGGTAAACTGATCACCAAATTGAAACTCTAAACCGAATAATATATCTAAATAGCATAGTAGAACTAGAAATAAGAAAACTTTGGTTTTGTATATTTAAAAGAAAAGAAGAAAGAAAACAATTGTCTAATTCTTTATTCGAAGCGAGTGAGTTTTTCTGGTTATTTTATTTAAGAAACAAGAAGGATACGAAGTGCAGAAGTCAGTTCCTGAGCAACTGCACATTGTGACTACTGACTAGCGCTGCACAGGCAAACAAATAAATACTAACTGATTGCGAGAGCTCTTCTCTATGCACATACCATATTCCATTTAACATTTTCAGGCTCACAAAAGGGTTAATTTGTCATCAAATCAATCTTGTTTCTTTTTTTAACTTCAAAACCAAGTTTGCTACATCCCAGAGTAACTAAAAAGAGAAACTCACCCAAAGGATCGTGGAGATATTCTGCTGAAGAGCAGTAACAATCACATGGAGGACAAGAAAATTGAGCAGATTCACTCTTCTTCACCCGCGAGCGAGACGGTGAACCAACCGTGAACACAAGAAAACAAACACTCATCCAAACCAAAACCCACCTGAGAACACCATGAGGACAAAGCTTTTGCTCTTGTGGCTGAACCCTCCACACCCTCATTACAAACTAAAGACTGTTGCTTGGAAAAATATTTGATGGTGACTCATGCCATGATGCAACACTCAGACTGCCATTTGAACATCTGGGCCATGGAGAAGAACAAGTTAGGAATACTTCGTTGGATGCTGAAATAAATAAAGGATATTACTTGCGAGAGAGCACCTTTAACAAGCAGAAAATTTATAAAATGAGATCATAGACGCTGAAATTGACTGTAAAACAAAATCATTGAGGAAGGGCTCTTCAGTTTCACACAGATCACAGGGCTTTTCTCTCTCTCTTCAAGGTTAGTGGAAGACAATGTCTACTTTGTCTTTTGGGGTTAAAAAAAAAGGCCCAGATCCCGGTAAAGAGTAAAGATGATGTCTTTATGGGGTTTGCAAATGAGAATTTGTTGGCCAAGAGTAGGGAAGAATTTGCATCATGAGAAAGAAAAAGAGTGCTTGGTTGCGGCTTTAGGATAATCAAATAGGGTACTTTAATGATTGGGCTTGTTTGTTTAAGTGAGAACGGTAACCTTCACATTTTGAAGCTTTGAGTTTGCCAATAAGGTGGTCCCACATGGTTAGCCAAAATTCACCCAAAAAAAAAAAGTATGGTTAGCCAAAGTTCAACTACTTGGGCGTCCCGTTTGGTTATTCTCTCAGCAACACTCGTAAATGACTTCAAATTATGTTGTCATCATCTTCTGTGATTAAACAACCCTGTGTAATGTATGTGCCCTAACCGTGTGTAATGTATGTGCCCTGTAATTTAGGAACGGCTCAACAAAGAGAGATACTTCGTTGCCAAACAGATACCGTCCACATGGTCTAGGTTGCACGTGCAGACGCTGCTAAATTTCCAGAGTGTTACGATGAAGACAAAAACAAATGGAACGTTACCCACAATATACATCTTAATTAGTGAATTAAACTTTGAAGGGATCATTAACATAGATGCAGTAATAAAATAACTCTAAGAGGAGAAAGAACACAAAATTTGAATCTCATGCACTGAATTTTTTAAAAAAATAATAATAAATGAAGCGTGTATAATTAACTGAAAAAAAAATCGAAAATATATAAATTTTGAGAGTAGTGCTAGTAGCATTCTTGGTTGTGTAAATATATAAAAGTATAATCAACTTTAAAGAGTTTATACTTAAATTAGAGAAGTTAAGAATACACGTGTCAGAATTTTATAAAAAAATATTCTCAATTAAAGAACTTTTAAGTGATTAAATTATTCTCATTTTTTTTTTCTGAAATATATATCTTTCCCTTTTAGAAGACGCAATATCTTATCTTATTTAAATTGAAAACATTCACATAATGGCGGGACCATTTATCTCAATGAATTTTTTTTCATACACAGTTTGAATTCAGATCATTTTAAGAGCAATATATAGACAAGAATTTTATTTTATATTTTAATCTTTTCCCGTCTTTGTACAAATTATAATTTGAAAGAAAATTTTAAAATAATAATATAAATATGAACTTAATTTTTATGTGCTATTAATATAATTTTTTCCACTATTGATCAATCATAAATTATAATATGCATAATAAGTTTTGAGATATAATTATTAAAAAGTTAATAGACTAAATAATTTATCATACATGTTATTTTTATGTCCATTTTCTTTACTTTATCTTTTCACCTACCTAATCAAACAAAAAATAGGAAAACTTTTTAACTTTTTTCTTTAAGACAATCTATAATATAATATATTTTAATACTTACGCCAAAAAAATTATTAGTCATGTAAAATTGAATGGAGAGAGTACTTATAATAATACTCTCTTCTTTAGCGAAATGGTAGTAACTTCTTCATGACCACCAATGCTTTTTCTATGTTTCAAACCCCTTGTGCTCTACATGGTTTCTACAATATATTCAACATTAAAAAAAAAAAAAAAAAGAAAGACAAAAGGAAACGGTTCAAGTTCAGAAGAAAATTTCACATCAAGCGATCTAGATGACTGCCAATATACCCAAGCATCAAGGAACACAAAGTGAGTACAAAGACAAGAAACAGTGTATATTCAGAGGGTCTTCTAGATTATGTCATGATGTTATATAGTACAGGAGGCGTGCATTATGCATCACAAAAAGCAACCATTCCCTAGAATTAAATGTCAATCTTATGACGATGAATGAATGAATTAGAGCAAGGAAGAACCTTTTATGACCGTATCCTTGTCCAGCTTAACCTTTGTCTGTTTTGGAAATGAAACATTGTCTTATCAGAAAAGAAAAAGAAAGAACAACCTAGTGGCCAGTAAGTGATAAGTATGAATCCGAAACCCAGAAACTAGTAAGGCAGAGTCAAAGAATTTGTCTGTTGATGTTTATCTTCCACATTTTCATCATCAGAGTCAGGAAGACGATCAAAAAAAGCATCAAGGTACCAGGAAGATTGATCATTCCAGTCAGCCTTGCTTGAACATGCTCGGCGTTTCTGATCAGCAACCATATCAGGAGAGAGCCCCCATTGAAGCAGCTCTTCTTCGGTGTGATGAACTGCCAAGCTGTACTCTCCCCCACTCCCCAACTGTATTACGCGGAACTCACAGTTCCCAATATTGTTCAGAAGCTCAAACTGTTCAACCGTCCACTTGAACCACTTCATAAGGAAAACACGAGATGCGAGCCCATGGGACACTATTATCAGATTCAGATCATTAGAAGGATCGTGATTAAGCCTGTTCATGTCGACATCCCTCCAAAGAGATTCAAGGAAGCCTGCAAAAACATAATCGAATGCCTAAAGGGATCTAAGAAAAGAAACATTGTTTTGGGAAAAGAAAAGGAAATGAAGGAAGAGATAGAGAGAAAGTGGTAAAAAGAAGAAAGAGGGAGAGGGTACTGGAAACGCGATCGAAGACGTCGGCGGCGGACTCTCCGTCGGGGAAGCGAAAGAAGAATCTGCCGAAGCGTTGGCGAGTCTCCTTGATGAGGGGCATGCGGTCTTGGACCTGGAAATTGCCGAAGTCCTGTTCGCGAATGCGGCACTCTTCGCGGACACCAATGACGCGGTTCCGGGAGAAGGAGCGACCAATCTCGCGGAGGGTGGATCGGGTGCGGGAGTAAGGGGAGACGTAGAAGTAGACACGCCAATTGGGGGAGCCGTCGCCGGAGAGAAGGTGGCGCAAGCGGGCCCCAGCGAGGCGTGACTGGGAAATGCCCTGCTGCGTCAATTGGATCTTAGGGTCGGGGGTGGTGTCGTAGGTGCCGGGGTCCAGGTTCCCTTGGGACTCCCCGTGTCGTACCAGAATTATTCTCTTCGGTAACACTCCTCCCTTCCTACTACACATTTTACTCCCTACTCATCACTATACCTTACCTCTTTAACACACTTTTTTTTTTCCTCCTCAACTTCTCATTAAAAATATCATTACAACTTCATGCTTACGGCTTCATTCACACACTCTATTCACAACCATTTCTTTTTTATACATTGAAAAAAAACAAACCTACTACCATCCAAGAGTTACATCACATTAATTATTACATTCTTTTTTTCAATTTTTATGTCAATATTTGCTTATTAAACACCACAATTGTAAATTAATTTATCATTTCCAACTACAAAATTCATTCATTATCATTCTAAATTAAATTATCACAATTCAACACTCAAGTTTAATTAATTTAAAATATTTTTTTACTTTTAAAATTGTTTTTATTATGTAAGAATCATTATTCAAATATTAATTGAGGGTTCAACGTATGAACATTAAACACAGTAAAAAATAAATAAATAAATAAGTACAAGTTCCACGTTGTATGAGTCTAAATTAATTTCTCATAATGCGACAGTGAAAGATCAACTTTTTTTTTTTTTTAAGGAAATGGGTGATGTCCATCCAAATTATTTGCTAAAATAATTTAAAAGCATACAATGTAAGTCATTGTGGTATTCATTTAGTAGCATTTTTGGTATATGATTAAATATAAAACATTCTTAAGTAAATGTTAATCCCATTTTTGCAAATTCATCAGTTAATCGGTTAGCCTAGAAAACTGACACCATAAAGTTTTGTCACTCTACTAAGGTGAATCTAACATACAAAACCTTTCATGGTACGCCATTGTAAATATGTGATGAATAGGCAACACTTCAACCTTATTGATATAACAGAAAGGAATCTGTTGGGTGAACCTAAAAAGAAGGTCTCTTCTTGGATCACGTACTACACCTCTAATTTATATGGTGAATATTGACAACTACATCACAATTAATCTTAACCATCTCTTATACGAGAGTCATCCACACCTAATTAAATTGAATATCAACATACTGAGCACAATTGTCTTTCAACATGAGTCGTGTTGTATGGATATCCTTCATCTCCTTTACAAATTCCTGAACAAAAAACACCACTTGTTCCACTATTTTACGAATATGTTTAAATACATATTCATTTCTTCTCCATCACAACCTATCTATGGCTACAACAAACATATGCCTCCATTCGTGGCTAGCTTTCAAATTTGACATAAGTCATGCTCTCAATTCTTGTTGCATGAAGAATTTGTGACTATCTAACGGTCTAAGTTTCCACCAAACTCCAACAATGTGGATACAGTCACGTAAGGCGTGCATCATAGTCTCTGCTTGTTAACCACATAGAGCACATCAGATCATCTATCATATGCCTCTTCAATCTCAACTCATTTGTAGGTAGCTTGTGCAAGCTATCTTCCACAAGAGAGTATGAATCCGTTTCGGGCCCTCCCACTTCCAGATCACCTAAAAAATATGATTCCTCTACATTCTATTCGTCACCAGGAAACTCTCATCTGTTTCCCTTGCCCACATTGGAACATCATCCTTTGGATCCCTTTTGGGTGCCTCTATGGCGCAGATATCTTGGACTACCATGTTTGGCAACAAGCTTTCAAACTTTTGGGTAGCCCATAACCATCTAAATTCCCAAAAAAGCACACTTTATTGATAGTATGCAATTGAACATTTTCAGTGCACCAGTTTTTTCAAAGGGTCACGCCCTAATACTCAATTATCTCTCCAAAAATCTATCTCACTTTCATTCCCAACTTGTCAAATAAGATTGTTCTCAACATTACTCCAAGCTTTGATAATGTCACGCTAGAAATTTGTGCCTTGACGGTATACATTAATATGAAGTCTTGCACTCCCACCACATGAATACTTGAACAGTATTATTTGTACCCACAGGTCATCCGGTCTACTGATCATCCTTCATCCTCCCTTTGTTAGAAGCGCAATGTTGGCTTGTTGTGTCATCCTCAAGCCCAAACCTCCCTCCTTTTTGGGTTTGCAAAGGGACTTTCAACCTATCCAATGAATGTTCCTTGTATCATCAGAATCACCTAACACAAAATCCCTGCATTTTTTATCAATAGTATTACAAATAGACATAGGCAATATGTTAGTCTACATCATGTAAGTAGGTAACGCCTGCACCACTGACTTAGCCAGAGTAAGTTTTCCTGCAAAAGATAAAGTGTCATGCTTCCAATTACTCAATCCTTGCTCAATTTTATTTATGAGAAATTGAAAGGATGCTTTAGACACACGATCATGGTGTAAAGTAATGCCCAAGTATTTGCCTAGATCACTGGTTCTTTGAAACTCCAGAGCTTGAGATATTTGTTTCTGGCGACTCCTATGGGCATTTGCAAAAAAGTAAATCTTTGTTTTTTTTTCTTATTGACTTTCTACCTAGAACTTTTGCAAAACATTTGCATCACTTGGTTTATCACTTCTACCTAATTCATGGATGCTTCTGCAAAGAGGAGAAGATCGTTTACAAATGCTAGATATGCTAAATCAGGGCCATCCCTAGTAATTCGAATAGGCTTCCACATCTTGAGGTTCACCACAAGTTGAATCATATGAAACATGCATTCAAGGCATAATACAAAAAGATAGGGAGATATATGATCACCTTTGGCGCACTCCTCTTGATGGTTGAAAAGACACTAGTGCCTCACCATTCCACAATAAACACATGGAGGTAGTAGATATACAATGTGATATCAAATTAATTAGTGAATCAGGAATTCCAATGTCATTTAATGTGTTTTTAATAAAATTCTAACTGAGCCTATCATATGCTTTTTCCAAATCCACTTTTATAACTATCCACCCCTTACTACATTTTTTACACTTCATTGAATGAATTACCTCTTAAGTAATGATAATATTGTCATGACTATTGTGATTAGGAATAAAACTAGCCTGACAAGGGCTACCAGTTTTTCCATCACAGTCCTTAACCTCGTAGCAATTATTTTTGTAATTGTTTTATGATACATGTTGCATAGACTAGTAGGTCCCAAGTGCTTCATATAACTCACATGATCAATTTTTCGAATAAGAGTAATAAGAGTGAAATTTAGATTCACTACCTTCCACAGATCCTCAAATACTTCCTCTATCATTTTAGAAAATGACTCCTCTATAATATGTCAGTTGTTCTTGTAAAAAACAACTTGTAGTCCATTATCTTCTAATGCCTTAAAATTGCCCATGCTGAAAAATGTTTTCCTAATCTACACTTGTGACATCAACTGACGGAGCAAATCATACCCTTCACCCGACAGGTGTGGAAAGGACCCATGGATGTTGGCTAGTGTACATTCCATGTCGTCCGAGAAAATTTTTTTATAGAAAAAGCTAACAAACCTTTCAAGCTTCGTAGGGTCAACGATCTAGTTACCATCTTGAATCTTGAACTTGTGACACCAACTGACGGAGCAAATCATACTCTTCACTGAACAGGTGTGGAAAGGACCTATGGATGTTGGCTGGTGTACATTCCATGTCTTCCGAGAAAATTTTTTTATAGAAAAAGCTAACAAACCTTTCAAGCTTCGCAGGGTCAGCGATCTAGTTACCATCTGATTCTTGAATCATGTCGATTTTATTCTTCCTTCTACACATAATCGTGACACCATGGAATTATCTTGTGTTCTTATCTTTATACGCTAACCACTTTGCACGTGATTTTTTGAACCACAACAATTCTTCCTCCCGAATGGCTTGCTGGTACTTCTGCCATATGTCTACTTGTTTCTTTTCTAGTAGGTAGACTTTGAACTTCCAATCTCTTATTTAGCTTTTCCAAGTGACGAAGAAGATGACACTTGTGTCTGTAGATATTTCCAAAAACTTCGTGATTCCACTTCTTCAATATCTGACCTTTCTACTCCTCACTTTCTCTCCAAAATTCATTGAGAAAGTGTTGAAAATCGGGGTGTCATCCATACCGCAACAAAATGAAATGGTTTGCTTCTCTGATTGGTCTCCTCGCAGAACCCAAACTAGTTAGAACCGAGCAATGGTCAGATTTATAAAAAGGAAGATGATACAGAATAGGGTTTTAGAATCTAAGCTGCTATGGAAGATTTACCAACAACCTATCAAGCCTCTCCAGTAGATTCCCCCTTCTCCATGTAAATATCGGTCCCTTAAACCCGACATCTAATAAGCGAGTATTTTGCACAAACTCCATGAAATTATTCATCCCACACTTAGATGGAGAAGAAGAGTTATCGTCTCTTTCATGGGCATGTAAATAGAATTGAAGTTAGCCACCAAAGCCCACGGTTCTTGGATTAACTCAACTAGCTGTGATAACTTTTCCCATAGAACTCTTCTATTTTGTAGATAGGGATTGTCATAAACAACCGTCAATAGCCAGCTACTACTATTTCTTTTCTATCAAACTCGCAAATGAATAAAATGTTTATTCGCATCTAGGATTTCCACATGCCAACACTCTGACCGCCAAATGCACCAAATTCCATCAGCACTCCCAGTTATTTCCCCTAACATACCACCTATCAAAACCCAAGTCAGCAACCACCTTATTTTCCCTCATAGTATTTATCTATGTTTCAAGTAAGAATATTAAATTAATATCGTACTCCTTCGTGATGTCCATTATGAGGCGGGTAAACCCCACTGCTCCAGCACCCTGGCAATTCCAAGACATGAAATTCATGAACTATTGATGATAGTAGGGCCCCCAACGAGCTCAAGTCCTTTCCATGTTGCTTAGCATTATCCTTCTCTGCCAACAAAGACGCACACCCTGTAACTTCCATAAGTTCACCACAATGCGAGCTCGGTATTCTTTCATAAAACTCGACCTTCCCCATGTCTATTGGCCCAACTCTCGGACGAATTTGACCATCACCATGATCGTCGTTTAGTTGCCGTGGCGGCAGCTCCATGAAAGAGGTCGCAGTTTTCATGTATGCAACGCTACACACATTGCGTGGATCACCAAAAATCAACTCACCACGTGGCTAAAAGTGGCAGATGACTTCCAGCTTCTATCAGACGATTGACTTCCATTGGTCAAAGCCTGGCTCAGATGCATCAGCCGCTGTAGTTGGGTCATCTGCCTCTTTTAGTCCCTCGCCGCCTTCGCATCACCAACCATCACATCGCCTATCACCTTTGTGATCGCAGCACCAGCCATAGTGGCAGCATTAGCCACGAACACGACACCAATAGTAGCCCTCACCCTAGCCGCAGGTGTGATAGCAACCGTTGTCACGACACCACCGTGTGACCTTCCACCCGATAGACGATTGATTGAAGCAATTGATCCTAGTTTCTTGCCAGCCCCGACGCCTGGTTTTGATGTCTTGCTCACGTCGATCTTGCCACTTCTTGCTATCTTCTTCAACATGAGTTTCCTCACGTGAAACGTCTTTCCTAATCTGGCTTCCTACAACACGTGAGTTCGTTTGTCATCTTCTCTATCTTCAGTTTGGTGTGTGAGCCACTCAAAGGATTGGGCTCGCACACCCCGTTTTTGCTATTTGCCACTCCTTCCTGATTGGGCTAATTTCCTTCTCAGTCTTCTTACTATCTAATTCCACATTAATAGTTCCATTCTTATTTTGAAAAATGTCAAAACATGATCCATATTTGGTTGGACAACTATTTTTCACACTCTTACTGACATGGTGGTACCATTCTATTATTCTCCCTTGATACAAATGATTTACGTCCCCATTTATTATTCTAAACAATTAACTACATATCATAAATTTGATTTGAAAACTCTGTAACCCCCTTTTTATTAGTCGTTTCAATCAATTTATTATCACTACTAATTTTCCCATTATTATCACCGGAAACACCCACAGAAGGTGTTGCATGTTCCTATGTCACTAGGCAACCACCATCCATCTCTTGCTCATTCCGCCTATCCACCGCAATCCTTTCTATGCATTGGACATACCTCCCACACGGAAAGCAAATTTTATTTAGTCCTTCATATTGCAATTGCAACAAGTGCCCCTTGCAATCACCTTGGATTGTAGCAGTTCATTAATATTGATTTCAACGTATATCCGTGCACATCGACCTCTTGCCTAAATTTTCGTTTACCGATCGAATTTTAGCATAGTTCCTAATGTCGAGCCAACCTTGCCCAGAAAATAAGTTTATTCAATTAGCATATACTTGTTTTAAAAAATAATAAAATAATTTAAAACAACATTGGTTTATTAAAAATGATTTAACAAATATAATCAAATAATTAAATATGTCATTTTTTTGCTAATTTATAAGTTCCAACTAAGTTAACTTATCAATTGATCTTATCAAATACTTTAACTCAAGGTTATCAAACTCGAGAGTCTACGTAGACTCGTGAGAGTTTGATAAACTCAATTCCTGAACTCGACTCGTAAAAATTTACTTTACATAAAAATAATAAAAAATATCTATAAATAACATACAATTAAACATTTCAACAACATAATAAGTCAAAATAGTAAATCACACATTCCACAATACTTAAATAACTATGTCAAAATAGTAAATCATTATCAAATAATAAATTTCAAAAACGATAATAATGGTAGAACATTCTCATTGATGTTTGATATTGTTAAAAAAATGAAGATTTGATGTTATTAGAGACGTTTGTTGTTCAATTTAAGAATGTCATACTAAATAAAAGTATAATGAACCTTAGTTAAACAAGCTGATTTGTTGAATCAACAACTCTATGGTAAACTCGAGAGTTTACAGAGTTTGCATAAAGTTTACTGAGTTGACTCAGAGTTTACTGAAAAGAAAGTTTATATATGAATTAACTCATAAAGAGTAAGTGGACTTGTAAATTCATAAGAAATTAAAAGTTAATTCAAGAGTTTGATAATCATGCTTCAACCAACTCAAAACTTTTAATTTTTAAGCTAGATTTATAAGTTTCAACAAACTTATAATTAAGTTAATTTTATATCTTGTGTACAAAGCTAAGATTGTGTTTGGTAAACGCAGAAAGCTTTATATTATTTTAATAATGAATTATATATAAGTTTTTATTTTAAATTAATATATTTAAAAGTTATATTAATTTAAAATAAAATGTCAAATGATTTAAAAATAATTAATCTTATTTTGATTTAACATAAAATCAACGAATAAAAAAGTGTGAAAATAGTTTTAAAAAAATAAAATATTAAGAAATATTCAACTTTTTAAAATAACATATAATCTTTAAAAACAGATTATAATTTGTTTTCAAAGTGTTAATACGGATGTTAATCAAATTGCTAAAATGACACAAGCTAAGTTTATATAGGTTATGAAAGAAGTAACAAGATTATTATTAAAAAGAGCGAGAGGAGTGATATGAAGTATTAACTGGACTTATGTTTTTTTAAGACTTAAGAAAAACTAATTATATTTTATTTAATTTTGTAAATAGACAATGAAATGGTGATATATATTATAGTTTTTCATTTTTAATAAGAGTTTTATTAGTATGTAGAAGAATATTCTATTATAACTCTTCATTTATGATTTTGAAAGTATTAATTAGTAAAGTCAAAAAATTATTATAAGTCTCAGTATAAAATTTTTTACATCTTAGTACATACTAATTAAGTTTTTTTAAAAAACTTTGTACCAAAATAATTTTGTAATTTTTATTGAGCATAATTAAATCATTATTATTTCTAAAAACAGAAAAGAAATAAAACCAACGTCACAAGAAAAATCTTCCACTATGCCTTGGAAGGTTATTCGAAAAAGTGGAAACGCGGGGAATCGAACCCCGTGCCTCTCGCATGCGAAGCGAGCGCTCTACCATATGAGCTACGTCCCCTTGTTGATGTTATTTAAAACATGTAAATAAAGAAAAGACACTTACAAACTTGTGTGTTGACACCGATCATCAAATAATTTGTTTTGCCTACCAGTTAATTAAAAAAATAAAGTTTAAACTATTGGATACCATAATAACTAAGTTGAAGATCCTAACTGACAATGACAAAATTGTAGATGTGCCTACAGGGGTGATAGGAATATATTTCTTGAATGATTAATTTTCTTTCCATGCGTTTTATTTATAAGACCTTACTCCAATACGATAGGATACGATTCTCCAAACCAATAAATAAGGGAGGCACCTGCAAAAAATAATCCTTAAGAAAGAAAGGGGGTAACAGATTGTTGTGGTTTAAAGTAATAATAATGACACGATTATTCTCCAAATGACCATACAGCAATAAAAATCTCCAAATTTACTTAATTACTTTCTATTTACAAACATGGAATGGGCTTTGATCTTTTAATTGCCACCAAGATAATCTCAAATTAATTTTAATTAAGCAAAGATTATCTTTAACTTTGTCAGGTAGGTTTGGATTTTACAGATTATTCGGTTCAATTGACGCAGGATCAGAATTGCATACAACTTTTGCTACAAATATACCAACCAAAGTTTACAAAAAGTTGCAACTAAGTCTAAGATGAAAACACCATTATCGTAAAAAGCTAAGTAAAAAAAAAATGAAAGTAGGAAGCAAGAAGAATGAAAGACTAATAATATGAGAACTGCATGCAAATTTTTTTACTTATTTAGTGATGCACTACTAAAAAAGCAAATAAATTTGTAAATTTTTTCCTTCTCCGGTATGCACTGCCAAATTTTTTTACTCTTAGATAGTGCATTGTTGGATAAGTAAAAAAATTTACAACTTTTACTCTTAGATAGTGCACTATTGGATAAGTAAAAAAATTTACAACTTTTTTTACTTCTTCGGTAATGCATTATAAGAGAGTAAAATAATAAAAGATATATTAGTATTTTATCTATCGGTAGGTAAAAAATTTACAATTTTTTTTACTTCTTCGGTAATGCATTATAAGAGTAAAATAATAAAAGATATATTAATATTTTATCCATTAATAGATAAAAATTAAAAATTTACTAAGTACCAATTCAAATTCCTGAAAATTGTGGTAATGATGCATGGGTCTCAGCTTGCTGAGCACCCCCTACCCATATTGCTAAGAGGCGTCTGATGGTACTTGGGACTTGGGCTCAAGCCCAGCTATTTGCACTTAGCAGTCCAGGCCTGGATTGGCTTGAGATGGGGACACTGCAAATGGATTAATTTTTTATAATGAATGATCCTGACGTGGACATGGGACACCTGACTTTTCTTTGGTGGCATGTGTATGGCCTCCCATTTCTTATTTTTAACAAGAATCCAAAGACCATTTTCATATCTTTCGAACTCGTTTCTTGCACTTGAGTTGCGTATTAATTGTGACTTTATTGCCAATAATGGAAGGTGAGGGTACGCATAGTTTCGGAAATAGATGTCACTAGAGAACCACCATCATCCATCCTATCTTGTGGCCTAGGCTCTTTCGGATTACCTATAATGCCCACAACAAAAGCATATTCTATGGAGGCCCTTATACTATAATCGTAGCAAGTACCCCTTTAGCGATACTTTTGGATTGCACCGGTTATTTAAGATCAATTTCAATACAAATTTGTGTGTACTGACCTCTGACTTAGGTTGTAGTCACATAATCAATTTTAAGCATAGTGTCTAAAATTTTATCAACTCTATTGAAGAATTTATCATTGTACAAGTAATTGATTAGAAGATTTGGGATACAAACACATACAACTAACTTTTTGGAAAGAATCACATTTTTTATAAAGAACAACATCCAACATCATACCAAAATATAATGGTATACTATCATCCAGGGACCTTAAAAATTATCCGATTATAATCCTCATGAGAGGAAAAAAGGACTTGACAATAGTCCTGAGACATATTAATAATCTTAAGAGAGTCTTTTTCGACTCAATCGTAGTTAAACTTTGCTTCTAGCATATAGAAGCCCAGAGTGACTATAAGCGACTCCTTCCATGGTTTGCACCACTCATAGATTTCTTCATCTAATATAGGAATCTCCCTGGACGATGTCCTCCTCTTTCAACAATGATGGCAGTATCTCAGATTCCAACATGTCATCAATTTAGCTTTGTACGATTCAGATGTCATTCTCATAGTAAGAGTGTTTGTCTTTTCATCTACAGAAAGAGGGTCCCCCTCCGTATTCGCTTTATGTTTGACTTTACGATTACTTCACATAAGCAGATCTTCCTCTTCCTCAAAAACCTCATACAAAACTCTAACAGAGGTTTCACACTCAATCTTTTTTCATTGATTATAAATTATTATTTTTCTTTGTAGTACAATTGGAAGGTACTATTTTCTTTTATTAAGAAAACCTTCGTCCGGTTTTAATATTTTCTTTGTTTTAAAATTTTAATCATTATTATAAAAGAATTGAACTAAATCACTTATATCATATAATCACTTAACAAAAAAAATTGAATACATTGTTTTTTGGTTTCTTACATCTTCATTTTTCTTTTTGTTCTCCTTATTTATTAGAAAATCCTTAAACTATTATGCGGCTTTTACTTTTTCTTTGGAATCTTTGGTGCCCCTTCACTCGCTTGAATTTCCAATTGCGGTTTCCAATTGCAGAATGAGCAAATATGTCAAAAGGAAATTGGATCACTTGATAGAATTAGGGATTATGCCATATGGTTCTCAATTGCGGATGTCTCGTTGTATTCATCTTAAATTGTGGATGTCTTGGTCAGCAAAAGTAAAAATGCATAAAAAAAAAATTACGTTGTAATCATATAATCCATAATTATATGATTGTAGATTATGTTAACGTATCATATGTAGATCTCATAATTTGTAATATACACGATACTTGTAGTATATTACAGATCATATGATCCGTAATTATATAATTACATAATTATAAATTTTGAGATCTATATAAAATTGTACATTATATAATTTATAATGTATCAGTTTAATATGTATATTTTAGATCACAAAATTCATAATATGTGCATGCATATTGTGAATCAGAAGATCCACGATATATGTATAGATAAGCATGTATATATTACAAATCTCATGATCTATAATATATATATATATATATATATATATATATATATATATATATATATATATATATATATATATGTATGTGTGTGTTTTGACTCACACCATTAAATAACATTAACTTAAAATGATTGAGGTCAAATTTAAAATTTACGAGGGTAAAAAGAAAAAACCAACTCTTAAAGAACCATTTTGAAAATGAACCAAATAGGTAGGGATGATAAATATATTCATACTTGTGGATACTTGTTCCAATTTTGATGGGTATAACCTACTTTGACTGGGTATGAGTGTGGATATGAGTATTACCTGATATATTGAATCGGATACGGGTATAAGTATCTGACTATCCGCCCATTATAATTTTAATAATTATACAATAAGTTTAAATTTATATATTTAATTAAAAATTTTAATTCTTAAACTTTAATTTATAATTTCTTGTTATTAATTATTCTTTATATACTTTTAAATTAAAATATAATTAATAAATTACTATTATAATTTATTTAATAATAAATAAGTAAATTTAAATTGTAAAAAATAATATAACGGGTACCCGTGGGTATACCCGAACCCAAATATACCCGACAGAGACGAAATCAAAATTTCATATCCGTTCTTTTTATACCAGAACCTGAACTGACCCCGCACTTTGGGAGAATAGAGAGGGTCAAACTCGCACCCGTCCTGTGATTCCTACAAATAGGTCATCTTTTATACACTTAAGCCCAAATAGATAATAGTTAGCTCTCTGATTTTGAATTACTTAATCGCAAAGTAAAAAATAGTACCAAACAATCTAGAATGTAAAAAATACATTCTAAAATGACTATCATTGAAGGTAAAAATACATTCAAAATTATTATTTCTGAATGTGTTTTGATAACAACCCAACCCAATAGAGCTAGCCAAACCGACTCTATATTGGTTGTCTATGTATTATCCATGGACAATGTGAGTAAAGGTGTGTTTGTGGCGAATCTATGAAGAGACAAAGTGGATTGGGTTGAGGTCGACGAACGATGGATGGGGTTAGGGTGTTCGGGAAGAGTTTGCACTAGTTGGTTTGACGTGTCAGGTAGGAAACGTCAACTTAGTAACAAAGGACGATGGAGTGAGCGTTTGCTAGGCCCGATTAGACTTAGAATCAGTTTTAGGTGACTCTAACATATGGGTACATTTTAAGAAAGTGACAAGTGGAGGAAGCAAATGGATGGTATTAGGAAGCAATTCTTGTTTAGCAAATATAGTAATTGGGCTTAATAATCCATCTATTTAAAAAATGCATAAAATAAAACCCATTAATATATTATTAGATAATAATATTAACTAAAAATAATATAATATATTAATTAATTATATTTATATTTTAATATATTGTAAATAATATTAATAATTAACTTAGTATAAAGTAGATAGGTTAAAAATAATAGTTGAAGAGTATCCATCTTTATTGAAATGTGAATTTCAATACTCTACATTATTCCAATAAGGTGAGGTAAAAAATGCAAAAGTGTCTCAATCATGTGAAACATTTTATAAACTATAAGTATAATTATTATGGACAGATAGTGTAAAAGAGTTTTACAATGATATTTAACTACAATTCTTCATTTATATGACTTTTAAAATATTAATTAGTAAAGACAACAAGTTTGTTATACATGAAAGGTGATAATTGAATGTCAGTGGAAATTTTTTTTATACATACTAATAGTGTATAAGTATTTTTCTCAGAAACTATTTTTTTTCTAAATTTGAGAAAATGACTTATACACTCTTAGTGTAAAATGTTATACACTAATATTTAATCACAATTCTTCATATATGGAAAGTTTATTTGTTTTACCAATTGATACTTCTAAAGTTTATATAAATAGATTTTGCTACCAAACTAACCTTATAACCCTAAACAAAAGCATGAAAGATATTATAAAGAAAACTTACTTTTGGTAAATTTATACCATTAACTTAAAAAAAGTATATTACAATGATATTTTTAAAAATTTGATCTAATTATGCATAATATTTTTTTATTTCTATTCAAATCTTTGATTTTTTATTTATAAATATTATATTGACACTCCTTTATACATAATGAAAGTAAGATAATTTCTAAGAAGAGACAGAGTATCATGTGACTTATAGTGGACTATTTTCGTCATTATAAATTTTATAAAATATTAGATGTGATTATATATTTTAATGTTGAATTATTTCTTCTCCTTGTGTGAACTTTTGAAGTACATTGCACCACCATGGTACTTTAAGTGATTAACAAGTATTATGAGTATGATAACAATGTCATTGAAAAAACATGAAACTTTCTTTTAATTAATACAATTTTTACTTCATTAGAACTTAATAATAATTAATTGTGTGTTTATTTAATTAAGGTGATTAACATAAAGCTTCTGATTTTAAATGGTATAAGGTTTAAAAACATGTAAACGGGAACGGGTGTGACAAGCAGTCGATATGTCCGAGTGGTTAAGGAGACAGACTTGAAATCTGTTGGGCTTCGCCCGCGCAGGTTCGAACCCTGCTGTCGACGATGTTTTGGCGGAAACAAGTGATAATTTAACAAAATATATATATTATAACAACTATTAATTGAAAGAATAGTCCTTGAGTTGTCGATATGTCCGAGTGGTTAAGGAGACAGACTTGAAATCTGTTGGGCTACGCCCGCGCAGGTTCGAACCCTGCTGTCGACGCTTCTTTTTATTTATTCAGAAGAAAAAATATTTTTCTTTTTGGATTCATTGTTTTTCTCCAAACTACAGTATATACACATTCTTTTTGGATTCATTGTTTTTCTCCAAACTACAGTATATACACATCGTGTCAGCTTAATTTACCCTAGTTTGACTAAATATAATTTAACTTCGTTAATTCCAGCAAAAATAGGGTAAATAGTTGTATGTTTGGTTTGCGTAAATTTTTTAAACATCTTCTATTTGATTTGCTAAACACACCCTCCTTAATATTTGAACTTTTGTGACTCATGCTTTAAAACAATGAGTGAATTAAAATGTTTGTCTAGACTATGCGATACCTACAGCTCCAAATAATATTACATGTATTTTTTTCATTTTTATTGTAAATATTTTTTAAAATTAACTCATTTGGTAGTTTTCTGTAAATCTATTATCTATTATTTTATAATAAAAGAATGACTCAACTAAACACGTGTTGCGTCCTGATATGTTATTGTTTTGTTTTTTTTTCCCCCGCGCAAAGTAACGAGCCACTGCTTTGTTTTTCCTCTCCTGCTATCTGTTATTTTGTCTTTCATGCAAATTCTATGGGTTTTTTTTTCCAATTATTTATTACTTCAGTATTGGATGCTTCTTACTTTGAATTTAATTGCACTTATTTTAAATTTGTGTTACTTAATATTTGAAAAGAATAAAACTAATTATTTAGTAATACATCATACATAAATCCTCCAATGTTATGTGGGAAAATTATTATTTAAATATAAATAAAAAATCTATTTAAATCAATGAGAGACTCATTAACTAGAGTTTAATTGGCATGCACAGTTAGTAAAATATTTTTACACTAATAAAATAATGACTCTTTATTTATGTGACTTTTAGTAACAAATTCTGTCAACGTAAATTTACACCAATTAAACTTTTAACTAAATACAAAAAGTGAGATACAACCCAACACAATTTTTTATTTTGAATAAATTTTAGTTTACAAACTCGCACCCTTTAGTTTGACGCGATCCTTTATAATTGTTTTCTGCTCGAAATCACTCATGAACGCCACAAACTCTCCGTAGTACAACCCAATCATTGCCGTCACTGAAACCCTCACCGTTGCACCACCATTGAAGCCCTTTCCCTCTTCATTGAAGGTATTGACTAAGATATTAACAAAAGGTATCAGATGACACTATTTCGTGTAATCCTTGTATTTCTTTTTTCCCTAACTCTTTCTATCAACACTTTTTAGATTTATTCCATGTTTTTCTCATATTTGCTTTGTTACTTCTAATCCCTTCATATTAGCATGTATTTGATTGCGATAATTTGTATCAGTGAGAATTCTTTTTTCCGTTTGGGTATTTTGTTGAGCAATTGGAACATACCAAATAAAAAGATGTGTGATGCACGGTAGTTGTCTAGTTGAATAATGTTATGTCATTTAGAGAACTAGTGAAGTGCACTGAGAAGCTTTAGCGCTTTATTTTAACAACACTAGATGTTTTTGCAAATGATATTGATATACTTTTCTTGTGTGTATACATGTTATCATAATTAACTTTTTTTTTTATTCTAGAGTTTGAAACTATTTCATTAATAATTGTCATATGATTTGTAGATTGTATTTATGGATTCTCTTGTTTGTATCCCTATCATATCATATTTTTGTTTTAAAAAATTGTCATATCCCTTTATTAATGCCATGTAATACCCATACCCATCCACATTCATGTTACTATTGAAAAGCACTTTTGGAAATGAAATTCCAATCGTCGTTTTCTATAGCTTAATTTACATTTGTTAGTGATACGTGCCGCAAGCATGCAATTACTGTTTGAAAATAGAATTAATGATTGGAATTTTTAATAGTTGTGGGCTCAAGCATCAAACTACTAAAGCTTCTACGCCGAAAGGATTGAACAATCCTAGTGTATAATTTACTGACCTTGTGAAATTTTAATACTGGTCTTCTCTTATGTACAGACCAAAGACGAATTTCTTATTCAGAGGTAGAGTGACAATATTTTAAGTAAATAGTCTTGTACAAAGAACTAAGGAGTTCATTGAAGATGACAAATTTATTTTGGTGGTTCTATGGCTTGATTTACATTTGTTAGTGATATGTGTTATTAGTTCTTCAATTAATATTTTATTGTATTTTTTTTTAATATTGCAGATATTTCACATTGAGATGTTTTAGGAGAATATTGTTAATATTTAAAAATGTTGACAAATTATTTTCTTGAAATGTCAAATTTGTAAACTTTTGTTTAGGATGTTAATTTTTTTAGAACCATTCGAGTACTAAGATTTTTAAATTTTATTTATGCGAATGAGCAGTTGATATGTTTAAATTAGTTGAGATTTGTTTATAATTAGTAGTATATTGTGGATGTTTATGTTGGGATTCTTGTGATTGATTATCATAAAAGTGTTAACTTTTTACAATGATTATCAAATGAACTATTCTTACAAGTACTTGAGTTTGAACTTGTATATAAGCAAAAAAGTTGAGTTTTATTTTATACTCATAAATAAATTTAACTAATTTTGCCTTATTTGATGGTATTATTCCTAAAGCACTCCTTATTTAATTATAATTATAATTCTTTTTTATTCATAATATCAAGTTTCAATAAATAATATTTTAGAAATATTTTTGTTTTGTACATGCGGTTAATTTTCTTAATATGTGAGGATTTGAGTATTTTTGTTTATATATGAGTTGAGAGAAATTATCTTTTAAGAATGATTATAATCACTCTAAGAAGTCGTGACTTTAATATCATGTGTTAAAAAAACACCCATACAATCTTATTTAAAAGTTTTGTGGTAGATCTTTAGAATGTTACTATTAGAAATAATATTATTAGCATTTTTTGTTGGAAATAATAGTGGATTGATATTAATCAATTATATTTTATCATTATCTGGCAATTTAAGATATGATGATAATCATATCTTATCATATCTTTATGATTATTTGAATGGGATTATAGTAAGATTGACTCTGTGATGGGTTGAGTCAATCATAAAAAGTCCATTTGAGGGGTCTCTGCCTACCCTGGGGGATTATAAATTTGCCATCCCATTAAGCAAATTATAACAACAACAATATACATTCTCTAGAATAATCCCCTAGAAAGTAGGTAGTAAAACCCTCAAGAGTTCTTATTGAACTCATATCTCTACAATAATCATTCATAGGGTTTTTGTTTTTGAAGATCAAGAACTTCAATTCAATATATCTGAGGTACACAGATTCTCTTTCCTCTACCTTTTTATATTTAATTCTCTATACATACTATAATTTTGTATCTATTGATTTAAGGTTTCCTTTTATTTCCATTAATTGGTATCAGAGCCAAATTAGATACATATTATGGTTGTCTTCTATTAGAGAATTATGGTTGTTTTCTATTAGAAAATTAAATTTGAATTGAAGATTTTTTGTGTTATTAGTGAAATTTTATAATATAGTTCACTATTAGTTTTTTCACAAAAAAAAAATGAGGGTTTACGCTACTTGTTATTGTTAAAATAACATGTTAAAGTTTCATTCCCTTACTCTTACATGGGTAAATTAATATTTTTTAAGTGCTACCCTTTTAAAACCTAGTTTTCTTTTTTAAATAATTATGGGGTAAATTGTTTTCAAGATTACTTAATAATTTTCCTTTTTTTTATGTTTGACCAATATGAGTCATTTGTGTGGGCAACATAATATATTTGTGATAACTTTACTTTAGAAAGTGTTAATGGGGTTGCATGGACTCATTTTTATACGCATATTTTTTGTGATTTGGTCAAGGGAGAACTTTGTCGTTTTGATACGATCATGAATGATGATTCGTGTGTTAAATTCATTCTCAGAAGCATTGAATGTGATTGCTAATTTTTTATATTCTTATTTTTTCACAAATACCATATTTATTTAATATTTTTATATTATTGGTATTTTTTAGTATAAAAAAAATTGATTAATTCAAGATTAAATTAAAATTTTTTTTACTATTATAATCTTGAATTTTTGACCTATTTTCATTGTGATAATTCTTTACAGTATTTGTATTTTTCAACTATACTGTACTCTCTTGAATATTGAATTATCATTTATAAATTGATTTTAGGTCATTTTATTAATTATGCACAATCTTAATTGTCTTTCTATTATGAACATAATTTTCTTTATTAATTTGCATTATTATTACTTGTCTATCATGGGTATAATAATGTGAATTTTGTATGTTGGTCATATAATATATATGATTAAAATTATGCAAATTTATTGGACAATATGCATAATTTCTTTTTTCATTTACATAATTATAATTTCACTATTTTGGATGCATTTATGTGAATTTTGTGATATAATTTTTTTTTATTGCATTGATGATAACTATACTCTATCGGTGTATTGTTATTAATGTAATTTGGTGTTATACAATGTATTTTTCTTGGCTTATGTTAATGATTTTTTAATACCCTATCGGTATTAGGATTTTATTGATATAAGTTATAGTACATTGTAATTTCTTTAGGGATTCTCTTTTAACTGAACTTTTAGAATTACATAATGTTTCCCTATTTTTGTAATGTTCAGTTTATTTCCCTCATTTGATCATGTTTAGTTATATTTATATGGAACCAAAATTTACACTCTCATTCCCTTTTGTTCCATATTGACTTATAACCTTTAATTGGACATTTTTTCCTTCAAAATAAAAAAAAATATTGCATTTTTTGTGGTGCAAATTTTCTATATATATATATATATATATATATATATATATATTGATAAAGAAATAGTTGAATTTTATTTAGTCCTCTGGGTATTTTTTGTTATGTCAACTTATTTTTTCTTTGTCAAGTGGAAGGATTTTGTATATTAGAATTTTAATTAATATCTTATAAAATAAATTGTCGTGATATAAGATTTTTACCTTAAATGTCCAATTAATCATACATGTGAAAAAACAAATGTTCTTCATAAAATTATTTTTTTTTCTTATCACATTATTTGTGATTACATTGTTGGGATCTATATTAAGGATTTTATATTGGTCTCTTGTAAAATATTTTCTTGTATAACAAACTCTCTATTGATTTGCAATATTAGTATGAAATTCTTGTAAGGACAATATAGGAATCCCAAATTTTAAGAGATTAATTTCTCCATACCATATTTTATAATATTGTTAATGGTATTCTTGTAAAAGCTAGAGGCTTTATTTTGGGATATATAAATAAACCTATGTCCATTATAAATTGTGATGAGAGTTAGAGACTATTTATTATTATATCCTTAATATATGCAAGAATATGTCTCATTCTTCTGCTGCATGTAATCATATTTTATTCTCAAGTGTGTGTAAATATTGTTTATTGTAGCACTTGATTTTTGTTTATGATTACTTGAGAACTTGCTTATGATCTCATATTCTACGTAAAATTATCAAGTGATCCATTTTCTCACTCATGTAATTATTTTTTTAAGATCCTCATAAGGGTCAATATTTTTGTAAAGATTGATTAACATGTGGTTAATTATGAAACCATTTGTGAGAATTATTTATTCTTATGGATGAATTTGTAGATTTCATATTCTTGTTATTTTAACCACTTCTCTCATTAATCATTTGTTATTCTACTACTTTCTAATTCCTTAAGTAGAATAATAGTGAATTTTAATTCACTTTTATTATTATCTTATAAAGTCATCATCTCACTATCACTAGAACTTTTAATACTAGTGTACCCTAATGATAATCCTAATATTTTTGGTATATTAAGGATTAGTGGGAGTATATATAATCTTGTATTATCTCTCGAAACTTATATACTTTATGTATTGTCATATATTCTTGTGCACATTTAATTGTGATATGACATACTTTATAGGACTTGACTATTTATTTTTGTCCTATTTATATTGAGATACATAAAATCCATCGTATCTTTGTAGACATCTTTAACTGATATTAAGGTCATTCTGTTGGGTAATGCACATTAATCCTTTTGGCATAAAATTATGCATTGTGCATCTCTTTTACCCAAATTTAATATTGATCAAAATTTTATAAGTATATTGTAGATGCAATACTCCTATCGAGTATGATTTTCTACTTTGTAAAAAAGTGCTTATTATGATAGTACTCCTATTGAGTACAATTTTGCACTTTTGAAGTACTTATGAATTTTTTTTGTTTGGACCAATTATCTAAATGTTTGCTCAATTGACATTTTGTGGCCACAATAATCTGAGTATCATTTTATATAAACTAGGTGTCTATGTGGTTTTAGTAGGGAATTTATGGATTTCCTACTTATCTTTGGATTCTTACATAGTCACTCTTTTTTGAAACTCAGATTAGTTAAATGTCAAATATTATAGAGCATTTATGTAGCCTATATGTAATTACATATGTTATTGGGCTATGATGAATAATTAGATGCATGTAAATTATGCTTTCTCACCTATATAATTTTTCGGACTCAAGTAAAAAAATTTTTTTTATTAATTAAACATTTTTTTATTCACTGATCAAATACTTAACTTTGGAGTTTTATAACTCATATGAGATTTAAGGTTTCCTTTTATTTCCATCATTTTTGTCTTAAATAATAATTTTGTGAATTTTTTTTTATAATCTTCCATCCATTTTATATGACATTTTAAAAAAATAAAACCATCCAAATTAGTTGTCATCAATGTAATTGTTATCGTATTGTAAATGAGATGATTAAATTATAGAGATATTAGGACTTGAATTTATATAATATTTTTTATAAAAAAATTACTAATTATATTTCTTAATATCTCACCAAAAATTTTAAAATATCATATAAAATAAATAAAGGAAATATAAAATTGAAAATTATTTAATTTTAATATAAACGTAGATACCAATATGGCTCATGTAGTTACGTGGGTCAACATTCTAGTTTAAACTAATAATAAAAAATGTATTTTAAAAATAGTAAATTAAATAGTGTGAGAAGTTCTTTATATAATAATCAAACCAAAACATGTGGAAGAGACTTATACTAGACCCAAAAAAGTAATCAAGAACCAAGTAGAGTCTAGCAATGGATTTAGAGTTGGATATAGATATTTATAACATGCACGGTATATATATACTTAATCTTTTTTAGGTCATTTAAATGTAGGCTTTTATGAAGATTGAAAGTATACTTAAAATTACCCGAACTCTATAGATTTGACTCTGAAGCTCGAATTATAAACTTAGGTAAAACTCTACATCATATAAAAAATAATGATAAATACTTATAGATGATATATATATATATATATATATATATATATATATATATATATATATATATAAAATTACCAATTCATCATTTGAACAATAAAATAAAGAAAATAAGGACATAAAAATTAATAAATATGTTCATATTAGTGGAAGAAAAATAGGTATTGTGAGTTACCGTTTTGTAGCACACTCTCACAGCTTATTTGAAAATCACACTTGTATCTTAAGCAAAAGAAGAACGATGATTAGTGGAGAAATTTGAGAGAAAATGTTGAAATTAAGGATATTCATTTGAAATGTTAGAAAAATTAATATGAATTAAGGTGGGGTGTACAAAATGATTATTGATTGAGCAAAATAATAAGCAATATAAGTTTACTCAACAATTGATTTTAGTTGTGAGTTGACTCAAGAATTGGAAGTAAAATCATAAAATTGTATAACTCTTATTTAAAAAATAATATACATTTAATTTTCAAACACTTTTCTTCAATATAAATTTAAAATTATTGAAAGTATTAAAAGAAAAAAAAATATTATGTCACTTAGGTGACTTTTGAAAAAAAAAATTCAATTTAAAAATGATAAAAGTACTTTAATTCTAAATAAAAGATTATATATATATATATATATATATATATATATATATCTTTTTATGGTTGTGAGTGGACTTGTTTAACCTCCTAGTTATGATAGATAAATGTTGACCTAACAAAGTCGATTCATTTTTTTGCATAGGTTGATTGACCTAAGTGGATCCATTTTTTTAAAAAATTACCTAAGTGAGTATGTCTTAAAAAGTATTACTAAGATGAGTTTGTTTTTGGGTTTAACTGGTCAAATCACAACTCACAATTGTAGTTTAAGTGTCACGTGGTCTCTAGTGTGGCAAAAATTGTTTAACAAAACGCAAGTCGCAGTTGTGGGTTTGACCAACGCCCCTCCTCTATCTAGTGGTTATAAACCAGTACACATTTCTACACCACCTAAACCGCAACTGACACATGTGGTCTACCCATTTTTATTTTTATTTTTTTTGTCACTAAAACGGACCACTATGCATGGAGCATCTTTTGTTTTGCAGTTATTACCCGCATAAACCGTAAATGTGACTTATGGTTTATTTGGGAACTTCTTTTAAGCCACGAAGACAAAAATGTGCGAATTTTTAGGACAATAAAATTGCAATTAAGACTTGTAGTTTCTATTCCATTACAACCTTTTATTTTGCATTTATTGTCCACACCGCAAATGAAACTTGCGCTTTAGGTTGGCATTTTCTTCTACGTAAATCTAGTTCCACTTGTCCCACAAAATCACAATCAAATTTCAATTTTCAATCTTGTTTACAAATATTCATGTTTGTTTCCTTATATAATATTGTGATATTTTTTTTTATATGTTATTTTTTTGTTTTGTTATATATTATTTTGGGTATTATTTTAACATAATTTTTTGCTTTAAATTTTAAATTTTAGTATTATTGTTATTTTAACATAATTTTTTCTTATCAGTATTATTGTCATCACTTTAAAAAAAATTTAAAAAATAACAAAATTTAAAAACTCAAAACTTAAATTAAAAAAAAATTGAACAATAAAGTAAAATCTGAAAAAAAGTAACTTAAAAAAAATTTAAAAACATAACAAAATATGAATTTTTTTAAAAAAAGGACAAATTAAAAAATGTAAAAAAGACAAAATACTAAATAAAAGGCTGTAACAGAAAAATATGGATATTGAATATAAACCATAAGTCTTAATTGTGATTTTATCATCCTAAAAATCCGCGTCTTTTTCGTATATGTGGGTTAAAAGAAATTCCCACGTAAACAGCAAGTATTTGTGATGCGAATTATGTGGGTAATAACTGCAAAATAAAATGTGTCCCACACATGTATTAGTTCATTTTAGTGGCGAAAAAATAAAAGAGTAAACTGTAGGTGCCCTTTATGTTTAGGTGGTGTAGAAATGTGTGATGGTCTGTAATAATTGGGCAGAGGAGGAGCACGGATAATTGACCTGTCAAACCGCAACTGTAAGTTGCGGTTTTAGTGTTGATTGGTCAGACCCGTAACTGCGACTTGCGTTCTGTCACACTGGTAAACACACAGCTGAGGTGACACTTAAACTACAATTGTAAGTTGCGATTTAAGCATATCAAAATAAAAAATAGACTCATTCTAGTAATATTTTTTAAAACAAACCCAATTAAATTATTTTTTAAAAAAATGTAGTTCAATTAGCCATTTTGGATACTTAAGCACGTGAACTCTTTATTTGCTAAGCTCTAGTAAGTATAAGAATAGGTGGTATTGACCAAGTTCCTTTTGTTGCTTTTCCTCGTATATAGCTTATGCCATCATTGTCATTGTACCCTTATGATTATGAGGAAAGCAAAATACTTAAAAATTATCTTGGTTCCATGGTTTTGGTCCTTCAATCATAGTTGTCAAGGTTTAGACTCCTCGACAAGTCCGCATCCCACCATGGTTTAGGCTGAGTCGGAATTTAAAAGGTTTTAAAAAGAAAACAAGTTAGTTATATCACAGACGTCAATTTACTTACAATTGGCCATCTGGGTTAAATTGAATCCAATTCACCCACAAATTTACCTGAGTTTTATTTTTTATTATCATGTGAATATTATTTTTTAATTTTAATTTTTAAATTATTATGTTATTTATTTGATTCAAATTTCATACCAATATAGTTTATAGTTTTTTGGTATCATCTAACTAATATTTTATATTTTTAAAATAATAGTTAATATAATGTAAATGTAGATTTTAGTAAAAAATATCATTTAACTAGTATTTAAATTTTTGAAATTTAAAATAATGTTACTATATCTTATTTAAATTTAATTTTTTAAAACAGTCATTTTTTTCAAAAATATTAATTTAAAAATATATGTTTGTTTAAATTTTTTATGAGTTAGTGCCGGTCTATTTAACCTATCAACATGTGATAGACTGGTATTGATAAATTTTTTAGATGTAAAAGGAAAATAAATTAAGTTAAATTAACCTATTATTAAGTGAGTTAAAGTGGATCCACTAACAACAATTTTTTAACAACTTTATCTCTTGTGATTTTCCTGCTTTATTCTCAGAACAATAATAGAAGATTAAAATGCTAGGTTAATCATATATCTACCATGCTAACTTTTTGGGTCAACCCGGGGCATTTCAAACGGATTAGAGTTATGGACTAGTAATATGTTTTATGCGTTGTCACATGCGATGTATGCATAGACTGGAGTATAGAGATTAGAGTAGAGACAAAGGGGAGTTTGGAAATTAGAGAAGAGAACAACCTTAGTTCACATGCATTGTCGTCAATATAGCCATGGCAGGGGAATGCCAATTAATCTGGTGGACAATAGCAAAAGAAGGAGAAATGGTTTGTGAAAGGAAAAAATATATATGCGCAAATTTAGAGAGTGGTAGTATTTTGGAACATGAAAAATAATTCCAAGGGACCTCAGCTCAAATTTTTTTGCATTATTGACTCGGATGATGATGATTCTTTATGTTTTTACAGATAAACGTTAATTGTTAATTTTTATTAATTTTGAAAAGAAAAAAAGACTTATTTAAACTGGCCATCATCTCTTCTTTCTTCCTAAGATTTCTGCTAGGCCATCCAATGTTTCCACATGCTAAACTATGATTTTGATAACACTAGTGTATAAGAGAACTTGAATTAACCAGTATTGTTAAAATTTTAATGTCCAAGCTAGTTTTGTCCTTTACTCTAAGCTACAAAAGTTGAAAATTTGGTAAATACAAATGTGTTAATTGTTCACGTTCCGCACATCCTCTCCTATATATATATATTGACACGAAACTGCTTAGGAATACAAAATGCAGTTAAATAATTACATGAGTTTATTTGTGTGGAGGTTAATTTCCCTGGTATGGTTTTCCCGCAAGGAAACAACACCGCATGCAGGTTGCAGGGTGGGTGCACCATCCAACCTTTCTTCTGCCAAATTTAGCAGCGCAACAATTCACACACGACAACGTGAAATCACGCTTTACCATGCACGGTTCAAAATGTGACCGCCACGTGTCCCTCCTGAACCTCACACAATGCTGATTCCACAGATTCCAAGATTCCCATGAACATGAACATGGTGATGGTGGTTCACCATTTCGTGGCACCTTAACGCTTCACTCCCTGCCACAGTGTTGAATTTCCAGTCCCCATAGGTGTGTTGTGCCTTTTCTATTTCTTCATCTTCCTCCTCTTCTTGATCTTGATCTTGATCTGGTACCAAACGCAATGTCAAGCGTCCATTATGGCGCGAAGCATGGAGAATCTCGGATCGGTGTATTCGCACTTGTGTCAACTCGAGCCTTCCATCTTTTCTGATGGGGCGGAGATAAAAGCTGGGTTTACCATTCCGGTTCAAGGAGGGAAGAGGCGGCGGAAAGGAGCGAACCTTCCCTCTCCCCTCCGCCTTCATGATCCTCCTCCTGCAAATCTGATGGTCGTAAATGTCATTCTCATGGTTCTTGAGAATCTGGTCTGAGCTTTCGAAGCCCAGACTCTCCGTGCAAGAACCCAAGCTGTGGACCTCGCCCACGTCGATGGATCTCTTCTCAATGGGCTTCAACATCGCCGACTCCAGCACATTTGGAGACCGGTGTGGGTCGGTCGTCGCCAGGCCCAGGCCCATCAGGGGCTGCTGGAACTGATTTTGTTGCTGCTGCTCACACGTGTCACTACATGTGTTCTTCTTGAAGAACAGGTTGATCATGGCCGGGAGAACCATGGATATATATATATATAGAGAGAGAAAAAAAGGTATTCTTTTCTCTTTGTCAAGACATAATCATCACTCACATTTGATACGGATGGAAAGAAGAGAATTAATAAAAAGGAAGGTATGGGGTATGGGGTGGCACCGTGGCAGAGTGAGAGTGCCAACGAAATGAAACAAAACCAAGGGTTTGAGACTATGAGGTGGAGTCCGTGATACAGCAAACGGTGCCGGGTCCCACGTTGGACTCCCCTCTATTAGTCTTTTATTTTGTTCCACTCAACATACAATTTCTGGATCACCACATTAATTATGCGTTGACCCTTTTTTATCAATTTCTTTAACTAACTGTTAACTCCTCACTTCTTCTCTTTTTTTTTTATCTGCACCTTTTAGTCAAACATATCTAGCTGTCTCCCAATTTTGACCAGCCGTTCTAACAAAACTTTAAAATGTTGACCATCCATAACAAAATTACGAAATAAAACGGATTTCCCAATTGACAACTTTCTACAAATTAATCACTTGGATTAGGCATGCCTCTTCCAATTGCCACACGTTTTTTCTTGCTTCCACCTCTGCCTAATGAATAATTAAACTGAGCTTATTATAATTGATAAGTTTTACTTTCATGAAATACAAAGTTATATGTATCTTCTACCCAGTTCTTATTCGAAAAAAGTCTGCTACGACCAAAGACACGTGGATCCTACATGAATTACGATCATGTCCAGCCCAGTTCTTATTTGAAAAAAGAGTTTTTCAGATCAATCTTATAAAGTGGTTCACATTTCACAATTAGTCCGTGTCCTTCTTAAACGTGACAACACGTATATAACAGAAAATGACTAAAATGGTTAAATTATAATTATTCTGCACATCTTATTACTATGCCCTTTCATTTGGGATTTTGATGGAATTAAGATCAAGATTTATGTTGAATACTATAAAGAATGATTTGAGAGCAATTAAGGCAAACTTTCAAAAGGATGTATTTTATTTCACGTGATATACCAAGTGCCAACAAACGCATTTCAAACATGTATTCCTCCCGTGACAAATTTCATCCTTCTCAGATAAACTTTTTTATATATATATATAATAAATGTTGGCAATTTAGTTGTTCATCAATATTAAATTGTTCAAACATTCCCCTTTCAACTCAATTTATTTTTAGCAGCATCATGGAACTGATATTGAAATACTATTGACCGAGGGACCCATGAACCATGATGATCAAATCTAGGATCGCAGATTCAACCAAACAATTTTTTGGCATCATAAACATGATCGAGCTTGTTTCGTCAAATCTTTATTCATCATCTATCATCTGGCACTTTGAGAATTGTTATTGGATTCATTGTGCATGCAACTCTGCTACTGGGTCATGCCAAATTCATCTCTTTGTTGAATATGGATTCAGAGATGCTTGAACCTCTTCTAGTGTACGCCCCTTCGTCTCTGGTACTAGTTTTGCCACGAATAGAATGGTGAAGCTACATATGCTAGAGAATATGAAGAAAGTTCCTGGACAAATATGAATTTTTGTTTTCTGGGTATCATTCCTTTTTGAATTTTGTTGTTTAGTTCACTTTTCTTTTTGTTGTTGTTCCTTTTGCTTTCTTTTTTGAGGTAGGAGTAAGTATTCGCACAAGGAATTAAGAGTAAAAATGCGAACCTACCTGCTGAACTCCAACTCATGAGGAAGTTAAAAGCGTATGATACAATCCAAGAACACAACCAGCTGACCAAAGTCACAAGACTTCCAGCAGAACCCTTCACATTGATGGGGAAAATCTGGGGGGGAAAAAACACAAGTTAATTTAGTCAAACCGCAGACTTCTTATGATCCAATTTTTATTTCCTATGCTCAGAAACAACCTCAGACATTATAACCCAAGGGATTCCCCCCATGCCAAGCGAGAAAGATCCTGTATATACCTGGTCATTACAAAAATAAAATGGTGAAATTGCATTTTAAGACATAACTTAGAGATCAATTTCCTTCCACTATTTTTCTTAAGGCCTCAAATCAAAGATGCATGTTTTTTTTTTATTATTTTGCAACATTTTAAATAGTCTTCATTGAAGGTATATTGCTAATTAGAAAAAATATCACCATATAATGTTATTCTTAATTACTTCAACTGCTATGTAAATTGTTTTGAATGCCAAGAATCAAATATAATCTCATAAGTTTACATAAACAGACACAATGTAAATCCTAAAACTAAATCTATCTCAATCAGATACACAAAAAATGTTCTTTATTTCAAGAATTTAAGAACTTCATTGACTACCGTAGAAGTACTTGATCTTCTCAGATCTTATTATTAACTGAGCAATTGATGCAAATAAAAAGATAATAGTTTATCATATCTCTTTCCAAATATTAAAACAAATTAATAAATCTGAACTCATGTTTTGTTATTATCCAATTAAATGCTTAAGATTGCACACTGTAGGTCTGTAGTCAAATATTCAAATAATGGTGCATTATTGCATAAGCATTGGCATTGCACAATCGTTAGTTAGTCGATACCAGTACACCAAAGAGTGCCAGAATGGGACTGACTTCCTTCCATTTATGTAGGTCCTGCATAAGGTAAGCTAGATTAATTGATTGTTTAGAAATAATAAAAAATAAATAAATAAATATAGTAGAACAGATTTTGTTAATCGGAGAACCTGTAAGAAGAAAGATAAGCCTGCAAGGAAGCATCCTAAGCATGTTCCTGATGCAGAGATCTGCATAAAAGCAAACATTATTCAGATTTTACTGGCCAGCACAAGGCAAGAGAAACAAAAGCTTAACCTTTTTACCAGTAGAAGCGGTCGTCTCCCAGATTTATCCATCAGAAGTACTCCTAAAGCTGTCATTGGGATCTATAAAGACAGAAATGAGTGGATAGGAGTGAAGACTCGCCCAAAAAGTGGCATCTATATCATTTTATACAACATTAAGAAGACAAGCGGATAAATTTATTAAGAGAATGAAGAACCTGAACAGCAACCATTGCTATCATTCCAATACTTCCCGAAAACCCTGTGGTGGATAAGAATTTTTGCCTCTATGACTATCATGTTATAAATTTAATATTATCAGTATGTGTCATAAAAAAAATGTGTGCATGTACCAGCAGAGATGAATATAGAACTTGCGTAAAAAGAAATGCCGTTAACCCCTCCAAACTGTTGTAATATCATCAGACCAACTCCTACCTAAAAAATTAAATACCATAATAATCTGCCAGAGGATATGATAGGTTGCATGAATGGGGATATCTTGGAAAACTTACAGTAAGTGACTTCAAATACTGCCATTGAAATAAGCCAAAAATGCTAGCTTCTGTTTGCCTCTGAAGGACTTCTGTAAAATCCTACAAAAGAAGTAAAATAATATATTAGACTCCCAGGCTTCTTCTCTTTCCCCCTCTTCCTTTTGCTACCAAGTCATATTGCAAACCACAAGTTAACCCTCCGATGAACAAAAGCTATATATATACTCTGATTTCAGCGGCCTCTTGAGAAACATCAGCATCCTTTCCTCTAAGGCGCTGTAACACAGATTCACTCCTTTCCCAGTGACCAAATTTTACCTGCAGAAGATTGCAACTATCACATACTTGTGATGCGTTTGTTTGACATGTAGTAAACTATCGTAATTCCAATTATTAGACAAAAGTGACCAAAAATCTCAGTTGCTTGTACGAACTGTGTCCAAGAAACCAACACAAATATCTGAAACAATAAACCTTCTAAAGCCATGGACAACTCACCAGCCACCTAGGAGACTCGGGAATGAAGAATAGACCCAAAAGTTGTACAAGACACGGAATAGTTCCTAAGAGAAACAAAAAAAAATTGACTTACATTCTAACTTTTTAAATTTCCTTTTGTTAGAACAAAACCTTAAAAGAACATTACCTATTAGAGCCAAAATCCGCCAATTCAAGAATGCTCCAATAAGATAAGTTAACGATACGCCACAACAAATCATTAGCTGTTAAAATAAATTCCAAATAGGGATTTAAAATAAGGCTATTCATGCAATATCTAAATTAGCACAGGTGATATGTGTAATGAAAGAAATGATACTTAGAGAAAACATCATTACTTTACCTGATGAACAGTGGTGAATCCCCCTCTAAGATTCTTGGGTGTTATTTCAGCTATATAAACGGGTACCTATTATGGAAAGAAAGAGAACAACCCATTTGTATTTCTTTTGAGATTCTGAATATCTTTCGAACTGCAATTATGAGAAACTAAGAGTCACAACAGTTACCACATAAGACAGAAGGCCCATCCCACATCCTACCAACAACCTTCCAACATAAAGCCACCAACCAACCTTCAAACAAGCACCAAATGTCAAATATCATCTACTGAACTTCATTCAGATGACAAGGTCTGAGTAAACAAGACTGTCTCCTCTTTTCCCATAAGTTAATTTCTTAATATTTTTTTTAAAATAAAAAGATTTTTGGAGTCTTATAGGTATAAGTGAACTGGATTATATGCAATTAGCATGTAAGAAACTTAGAGAAACATGGGACGAAGTCAAAGAAGTAGTCAACCTTTGACAATGCTATGGCAAGCCATCCCAAGATACAAAATACTTCGGAGAAGCCCATAGCCTGTTTTTCAAAATGCAACACAACCCATGATTGAAATAAGACTGAAACTACCATTTCAAAATATACAAAATTGGATAAACTTACGGCCCGTCGACCTGCGTAATCTGCTATCCTACCACTTATGATGGCACCAATCATTGCTCCAATTGTCAGTATTGATCCAAAAACTGAATACTGCATAAACCAAGGCAAATAGAAAAGCTTTAAATGCTTCTCTCATTAGTTAATGTCGAATGCGCGAGACAAAGGTTGTGATTGAAAGTTAAAAACCTCGGCCACGCCAAGATTGAGATCTTCCATGATTCCAATCTGAGCAGGTGATGAATATCCCACCTGCAAAAATCAGGCAGTGACCGTGATAGCTCTGAATTCTCATAAATAGAAATGTGGGTATACTCTTGGAAAAATGCACTCCTTACCATTGAATAAAATTTATTAAAATTATAAAATTTTGTAAATCTCACTTCTTATATCATGAGTCTCGCTCATGATTTTGTAGTTTTCTAAAAAATTTAACTAATAATAAAGAATACATTAAAAGAAGTATAACCAACCTTGCGTGAAGCACTTTAAATAATAACAAAACCAAAACATGTGGAAGAGAACTTACAGCAGACCCAAAAACGTAAGAACCAGAGACAGCCACTAGGGTGGTAAGTAGAAGAATAGGCGGTACTGACCAAGTTCCTGTCTGCTGCTTTTCCTCACAGTTGATGTCATCGTTGCCGCCATACCCTTGTGATTCTGTGGAAAGCAGAGGACTTGAAAATTCGCTTGGTTCCGCGCTTTTAGTACCGTCCATGATTACGCACAAACAGAAGCGGAGCTACACAGATTTTTAAGGTTGAGTGACAGATTTAATGGTTCTATAAAGAGTAGTGCCTTATGTTGTGCAAAAATGACAAGTGAGGGCACCAGTGTTGAGATAAATCTGGTGTCTTGTTGACTTGAGATATGGCGTTTGTTTGTTTTCATCCCCGATTCATTGGAGGCACCGTGACATGATTTTTGTTTCTGGGAACGCGTAATCTGAAACAATTGGCATAAAGTTTAGGATGTCTATTCATAAGCTTGCACAAAAAGCCAAGAACTCAAAGCTGTGGCATTATGAAGGGTGGACAACGACATCGCTGTCTACGTTGGCAACTTGGCAGTTTGCTGTGTAATGATATGACTAATCAAAGTATTACCAGTAAACTTCACTTGTTTTTTTTTGTGGGGTTATTTATTTTCAACCCAACATGTATATCTTTGCATTAATTTTTATACTCTCGCGTTTAATCATATTTATTAACGTTATTTTTAAAATATTAACATATTCATATAACAAATTTATCAGATATTGTAAGTAAATACTAAGACAATAAGACTTTTTATCAATACTGTGAAATTCGACCAAGACCTGATTAAGTTAGTTGTTGAACTACCTAGTTCAATTTAACTGGCTCTATATATAAAAAAATAAAAAATATATATATATAAAAACGTAATATTACAATTTTCACTTTTTATATTTGCAATTAGAATAAAAAAAATAAGAAATGATATTATTTAAATTTTTTAAAAAAACTTAAGCTCAACCAAGCCTGAATCATTAGTTTTTACTTGAATCGGTCGGTTCAAACTGGGCTAACTGCATGTCTGGTCTATTCGGTCTATTGAAAAAACCGACCCAAGTATGTAACTAGGTCCTTGTTCGACCAGTCGGTCTGAACCAATTTTTACAACTATGCTTTTTACCCTCGTGCATAAGTATTTTCCTCTTACTTATAAAAATTTAAACCGTTAGTAAAAGTGTGAAATTCAATGTTTCATTTTATAATAAAAAAATTGAAAGTAATGAGTAAAGTCTCATATGCCAGAAGCATTACCCCTTCCCCTCGTTCTTTCTCTCATTCACTTTCCTCCTTGGTTTTGTTTCCTTTCATCTCAACTTTTTGTGTTTCATTTACTATCAATTTTTTTACACTTAGTGGAAGGGATAGTGTTATGAGAAAGAAGGAGAGTGTTCATATGTAAAGGTTGCTCATTTCAGCTCTCTAAGATAAATCCACAACTCATAAACTAAAGAATAGGTTATTGACATGTGTTAACTTTAGGTAAAATTATTTTTAGAGTGTTACGCACTAGTTTTAGGAATTTGTATGATTACCCATAAATAAGTAGAGTTTCAAACAAATTTCTAAATGTTGAAATATTTATTAGTGTTTAAATATTACTTTGCATAATACTCTTGAAGTTGGTGGGAAGTTGTTGTTTACTTAACAATTTGTGAAACATACTCTTTTTTATTGATTTTATTCTCTATGGAATTTATTTCAAATGTTGAGAACTTTATAAAATTAAATTGAGTATGTTTCATGAAATTGGATATTTAATTTGGAAAGGACTTTGAGAAAATAGAATAAATTTGATATTTATATCATTGGGATCCATGTTAGAATCTCATATGTTGTTAGCGAATGATAACGACCTAGATGCATCTAGTTGTATGATTCTAGGAGGAGATGGTTATCTATTAAGTTGTTGTCACTTTATGGAGATGGTTATCAATGAGATAGAATTGCCCTTGATCTTACATTATGACATTGATACATAATATAATTTCAAGATAAAAGAGTTATTCATTAGATGAAGCTACCCAAGAGAAAGATTACTCTTGCAAGAGAGGGTTATCAACAAGATGGAGTCTTTTCTCGATTCTATCATAAGTGATCCCTGTTGTATTTACATTTCATATGATTTATATTTTATGTTAATGCATTTCATTTGAAATTTGCATATATATATATATATATATGATAAATTTGTTATTGTTTTGGATATGGTAAACATAACCTCTTGCATATTGGGAATAAGTTACATGAGGTTGTGGGGTTTATTGAACTAACTAGTTTAGTATGTTTTATATTGCGAAATGGTGGTTGTTAGCTCTCACCAAGTCGTTGTGACCTACCCCTTTCTATTATTTTTCATCTAGATTCTCAAGCAATTGAGTAGCAAGTTGTGACATCTTCATTCATTCCAACACTATTGTTACTTTATTTTGGTAGCCTCGTTTGGGTTGGCGATCATTTGATGTTATTTTGGGATTATTTGTGTATTCTGCAATTATAGAAAGTCGAGTAATGAGTTTTATGTTTAGATATTATATATTTGATGTTAATTAAATAGATATGATCTTGTTGGAAATTCTAACCGGTGAATTATATTACTAATAGTTTTTTGTATAAATTTTGGGATATCTAATATATAGGGGAGATCCTACCAAAATTTGTGTAGAATCCTAGAAGTATGTTTATTTAGGAAAATTATTGGTCAAGTAATATTTTGTTCTATTTAAGTTTGTCAAGTTAAGGATATTAATCTGTGCGTTAGTCACGACCTTGGATTTGGGTCGTGACAATTAGTTGATTGTATATCTATTATTAACTATTAGAGAAAAGATTTATGCACAACCAATGTAAGTTGGCATTCACATAATTAGCTTATGTCTTGACAAATTTGTCTTTGTACATCAACAATCATGTCTTATTCACTTAATCATTAAACATTGGTTAAGTAGAACAAAGAACCCTCAATGTTATAATGATGTCTAGAAATTTATGTTACTCCTCACAATCGACAATAATATGTCATCCATTGTAACTAAATCTCAAACTTCTTTAGGGTGACATATATTTTACATATCACTTTGAAAATTTTCTCTTCATGAAATAGAAACAGTAAAATTTTTTATTCAGGAAAGTCTGTAAGAACCCGTTTAATTAAATACGTTGTTAAAGGGAGGAAAATGAATAATACATAGAATTAAATGTTTAGCTATATTTAGATTAATATAGTAGAGAGAATAATTAATTTTATTAATAATATCAATTCTAGCAAATTAGTCTTAAGAGAATAATGGGAGTTGGAAAGAGAGATAAAATTGTTATTTATTGGTTCGAAGAATTTTGGTTGAGTTTCGAGAAGTTTTCGGAAATCTATTTAAGAGGGGTGTGAATAACAAGTTAGGACTCACTAAACTCACTTTACCCTCTTTCTTCTTCTTTTTCTTTACCTTTCTTTTCTTTCTCCTTTTCATTGTCTTCTCTCATCGTCAAACTCTCTCTCTCCCTTGAAACCTCAATTTTTTTTCCTATGCATGGTTAAGGAACATCAAATATAGGTAAGTTCGATCATAATTTCTGGAATCTTTTTTAGTTCATTTTTTATCTTATTATTCTCTTTGAAAAGTGAAGTTCTTGAAAATCCTAATTTTGAAAGTTCCTATTTGATCTTTAATTCTTGTCAAGTTTCCGAGTAATTCCTCTGAGTAGATTCTCCTCCTTTGATTATAGTTAGTTTTTGAAAAAAAGAAATAGGTAAGGGGAGTTTGATTTTGTCTTTAATTTAGAAATATATTCATTTAATAATTATCATAGGAATTGTTTGTGAATGGATGATTGTTGACATGAATTTGAGTGATATATGAAATTGAATGTTTTGGTGAAATTGATAATGTATGAAGTATTGATTTGATGATTGTTTAATTAAGAATGATGTGTTGAACTTATGGTTATGTTGGAATTGAATGAATGGGTTAAGATGTGGGTTGTTACGTGGAGGTAACAAGGTCGTGAATGTGATATATTGAATTAGTGATACAAATGATTCTGTCAAAGTGATCCTAACACTAATTCCTCGGTGAGCAATGATGCAATGTCAAGACTTTGGTGAGCTACAATGAACTGGTGTTTGATCCTTAAGAGGGCAATAATACACCACAAAGATGTACTCAAGATAGCAACTAGATATCAAACTAGGGTCAGTTAGACTAGACACCATTTGGATATCATATGAGTATACCTAGATTTCAACTGGTTATCAGATGGGTCAAGTAGACACTAGATACCAGCGTGAGGGAAGTCAGATAGACCATTTTGGTATCTGAATTCAATGTAATTAGACTTTCCGAAAAGCGTATTTTATATGTTATGTGAATCTATGAGCTTATGTTAGGGGAAAAACATGAGTTTGAATCTTGTACACGATTTACTTGATTTGTAGATTTATGTTAAGAACATAATTGAAAAGTTAAAGAATTCTTAAATTGTATGTTAGTGTTTATGTCGTGAACTCACCTTTGTTTGTAAGTGTCTATGTGTTTGACTATGATGATCGTGTTTTACACGGGAGCATATAATGACGATGTAGGGGAAGGGCAGAATGCAATGGAGTGAATGATGTCAAGCTATGCATGAAAGTTTTCACGATGTTATATTGTCATTTAATATGTATATACTTAAGGATATTAAATTAGAAACACTGTTATTTCTGCTTCTGTGAATGTTATGTTTTATGGCATACTCATTTGAACATGTTGTAATGAGATAAATGAAATATTATGTATAGGCTATATGAATACATGGTTATAATGTTAATAAGGTAAGTTGAACTGAACAACAAAGGTTCTGCTATCTGCAGGGTCTCGTTGAGCGACAAGTCTCGCCTAATGAGTTTTGGCCTCTGTTAGACATGTTTTTAGCTTTGTGCCCAATAAGAGTGTCGCCTAATGCAAAGTTGTTTTAGATTGGAATTAAGTGGGATTTGTGCCAAGCGAAAGGTCTCGTTCAGCTCAAATTACTCCTTATTTAAAATTAAACAAGGTTTTTGCTCAACGATGTGTCTCGCTAAGCAAAGTCCTTCTACTAGGACAATGTGATACAGTGTCTTCACTAGGCGATGTTTGTTGATGGGCGAGCTACCCTAATCGTTGTTGGGTGATCAGGTTCACCAAAAAAGGTATTATTATGCATGCCATGTTATATTTTTGTTGAAATTCTACTTACACTTAATTATATATTATGTTAGAAGGATTGTACTTTGAAGAAATTTTATAGTTCAGTATTTTGGGTTATAAATTACATGTGAAATGATTATAAATCAATTAACTTAAGTTAATAAAGGGTATAACTAGTGTTAGTATTTTGGGATGTTACAAAGTCAACTTCAATTACATTTATTAATGCTAAGTTTTTGTCTATCACAATACTATTAGAAATATGATCATTCCTCATAAAGAAACTTTTAACTTTCTCAAGGATCCAGACAAAATTGGTCTGTCGTTCAGCTTCCGGATATGCAAAAGCCACATCAATATTGTTCATTAGAAGAACAAACAATCTCAAGTAATGACGTCTTATACTACTGGTCGTAAAAGTATTATCCATAAGAAAAACAATATGAAATGCATTCAATAACTTAACCGCATCAAGGTGGATGCAACAAATACTACAAACAATATTTGATTCTTCATTTATTGTATGTCAATGAATATACACGTCATGTTCAAGTAACATAATCAACTATTATATTTTTGTTCTATGCCTTCTTTGAGATCTCTTGGGTGCCTATTTGTTTAATTTTCAACTATTTAAGGTCATCTGTTAGCTAGATGATGATTGTGAGAGCTACAAATCATCTTCAATATCCATCTTTCATTATTCTTTAGTGGTCTTCGTCTTAGTCTAAATGGATACCACACATTATACTTCAAATTGTATTTCAAACAAGCTCATCCTTGTACCTTCTATATTTACCACTTATTTCACATTTTAAAACAGATAGACATTCCAAAGATCTGAAAATGGATACCACACATTATACTTCTAGTTGTATTTTAGACAAGCTCATCCTTGTACCTTTTGTATTTACCACCTATTTCACATTTTAAAACAATGTACGCTTTCCTTCTAGATTTCCCATTGATCTTGTTTGTCTTCATTATGATCATTACAAATCCATGTTGAAAAGCAATATCATGAACTCATTTAATCATTTAATTACGGCTAAGAAACACCCACATAAATAAAAGACACAAATAAAAAACAATAATTATTGAGGTTTAATAAAAGTTTTAAACATGAACAATTTAATTACGTTGTCTGTTGTAAATGTTTCACTATAATCAACGTTGTTATCACTAATTCTACAGTTGTTCATGTTATTTTTGTCCAAATCTATATTCATGTCAATCTCATTCATGTTTACTTCTTAAGATCCAATGTTCAAATAGTTTTCTTCTATGCCTTAAATTGGGGTAAATGAATAAAAAATATTAAATAAAACAAATAATAAAATAATAAACATATTAAAAAAACAAAACAAATATGTTACAAATCAATTGATTCACAATTCAAATTTTATCAATTTTCTCATTATGGATTTGTTGATACATACTTAAAATTTTCTCAATTTCGGATTCGTAATGTACTTAAAAACATTTCAATTGCGTATTTGTTGTTCCATAATTGTGAAAACAAATAACCTTCATTTCAAAACAAACTTTAACACAACTCATGTTTAACAACACTGCTGCAATAGGGAACAAGCTGTGGACAATTTGAGCAACCACAACGTAAAAACCATTGAGAGAAGAAGGGAAAAGAGAAGAGAAAGATTTATGTTTTTATAAACTCATATGGTAATTTGTAGAATGGTAAAATAAACTTAGACCCTACAAATACATGTAAAAATACTCTCATGTAAGGCAAATAATTATTTGCAAATTGGGTATGGTAGAAGGTAGGTCCAAACCGCAAAAATTGCGCATGTATAAGGATAGGCATGGGTACTATAGGTCCAAACCGCAAATCATTTATTTTAAATATATTTTTTATTTATATATTATAATTTTCAAATAGGTAGTATTGAAAAAATAAATGAGTAAAATCGGAAACTAAATATGGACACAAAAATGGTGAATGCCCTTTATATATGTTATAAATGAAATTTATTTTAATCATATTTTAAATATATCTTTTACTTTTGTTTTATTTTTTAATTTTCAAATAGTTAGTTATTGACAAAAAATAATTAAGAAAAAAATTGAAAACTAAATGTGGACATAAAAAGGATAAATTCCTTTATATATGTTATAGATAATAAATAATATAATTATAGAATAAAAAAAACATATAGTATATCTTATGAAAAATTAATAAGATAAAAAAAATTGAGTTATTTATGGAGTGACTCTTAATAAACTTACAACATTATTTAATATTATGATTTAAAAAACAAATATTTATATATAATTATATAAAACTTTAAGGAATATTTTTATAATTTATTCTAGATTTAATTTTATGTTGACTTACTTTCGATATTACGTTTACTTATTATTTTAAAAAATATTAATTTATTATTTCATAAATAAGTAAAATATGAGTTGTTGACGTAGGTGTATGGATACCAAACAGATATGAAAATAAGATTAAGTTGTTATTTGTGCACGTATTGGATATGAAAACAGAAGTAGCTAGCTAAACATTTCCATTGTCATTCTTATTAGCAACATGGCAAATAAGAAAATTGGAGGTGCATATAGAAATTAGGTGGTGTGAAAAGCAAATGCTATGTGCCAGTGAGCCCAAATCTGATAGTGTAAAATTAAATAAGAGAAAAAGAAACCCTAATCCAGTTAGATATAAAAACGAGAGAAACGGTGCCTCCATTACCCAGTGTACGTCAACAACAGCTTTGAACGCCGAAGGCTCATCCAATCTAGCAATCCCTTTACCGCATTGCAACCATGGTATCAATATTAGATTTGTCCCCCTTTTTTTGGAACCCTAAGTTTTCTGTCTCAGTGGTGTGTTTGGGAACGCAAGAGGACAATTCTGATAGGGTTTTCTGCTTTTTTCTTTTTGTTGCGCAGTCCAGGAGAAAGGTTAGAGAGCCAAAGGAGGAAAACGTGACTCTGGGTCCAGCTGTTAGAGACGGAGAACATGTCTTCGGTGTCGCTCGCATCTTTGCTTCCTTCAATGACACCTTCATTGTAAGTATTTTCACTTCTTTGATTGTTTAGTTTCAATTATCAATTTCTCAATTTTGGTTGTTGATTTTTATGATTACAGCATGTCACTGATTTGTCTGGGAGAGAAACACTTGTCCGCATCACTGGTATGAATTCTTCTCATCACATTACGAAATTTAATTATTTATTATTTTCTATATATTCCCAATTAAAGTGTTAGTTGTTACGTAGCAGTTATATTTTTTCTAGTTTTTTTGTAATTTTTAATAGTCATATTTAATTTCAGTTTATTTTGATGGGTTAGATTGATTTGTATTTTTTTCACCATTTTTTTCTTTTCTTAATTAGTATACTCTCGTAACCTACTTACGTTGGCATTAAGTTGTACTATTCCAATTTCCACCATGGAGTGAGCGTAGTTATTGGATCTACCCTTTTGTAAAATTTGTCTTCTCATTACTTATGTTGGTTATTATTTAGCTGCTATAATTTTTTTCCAGTAAACTTTTACATGCTTTTAAAATATTCATTTTAAAATACCCTAAGTCTAATTTCAGTGGACTCTTTGTTTAAAGTGTATGTGTGCTCGCGTGTGTGTGTGTGTATATATATATATATATATCATGGTTAGCTTTACTTAGTTTGTAATTTTTATCCTCTCGGTGTGTATATATATATATATATATCATGGTTAGCCTTACTTAGTTTGTAATTTTTATCCTCTCGGTGATATCCTTACGTTTGCACTTTGGTATCCTGGCTTCCACAATGGAGCAAGCTTAGTGATTGGGCTTTGCCCTTTTGTAAACTTTTGTTTTGCTATGCTGAACCGAACATGGGATTTAGCATGACGAAGCTAACATTTTTTGCCATTAAATAAATTTTGGTTGAGGATTTTCCTCTTTAGTAGATATATGGAAATCGTTGTGGTTTAGTTATATATTTGCTTTCTAACTTCAGGTGGAATGAAAGTTAAAGCTGACAGAGATGAATCATCTCCATATGCTGCTATGCTGGCTGCGCAGGATGTTGCTGCCCGATGCAAGGTCAGTTGGCTTCTCTTTGACATAGTTACTTTTTTCTATCAACCCTGTTGAGTGTTGTGATTATCATTATCATACTGCAGCCTGCTTACTTTATGAATTTGATAGAATTCCAATTTGATCTTCCTATTTGTTCTCTGGTTAGTTGTTTCAATGATTTTCTTCTGATCATGCTCTGTGAAATAACTGTAGCAAGATGTTATTTTCTGTGAATCTGTCAAGCTTATTGCAATGTGTCACATTATTTTGGTTTTTGGAGCAGGAACTGGGCATAACTGCTCTTCATATCAAGCTTCGTGCCACCGGTGGAAACAAGACAAAGACACCTGGTCCTGGCGCTCAATCAGCTCTTAGAGCCCTTGCTCGTTCAGGAATGAAAATTGGTCGCATAGGTAAGTGCCTTTTTGAGAAAACCATAGTTCAATCCCCCCCAACTAAAATGTTAAATCCCCCCACCCCCCAACTCAAATGTCTTATCCTTTTTGTGGTGTTTATGTACGTCTAATATATTGTAGCGAATTGGTTTTACAATTTAATTGCCTTGTTTACTATGCATGGTTGCTACGTTGTTTTTACGTTCATTCATTAGATTTTCCCATTGTTTTACATTGATTTCATTTGTATGCATTTATTGCCAAATGTTAATTAATGTTTCTTTATTTTTCAGAGGATGTGACTCCCATTCCTTCGGATAGCACTCGTAGAAAGAGTGGTAGAAGGGGTAGAAGGCTATAAGCTTCTTATGGTTTTTATGACTAGAGTTCTTCTATTTTAATTTCCATGCCAGACAGAATTGTGGCATTTAAAGTTTTGCTTAAGCTAAATATCAGAACTTGTATTTTATTCTTGAGGTTTTGAACAGAATTTAGTTGAGTACATTTTTGTCATCAATGTTAAAGATTGTACGAGTTTTGCATGTTGCTACGTTGCTCGAATAGTATCCTTTGATAAAATGTGCTTAGATTTGGTTTCATTACTGTTTTACTATCGTTTCAGCTTCTCACTTGAAAATCTATTCTTTAGAGTGGAAATAAAAAGGTAATTATTGTTCGTCAATGGGTTGTTGATATTGTAGTTATAGTCTCTAAAAGATTTATATTTTTTAGTTTCTTAATTTTGAAAAATGTTCTTATTTTTTACTTTCAAATAAAAAATTAGAAATGTATGGTTTAAAAATTAAAATTAGTTCATGTTTAATCGATTGAATTTACTTTAAATATTAACCTATGATCAAATGCTACATTGACTAAATTGTACTTTGTAGCTTATATAAAAAACTGGTTTTTTAATATAAATAAATTTTAGACAAATTCATTTTTTTGTCTTCTATGAATGTTTGGATTTTGTTTTGTCTCTTGATTTGTTTTCCGTGTGGTTGTTTTGTCAACTGCGATTGAGGTTCGCCATATAATGATCGCATATCTAGCTATATCCACAACAACTACAATAGACTTTGTTTAATTTAAAACCTTGCTTCATTACAAATATATGTGCGTTTGGAAGGAATACAGACGCTTTCTTTGAACTAGAATCTTGATCCGTATATAAATGGCTTAGGTAATTTAACAACAATGACATTTCATATATATATAGCAGCCTTGATTCTTGATTAATGATTAAGCAGTATGCATGATTTATCCTTCATCATCAAGTGTTGACAATGATTCCACCTGAAAGAAAAGAGTGAGATATTAAAGTGAAAGAAGGAAAAGGTATTGGGATTGTGGTAGTGTAGATGTCCCTTAATTACCGTTGGGGTGGAGAACTTGGCCAGTTATGTAAGAGGAGCATTGGTTGGAGGCAAGAAAGACGTAAGAGGGAGCTACTTCAATAGGTTGGCCAGCTCTCTTCATTGGGTTCCCATCCGAACCAAATTTGACTATTTCTTCCACAGTCAAACTGGCCACTTGCAACGGAGTCCATATGGGTCCAGGAGCAACCCCGTTTACCCTTATTCCTTTGCTCACTACCTGAAGCGCCAAGGCCCTTGTAAACCCTACTATCGCTCCTTTCGTCGACGTGTAATCCACTAGTGTTGCGTATCCCTCATATGCTGTCACTGATGTTGTGTTTATAATGCTACTCCCTTCCTTCATGTGCTTCAGGGCATGCCTATATATATATATATATTAATATTAGTTAATGACCTATCAATTAACTCATCACATATGTTATGATTAACAATCAAGTAGTAGTGTTAGTGTGTAATTTACTTTGACATGAAGATATAGGAGAATATATTAGTTCGAAACACCATCTCCAGCCTTTGATCGTCAATCTCTTCCAGTGAGTCACTCTGATATTGAACGGCTGCATTGTTGACGAGAATGTGAATGCACCCATAAGCCTTGATCACCTGATCCACCACTTTCTTGCAATTCTCTTCATAACCCAAATGATCAACAGCTATGGCCATTGGGTCTTTGGCATCTTGTGTCTTGCCCTTCCTTATAATTTCAAGCGTGTCCCTTGCATCTATATCCTCCTGCCCCTTCACGTAGGTGAAGATGACAGTAGCACCCTCTAATGAAAACAAGTTGCACACTGCTCGCCCTATTCCAGAGTCACCCCCAGTTACTACAGCTATCTTTCCCTGAACAAATATATACAAGTTATCATTAAATTCATTAGATAAATCAAAGGAAAATAAGTTATGTTATGTTATGCGTACATTAAGTTTATTTGATGGTTTGTAATCGGGGTTGCTGTATTGAGGTGGTGGATTCATGAGATACTCTTTGCCAGGCTGTGTGTCTTGCTTCTGAGGAGGAAACCTGTATTGTGCATCTCCCGAAGCCATTCTCGCAAACAAGTTAATTTAGTGTGGAATGAAGAGATGGATGGATATGCCAATTTATAAGCATTAAGGAGCTATAGGGTTGTGTGTGAGCGTGGCACCTGGTGAGAAGGAGGCGCTGACGTGTGGTGTTGTTATGCTTGATTAATTTCTATTCGCTTATCCATCCTTTATTAGGTTTCCGTGGCTTCCTTTCCTTGTTACTACTTACTTGTTAGGTGTAAGGTATGGGTAGACCATGCTTACATTTAATTTTCGGACTACTTCTTTCGGTTAACTTTTTTATTTGAACACCTATGCTTTTTTATTTTTTGACTTAGTTCTTTCTTATTTTTCAGAGTCTCCAATTTAAAAAAATTTAATATGTGTAACTGAGTTGACAACAATCATGTATATGGAGAAGTGCCCGTGTTTAAATTCCATAAAATACATTTTTCGAGAGAAATAAAAATCTTAATATGACTAAATACTGAAATATCAATATTCCTCATATTATGAAAAGGTAATATAGACTCTCTTTATGATATTTTAATCAATAAATTTAAAAAGTTATTAATTCTTAGAAACATGTGTTTTACGCGCCTTAAGGGATGATCGCGCCCCTCTTCGATCGCATGCTAGTCCGTGCACACTCCTTCTCGTTCACAAGTTCTACAGAAGTATGTGTTTGTTGTGCTAGTTTTGGTTAACATGTGTTTCTCGTTTTCTTTTTAAATTATTAGTAGCAGTAGCAACTCCTAAAATAGTGGATCCTGATTTTTCTTTATTTACTTATATGGATCTTGATCTTTTAATTCAGTTACATGAATGTATTTAAATGAGCCATATCCAATAAAATTGCAAGCTCCAACATTTTTTATCACAAATTGAAACTTATTTAAACACTAACACTTATACATTCCTCACTATCCCTGGATCCTTCTTCTAAGTCCAAATTGTCACTCTTGTATGTTGGACGATACACATCCTCAACTGGATTTTCCCTAGCCACCATATGACACATCCTTAAACAAGGTAGTTAATTAATTACCAAAAACAAGTCCTTTACATCTGATTTTTGCTTACATTGGATTTTCTTATATGTTTACAAGTAATCAAAATATATATTACATAAAAAAAAATAGAAAACTTATAACTTTACATTAAAATACTTCATACGTTTTGTTTTATCAACCACTTGTTTAATTCATTTATTGAATTCCTTACACTATCCCAACCTAGACTTGTCTCTGTTAAACAAACATTGACTGTTTTTTCCTAAGGTTATTCCACTTTTTTAATTGATTGTTGCCATAATTTCTTCCAATTTTTGGATTGAAGTCAGATTCAACAACTTTTCACCGTACCCTTTTCTTTGTAAAGGTGGTTCCATTTCACTCTTCTTTATAAACTTGATCCAAGCATTATTTATTATTTAACATAAAGTTCAGTTGCCTTCGTATCGCATGCAGCCTTTCATTTAATACCTTCTTTGTCTACAAAAGAACCATCTATGCTTTCTTATCTCTTATTGGCACTCATTTTTGCCATTGTAAAAGAAAATGACAATTTCATTTGTAGCCTTACTCTATAAAAATGATAAATAGAAGGATAATTAATGTTCATCCATTAAAAAATCATAAAACACAAAACAAAATCAATAAATCATTGATGTGGATCAAACAAAATATCGTAACACATACATATATCCTTTCAAAATTATAGTTCATTTTTTCATAAAAAGTAACAAATCAAGATTTCAAACAAAAATGACACAATACACCTCATAAAAAAAATTAGAGAAAAGAGAGTACGGTCCACCCTACAAGAAAAAATTACTTTACGTCCCTAAAATAAAATGTTAAATATTAATATTATTATTATTTTTTAGGTCTCATGATTTTTTTTGAATTTTTTACTAATAAATAATTACTGATTAATTTTAATTAATAAAAAAATATCTATTAATTAATTATAGCAAAGGATTATTTTTAACTATATTAATTATTATCTAAATTAATTGAATAAAATATTATTAATTTAAAAAACCATACTTTATGTTTTAAAAGAAAATTAAAAATGTCTCACTTTATGATTTATTTTAGACCTAAAAATAAAGAAACTTACTAAGAATGAGGAAAAGGATGTAAATTAAGAACAAAGGGACAACAAGAGCAGAAATTTTAAAAAGCAATTTCTGAAATTGTGTCACAGGTGCCACACAAACCTTGAAACCATATTGTGAAAGGAAGCTTTGGTAGGTTAGGAGTAATAGTGTTCGGTATAGGTTGTTGAAAATTAAATGTACCTTGGTTGAACTATATTGCTTTGGTGAAATGGACATTACAAGGCAAACCACGTTCAGAAACAGAAACAAAAGAAGCCAAAGAAGAGGGTTCAATGTTCGGTACGTGGCACTAGAACAGACGTTTGGGTTTCAAACAGAAAATCAAAATACCCTAAAACATGTCACATGGTATTTGCCATGGTAACACACAAACTCAAAACCCACTTACCATAAAAAGTTTCATACGCCCATGATGTGCTGCAAATTCTCGGCCATTTGTGTCACAAATAAAACCATCCATCTACTGCATACCCTTTGCATAGCGACGCTGTGGAACGAAAACGTGCCCCAAAATAGTTACAAACCAAACTGGAATTACATTCTAACCAATAACTTTGGACAATATATTAGCTTAACCAAGTGGATTTAAACGGTAACGCCTGAACCTTGTGCCTTTTCGCGCTAAAGAAATCATGGGAGAAATACAACACTACTAAGACAACAGTTGTTCTACGAAATAAAACATCATTCTGAAAAATCTAACATAGCATTGTCTTATGAACTAAAATATCATTATGAAAAATCTACATATAGAAATGTAACATTTTTTGATTTGTTAAAAGTTTTGAAATTTTATTTTTAATATTTTTTAGAAATATTTTAGTTTTTTATTTTTTTATTTTTTTTTTCTGAAAGAAAAAAGGGTGAAAAAGTTATATCTCAAATTATTTATAAAACACATATAACTTTTTTTTCATAAATTATTTTAAAATTTAAAAACATTTCAAAAAATATAAAAAATAATCAAATACAATTTAAATTTATCCCAACATAATATTTTCATTTTTATTATTCCTTAAAATAAGATTCTTAAAAATATAAAACGCCCCTAATATAACCAAACTAATTAAGATAAAAGTAACTTAATTAGATTACTACACAAATTATATTATACTTCATCTATTCAACTTATGGTACATAGTTTGTTTCCCACGCCAACTTTCCACCTGGCTAAACTTTTATTTATATATATATATATATATATATATATATATATATATATATATATATATATATATATATCGTGACAGTGGTAACCCTATCTTAGTATCTTACTTTATTTGTGCATATCATTTATTGAACTTTTATTTCTTGATGCTGTTAATTTCTTGTTCCAATATCATTTTATTATTTCTAAACGTTATTTCCATTACAATTCTAACATACATTAACTATTATTGTCAAGGTTATCAATATCGAGAGTTTACTTAAATTCGTGCAAGTTCTGTAACTCGACTCGTAAACTTGTCACATAAAAAATTAGTATATTTATATATAATCACAAATTTAACATTTTAACAATATAAATATATAATAATAATACCATCAAATTCCAACCATAAGTGATAAGTTTAATCATAAGTCACTAAAAGTTAAAACTACATAATCAAATATTGAAATTATACCAAAGTCCTTAAAATTTAAAACTATAGTCAAATACTGAAAGAAATTGCAAAGTTCTAAATAAAGTCCTTAAAGTTATTAAATAACTAAAAATGCACAGATGTCTTCATATGACCATGTCTAATCCTCTAATTTCACCATCTCCAAGAACATCATTACAATCATCATCATTTTCAAAATTATCTTCTTCAGACTATGCATCACCATCATCGGGTTCCCTCAAAACTAAATTATCTAAATCAAAAGCATTAACAATTGGATCAGTTGAACTTCCCCCAACATTTCCAGCCAATTCAACATTTTCATCATCACCTACAGCTTGTCCTTGAGGATCCTCCAACTCAATCTCATCATTATATCCATCTTCTGGTATCCATTCATCATCAGACTCAATCTCTTCAAATGGAAGAGTCATAGTTTTTTTAATTTCCTTACTCTTCAACTTCAAGTTATACATAACATAAACCAAGTCATTCATTGTGTTTTGATGTAAACGGTTCCTTCTTTTTGTATGAACCTATAATTAAAAATAAATTTATTATATTTTAAACCAAATAAATAAAATTAATAACACTAACACAAATAAAATCATAACTTCAATTTCATAATTCATAAACTTGAATTACTATTTCAAATGAGCTCCAATTAGACTCATAACCAGATGAACTACAAGTCAAACTCAAGACACGAATAGCAAACCTCTTCAACTTAGGAGTTCCATCTCCAAACATCTCCCACCATTCTCCCGGTTGCATAGCCTTCCTTGACTCTTTGCCATCTTCCATAGAGAAAAGCGCTCTAGCAAAATGAAACTCAACAAGTTGCAAATTAATTTTCTTTCGTTCTGCAACATCATTCACCAATTTTCTCATGCATATGTGCAACCTTTCTTTCACCTTAGGGGCATCATGTTTAAAGGTAGGTTCATAATGCAAATGAGGATTAAAAAAATATGCAGTTGCATGCAAAGGCCTATGAAGTTGATGTTCCCATCTCTCATCAATAATTTTACAAATAGGTTCATAGCTACACAAAAATAAAATATGCACTATTAGTAATAGAGTAATAAATAGACAAATAACAATTCTCCCAATAAACAAATGAAACCCATGGCAGATTTACCTTTTCTTAACGTTATTAAAGTTGTATTTTATCTTCTCTTTAGCTTTTTCCATCTCATCATAAATGAAACCCATGGTAGGTTTTTCATCATAATCCACCAATCGAAGGACCACCATAAGTGGGGTAGCAACTTTAAGATGTGTAATTACATTCTTCCAAAATCGACTATCCAAAGCCACATTTTCTACTCTTCTCCCTTCTTGAGATTTTCCAAACTTCCTTCCTTTCCACTCTTCAGAACTAAACATGCTCATCAATGATGCTTTTAATTCATGAAGACAAGCTAAGGTTAAATCAGCTGTAGCAAATCTAGTCATACTAGGCCTAATCAAATCTCTTCCTTTTGTGAACTTCTTCATTGTGAAAATTAACATTGTTCTACCATAAATGTAAGTAGTGATCTTTCTTCCTTTCTGAATAGTAACTTGATGAACATTCAAATTTTTCTCAAAATCTTCAAAAATCAAATCAATGCAATGTGTAGCACATGAGGTCCAATACAAATTTTGTCGTTTTTGCATCAATAATTCTACACCTGCTTTGAAGTTAGCAGCATTATCAGTAACCACTTGGATTACATTCCCCTCTCCAACAAATTCCACTGCATCATCCAACATTTTGAATACTTTATCAGCTATTTTTGAAATATCTAAAGTATCCACTGAATAAAGGAATACAGTCCCTTTTGGACTATTTGCTAAAAAGTTACAAATTGAACGCCATTTTTTATCTGTCCACTCATCCGACATAATTGTGCACCCAGTTCTCTTCTACTCATCTCTAAATTCTTGAAGCATATCATCAGTTTTTCTAACCGCTCTTTTCAAAAGTGGGTCTCTAATTTCATGATAAGATGGAGTTTATAACCCACTCCATATCTCCCTATCATCTCACACAATTTTGCAAATGCAGGATTTTTTATAACATTGAATGGAATGACACTAGTATGCCAAAATTCAGCACATTGATCATTAACTTTTTCTTTCTCACCTTTTTTATACGTTTGATTTAAGGTGGCTTGGACTCTATCACCTCTACCTTGAATGCTTTTTCTTTTTCCTCTAGAAGCAAACATCCTTTGTAATTGGCTAGTATTTGTCTCTACCCCCTCAGACTGTATATCTTCTTCTTCCTCTTCAATACTAACCAATCTTCTTTTCTTTTTAGATGTCTCATTAATTTCTGCAATAACTTTCATCATGACAACTTTGACTTCATCTAGAACTGAAGCACAGGGTTCACAATCCTCTCTAGTTCCAGCAAGATGGTGCTTGAATCTAGAAATATCCCCACTCACAATCTTTGAACAATAATTACATTTAACCTTTTTTGCATTTCCTTGAACATCACTTCCATGCTTCCAGCCAATATCGGACCTATTTCCAGCATTAGTTCTAGATCTAGCAGCTGAAGAGGTTTCCGTTGTTGCATTAGGATCAGATGAATTTGATCCAGTTCCAGTGCTACTCCCAGACATTATAATTTACTACCAAGTACCAAATCAACTTACTTCAAATTACTAGTTTACTAACAAACTACCAAATCCAAATCATTATCAAATTACTACCAAACTAAATCATAATAAGTAAATCCAAATCAAGTAAATCCAAACTCACATATGGATCACTTTTAAAACACACAATAATACAAGAAATAAATTAATATAGTGGACTTCAGAAAATTAATATAGCCAAAAATACAAAAATTAGCAGTTAAGGAGAAAGGAGTTTGTAGGGGAAAAAAACCTTGTTGTTCGTTGCTTGTTGCTTGCTCGTCGATCACCTCACCACTTGCCGCCAATCGCTGCGCTGCTCGCTGCCAGTTGCCTCACCGTCAGTCTCCTCGAAGCTCACCACCAATTGCCTCCCCAATCGCCTTGCCGCTCATCAATCAGCTTGCCTCGCCGCCGCCAGTTGCCGCGCTGCTAGTCTGCCGTCAGTCGTTGCGTTGCTCGTTGCCAGTCGCCTCACCGCTTGTCGCCAGTCATCACGCTGCTCGCTGCTAGTCGCCCCGAAGCTCACCACCAATCGTCTTGCCGCTCACAATCAGCTTACCTAGCCACCGCTAGTCGCCGTTCTCCCATTTTCCTCCAAGCCTTTTTTTCGCGTATATAGGAATTGAGAAATGGGGGAAAACACAGTGAATTGCGTTCGTGCAGGTGCAAGGTTCAGACTTCAGACCCTAAAATCATTTTTTCTGCTATGCCAAAACGACGTCGTTTAGAGCATATGTGAACTCGTGAAATCGTGAGTAAACTCGCGATTTCACACGATTTTACTGAGTTCATACGATTTTACCTGATTTTACTCAGAAAACGAGTTTACTCATGATTTAACTCGAAAGGGACCACTAAACTCGTAAAATCTTGCAATTTTGATAACCATGATTACTATTACTAACCTGTAGGTACGTCCTATTTAAATTCTTGCAACTAATTATTTATTTGCCTGTATCTAACATTAATTCTAACAATTTATATTTCTGTTACTGCCTATTTATTAATTCCCATAAAAATATATGTTTTTTTAATCTAAATGTACATATTTTCTTTAACTAGTACGCACCATCGGGCAAAAAAGCCTTAATCTGTCATTTAAGGTTTAATAACTTGATTTTGTTTTTTAATTTTTGAAAACAAGTTTAAGGAAGAAGAGGAAAAAAAAACTATTTGATAAGTTATATTTGAAATTATTTTGAAGACATGAAAATTAAAAAAACTTATTTATATTCACGGAAATATCAATAATGAAAAGTAAAAATCAATATATTCTCATTGTATTTTGAGTTTTCAAATAAAAAAAAGAAAACTGAAAAATAAAATTACTTATTGTGGTTCCTATCTTTTAGGTTTTAAAAACTAAAAAATCAAAATTATTCTTTAAAATTGTTTTAAAAAACAGTAACTAAATGAGATTTTTAGTTTTTAAATACTAAAATATTGAAAAAGTTTTATAAAATTGTTGTTAAACTAACACTTAATCACAACTTTTTATTTATAATAAGTTTTATTGATTTTACCTATTAAGACTTTAAAAATCATATATAAATAAAAAGTTATAATTAAACATTAGTGTAAAACTCTTTTACACTTTCTTTAATATGTTTGATTTTAAGATGAATTCTCTAGAACCACATTAGTTGGAATACTAGTTAAGGTTTTTAGGAAAATTTTTATATATTTTATTTCACAATAAGAAGTTGAATCTAAATTCATAATTGATTTAAAGTAAAAATAATTTTAGGTAGCTTTTGCATTGGATACAAATTTTATATTGAAGTTTTGTGTAAATATATTTTTATAATAAAATACCCAAATAATTCACATCACTTAAATCAACTAATACATTTATTTAAAATCAATTTATTCAACATTCATCCAAATAATTAACACACTAATTAATAAGATTTCATAATTTTTGTAAAAAAAAACAAAAGATTTCACATAAAAAATTCAGCTAGTTATTTTTAAGAAAATACAAAAAATACCATTTAAGAAAACTTAAAAGAATAATTTTTAAAATGAACTTTTTCTAAACATATATTTATAAGAGTTTAATATATTTGTCATAACTTCAATATTTCAATTATAATACATTGAAAGTGTAAAATAATTTCATATGACTTAAGTTAATTATTATAAAAATTAATTGTGATAGGATGACGATTTTATATATGGAAGTGCATAACATCTATTTCATTTTTAAATTCCGTTTATTTTTCATAATCAACATTGAGAAAATTTCTTTATGTTAAATAGAATTTAATGTATTAATGTCACTTCATTATTTTGATAACTTGTTGCCGTTGATGTTTTTTATATATTGATATTTGACGATTTATATATTGTATCGTTATTAGAAAGCTACATATCCTGTATAGTTGGCAAAGCTACATATCTTGTATAGTTGACAAAGATGTATATAATTACATGTGGTGCAGTTGTAGATGTAATTGCAACTTGTAAGACTTTATAAAATATGAGTTTTTCTAATTTTAATTTTGTTATAAAAAAACTAATTTTAGGAATTTAATTAAAAAGTAATGCTATCAAACTCTAGAGCTTATCTGTAAGAGTTTTATATGTTCAATTCGTACCCGTGTAAGAATTTACTTTTATATAAAGAGAATAATAAGATATTTATAAATAATATATAAATTAACATTTCAATAGACATATAATAAGTTATAGTAATACATCATTATTAGATAATCATTTTCAAAGGGGATAATAATGGTTAGAAATATTCATCCAGGATTTAATATTTTTAAAAAATCGAGATTTAATGTTCTTCAATTTAAAAATTATATATCAAATAAAAATATGTCAAGCCTTAAACAAATAAAAGATCATCTAAATCGACTATCGTCTTAGTTTAATTTTTTAATTTGATAACTCGTTAACTCGATAATAAATTTAAGAATCTAAAGAGTTTACATAAACTTTAACAAATATAATACAAAGAGATTTCACATACAAGTTAACTCACAGACAATAAATAGACTCATAAGAATTCATAAATTAAGTGGGAGTCTCAATAAAACTTGTATTGATTTAACTATTTCTTTTTTTTATGGTTATAAACATGACATTTTGTTTCAATAAATATATACAAAATTTTGCATTTAAAAAAAAGTTCAAAAATTAAATCAACAGTTTGATAATCAGAATTAAAACAAGCATCATGAGATATAATTTGTTACCTCACTCCAATAAATGTGTGTTATAACGAATTCTATATTTAGTTAGAGTAAGTGAAGTAATCATATTGATGTACATTAAAATTATTTTTAATTATATTTATTAATATATAACTAAAAATAATGTACTTGTGTTAACAATCCTATATATGAGTTAGAAAATAATTATGTAAATATGATTTAACACAAACACATAGGCATGGCAACGAGGCGGAACAAGGCAGATATAACATTCTTATCTTCTTCCTTATCTCTGTTTTCGAAACTCATCCTCGTCCCCACACTGAGGTGGTATGAGATTTATGTCTTCATCCCCATCGAATATTGGGTATACTCATACTCATCCCATACCCGCAAAAAAAATATAAAAATATTTTAGTAAAAAAAATTTGTTTGAATATAATGATATTAATTCAAAAGTTACCTAATAAACACAAAGTTTGTAATTTGTTATTTAAATGTCAAACCTTTCTTTTTTTAAGACAAATGAATATTTTAGTTATTAAAATAAGAGTAGGATGAGACAGGTATGGGTACAGGTATATGGTGGGTATGTATATCCAAATCCCCGACTTCACAAGTCGAGTATTCCTAATACTTGTACTTGGTCAAATCAAAGATTCTCCACCAACTTTGAGACGAGTTCAAAATTACCTACAGACACGAGTTTATTTGTCATCCCTGCACACACACATATATATATGAAGTTTTAACATAGGTTTCGTTTTAACAGGAGCTGTGTCTTTTCTGCCTCTTGTAGTAATCCTTGTCGTGTCTCATGAATATGAAGTAAGTCTCTAGGTAGGTATATTGGTGGGGTTGAGGACCTTTACACTGGGTATTTACAGGTTCATAGAAGGGGTGATTGACCATTTTTTTTCTTGCTTGTACAGGGTATCAGGAACATTTTGTTTCACCCTTATCTTATCTATAATATATGTTCTTAGCCTTTAAAAATATGTATACACACATACATATATATATATACATACATATATATATATATACATACATACATATATATATATATATATATATTGTTTTCAATCATGTAAGTCATGAAGGTAGGTAATCCATACGGTGACACTTCAATACCTAATGTATAGGTTTAGCTTTAATAGGAGATGTTTTTTCTCAGATTGTTGTATTAACTCTCGTTTATGCACGTTGAACATTAAGTACTCAGTATTAGGAGGGGTTTCTTTTCGGTTGAGGGTACAAGTGGTAGTGCGGTTGGTCCAGTTATTAGACATCTTTGAATGATCTTACATTTTTTGTGCATGTTCAGGGTATGAAACTCTTTGTTTCATCTACATTTATATATAATACAAATCATGTTTTGCATTTAAAAAAAGTGGCGACGCTTCAAACAACGTTGGAGGTTAACTGTGACCGCATGTGTGCAACAATCAACAACTACAATAAAATGATTAAGTGAATAATAGTCTTAGTTTAAATCCTTTCTTACAAATATATGTATATATGAATGCTTACTTTAATTTCAAATAGTATATATTTTATTATGTTTATGCACTTAAAAGCAATTAATTAATAACATGTAGACATGCTTGCTATATATCAACTAAATAACACATATTCAAGTAGTATTAGATTCATGTACATAATTAATGGCATTACATAAAACGTCTATCATTTATCGTTCAATTCATCAAGCATTTACAATTATTTTCTCTTGAAAAGAAAAGACAAAAAAAGAAATTACACACTCTTTCATAATGAGTTGAATTCCTTGAAGTTTTTCTTATTTTTATTTGAATCCATGATAGAAATAAAAACTAATGCCATAAGCATACTAATAACATTAACCCCCTTCAGGATAAATATAGTTGCCTATACGGTTAGTAGCACATAAGCATAGTAATGTGCAAGACATATAATTTACTTAGGATGAGAAAATGTAGTGGTTTTACAAAGTGAACTGGGGTCAATTGAATTAAAAGTGGGGGTTCATGATAATTGGGTTTGGGTTGCAAATGGGTTAGGGATGTAGTCGATCTCGTCATCTTATAAGGTTTTAACAGCAGAAGGTGTGCAGTAGATGGATTATTTGGTCAATGTAATTTGGACACAAGGAGTACCTCCTAAAGTCCATCTCTTTGCATAAAGGTTGTATGCTGACAGGTTACCAACAAGGAGCAATTTGGTCTGTTGCAAAGTTTTACAAATCCATGATGTTGTGGAAGGCTGGTGGAGTCAAAAGAGCATTTTTTTGTGCAATGTACTGCAGTTTCACGTGTATGAACTCACATATGCTCTTGGTGGGGATTATAGACAATGTTTCAAAATGAGGTGAGTCATCTTAGTTTTCAGTTCTTGGTTCTGGTGAATGGTAGTAGAGACAAGCACAAAAGCATGGTCCCTGGTTTGGTTTGTTGGGTTCTGACAGATATGGAAAACTAATAAGCCTCAATATTTAAGTATATTCTACTTGATGTTCCTACTATATATTATTCAGAGAGTGCAATTCAGTTCGTAAGAATGGTGTGTAACTGCAAATTTAATAGCGCATTCTTTTGCTGAATGGACAATGAATCTGATCTATTGTATTGAGGGATAATGAGTGTGTTTTGTACTGGTTTTGGATTTTATCATGCAGATTTATCTGTACCCTTGGAGGAAGGTACTTCTTGTGCTTTCTGTATATTTTTTGGCTTATAAAAAAAACTATTTCCATCAAATAATATATCCTTTTATAAAAACTTCTTCTCAAAAGTCATATCCTTTCATTCAAACATAAAAAGTCATATTTTATCATTCAAATTAAGATTAAATAACATATTCTTTTATTTTAATATATTAAACCACATACATTTACTATACACATGAAACATTAATTTCTTACAATCAACGAGCAGAATAAGAACATACCCACCCAAATTGAGACCTAACACATGGAAATATGTTAAGGCCAATTGGAGACCTTAAGACACAATGTTGGTAATAATGTAGATGTTATGTAAAACTTATTTAATTAGCTAGTTGTCTCAAATTGTCCTTTTATCCTACTTTTTTATCGGTACTTTCTTCCTTCTTGATTATGTAATGGAGAGAAGAAAGATATAAATTATAAAGGTTTAGGACTAACTAATTACTAACTAAGATGTGATTATAATTTAAGAAGTAATGTAAAAATGAAAGAGATGTATCCTACTTTTTTTTATTGATACTTTTTTGCTTCTTAATTATGCATGTTACTTAGTCATGAACAAATAGGAAAAGATATTAGTTTGAAACACCATCTCAAATCTTTGATCATCAATCTCTTTCTAGTGAATCATTCTCAACCTATACAGCTTCATTTGACCAGAATGTCAATAAGACCATAAGCCATCATGATGACCTTGTCCACAACTCTTGCAATTCTATCATAATACAAATGATAAATTGTTATAGGTTTTAGCCATTGAGTCTTTAGCATCTTCTGCCTTACATACCAACAATTTTTTATAATATCAATTATGTCCCTTGATGGAAATTAAATTATCAAATGTCTTATAAAACCTTAAGTAATGTATTATAAAATGAATTGTCTTGATATAAGATATGTATCTCAAATGTTCAATTAATCATACATGAACAAGATAAAATAGGTTTCTTGTCACATACTATTTATGATAATTTTATGATTGGTTGTGATCACCTTGTTGGGACCTATATTCATAATTTTGTCTTAGTCTCTTCTAGACTATTTTTCTTGTTCCATAATGCCTATTTGTCTAATCTTTTATTAATTGAATATTTTTTTTCCTTTTAAGAAATCTATTTTTATATAAATAAAAATGGTTTATGTTTCTATTGTATAAATTTGTTAGAAATATATTACTATCATGTAGGTAGTGTACTTACCTATTGAACATTACTTAACATGATTATAGTATGCCTATAAAAAATATGAATATAATGAGATAAAAAAAAAAGTTGAACTTTTGTTTAGCCCTTTTAGTATTGGTTTTTTAAATTGTTCAGTTAACTATATTTTTTTTATCAAGTAGGAGAATTTTGTATATTAAACTTTTAATTAATGTCTTATAAACTAAATTGTCTGGATACTAAATGTCTTATTAATCATACATGAACAAACAACAAATTTAGTTGTCTTGATCATACTATTTGTGATTACTTTATGTTGGTTGTCATAATGTTGTTGAGACCTATATTAAGAATTTTATGTTAGTCTCTTATAGAATATTTTCTTGTGTGATAACTCTCCATTGTTGTATATTATTAATGCACAATTATTGTAAGGACAATATATGAATCATAAATTTAAAGAAATTAATATTTCCACACCATATTTCATAATATTGTTAATGGTATTTTTGAAAAACCTATATGCTTTAATTTTGGATATATAGATAAACTTATTTTCATTATAGTTTGTGATAAGAGTTAGAGACTACTTATTATTAGATCCTCAATATTTATAAGTATAGATCTCATATTATTTCGAAGCGTGCAAGTTGATCTTATTCTTAAGAGAGTGTGTGTGAAAATTATAGCACTTAATTTTATATTTTGAGTGAGTACTTAAGAACTTTGAAAAATAATTTCACATTCTAATTCAAAATATCAAGAGATTCTTTTTCTCACTCATAGTTACTTTATTTATGTGATCCTTTGAGTATGTAACATTCTTACAAAGAGTTCTCTATAATTGATAGATGAGTTGTGTTTTGATTTGATATTCTTACTTTTAATTTTTAACAACTTCTATCACATTAATCATTCATTATTCTACCAATCTAATAATTAATTTATTAAGTAAAAATAGTTAATTTTAATTCACGTTTAGTATTATCTGATAGAGTTATGATCCCATTATCCCTAGAATTTTTTTAATACTAGTGGACTTCAATTAAAATCCTAATCTTATTTTGTATATTAAGAATTAGTGGGAGTATATAATCTTGTGTTATGTCTTGAGACTTATGAAATTTGTATTACCATATATTTTTATGAATGTTTAATTATGATATGACATACTCTATAATACTTTTGTATTTATTGTTTTTCTATTATGTTGAGATACATAAAATCATATTGAGTATCTTGTAGATACAATACTCCTATTGAGTATGATTCCTACTTTGTAAAAGTGTTTATGATGATAGTACTTCTATTGAGTACAATTTTGCGTTATTGAAGTATTTATAAATTTTTTGTTTGGACCCATTATATAAGTTCTTACTCATTATTGACATTTTGTGGTCATATTAATCTAAATGTGATTTTATTAAACTAAGTGTCTATGTGATCAAAATAAGAAATTCATGGATTTCCTAATTGTTTTGGATTTGCATAGTAACTCATTTTTTTTAAACTCCTATTTGTAATTCCATTTGTTGTTGGGTTATGATGAGTATTTAGATGCATTTGAATTATTTTTTTCAACCTTTACAATTTTTCAAACTCAAGTGAACACGATGTTCAAAAAGATTTTTAGATGGTTAAATGGTTCCGTTTAAATACAACCAAAACAAGACAAAATTAGAGAAAAAAACTTAATATCACAACAATAAAGATGTTATATAATTTTAAACTTTTATCCTAAACAAATTACAGTGTATTATAACTTACAGTAATAAAATCCTCATATCAATAAGGTGTCAAAAAAATCACTAACTTAAGCAAAGAAAAGTATATTAATAATAATATATTGATAGGTATAATTACCATCAATGCAATAAAACAAATAATTGTATAAAAAAATCCACATAATTAAATGCATCCACAATATGTGAAATACAATTATGTAAAAAAAAAAGAAATTATGCTTATTGTCCAATAAATTTGTATTATTTTAATTATATATATCATATAACAAACATACAAATTTTATATTACTATATTCATGATAGGCAAGTTATAATAACTCAAATTAATAGAGATGTTACATTCCAACTAGGATATGGAACGAAATTCGTTTCTGGAAGGATAATTGGTTAGGAAGGCAAAGTCTTAGTGAAGAATTTCTAAGGTTGTTTGAGCAAGTGGTTGATAAAAATATCACGGTGAAAGGGATGAGGGAGGACGGTAGGGTAGGTTGGCAATGGAATTGGAGGAGACATCTATTCGCATGGGAAAATGAGAAGTTAGATCAGAAGTTGGAGGTGGTGCAGTTGAATGAAGGGTATCAAGATAGATCGAGTTGGATTGCAGATGTATTAAGTGTGTACTCAATGCGGTCAGTATACAAGGTTCTAGCTTTCGAAGGAAATCAACATAAAGATGAATTTTTTAAACTATTATGGGCGAAAGGGATTCCCTCAAAGGTACAATGTTTTGTGTGGAAACTAGAAACAGATAGAATACCAACAAGGAAGAATTTATGCAAGAGAGGAATACTTCCAAATGATGCTAAAAAATGTGTGTTTTGTGGATTTGAGATGGAAACAAGTCAACACGTATGTTTTTAACAATGATCTGTCAAGGTAAGTATGAACTCAACTATGTGATTGGTAGGGAATCACCACGACTCTACACAGTACATTACGGGGGTCATTGCGGTCAATTTATGGGATTAGTAAGTGACTCCCCGAAATTGAGGCGCATTTGGTCTTTTAATTGGCATGTGACACGAACATATAGAAGGCTAAAAATGTAAAACAAATTCACGGGTAGGCAACAGAGGTGGTAGATAACACCATTTAGGTAGTGAAACAAACAACATGGGAACAATCAAATGCAACAAAATTGACAACTCATTCGCTTGCAGAATGAATTATGAATTCAATATTATGTGCTTCATAATGGGTGTCAGGTTTTGTCCTACTTTTGACTATGTTGTAAATTTCATTGTATATTATTTTCTTGAAATAATTGTTTTTATATTCTATTAATACGTGTGAAAGAAACTTAGACAATTATGCAGGTAGTAAATCATAAAATAACATCAAATGACAATTTTATCCATACTTCTATCTCATCCCACCACTATGACCATCAATAAGTCTTTTAAGTGATAAGTTCTTTTGAGAACTAAATAATTTGAAAAAAGGAATATTCATACCATAATTTCAAATTTTGACAAGTTTTAAGTAACAAATGCAGCATGGAAAGAAGACACTTGAAATTTAAGGAAAAAAAATTATTAAAATCCCAAATAATACATTGTTTCATAAATGGACAAGTCCTTAGGATTTTTTATGTGGTACTACGAGCTATTTTTACAAAAATGACATTCTTTATGACACTACCTCCTAAGCAACAAAATTGTTGTTCCCCGTCATTTAATTGTTTTGCCCTTGCCCCTCCCCTCCCCTAAATTTGTCTTCCTTATCCCAAAAATCTCCTAAGGAAGCATGGAACACCTCTTTTTTTCCACTAGTCTTAACCCATAATCATAAGACATAGCAAATATGGGGCTAACGAGTCCTAAGGAAATAAGAAAAAGAAGAACAAAAAAGCATACCTTAAGGTAAAGTAAGAACAAGAATGAAGGGAAGAAAGTTGCAAAACCCAGATTTCTTAGCAACACAAAAAGGTGAAATCGAAAAAATGAGCAGGATATGTGGAAAGAAAGAGAAAATGCATGTTTGGCAACAGTTTTATAAAACTATTTTCAGTATTTTAGTTTTTAAAAACTAAAAAATAGAACAGCTGAAAGTAGTTTTGCTTTTCTGTTTTTGTTTTGAAAACTCAAAATGCAATCAAAATATGTTGTTTTTTGCTTTTTATTAATGAAATTCTAACAAATATGAACAAATTTTTCCATTTTTACATCTCCAAAACAGTTTTCAAATAAAATGTGTCAAACAATTTTTTTTTTCTTTTCTTCCTGAAAACAGTTTTTGAAAATTATTCTTAAAAACTCTTTTAAAAAACTAAAAAACAAAATTAAACCAATCAAACCCTAAGAATATTCGAGCGTTTCCAAAAATTGTTTTCAACACACACTATCAAAATAAATTTTTAATTTTTAAATACTAAAATACTGAAAACAATTTTATAATATTGTTAACAAATAACTTGCATCCTTTCCATTGCTATCACTATCCTTTTTAAATTTTGTGACACGACATATATACTTGAGAGGAGGCCAACCAACCCACAATTGCCTGGGCTTTGGACTAAGCGTGGTACACGTGTTCAGCATGAGAGATTTGCTATTTTTACCTCACACTTCTCTTCTTCTCTTCTTTATCTTTTTAATTTTATTATTGTAAATAATTATTATACACAAAAAATTAGACATAAATAAAATATTTAAAATTTTCAAGTCATATATTTTATTTTTTAATGTTCCAAAAAATATTTTTAGAACAATAATTTATATTTTAAAAATTACTTTTCGAAATATAATATCTCCTTCCAGAATATAATATCTCATTAGGGTCTATTGGTAAGTAATTTTCTAATATAGAAATATCTCCTGGAAACTACTTTTCATAATACACTCACGTGATTTTATATTTCGTAAAGTAATTTTTTAAATGTAAATTATTGTTCTGAAAAGTAACTTTCAGTTGTTTTTTTTTTAGTTTTTCATTTTCTACTTGTTTGTAACTAAAAAAAGCTCAAGTATTAATTAAAACAATAGCAATAAGAATACAAAAATTAAAATAAGAATGGGTAGAGTGAAAAGCAAAAAATTGATACTTTTTATCTAATTTGGATGACTTTAAGATCTTTTCCATGGTAAAAAATTCGATGATGAAACCACAAATATTGAAAACAATATAAAAGTGTAACATTGAAGGAAAAAAGTAAGCAAAATACAAAATAGAGACAATTGAGGAGATATACAATGTAGAAGAGACAATTGAAAAGATATATAATGTAGAAGAGAAGAGAGAACACAATCAAAATAGGGTAGGAAGAAAATGTGTAATTATATTAAGATAAGAACCATGTGATGAAAGAAAGAGAATCAAGAATATGTGTAAGTGTGATTGATTTAAGAGGACTATACAATGTTTAACTTAATAAAATTATTTAAATAATTTATCCTTAAAAGAAAAGTATACTAAAAAATAAAAGGAGAAAAATAGGAAAAGAGTCGGCACAATTTCAAAGATTTTAACATTGACCCTTTTTATTTCTTTATATTTTGCAAGCGGATAGAGTTTCTATTGTGATTTTTCCGTTGACCCTTTTTTCATTTCCTTTTTTCGCTACTTTTAGTTGTTTGGGACACATGTATCTTATATCCACACTAAAAAAAATAAAATAGAAACATCATACATAATTTTACTCAAAATAATGTGATATCTATTAGTTAAAAATTAAATATACAGATAATCACATTCCATGTGAGACTATTGAAATGTATAGCCACCTAACTAAAATTTTTTAGTGAAATCAATTTTGATAAAATAAAATTTAAATAGGTTAAAATAAAAATATTTAAAACGAACATTTCACATTGCTATATTCTACTAATTTTAATCATAATTTTTTATTTTAAAATTTTCTTTAATTAGTTTTTAAATTCATGATAAAAAAACAGTTAATAGTATACATAATTAATAATTAGAAATGTCATCTAAAGATGTAGGTGAGATTCTACCCTTTCTAAAAAAACGAAATTGATCATGAAAAGAAATAAAAAGAGTAGAACGTGATTTGAAAATTCCTATTGAAAAATAAAGGTTATACTTTTTTTAAGGAGAAAAAATAATATTTAATATTATATTTGATATCCAAATATAAGTATATTTAGTATTAAAACATTAGGTTTATGCTGTAAAAAATAGATTTATTTAATGAAACTATTGTTAAAAATAAAAATAATGGATATATTTATATAATGAAATATATTATATTTTAATATATCCATAAATATATTTTAAATAAAACATATAATATAATATTTTCATGTGAAAAAAAATAAATTAAAGTAATTATTGTATGAATTAATTAGTCTAATATGTTTTTTTGGTGAAATCTAATATGTTTTTAATATAAAAACAGAATAAAGAAAAACTTTATTTTTTAATCAAAATAAAAAATAGCAACTCTAATATTTTTAATATAAAAATGGTATAAAGAAAAACCTTTTTTTTAGTATCAGGAACTTTATTTTGTAATTAATAAAAACTAATTAAAAACTAATATTTTTTAATATAAAATAGAATAAAGAAAATGTTTATTTTTTTTATTAAAAATAAAAAACTCTAAACTGTTACTTTTTTATTACCTGTATTTGAATTTTAAAATATTTTAGAATGAATATTAGCAAATTTATTTCTCGCATGTATTATAGTGCGATAAAAATATATTTTACAAACATTTTTAATAAAAATAAATATTATAATTTCTAATTATCTGTTGATTAAAATTTAAAAAATTATTTATCGTATCATTTCATTTTTTTTACTTATATATATATATATATATATATCAATTAAATAATAATTTTTAATTAAGAAAAATCTTAATTTTTGTGCTCAATTAAGTGTACATTTTTTACAATACAAAGAGGCAAAATTGATTTTTTGAAATCAGCATCAAATACACAGTAGTTCAAGTTCACGAGTTCATTTTTTTTATAAGTTTATTTTACTTTTATTTTGAATTTTGGTAAAAGGTTATTTTTTGGGTACCCATAATAACATTAATGCGGAGTATCCACTAACTATATTGTTAACTAATCTTCACAAGAAAACCTACTTTTAGTTAGACCTTTCATCGCAAGTCTGTTTTTCAATTCACAATACTTAAACAACAAGAATCAAACCTTGATCGGGTCAATTATGAGAAGGTTTTTGAAACCATGGTTTAATGGTCACGTATTGTAAATATTTTACATTGTTATAGGATTACAACTTATTGTTTATATGAATTTATGATATTTTAAAATAAAATTAATAAATTTAGCATACATAAAAAATTATAACAGTGTTTAGTTTGATATATTTAATAAAAATTGAATAAGAATTGATTCTAAATAAACTTTGATATATTTAAGCACGTGAGTATGTTTAAATTTAAAAAATAGAAGGTGCGGGAGGCGCAGGCGCAGCCTCAAAATTTAAAAAGTGAAGATATGTTTGAGGCAACGCAGAGTGGTTTGAAGTTGGTGAGAATTCTCTGATCTCAATCTCATGTCATTTTGGTCAAGGCGATTCACCAATTAATTACGTGTGTGTGTGTCTGAATGAATGAATGAAGCTGAAACGCTGTCTTTGTTCCTGATAGATTGATGGATAATAACAGAAGCAGCGATTCCTCAAGTCCTCTTCTCCCCAATCATGACCCAAAAATCCATAGCGGACCTTGTTCGACTCCAACTAGTCTTGTACTCACCACCCTGGTCGCTGTTTTGGGTTCTTACGTTTTTGGCTCTGCTGTCAGTTAGTTATTCCCTCTCTTTTTCTTTTCTAGTTGTTATCCTTATCAATCCACTCACTCACTGTACGTTGGCAGATTGGGTATTCATCGCCTACTCAATCTGGAATCATGCGCGACCTCGATCTCGGGCTGGCCCAGGTTTTAACCTTTGCCTTCTTATTCTTATTGTATCATCTTAATGCTCTAACTATTCGCCCCTTCGCAGTACTCTATTTTTGGTTCCGTATTGACCATTGGAGCCATGATTGGTGCTGTTGTCAGTGGTAGAATAGCAGATTACGCAGGTCGTCGAGCTGTAAGTCGATGCTTTCGATCCTGTTCTTCTCCTTCTCCTTTGCTTATCTTTCGCTTTCCTGAGCAGGCCATGGGATTCTCCCAGCTTTTCTGCATCTTCGGATGGCTTGCCATTACATTCTCTAAGGTTTTCCATGGAACTACAATAAGGATTTCATTTTCCTCATCTTCACTTGTTCATGTCTAACATTTGCTGCTTCTTTCAAGCTTGCTTCGTGGCTTTATGTTGGAAGACTTTTCATAGGATGCGGGATTGGCCTTCTATCTTATGCGGTAACGCTTCTGACTCTTCAATTTGTTATCATTGCAGTTCAAATGATATTCAATCAGTCAATACATACATACATACATACATACATACCTACCTTCTCTTGTATATTAGGTACCTATTTATGTAGCTGAAATAACACCCAAGAATCTTCGAGGGGCATTCACTGCACTTCATCAGGTAAATCACTTCTATGACGATTCAATCTTTTAATATCGTTTTACGCTTATTGCATCAACCATGCCGCTTATGTTTACTATGTCAGCTGTAGTGTAGGCTTATCTTAAATCCCCATTTCGTCTTATTTGACAGCTAATGATTTGTTGCGGGATGTCATTAACTTATCTTATTGGAGCATATGCTAATTGGCGGATCTTGGCTCTAGTAGGTAATGTTTTTATTTTCCTGTGTTCTATACAAACCAAATTTAGAAAGGGCTCCATGTAACTCTATGTTTTATGTCCTTGTCACAGGGACTGTTCCGTGTCTGGTGCAGCTTCTGTGTCTTCCCTTCATCCCTGATTCTCCTAGGTGGCTGGTGAGTTGTTCGTAGCTTTGGAAATTTATCGTAGGGGCTGTCCATATTGGACACTGCTCAATCAAGACATTTATTAGACAAAATATCACTAGTGATACTTGCAATCTTCTGCAGGCTAAGGTTGGTCGCTTGAAAGAGAGCGATTCTGCTTTACAGCGCCTTAGGGGGAAGAACGCTGATGTTTATCAAGAGGCCACTGAAATCAGAGTATATAACTAGTTTTTGTTCATTGGAATGTTACACTTGAGTATAATCTTACTTACTTGGCTGCAAAATAGAGAAAATAAAAAAAACGCCTTTCATTGTACCTCTATTTGTAGGATTATACAGAAGCCTTTCAAAAGCAAACAGAAGCTAGCATCATTGGTTTATTTCAAATGCAGTATTTGAAGTCACTTACTGTGAGCATTCTAAATTATCACCATTTATATGGCCTATCTTAATCTTTTGCTGGGCTCTCATGTTATTTAGTTACTTGGGTGGTTAGGTAGGAGTCGGCTTGATGATTCTGCAACAGTTTGGAGGGATTAATGGCATTGTTTTTTATGCAAACTCTATATTTATCTCTGCTGGTATGTGCAGCTCCTTTTCTATGCTTTCATTCATCATATGGTAAATAAGAGAAAATAAATATGAGAATATCAGATTTATGACGTGATTCACACAAAAGCAAAAATACTTATCCATGACAGGGTTTTCTGAAAGTATTGGAACAGTAGCAATGGTTGCTGTTAAGGTTCTTATTCTCTTCACACGATCGTATCATTTTGTGTGTTTAATTCTGTATAATAAGATGGATGCTTTGATGAGTGTACCCTTCATTTTTGTTTTACGTACTATTCTGTGATTTGTGTTCATAGATTCCAATGACAACTTTAGGAGTACTTTTAATGGATAAATCTGGAAGACGATCACTTTTGCTGGTAAAAAAGTTTGGACTATTGTTCCTACTTTTTTTCAGTGTTCTTTAAATTCTGACTGTAAATTTGATTCTCTTACAGGTGTCTGCAGTAGGAACATGCTTAGGATGCTTCCTGGCAGCTTTGTCATTCGCCTTGCAGGTTCTTTGAATAACAGAACCTAATCTAGTAAGTTGTTTTTCACATGAATTTCTAAGAATAATTGAAATTGACCGATGCAGGACTTTCATCAATGGAATAAAGTTAGTCCCATTATGGCACTAGTGGGTGTACTGGTAAAGTTCTTGCACTTGAATGGCCATATATGATATATGGATCTTCGACAATGAATTGTGATCATTACTGTATTTCATAATAGGTTTCATTCTCATTTTTATCGTTTGCCTTATATTTGTCCTAGTGACATAGAATTGGTTTCAACTTTCAACAATTGAATGATGCCTCTGAAGTTAATTCAATTCCTGTCATGTTTTGATACCAATTTACTTATGCCCTGATAGATACGGTGATTCTCCTATAAATATTTTTAATGGCCAGGTATACATGGGATCTTACTCTATAGGAATGGGAGCAATTCCATGGGTTATAATGTCTGAGGTAGCTTCATCTTTCTATGCCCGAGCTTAGAAAATAAAAAATTCACAAAATAAAAAATATTAGCATGATGAATGGTTATATTTCATTTTCCAGATATTTCCCATCAACGTGAAGGGTTCTGCGGGAAGCCTTGTGACTTTGGTTAGCTGGTTGTGTTCTTGGATTGTATCATATGCTTTTAACTTCCTCATGAGTTGGAGTTCATCAGGTAGGTTTGCATTTAATCTTCATCCGGAAGATTAAAAAAAAAAAACTAAAGAAAAAGTTTTAAGAGAATAGGGAAAGAACAATAGGAAAGTAAGGAGTCCTTATTTTATATATAGAATTTACATTCATTTTTATTTTATGTTTGGCCAGGAACTTTCTTCATGTTCTCTAGCATATGTGCCTTCACTGTGCTATTCGTAGCAAAACTAGTACCAGAGACCAAGGGGCGCACATTAGAAGAAATTCAAGCTTCTTTGAGCTCATATTCTTCGAAGAGATAAATTCCATGCATGATATGCATAAACCCATTAAGAATTTTCAAAAATGGCATATTGGTCAGGATTTAGAGAAACAAGCATGTCCATTAAAAAAAAAAAGAGCTATGCATACGCTAGTCTGAATAAAGAAAATTACATTCAGCAAGCATCAGTGATTTTAGTGATAATCTTGTGATGTTCACATATCCTTAGAATTAATTGTTTATACTATACGTAGATACTTCATAAGTAGTTTTTAAAATATTTTTAAGACTAGCAGAGAACCATATGTGGAGCTCAATATTTGACTTTAAACTGTCACAGCCGTGGGGCTTGTTTCACTCCCTAAATGAAATTGTAGGTTAATGTATATTCATTATTCAACAATAATCCTTTCTTTTTTTTTTCTTCATCCTAATTTTTTACACATTACATTTCTTCTCATCTTTCTGTTAATTACATTACATATATGTTAAATTGGATTTTTGGTTTTCTTATAATTTTTTATTTGCGATTTTAGTCCCCACATTTTATGTTCATGTTTTAATCATTCAATTTATAAAATTCAAAATTTTAATCCAACTGTTAGATGTTTGTTCCTTGATTATTAAAATTTCAATATTAATCAGGACATTAAGTAAGTTATATAATAAACAATATCTAAAAATAAAATTTAAATTTAATTTACATTGTTGTTTAGGCTAAATGACATGAAACAGTTTGCACAAGAAAATAAAATAAGAAATTACATGAGCTGGATATTATAGAGGATGAAAATTGAAATTTAATCCAAGTTTTTTCTGTTTGGTCTTAGGGGTATTGTGATCGGTGCGATGCATAATGTTTAATCAATGTTTTTATACTATATTATTTGATAATTGAAATAATTTTAATTTATAATAAAAGTAATATTTAATCAGGACAGTACAGTTTATTAGGAACAACAATTCATGATCAAATGTTCATAAAAAAACATAAAATTACTTATAAATACTATTATAGACTAACATCATATATATTTTCGTATAGATTAAATTTCTTGCTAACGCATTTGAAAAATCTTAATTAGGCCTCCACTATAGTAAGAACTTTAGAATAATTAATATACATAAAATTTAAGTTGTTGTAAAGAAGTGTTATTAGATAAATATTAAATATAAAATTTGTATAAAGATAAATATCGCTGCGGGTATTAACAGGGTATATTAGGAGTGAAGTATGTAACCTTTAATGTGTATAATTGAATAGAAAAATTGTAAAAAAGGGGGAGAAGCAAGAGAATTTTTTGAGAATTTCTTCATAGTATCGATATTATTATATCTATATACATTTGGATAAAATACGATTTGATAATATATGTGAATTAAATTGGGAGTTAAAAAATAGATTTTGCAATAGTGGTGGGAGTTGAAAAATAGATTTTGTAGATAAGTCATATTAACATGAATGCCATATGATGTATAGTGTATGGGTGCGCTGAGGTAATGTTTTGTATAATTTCCTTGCTGTTAGAGGTGGTTATATAATATTTTTCGCTCTAAGTTGATAATATATTATAACTGTCTTTGTTTTAAGTTTATTTTGTATTGTCTGTCTTTGGGATAGTACCTTTAGTAGCTAACTCTTTTTTAATTATTTACATATAGTTATGTGATTTGCCATAAAAAAGATAATATTAAAAATATAAAAAAATATCATTAAATTATTTATATATATATATATATATATCAAATTAACTACTCTATAATTAGATATATACAGCAGAAAAGATATAAAAGAGATTTTTATTTCACACCTACCAATATTTTATTTAACACCTACTACTTTTAATTCTTTTTTTAGAATACCAATATTATCATTTTTAGTCCTATAGTCTATTCTCTCTCATCTCACTCTCTTTGGTTATTCTGTCTCCTCTCAACTCTCTTTCTTCTTATCTATTATTATTATTATAATAATAATAAGACGAAGCACCGCATGTATTGCATATATATATATATATATATATATATATATATCGGAGAAGTAAAATTTCTAATTTTTTTAATTCTTCGGAGGTGTACTGCCGGAGAGTAAAAAAACTTGAAAATTTTTTTACTCTCCGGCAGTACAACTCTGGAGAGTAAAAAATAAAGGGTATAATGGTATTTTTTTCACTAGTAAGTGAAAAATGAAAAATGAGTAGGTGCTAAATAAAAAAACTCATATAAAATGCTAGCATATTGAGCATAACCCAACTACAACTGCATCAAACTTCTCAGCCCAATCAAAAACACATTTTATTTAATTTGTGTATGTGTTAAAGTATCTGGAGACCCATGAAAGTTAGTAACTACACCTTTAACCCATAACTTTGGTAATTACTTTTAATATCCTCTATCTTCTATTCGCACTTCAGACTTTATAATTTTTTTCAAAACCTAAAAATATTCTCCCCTTTTCTTACCTTACTTGGTTGACGAAGCACATCATAATAGTTGTGCACGCCACCACCGCACCTCTCAAATCGCCGCTTCGACCACCTCTCCAGTCACCACTTCGACCACCTCTCTGGTCACCGCTTCGACCACCTCTTAGCAAGTATGTTCCAGACAACATGATCCGGAAGGCAAATGGGATTCAGCTAGTATGTTCCGGACCATATGATCTGGAAGGCAAATGAGATTCAGCAAGTATGTTCTGGACAACATGATCCAGAATGTACATAATGCATTTTGGATCAGTTGATCCAGAATGCATTATGTACATTTCGGATCAACTAATTCGGAAGTGGATCAAATGTGTCTTCCAATCTAGGTGGTCTAGGGGGCAATTATTATGAGTTTTGAATCAACTGATCTGGAACATTGTAACACTCGTGAATCGATGTTGTATGAATAAAAAACACAAATAAACCCTAAATCATAAAGCGTAAACTTTAATCAAGAAAATCATATGTGAATAAAATTGTATTTTCCTTTTCAAATAACGCTTAAATCAACGAATAATATCTTAAAGACTTATAAGAATGATTAAGAATTTATAATAGGGCAGAATATGATAATAGGTGTTTGGCACACAAGAGTAGCAAGATAAAATACAACAAGGCAATACAATAAAAAAATAAATTCAAAAATTTAAAATCAAATAAGGATAAAGTTATATTAGGAATTTGTAAAAAAAAAATTTGGGGAGTGCAAATAGCAAATCGAGGTGTTAACAAAAAATGCACTTACTTGCATACATCCTTCTTCTTCTTATTCTTTGTTTTTTTAATCTTCTGATATTGGCGCAAACTTCATTCAGACTTTTACACGACTTGAGAGATCATTATCAGATAAAAAAATGCAGTTCGTTCTCATTATGAAAAATCGTATATGTACTTCTTATCATAAAAGGTATTAGAAATTAACACTTCAACATTTTTTTTTTTGAGTCTTTGCCTATCAGTATCAAAAAATAAAAATGGACAAAATTAATAAATAATTAACCATTATTAACAAATTAAACACTTTTTTTTATATATTAAAGAGAGGAAAAAACAATGAGACTCTTTTATAAATTTCATGTGTACTTTATACAACGCATTTAATTTCAATGAATTAGCACCACTTAATTTTATTATACAAAATGATAAAAATAAATGGTCTTGAACTAGTCCTGGTGTTTTCACTAAAAATATACAAAATTTTAGAAAAGAAAAAGGTCTAGAACCAAATGCAGATGAACAACTGCCCCCTTTTATTATAAAATTAAGTTGATTTTTCGCTACTACTGTACTACATGATATTCCAACAAAAACAACTTACTTAATATATCAGTAGAATGAAATCTGTTGTTTTTAAGTTGCTTTGTATTATAAATGTGTGATTCATGTTCAATCCTACAAATAATTGTCTGAAAATAATTTTTATAATTATCGACGTTAGCTCCACCATCATTTTTTTTAGAGTTGTACTGTTAGCTTTTTTGTGTTAATATCTACTAACCAAAGACAAATCTAGCATGTAACATCATCACAATATCCTTGTATGTATTAATGGTACTCCTTAAAGAAGTTATAATGAGAAAAATAATTTTATTAGATTAACTTTAATAACTGTGAAAACCATTTTTCACAAAAATCATACTAGTCATTCATTTAAAATGCTGAGCCATTAAGATATAATTAAAACAGGTTAAAAACTCAAACAAGTTTTATTATTTGAGTAAAAATTTATAAAAATTGTGGATGAGTTCGTGAGTGTGGATATTCTAAACCAATTAGCACAAAAATTGATTATTACAGAAGCATCAATTTTTCGTGGTGAAATGATTCGAGCCCATTATCGAATAATTAAAAATAAATTAACAATTCATTTGAGTTCTACCATTAAGTAAAAAAGTTGTAAGAACCTATTGATGAGTTTGCTTGATAAAATTGCACTCATATTATTTTGAATTGGGCTGACACGTGTCAATAATACTAATTAAGGAGTTATAAAAAAATAATTTTATTAAAACACGTAGAATTACATTTCATTTTGAATTGTGCTTACATAAATTTTCATTCAACCTATTGACCACAATAATGTTTTCGGCAAGTTTATGTTGTTACACATGTTGCTCACCAACCTCCCCTTTCTTCACTTACCAAATTTCTTTGCTTAATTAACATTTTTCTTTGGCCACATGTAAATTCCATCTACAAATAAACCCTAAACAATGAGGAAGATGTGTTTCATTGCATGGATTGCAATAACTCCGGAAAGCGTCATCCTTCTTCTTAGCACGCTTAACACCTTGGATGAAAATCCACAGTTCACGTGATGGGTAGTACAAAATCTCCTTGAGATTGGAGTCTTAGGAGATGAGTAAGTTGTTGGGCCACTTTCGTGGAACATGTTCTTATACAATGCCCTAAAAACGTAGGGGAACCAAGGGTCATGAAAACTGGGGTAAATAAAGGGATGTCACGTTTGCACCTTCTGATTGGCGCTTCAATGATTAGACATCTGGGTTTTAATGAGGGCTTTTCAGAGTGTCTATCTGTTGGTTCTTGGTCATTTGATGCATATAAATTACAAATAAATTTATAATTTTGAGTAATTCTTAAATTCGAGTGAAATTGATAGAAAATATTTGATTTTATTAGATATAGATATAAGTATAAAGAATATTCAATTTGATAAGTTAAGGATGCGGATGTGAATGAGATGAGAATATACATATCCAACTTATCTCATCATAGTCTTTTTACTTATTTTAATAACTAAAATATAAAAAAAAACTTTTACATTTTATTTATTATACCTAATTTTCAAATCAAATGATCCTTAAATTCTTGTTTTTTTTACAAATTATAATTTTGAATGTCAATAAAGGTTTGATATTTGTCTTAAAAAAAGATTTGACATTTAATTCACAAAGTACAAATTTTGCATTTATTAGATAACTTTTAGATTAATATCATTATACTTAAATAATTTAGATTTTATTGAAAAATTATTATAATTTTTTTGCAGGTATGAAAAAAGTATGTGTATATTCTATGATAGAGATGAGACATAAATCTCATATCCGTCAGACATGGGAACAAAAATGAAGAAGATTTTTTAGAGCGGGGATGGTCATGCCTATAAGAGACTTTGAGCTTGATTAGTTTGGTTTTATTTTTTAGTTTTGAAAATAATTTTCAATAATAGTTTTCAAAAACTGTTTTCGAAATGAAAAGAAAAAAAAAATTGTTTGGCAAGTGTCATTTGAAAATTGTTTTGAAGATGTAAAAATGGAATAACTTGTTCATATTTATTAAAATTTCATTAATGAAAAGAAAAAAATTAAAAATTCTTATCATATTTTGAGTTTTCAAAACAAGAATGAAAATTGAAAAGATTGTTTTAGGGCTTGATTGGTTTGGTTTTGTTTTTTAGTTTTTGAAAAGAGTTTTCAAAAATAGTTTTCAAAAATTATTTTCAGAAAGAAAGAAAAAAAAAACTTGTTTGGCAAGTGATATTTGAAAACTATTTTGAAGATGTAAAAATGGAAAAACTTTTTCATGTTTATTAGAATTTCATTAATGAAAAGCAAAAAATAACATATTCTTATTGTATTTTGAGTTTTCAAAACAAAAACAGAAAACTGAAAAGCAAAACTACTTTCAACTATTCAAGTTTTTTAGTTTTTAAAAACTAAAAAACCAGAACTTTTTTCAAAAATTGTTTTCAGAAAACACTATCCAAGCAAGTTTTTTAGTTTTTAAAAACTAAAATACTGAAAACAGTTTTATAAAACTGTTGTCAAACAAGCACTTAGTTTTTTAGTGTTTGTTTGACAACAGTTTTATAAAACTAAAAAACTTGTTTGGGTAGTGTTTTCTGAAAATAGTTTTCGAAAACAGTTCTAGTTTTTTAGTTTTTAAAAACTAAAAAACAAGAGCAACTAAAAGTTGTTTTGTTTTTCAGTTTTCTATTTTTGTTTTGAAACTCAAAATAAAATCAGAATATGTTGTTTTTTATATTTCATTAATGAAATTCTAATAAATATGAACAAGTTTTTCCATTTTTATATCTTCAAAACAGTTTTCAAATAACATTTGTCAAACAAGTTTTTTTTCTTCCCAAAAACAGTTTTTGAAAATTATTTTTGAAAACTCTTTTCAAAAATTAAAAAATAAAACCAAACGGTTTTTCTATGTTTGTTATAAAAACTCAAAATACAATCAGAATATGTTGTTTTTTTTTCATTCATTTTTTTTATAAATATGAATAATTTTTTCTATTTTTACATCTTCGAAACAGTTTTCAAATAACACTTATACCAAACAATTTTTTTTTCTTTTCTTCTTGAAAACAATTTTTGAAAATTATTCTTGAAAACTATTTTCAAAAACTAAAAAACAAAATTAAGTCAATTAAGCCCTAACTTTCCCTTCTAAAGAGTGTTATAATTTTAATCTTCATTTTTTAGATATTTATTATTCTTGGGTTTTAATATATTTACAAGTAATTCATTATATTATTTTTTATAATTTAAATTTACTTATTTATTATTAATAAATTATATATTAAGTTATTGATTATATTTTAATTTTAAAAATATAAATAAAAATCAATTATAAATTAATATTTAAGAATTAAAAATTTTAATTAAATATATAACTTTAAAATATTATGTAATTATTAAAATTATAACACGGTACGAACTCAGGTATGAGGTAGATCATCACATGTCCATACTCGTATCTATACTCAATCAAAGCTACTAATACCCATCAAAATCATGAGGATGGGTTCAGACTGATATTGACGTGTTCATGTGCTTTTTTTCTTTTATATATAAAAAATAATAAAAACTTACCAAAATGACTCACTTCCCACATTATTTACCTAAATAATCTTTTCTACTTAGGAGTGTTCATTAGTTTGGGTCAACCCAATAAACCGAATCGAACTAATTAGTTTTGTTTGGTTTTTTCACTTGATCTGGTTTGGACTCCACCCAAATTACCAGAATCGGTCATGTTCGGTTCGATTCACCGTTTTCTAATTTCAAAACTCTAACTCAACCCAAACAACCCAAAAGTATATATATTATATTATTATTATATATTAATTTTAAATTTGTATGTTAGTGATTTTAGTAACTTGTTTTGTTTAGGATTTTGTATTTCAAAACCCTCGTCAATCCTAATTTATATTCTTAATTTAGTAAATTTATTTTAAAATTATTTTATATTTTAAATTCATACAATTTATTGTTTGTATTATATTATGTTGTCTTAATAGTTTAATATGATTAATTTAGTATATATAAAACACTTAATATTTTTATTATAAAATTATGAATTTAATAGACTAATGGTTTTGTCTAGTTTTAGGTATAAAGTTATTTTTTTACAATTTAATGAAAAAAAATTTTTTTTTTATTTTTTTATTGATTATCCCTAAAACTGAATCAACCCGATTATTATTAGTTCGGTTTGGTTTGGGTCAAGGAAAAAATTTCAGAAAACCGAACCAACAAAACCTAATTAAAATTAATTGGTTCGATTTTCATTTTCCTTAAAATCTAACCACCCCAAACCTGAGCACCTCTAGTTCTACTATCGAAACATGATTTTTTTTTTTAAGTAAAAAGTCTATAAGAAATTGGTTGTTAGGCAATTAATTTCTGGTAGGCTTTTTTTTCAAATTTACTTTTTTAGTTAATTTCTTAAATTTTTTTATTTATTTTTCATTTATGTATATGGTTCTAAATCATGAATTTTAAAATTAAAATATTTTTAATTAGTTTATATATTATTTTATTTTATTATGTGTTTTGTTTTTATCTTATGTATCTTTTTTTGTTATTTTAATTTTTTTGAATGCTTTGTAATTTATTTTTCAATTTATATTTTTTAAGTTAAATTTTTTAAACACTTTTAAGAAAAATAATTTAAAATTATTTCCAAACATTAGTTTAAGAAATCTTAATTTAAAAACTATAAACTAAAATATAAATTACAAAGTATTTTAAAAAAATTTTAAAATGAAAAGATATACAACATAAAAATAAAACACATAAAAAACAAAATTAAATTCAAATTAAATTAAAAAAATTTAAAAGTATATCTTCTTTGTTTTTAATTTTTAACAAAATTCAAATTTTCTTATGTATTTTATTTTTACATTGTGTATATTTTTTCCTTATTTTAATTTTTTTAAAGCACTTTCTAATTTATTTTTTAGTTTATATTTTTAAGTTAAATTTTTTAAAATCTTTTACAAAAATAATTTGAAATATTAGGTTTTAAAATCTTAATTTAAAAACTTTTAAAAAATTAAATAACAAATAGATACAGAACAAAATAATAAAACACATTAAAAATGAAATACAAATTAGCCTAAAAAAATTAAAAGCTCTATATTATAAATATTTTATTATTAAAAACTTAAAATTTTTATTATATATTTTATTTTTATATTGTGTATCTTTCTTCGTTATTTTAATTTTTAAGCAGTTTGTAATTTATTTTTTAGTTTATATTTTTAAGGTTAAATTTTTCAAAAAACTTTTACCAAAATAACTTAAAAAAATTTGAAATATTAAGTTTAAAAATCTTAAATTAAAAATTTAGACTAAAAAATAAACTATAAGGCATTTAAAAAGATTTTAAATAATGGAAAAGCTACAAACATAAAAATAAAACACATAAAAAAATAAAATACAAATTAACTTTAAAAAATTAAAATCATACTTTACAAAAACATAATATATAAAAAATAAATAAAAATAAATTAAAAAAATTTAAAAAAACAAATATGAAAAATATTTAGTCAATGTCTTTTGAATTTTTTTAATTTATTTTTCATTTATGTATATAGTTTTTAATCATAAATTTTGAAAATAAAATTTTCAAAAAAAATTGGTTCATTTATACTTTATTTTATTTTTTAAGTGTTTTATTTTTGTGTTGTGTATCTTTTTTGTTATTTTAAAATTTTTTTAATGTTTTGTAATTTATTTTTCACCTTAATATTTTTAAACCTAATATTTTAAATTATTTTGGTAAAAAGAGTTCAAAATTTTAAATTAAAAATATAAACTAGAAAATAAATTAGAAAGTGTTTAAAAAAATTAAAAGAATGAAAAAAGATACACAATCTAAAAATAAAATACAAAATAAAATAAAATAAAATATAAACTAACTAAAAAAATTAATTTAAAATTTATGATCTAAAATAATATATAAATAAAAAGTGAATTTAAAAAAATGACTAGAAAACAAATCTGAAAAAAAAAACGCCCTATAAGCGTCCAATTTCTGATAGGCTTTTTACATAAAATAAATAAATCATGTTAAGGAATTGGTTCACCAGAAACTAATTTTCCAACATGATTAGTAAAAGAGGTTATTTAGATAAATAACGTCAGAGGTGGGTCATTTTGATAATTTTTTTTCTTTTTTGTATATAAAAGAAAAAAAATTTATTAATGTATCTTTATCCTCCCCAAAAATGGTTCTAATATATTGTACTACATTATTATCCTTAATGTTTCTCTATATTAACTTTGTTCTCTTATATATTAAAAAAGGTTAATTTACTTCTTTATTTTTTTAATGATTTGACACTATCTTTTTTAAAGAAGAATCATTTTTAGTTTTTTTTCATAAAGGATCAACTGTCTTTAAAACATAAGACACAAGTTCATGACATAGGTTGTGTTTGGCTGTGTATTGAAATTCAATTGTTCAATGCAAGAAAGTAGAAGCACAAGATTATTGTTTTGATTTAAAGTTGATTGGAGACTTGGAAAGAGTTCTGTACCCCCCAAGCTCGTACTCGAGACTCACACCTCAACATCCCCCGAGCTCGGTGCTCGGAGGACCCTGCAATCTCGGAACCAGCCCAACAACAGGGAGACCCAACTTCCTAAACAAGGTAACTAGGAAATTAACACAGGCTAAGAACGGTATAAAAAGGCACCAATGACTCTACTCCCAAGTACTTAAAAATTCTAAAAGTTATTATATAGTCTCGCTCCTGTTCTGACTTGAACATTGGAGTCCTTTTTGCAGGTACCCATCTATCCACCAAGAACCTCAGCGTTCAAGACTGGAGACATTACGAGTTTTGCCTAATCCTAGTAGAAACAAGTTGAATTCCAACCAGACTCTCATACTCTACTCTCTTAAAGTTGTGAGTTCATGGTGGAGCTTGGTCGGAGTGGAGGTAACATAAAGTCTTGTACACACCATTGCTTACATCAAACTACCTATTGCAGATGCACAAAGAACTCTCTCTATGTCTAATTTCTCAACTTTATTTGAAGGACTTTATTTAACATTCAGTTTAAAATGAGTTGCAAAAGGAGCGCTTACAGCCTTAGTTTTGTTCTATCTAGAATCTATGCAACACCCTTTTAATGACAACCACAATTTATTTTTCTCTCTGTCACAGATGATTATTATATTAAGAATCTCCTTAGTAGCTCCCAAGTTTTTCATGGCAAATGATTCACCCAATTGTTTCTTCAACCTGACAATCCTGGAAACATATTTCCCAACAATAAGCATGTCATCAACATACAATAATAGGATAATAAAGTCATCATTAGAAAACTTTATAACAAAGACACAATTATCAAATATAGTCTTCTTGTAGCTTTGCTCACACATAAAAGACTCAAACTTCTAATACCATTGTCTCAAAGCTTGCTTTAAACCGTATAGACTCTTTCTCACTCTACACATATAGTCTTTATTGCCTTTAACCTGAAAACCATTTGGTTGCTTCATATAGATCTCTTCCTCCAAATCACCATGAAGAAAAACAATTTTCACATTCATTTGCTCTACCTCTAAATCAAGAGTAGCTTCCAAACTCAAAACTGCTATAATGGATGACATCTTGACCACAGGTGAGAAAATCTCATTGAAATCAACAATCTTACTCTGTTTGAAGTCTTTCACCACTAATTTGGCTTTATAGCTTAGAGACACAAAATTACTCTCGTGTTTCACTCTGGATGTCCACTTGTTTTCTAATGCCCTTTTTCCCTTAGTCAATCTCACCAATTCGTAAGTGTGATTATCATACAAAAATTTCATTTCATCTTGCATTGCATCCATCCACTGTTGTTTTTCTTCAATCTCCAAAGCCTCTTCAAAATCACATATTCATTAGAAGAATACCTTGTAGATGGTTGTCTCTATTTGTTATACATCTTGAGTTGCACTTGAAAGGATTTAGGTACATCATAAAAATTCTCATCAGGTAACCTTTCATGCTCTTCCTAGTCATCATCAATAGGAACATCTAATCCACCTAACAGTTACTAATCATCACCAACATCTTGTTGTTCACCATGTTCAACACTATCTTCAACATTATTCAGATCGTGAATAGGTGATCACATAAGATCAATCTCTGTCAGATTTCTATCTTTGTCAGCTGTAGTCTTCTCCACCTTATCAATGTTCTCAATGGTTTGGTCTTCCATGAATTGCACAACACGACTTCTAACAAGCTTCTTCTCAATAGGAACATAAAACTTGTAGCCAAATACATCTTCACCATAGTCAATGAAGATGCATTGTCTTGTCTTCGCATCCAACTTGGATCTTTCATCCCTTGGAATATGAACAAACGTCATGCAACTGAAGACACGCAAATGATCATAGCTCACATTCTTGTCAAACCAAATTTTATCAAGGACTTCACTAACAGAACGAGTGGGATTAATAACATGCACTATCATGTATAGTACCTTACCCCAAAAATGCATAGGTAATTTAGCATCTAACAACATACATCTCACTATCTCAAGCAATGTCTTATTCATCCTCTTTATTAAACCATTCAACTCAGGAGTTTTAGGAAGAGTCTTCTCATGTATAGTACAATGTTGCTTGCACTAAATATCAAAAGGTTCACAATACTCACCACCATTGTTAATACGAATGCATCTCAACTTCTTGTCTGACTCTCTTTCAACCAAAACATGAAATTGTTTAGATTTCTTTAGCACCTTGTCTTTTCTCTGCAAAGTGTAATGTCCTTTGTTATAATGATAACACATAGTATAATAAGTAAATAATTATGGAAAATAAACAAACTTTTGAGATAATAAATAAAAAAAATATTATCGAATTCAATTCTCAAATATAGAAATCTCTAAAACGAAGGTAAAAGATAATTGAAATAACAGTAATGTTCATTCTAAATAAAAATATCTAAGCTAGGGACTAAGTCTTAATGCCTCTTTAGCCTCCACATCTTCTTCCTCTTCTGACTCTGAAAACAACATGGAATTAGTTTTCAATTAGTGTTGTTTTCAGCTACATGGAATCCAGTAAAACAACTATGGTGCCCGCAATAATAAAATATTTTCTTTATACATAAATTATGATGTAAGCTAAATAATTTATAATAATAATAATAAACACAATAAAATAGTTTTCGATGTAACATCCTCATGTAAGCACACAATCCACAAAGTATAGTGATACTCATGATCATTCACTCTCACCCTATAATTTCCACAACCAGGTTTTCAATATATTCATCAAAACGTTTATGAGCTTATATTTCATACAATGGCATTTCGTTACTTTTCTCACGCTATTATGGAGGTATCCAGAATCTCTTCCCATCCTGGATTGAGGTATTTAAAACCTCTTCCCCATATTAAATGGAAGTATCTCACATTTGATCTTCATCCCAGATGGAGGCATCGTAAATTCCCCATTATAAATAAAGTATCTCAAGCAAGACACTTTCTAAAACAAATTTTAAAATGTTATGCGTAAATTAAATAGTTGAAATGCTAAAAATCATATCATTCAAGAAGTATACCATGGAGGTTGAGAAAAGTTATTTTACTCACCTCTTGAAGCAAGATCCCACAACTTTAATTTGTTTTCCTCTTCTCCTCTCTCCCTCTTTCTCAACCGTTGAATAATTAACTAGTCTATAATTTTTTGAATGAAATACTTAACCCTATATAATAGCTTATTTTGATGAAAGATTGGTTTATGGTTCAAATTTAAACTGAAATAAACTATTATTTTATATTATATTACTATTATTTTAAAAATAGCATTATCTTCTCCTAGCTTAATTTTTCATTTAAAAATACTAATAGTTTAATCTTTTAATTTAATCTAATGAAATATAATATATTATTTTATCTTTATTTTTCTTTCATTATATTAAATATGATATATAAGACTATATAAAATATAAGACCATCTTATCTAAATTCCACCTTATATTTTCATATCAAATATATTTTCTATAGAATAAATATATATATATATATATATATATAACAAATATGATAAATACATATATCATTGTTAAGGATCATCAATTTCAAATATAACAAGTATTTTATCTAGACTATAATAATCATTTCATAATAATAGATTCTTAATCTTTTAAATTTAAATGAATCATTATTTTAATATTTATTTGACAACCTAATCTTCTCTTAACTAAATGATTATTCGAATATTTGAATTTTGAGATGTTACACGAAGCATTGACCAATAGTTTCCTAGAACAATCATCAATAAAGATAACAAAGTAAAGTGCATCAGTAAAGGATCTTACCCTAAATGGACCACAACCATTAGAATGCACCAATTGAAACAACTCTGACTTCCTTGAGGGAGGATGCTTCTTGAAGGATACTATAGTTTGCTTGTCAGTCATGTAATGAAAACATCTCTCAAATTCTGCATTTTTTAACCCTTCAAGAACATCCTTTTTAGCTAAACAATTCAACCTTTCCTCACTAATATGATTAAGCCTTTGGTGCCACAAAAATGTCTTCATATCTACAACATTCACACTGTCTTTAGCAATTAAAGCTTTTGTCCAATACAATTTAGAAATATTTTCCCCTCTAACCACAACCATGTGACCTTTGGTGAGTTTCCATTTTCCAGAACAAAAGTGATTATCATACCCACCATCATCAAGCATCTACACAGAGATTAAATTAAAACAGATATCAGGAGCATGTTTGACTCCTCTAAGAAACAACTACACTCCGATGTTAGTTTGCAGATATTAACTTAGTCACACCATCATTACCATCTTCAACACTCCAAAATCACCAGAAGTGTAAGATGTGAAAAACTCCTTCGTTGGTGTAACATGCAGTGTAGCACCACTATCAATAATTCGCACGCTCTCATCTGATACAAGATTAACTAACTTATTGTTATAGAGATTAACAATATCACCACAAGTAGCAGTAGCAACACAGTTATCATGATCCCGATCCTTTTTTTTTGCTTACCTTTTTTATTTTCGTTCTCCTTTTTCTACATAAAACAATATTTTTGTATATGCTTTGTCTTATGACAATAATGTCACTCCATATTTTTGTATCTAAACTTAGACTTACTCCAGCTTTTTTCTCTACCACCCTTTGGTTTTTTTCTCTAACTTCTCCCCCTGTTTTCATTGACAAGTATTTTAGGCTGAGATGAAGAACCATGCGTGTTCCTTCTCATTTTTTGATTAAGAACACAACTTTTTGCCGCTTGCAAAGAAACATCATTAGGGGTCAAGTTTGTAATAGAAACTTGAAATGTCTCCTAAGACTCAGGGAAAGTATTCAGTAGCCATAATCTAAAAAATTCATCATCAAATTGGATACCATTCCGGATAATTGATCTAAGAGCCCTATTTGTGTATTTCTGTGACTAATGAGTTTCTCTATGTCTACTCTCTTCTAGAAACACTTCTCCATATAGGTCAAATGAAACATTAAATAAGCTTCTCCATATATTCTACAAATTGTTGAATAAAATCACATACTTGTTGGTGTTCAAAATCTCAGTCTTCTTCAAACATAGAATTCGACTTCTGAGTAGCAAAAATAGAAATATATATTTTCTTCACAAATGGAAAGTTTTTTCTCTTGCTCTTCTACAAGTGATAATTAGTGTTATTCAAAGTAACCAATTTTGTATTTGTCTCCATCATTCAAGCAAGTCAATAGTTCCAAAACCGAAGCCAAAGAGCTCTTATGCCACTCTGATGGGGAAAAACACCAAACACTAACATAAACGTGAACAAATCAGCAAAAATAAACCCCCTGGCTTTCAAGAATCTATAAGGAGTAACAACAAATGCACAACATGGAAAATCACCAAAATCACAAAATAAGATACCAAGATTTTAACGTAGAAAACTCTTCAAAGTAAGGTAAAAACCACGATTTGTCTAGACTAAAGAAATAGATCCACTATAATCAATATAGAATACAAAAGAGTCTCAATCAAGTGCAATGATTAGTGTCAACACCAACATCAAACAATAAAGCAATAAAGCTTATAAATAGATAATAAAGGAAGATGAAAAACTCCAAAAATATTGTTGTTGTGCGAACTAAATATCCCCACTTAAACCTCATTTTAATAATCCGAACGGTTAGAATGAAGAAACATATATTCCGAACCATTTGTTCAAAATTCTACCCATTCCAATGGTGAATGAATCTGCAATGACAAATTTATAATTGCAGCTTTGTGTAAAAACAGGAATAACTTTCTCTCTTTTTTTTTCTCAAACTATTTGTGTATTTCTGTGACTAATGAGTTTCTCTATGTCTACTCTCTTCTAGAAACACTTCTCCATATAGGTCAAATGAAACATTAAATAAGCTTCTCAATTTTGGATCTTTTTTCTACATAAGAAAAAAGCTCAATACCTAACAATTAGTTGTAACATTGCCGTTATAGGCATTGAAAAAAATACTTAAATAAATTTATGATAAAAAATGACATTTTTAAGTTTGAATTTTTAAAGGTTTTTTATTTAATATGTTTTGTTCTAATATTTATTATCGAGCAACATTTTTTGCTTTAGTTCACAATAGTGTTAATTAAAAGACTTTAGCATCCAAGTGAGTTATCATGTTATTTAAAAATGGTTACGGGTTATGTGTAAGGATAGGGGTACCTTCGCAACAAACCCTTGGCTTCTATCTAGAGTATTTAAAACTAAACTGAACATAAATACTAACTATACATTATCAACTAAACAAATACTAACCTCACACTTGTTTCATATATATATATATAGAATACCTTTTAAGTGGATACTCCTAATTTATTTTTTAAAATATCATGTAGCTGTGGATATTTATTGGAAAATAAAAAGTAATTTTAAAATATCTTAAAATACCATTAAACTATATTTTTATTTATTCTAACATTTTATTCAAAAAAAAGTTCAAAGGTTAAAATTAAAATATTTTAATATTACACAATTTCTGTTTTTTAAATATTTACATTATAGAATTATAGGTTTAATTACTTACTTTATCTCGCTTTTAATTAAAATGTTCAGTCTCATCCAATTTTTATTTGTTGTTTGAATTTTGTCTCATTTTTAACTAAAGTGTTCCAATGTAATCACTTCCTTCAAATTTGACTTAACATTGTTATTGGTTAGAATTATAAGGTTGGTATAATGACAAAGTCTACATGTGGAGAAAATGAAAGAGGGAGAGATTGTGTATTCGAATCTCTCTAGTAACAAAAACTGACATATTAACAACTAATCTCTTACCTATAAAAAACATTGTTATTTGCTAACACATGTTGATAGAGACACATATTTCTTTCTTTTTTGTCCTCTTTCTATCTAGTCATCTACACACGTGAAGTTTTTGTATAATAGGGCGATTTGTGTTCTTGCAATTGGTCTTTTCTCCAAGTCATCACCCCACCACTGTGGGTATTACCACAGAGGTATGATGAACACTAGTTCTAAATTTGTCCAATCAACCACATTGGTGTGGGTTTTGCCATATAGTGTGGTTCACCTATAATTATTTGGGTTTTTCCAAAGGTGTGGTGAGTGTTATTTTAAAAAAATAACATGCCCAGGTAGGCTTGCTTCATTAGTGATCCCAACAAAATTATGGAAGGATCACATTTGAACATTTTAATTAAAAGTAAGATAACATTGAAATGAAAAATAAAGGTGGAACGAAATTGAATATTTTAATCAAAAGCAGATGAAATTGAAACAAAAAATAAAAGTTAACAAAATTGTAAATTTTTAATTAAAAGTGAGAGGAAATATAATTCAAAGGTTAAAATTAAAATTCTTTGAAAAAGTTAAAACTAAAATTGTTTGAATATTTTACACAATTACTCTACAAAATTATACTAAGCAAGATTATTCAATTTAGAAAAAAATTTAAATTTCAAATATAATATTATAATCCCATAAGTCCAAAAAAATTAATAAAATAAAATAATCTACTATTTCTTAGAAAACAATTTAAATTATTTTAATTTTAAATTTATAGATATTGTTTAAAAAATATTATTTTAAATTTATGATTTATTTAGATTTTAAAAAGATTATTTATGAATTCAATAATATTTTTCTATTTAAGATTAACATGTTACGTCTATAAATCATAATTCTAAGATAAAAAGATTCATCATCTAAAATAGGAGATCATTATCCTAAATGAGAAATAGAATTATGATGCGAAGAGTATTTATAAATTTTTTAACTGTCTCAAAAACTACTAATAAATACAAACATGAATGTGAAACACATGAACAAAAAATATAAAGAATTTACCCTAAACCCTAAATATATAACTGTAAATTACATAACAAAATAACTTTTTTTCTTTTACTCAGATGTTGTGTTTTATTGTTTTGATATTTTCTTACGTGAGTTTTTGTTTTTTCCAACCCAATGATAAGTTAAACAAAAGTTATCAAAGGTGCAATGTTTCAATCTACCAAATTCAAATAAAATTATTTAAACAAGTATATTTTGGTAACGTTACTAAACGGATACCTATGAACGTATTCTGATATCTTTCATCCTTCCATTTATTAATGAATAATAAATATATCTATCTAAATTATTTGTAAGTACTTATATTATTTTTCACTTATTAAAAAAAATTATCTATGAATATTCACGAATAGGGATATTTTTATCATTCCATCACATAATACTCATCCAAGGGAGGCGAACTCCAAGGAATTGAAGATAAGTGCACAGACTTTTGGTTGTTAATAAAGCCTCAGTGAAATGTGTATAAAGGACTTGTACGAAAACAAACACTCAGTGAAATGTGTATATTTTTATTAGTTTTATTTTTAAAAAAAAAAAACTCAGTGAAATGTGTATATTTTTATTAGTTTTATTTTTTTAAAAAAAAAACACTCAGTGAAATGTGTATAAAGGACTTGTAAGAAAAAAAAAGAAGAAATAATCGTCCAACCGACCGACATGAATGGGGTGGATTGAAAGAAAAAGGGAATTAAAATGTCTCTAAATAACTCGGTAGAACAAAGAGAAAAAAAAATATATAACATTATGAGTGTCGTTACCATTTCTCAACTGTCTTATAAAAAAAATTGTATGATAGATAGTAACTAGAAGGTAATTTATTCATTCTATGAAAAGAAAGTACAGAATTAGTTAAAAAAAAAGTTTAGAACATAAAAATATTATCCAACCAAGATTGAATTTTTTTTATAAAACTATTGGCAACAAGGCCCTTGGGTCTCCTTTTGACCAGGTAGCTTTAAATTTATTTTGAGATTTAAATAAAAAATTGGTTTGAGAAAATAAAATTTTACTTTTATTTATTTCAAATAACATTATTAACTAATGTTGTGGCATAATGTTGACGGTTTATTAACTTATCATAACACTATTACAAAAATTGCTTTCTAAAAACGTTTATTTTATAATTGTTTTAATAAAAAAACACGGTGACAAAATGGTAATCCTGTTAAGTTTATATACTTATTAATTTTAAAACACTTGTGCCTTTGTATATATCATATATAATTTATATATTTTTTTGATTTGAGATATTTTTGTAATTGTTATGTCTTTAATATTAAAAACACTATTAGAACATCATTTTTATCTTGACTTGGTAGGTGTGGAACAAACATTTATTATTGTTTTGTTTTAATCTGATTAAAATTGGACATATTTAATTTTTATTTTTCTGGTTTTGTTTGATTCTATTATGGTCATATGTATAAATTAGTTTGGAATAAGTGGTTTATTAGATTTTGTTTGTGTTTGTGGTTGGTTTGTAATTTTCGCTTATGAAGTGGTAGTTATTTTAGTGACTATATATATCTATTAGTTGTTAGCTATGTCTTCATGGTAGTTACAAATATTCTCATGTTAGTGTAATGGTATTTTTACTATTGTTTTGTTATGACTATGTAATATAATATGATCACTTTTGTGATTCTATATTAATTTAGTTCTATTAATAAAATTTAATTATATTAATATATTATAGTTAGATAACAACACTTCTATTATATTTCATTTTTATGTAGTTATTCTGTGACTCTAAAAACTATATTTAAATACTCATGATGGAATACGTACCTAATGGACAAGATTTTTTTTAAAATTAGAAATAACTAATTTCCAGATTGACATAAAATATTTTTAAACTTCATTAGTTAGGATATGTTACTTATACCTATTTATTTTTTGCACATTTTAATTTTAGAATCTTTTGAATGGAAAACAAGTTAACAATGTTATAACTTTTTATATTAATTATTTTATATTAATTTTTATCAATTTATGCTTTATTTATTGCGCTCAAATAATTTACAAATATATATTTATAAAACTTATTGGAGTTGTGTAATGTTAGCAACAAACATTAATTTGGGGATCTAGTATAAATTAAAAAATATATAAAAAACACTAAAATTAAATTAATTATATTCATAAATAATGTAAATTTTTTTATTTTAAAAAATTTACTACCTAAAAACGATGTAGAAAATAGTAATTTTTAAAATTATTTTTAAAAAATATTTTAAAACAAAGACGTTTTACAAAACTTATTTAAAAAAACAATGTATGAAGATATACTTTTTAAAGCATTTATTGTTAAAAGGCTATGTAAAGTAAAATTTTATTAAAACATATTTTGTAAAAAAATGTTTGTTTGACATTTTACAACAACAAATTTTTTAACACTTTTAAAAACGTTATAAAAAATTTTAAACAAGCGACATCAAAAACCTATTTTTAGTAGTGTAAAGAATTTGATAGTATAATTATGTTTAATTTATTGATAAATTATATTTTTAATTTTTATTTGTTCAAAATAATTAATAATACTATGTTATAGTAGGAATTAAAAAACTCTTTAAAAGACTAAATTTTTAATTGACTAAAATAAAAAAAAAATCCTTCATTTTACCGAAAATAGTTTGTTATAATTTAAAATAATTTTTATTATATATAGATGGCTATAACTAAGGAATCTACGGGTCTATTTTTTAGCTAGTTGCCATATAATTTAATTTTTTTAAGACAGGATTGTTTTATCACTCCAAAAGTAGGACTTCCATATATGTGTATAATTATATGGATGAAATTATTTATCCTAAATTTGTGTTTCATTCTTAATAAACTAATAAAGGTTACATCGTTTAATGAATTTTTTTATATAAAAAACTTTTTATAGTTTATATAGTTCATTAAATGACATGATATTTATTTATTGGGTGGAACAGAAAATAAGACACCAATTTGAGATAGAAAATTTTATTTGCAGTCATGTATAAATTAATTATAAATGTGTATTCTAAAAAAAGATAGATTGAGATTAATTGAAAGAATAAAGATAAAAAAGAGAGATTTAATAGATAAATGTGATAGAAAAGTAAGAGAAAGATGTTAAAAAATCTAATTGAAGTAAGATAGAAACATACATTTAATATTTTTTAGTGAAATATCAACCAGGTATTTAGAAGATTGAAGCGTTGACATTTGAATTCTTGAAATAATTTATAGGCATCCAAGTCAGGTCATTGAATCTTTCTATTGTTTACACATTAGTTCATATGTTACTAATGTTGTTTAGTAAGTGCTTAGTCAGACATTAAGTCTCACGCTGGTAGGTCTCTCTTCATACGTGACACTCCAAGTCATTCTTCGTGTTATAGGGATCCAAGTTAAAGTGAAAACACCATTTTTTCCTTGAAAGATTAAACTGGTGGCATCTAGGTCATTGAAAGATTTTCAAAGAGGTTCTTGAAAGATTTTTAGAGGCATTAAGGTCCTTGAATTTTTCTACAATTCGCACGTAGGTTTTTGAGTTACTGACTACACTAGACAATTATACAATCAACAATTAGATGTTATGCTAACAGTTTAACTGTTTATGTAACACTCACTTTTTCTTTTATTTAAAATTAAAAAAATTGTGAAGGCTCTTATGGTAAAAATATATTTGTGCAGTGGATACACAAAAATAAAAAAGAAAATTTGTCATTTACCATCAAATTGATGTAATATTTAGATTTTGAAAATATGTTGGCTATTTTGGATTTGATATTTTGGATTCTTAATTTAAAATATTAAAATAGTTTGGATCATTTGACTTGCAATAAATCAACAACATGCAATAACAACACATACTCACTTTGTCACTCACCCTCAATCATCACATAACTTCAAAATACATCATCATCATTGTTTTAGACCTCTTTCTCATTTACTGTATATGTTTTCTCTTTTATTGACTTTTTTGTTCCTCTTCAAGGTCTTCCTTTTTTAGATCTTGGAGTGACTCAACTAAGAAATTTGCATCTCAAGGCACCTTATGTTTTCATGAAAGGTGTTGCGAGGTGTGGGGTTATGTCAGGCTGCAGAGGTGGACAATTAGATCTGAGTTACGCTAGGGGCAAGGAGGTTCCAGTGGGAAGAGAGTGAAGTTGTTAAATGATTCTTAAAATAGGTTCTACATATTAGTTTGATATTTCATCAGAAAAAATCAAGTTATCATAATATAATGAAGTTTCTCCTTCATATTAGTTTAAGATTTTAATTCAATGCTAGAAAATTGCTTGCAAATTACTTTTTCCCCCTTTTTTAATGGAAATAGAATATGAAGGGGAAGGGAGAGGCATAGATTGATTGATTTTTTTTTTTGCCACTTGAAAACCTCCATAAATGTTTTTTTGTGTGAGGAAGAGAAATTGTCAGCACAAAAGTTAACTACTAGTTATGTAGTTGTCTAATATTGTTAGTAATTGAGGGACCTAAGTGTAAATGGTATAAAAATTCAAGATCTTAATACTTCTAAAAATCTTTCAGAGACCTAAATATAGTTGTCAAAACGGGTCAATCTGACCCGTTAAGCCCGACCCATCTTAACCCACCTAATAAACGGGTTGGCTTAACCCCGCTCACCATTGGTTTATGGTTAAAAAAGTGAGTTCAGTCCGACCCATCACGGGTTGGTGGGTTAAATGGCCTGATCCACCAACCTACTGAAAATTAAAAAAAAAATCTTTTTTAGGAATTTTTTTTAACTATTTTTAAAAATATTAAAATTTAAATACTTTATGAGAGCATTAATTTTAATTTTAATGAGTTTAAAAATAAAACAAAAAATATTTAAATTATATTCTCTACTAAAAATCTACATTTACAACATGTTAAATATTAGTTTTAAAATATAAAATATTAATCAAAAGATACAATAAACTAAAAAATATATTTTAATAGAATATAGGTCAAATAAGTAACATAATAATTTAAAATTTAAAATGCAATTTAGGTGGGTTGGTGGGTCAAGCCGACTCATTATGTGTTAAACCTGAACTCAGGTGATTCTGATTGTAAGTAAGTCAACTTGTATATACAATACAATAAGCCTATTTTTTATTTTTGAATCCGATCCGAACTCGTGGTAGGTGGAACCAACTCACAGGTTTAGACCTGTTTTGACAGCTTTAAACCTAAATGTCACTATTTTAATCTTTTAAAAAAAATGTTTTTACTCTGACTTACATCCTTATATTTGAAATGATGTTTTCATTAGCAAAATATATAAAAAAGGGATCTTAGTATAATAGTTTAGAAATGTGACAATAAAAAAATATTTTAAAAAATATTTTAATTTTTTTTCTCAAGATTGCGATAGGAGAAAGAACATGCTAGAAATGTGTAAAATATTTAATAGTTGTGCGGTTCCAAAAGCAATAATGCCAGCTTTATCAGGGAAAAAATATCAAATATGATTTATTAATTTTTAAGAATTAATAATGCCTAAAAATATTATTTCGAAGCTTGTATAAGGAATGAGAATGAATATGCCGTTTAAAGAAAAAAGGAATGAGAATAATGAGAATGCATATATTTTCAATTCAACTTTTACAAAATAGCTTTACAAACCTTGAAACAATATATACTCAACTGAAAGTTAGAATATAAAACACAATTAATTGACTGTGGGTAGATTTCTCTGCATTTGTATAGTTATTGTCTTTATATATATATATATATATATAGTACTCTTATGAAGACTAGGGAAATTTTCTCCTTTCTAATCTAATTAGAATTCGTTATCATGATTAAGGTCTGGAGATGTGCGAATTTGACCAACTTCGCATGACATTGAAATGTTCCATTCCTAGAAAGAAGCCACAGGCAGATTGACCTTCTCCCTTGGCCCATGTTTGAAAATTTTCTCCCAAACTTAAACATGTGATGAATTTGATGTCTGAAATTTGAATTTGTAACTAACTATTAATTGCTTTATTTGCACCTTGTAAACTGTAGTGAATCTCGATAATCAATAACCGTAATGGATCTTAATTAAAGAAGAAAAAGTGACGGTGGATGGCATAATATTCTGAATTATCTTTGGGATTATGATATTTTCTTTGTTACTTTACTTCTGGGAATCTGAAGTGACTTGTGGAGGCAATGTCAGGTGTGTGATTGCGATCCACAATTTTAATTGATGGCTTGTATTTGGTTGATGAAAAAATAAAAACGTATTTAATTTAAAATTAATAATATGTATGGGTAGAAAATATCGATAGAGAGACGTATCTTTGTTGTTTTGTTTGTGCATCGGGGTGGCAAGGTGCAGTAATGGTTGCATTAATTGTCCCCACAGGCATGAAGAAGAAGGTTGAATGGAAGTGGTCCCTCGGGAGAGTTAAAAAATCTGCAATTATTGAGGATATTGTTGTACAGCTTTTATTCCAAATCCAAAATGGAGTATGAGAAAATAGACAAGGTACAGGTTTGTACCGTCGCATGCAAACCCCGTCTAAAATTGGGACCCAGACCCATGGAACCATGTTCTGCTGCTTCTGTTCACTAGTCAGCGCCATGGTTTGTGTTTTTGCATTGCATTCCTATCACTCTCATCTCTCAGACACCTCGTGCTTACTCACGCACGCGCCCCAACATGCCACAAGCCCTCTTCAATCTCTCACCTCAAACCTAATCTTATACAACGCATTTCCCCCTTTTTCTTTTTAGCTGGCTATATAGATCACGTTTATCTTTCCTATCAGATCATCTTACATTTATTTTTTTATTTTTAATTCACTGAAATTTCTTAAAAATTACAAATAATGTCAGTTTTCTTTTTCATTTGATGAACACGGTAGTGTGGTGGAAAGGAGGATTTAAGTATAATACTATTATTTTTTACAAAATGATGCAAAAGAAAAATTAAAAATTATGTGAGTTTGTTTGAAAATTTTCTATTTCAAATTAGTGTCTTATTTTCTGTTTCAACCAATCAATCAAAGTTTTATCATTTAATGAATTTTCTTCTTATTTTCTGTCTCAATCAATCAATAAAAATCTCATCATTTAATGAATTTTCTTTTATAAATTTTCTTATATATTCTATATAGTTCATTAAATGATATGACATTTATTGATTAAGGATAGGAATGAGACTTTAATTTGAAACAGATGATTTTGTTAGCTTACAAAAATGAGGGCAAAATTGTGAAGAAACGAGAAGTTGTAGGTCGTGTGGCCAGGAGTAACAATTAGGGGTGTTCGTTGAGTAGTTTTATACAATTTTGAGTCTAAAATTAATATAAACCAAACTATAAAATTAAGTGTAGTTTGATTCGATTTAGATGAATTATAAAATCCAAACCAATATTTTGTGGTTTTGTTTAATTTGGTTTTGCGGTTTAAAATTTTTATTATTAAGTACTAAAAAATACATCAAAAAAATTTATTTCCAAAATTGTATAAAAGTTTAGTCACTCCTAAGAAAAATTATATAAAAGTAACAATCATTAAAATTAAAAGTATGAACAATAAATTCTTTTAAACATTGCACTCTAGTGGTTGTCGTCAAATTGTATCAAATGAAATTAAATTAAATATTTTTGCTAAATTATTTATTCATCAACTAATTCATATTAATTAAAAATCTTAATTAAAGATTAAGTCAAAATCTTATAAACTTAAAAATTAATGAATAATTGTATATGTCTTCTTGGATTGCTAAAACAACTAAGAATGAGCGATTTGGTTTGGTTTGATTTAGTTTAGTGAGGTTCCAACATCTCAAATCACAAACTGAAGCAAATAGTACGGTTTGAAAACTAAACCACTAAAAAATAAAACAATTTTTTACAATTTTCAATTCTATTTTAAACAGTACGAGTAGCAATTAGTTTGTAAATAAGCAATTCATTAATATATATTCATTCATTAATATACATCCATTCATTTAAAGAAAGGAAGGTTTACATAAAAAAGGCAGAGACACTAGACGTGAATGTCACCCACCAATAAGCCAATAATTCACACTTCAATATATTTATTTACCTTTTTATTAGTTTTTATGCCGTTTTCTAAACTAAATTACGCATATTTAATACACTTCATTTTTTTATTCTCTTTAAATTACTTCTTTTAAATTAAAAATCATATTAATTATTATAAGAACTTATTCCAACACCGTTAATACTTACTACAATTAATTTTACATCTAAATATATTAATTAAAGTAGTTACTAACTAGATGAGGAATAAAATATAAAACAAATAGAAAACTATCAACTAATTATTTTATTTTCTAATATAAAGAATATTGATTTATATTAAATAGAACAAATCAAATAAGATAAAAAATTTATATATAATAAAAAAACTTAAATATATTTTTTACCTAACTTAAGGATTATGTAATTTTGGTGTATGTTATCTTTTATATTTTTTTAAAATTCATGATTTTGATTCTTTATTTTAAAATAAAAATATATAATTTTAACATTTATGAAAGTATGATTTTAGTTTTTTCATAAAAAAATATTATCATTAACAAATTAACTTAACATATTTAAATATAACAATTTAACATAAAATTATTTATTTAATTTATATCATTTAATTTAATAAATTGTCAACATTTTTAATTTAATAAAATGTCCAAATTAAAATTATGAAATATATAGAACTAGAAACTAAATATCTCTATTCTTGTACAAACATCAAAATTATACATTTTTAATTAAATTATTTTTATTTTTATTTATGAAGTTAATTTTAAAATGTAAAAACAAAATGATATTTAAGCCTGATATAAACTCCCCGGTGAAATATTTAGCCGGCATGTGCGTCAGTGTGTATCTGTGCACCTTCATAATTATTACTTTATTAGTCAAAGGAGTATGTAATTCTTTTCTCCTGATTTGTAGAATTGACATTTGTTACATACGAATAAAGATGTGGATTTTGTTTTATTATTTAAAATAAAATAACTATTTCAAGGTTTGAAAAACTTTGTTCATATTACTTTAATTATTCCACTGACTTTTTCTTCAAATATTTCCACATTTTCCATAAAAATAGATTGCCCCATTTACCCTTTCAGAAAAGGTTTTTTCTTTTTTTTTGCCTCATTTGCGTCTAGTTGCTTTTTTTTTTACTTATAATTTTTCTACCAAAAAATGATATACATGCTCGTGAAGGTTTTTGTTCTTATCAGAAAAAAGATAGAGAAGGAATGCGCCAAACAAGATGTATACTGGCTACTTGTGGCCTTAGTTTAATGATGCGACATAAATGATGCGCCAAACAAGTTTATGTTAACTAATTCAACAAGGCGGACAAATTAACAGATTTGTATTATAAGATATTCTTAAAACTTAAAGTGAAGCAAAGATGGCTGAGATATTTTCATCCTCATTTTTATTTTCGAAATTCATTTATTATTGTCCTTATATTTCATGAATATAAATTTATGTTTTATTATCGATTTTGTCAAATATGGAATATTTCTGTATTTATCTCATAGTAAAAAAAATTATAATAATTTTTCAATAAAAAACAAACTATTTGAATTTAATAATATTAACTTAAAAGTTATTTAATAAATATAAAATTTATAATTTGTGAATTAAAAAATGTTAAACCTTTCTTTTTATTTTTTGAAAGGCAAATGTCAAATTTTAAATATCAAAACTTTTTTTTTATAATTGACATTGTAATTTTTGAAGAAAACAATCATCTAAAGGATTATTTATTTGAAAAATAGATATAATAAATCAAGAGTAAGATAAGGGCAGGGATGGGTGAGAATATATATCTCCATCTCTAACGCAAATTGGGTATTCCTTATGCTTGTATTCATACTCGGTTAGATTGGGGATTACTTAGAAATATGAGTTTATTTGTCATTCTTATTCTCGACTTGCTAGTTTATTTATGAAGTACTAATTACAATTTAGAATATAAACATTTTTTAAAGAGTTTAACACATATGTGTGTAGATATCTAGTGAGAAAGTTAAATTTATAAGTCTCGATCGTTAAAAGAAGAGAGAAAAATATCCTAAAAATCACATTAATCCAGAAAGGAGAAAGAAAATGGTGATAAATAATAAATGTTAGAAAAAATGAATAGGTGTATGTGTACTATTTGATCTCAACAATTAATTTTTATTTCAATTGGTGAGATTTATTACATTTATTTGTTTAAATTAAATAAATAAATGTAACAAATAAATATTTCAAAGAAAATAGAATATTAAATTGATATTTATTCAATTTTTTTAGTAACAAAATTATTTATAATTTTACAATATAAATAATAATAAATGCTTTTATAAATTTTATTTAATAAATATTTATTAGAAATTAAATATTTAAATCATTATAAAAAAAATTGATCCTCTTTTCATATATTCTTGGTTCCGTCTTGATTAAGGGAGGAAAGAATTGTACAGACTAAAAGTCATAACATTTTATACTAATAAAGATAAAAACATTTACTCTAGGTTGAGGGGTAGGTCCTGGGGGAAAGTTATAGACACATTTCTATATTGTGTCTGGAGTACTTCACTTAATTTCATCTGCAGTACTGGGCTTTGGCGGTATTTATCATGCACTTCTGGGACCTGAGTCCTTTTTTTTTTTTTTTGCTCTTGATGGGGCATGGATGTCTCCAAGTTAAGGGGGATGTTACTTGCATATTTGGTAAGAGACATTTGTAAAATCCATCCTTCTCGAGGAGATGCGAAAGACAACATGCCTAGCTGGAGAGAATGAATGGACAGTGAATTCACCATGAAAGAAGGGGAGTGTTATGTTTTCATTCAGAAACATAGAAGCAATATATACACAAATATGTATCTTTAATCTGATGATTATGCTCTTGTAACTCAGCTATCTACTCCTATAATTAAGTTATTCTAATATAAGAGTTTTCATATTTACAACAAGAATCATGGGATACAATTAACTTTCCTATCACTCCCTCTCAAGTTGGAGAGTGAATATCATAAACTCTCAACTTGCTCTTTATTATGAGAAAAGCTTCCTTCCCTGATGGTTTAGTGAGCACGTCAGCAATTTGTTCTGCTGAAGGGACATACTCTATTCCAACTGAACCATCTTGAATTTTGTCATGAATAAATGGCAATCTATCTTATTGTGTCGAGTTCTTTCATGAAATATTGGATTAGATGCAATGTGAAGAGCTGTTTTATTGTCACAATATAACAATGTTGCCTTTGAATGCAATATCTCCAAATCATTCAATAGTGAACGTAGCCAAGACAACTCACAACATGCAACTGTCATAGCTCTATATTCAACTTCATCTTATGATAGAGAAATTGTGTTTTGTTTCCTTGTTATCCAAGAAATTAGAGATGATCCCAAGAAAACACAATAACTTATAGTTAATTTTCTTGACATTGGGCAACCTCCCCAATCTGAATCGCAAAAGGCATGCAAAGATAAACATTTTAGGAAGAGAAAAATAACCCTTGACCTGGATTGTTCTTTAGATACCACAATATTCGCATGGCAGCTTCCATGTGAGATTTACGAAGAACATGCATGAATCTACTCAATATGTGTACTGATTAGGTGATATCCGGGTGAGTAGCAGTCAAATAAATTAGATGTCCTATAAGTCGCCTATATAGAGATGGATCTTTCAACAAATCTCCTTCATTTGAATATTTTACATTTTGTGCCATGGGAAAATTCACAGGCTTAGCTCCCAAATATCCTTTATCTTTTAGAATCTCTAAAACATATTTTCTTTGTGAAATAAAAATACCTTTTTTTTACCGAGAAACCTCCATGCCCAAAAAATACTTTAATTCACCCAAATCTTTAATGCGGAATTGATTATGCAAAAAAAGTTTAAGAACATCTATGGCGTTAGGATCATTACTAGTTATGACGATGTTATCAACATAGATCAATGAGGCAGTAAATGATTTGCCTTTTGTTACATGTAAACAATGAGTAATATGATTTGGACTGAACAAATCCAGCACCTTGGATAGTTGTAGATAATTTGGCAAACCATTTATGAGAGACTTATTTTAATCCATATAAGGATTTATTGAGGCGACACATAAGATTTCCCCCTTGTCGTTGAAAACTAGGAGGAAGAGACATAAATTTCTTCAGAAAGATCTTCGTGAAGAAAAGCGTTGTTGACATCAAGTTGATGAAGTGACCGTTTTTTAGCGGCTGCCAAAGCTAACAAACAACGTATTGTGACCATTTTAACAGTCGTGAAAAAGTATCGTGGTAATCAATCCTTCAATTTGTGTGTAACCTTTTGCTACTAACTGCGCTTTATAGCGTTCAAGAGAACCATCAAAGTTGCGCTTGATTTTGTATACCCAACGACAACCTATAGCTTGCTTTCCTGTAGGGGGTGGTGTGAGAAACCAAGTGTTGTTGGCCTCTAAAGCAGGCAATTCAAATCTCATTGCTATTTGTCAATGAGATTGGGAGACATCTTGTTCATAACATGTAGGTTCAACAACATTAGAAATAGTAGCAATAAAAGATCCATGTTATGGTTAGTAACAATCATAAGCGACAAAATTGCAAATAGGATATCGGGTACCTTTATTTGGAAAAGATGACGAGAATGACAATGATTTGGGAGAACTTACGTGATTGCAAACATCATCCAATGTTGTAGGGGGGACATGAGTTCGTTGAGAATGACGCAAAAGGGCTGTTGGGGAAACATGAATGACAGAGGCAGATTTTGCATGTGTAGGTTAGATGGGTGATGAATCTGGGACAGCAACAGGTATGACAAAATTTGTTTTAGGTGGAGAAGAAGGGATGGATTCATAGGGAAAAATATCTTAGTGGAAAATGACATCACGACTAGTGAAGACTTGATGAGAATCGATGTTATACAATTTGTATGTTTTCTGACCAATTTGATAACCAAGAAAAACACATTTGGTGACATGAGACATCCAAAAACTCTAAGGTGGGAATAAGCGGCAATTTAACGAGAAAGGATAGGTGTGGGTAACATATTAATTATATGAATAGCAGTAAAGACACATTCTGCCCAAAAGTGTAAAGGAATATGAGATTGAAAACGAAGAGCTTTAGCTAACTCAAGGATATGTTTATGTTTTTGCTCAACCACCCCATTTTGTTGAGGTGTAGAAATGCAAGAATTTTGGTAAATAGTGCCTTGTTGTTTAAAAATTTCTCGCGTTGAGAAAAATTCCCCTCTATTGTCAACTCGAGTATTTGTTATAGTAGCGTTAAATTGAGTGTTCACAAAAGAAAAAAATGGGTTAAAAATTTTTGCATCTCATTTTTACGATGCATGAAAAAAACCCAAGTAAATCAGGAGAAGTCATCTACAATAGTCAAAAAATACGTTGCACCAGAAAGGGAACGAACTCTGCAAGGTCCCTAAATATCACAATGAATTAATTCACAATGTAGTTATTTTTTTGCCAAAAAATCTAATCTAGAATAGGATAAGTGTCCTAGACGTCGATGCCACAAGATACTGGAAGTGTTTAAAGTATAAGCAAATTTGATGGTATGAATTGATTGGACTGTATTATGTGACTTGACTTATTCATTGCAACCAAGTAATAGAGTCCATCTCGTTGTTCACCCAAACTAATTGTTGTCCCCTTCATCAAATCCTGCAAGATACACAATTGAGGAAAAAAGGTTACTGAACAATTTAAATCTCTTCTGACTCGACTCACGAACATCAAATCCACCTTCCAAGATAGCACTCAAGCACATTCTTCAAATTAATTATAGGACTCAAAGGTAAATTTCTAGTAAAAAGAATTGGAGCCTGATCTCCATTTGGCAAAACAACTGTGGTAAAGAAGTGTTTTCTTTACTGTTGACAAGCAAAGATGTAGAGGAAATTATGTGATCTGTTGCACCACTATCAATTATCAACTTAGGTACGGACAAACCTGAAGAATGATTGACATTATTTGCCTTGGGAGCAGCTGGTTAATATGCTCTACTGTCCTGAATAATAGACAAAATTTGTTGTAGTTGCAATTCAGTTAATCCATTCACAATGGGCTGAAATGTGTTATTGGGACCTCTCTAACATGATTTGCTTAAGATTGATTGTTATTGTTGGGCTAGAAATGATCATTTTTAGTTGTAGTATGCTTGGACTGTCCAAGTGGATAATAGTGTAATTTCTAACATGTCTCTCTTGTGTGATGATCTCTATCACAGTGGGAACAATGCACCAGCTTGCGATGATTAGTATTGGAGTGAGAAGACAAACCGGATTTGTGGCGAGTAGCAAGGGCTATTGGTTCCTCTTTTGGAACAACCATGGCGGAAGCTTCAATAGTTTCTCTTCTTGTACCTAAATTTGTTGCTTTTCTTCTTGAATGATGGAAGAATAAGCTTGTGAAACATCAGGTAAAGCATTCAACAAGAGCAGTTGACCACGGACAACACTATAAGATTCATCTAACCCCATGAGGAATTGCATCAACTTAAGTCTTTTGTTGTTTGATCCACATGTCAAACTGCATCATTGTAGTATCCTAACTCATCCCACAATTTTTTTAACTTTGTATAGTAGGCAGTAACTGTCAGTTGATCTTGAGTAAGGCAAGCAGTCTCTTTCTCGACTAGGAAAATGCGTGATGCATTGCTTTGAAAGAAACGATGTTGAAGATCTTCTGAAACTTCATGAGCAGTGTCATAAAAAATAACATTGTCTACAATATCAGGGGTCAATGAATTAAGGATCCATGAAAGTACCGTATCATTGCATTTTTTCCATGTTGCGTAGTCTTCTCGCTTGGTTGTGGCAAATGGCGGTTTGAGAGTTCCGTCAACAAAACCAAATTTATATTTTGCATTTAACGATATGGTAGTGGCTCGACGCCAAGTCGAATAATTGTCGCCATTTAGAGGTTTTGAAACAAGAACCATTCCAGGATAATCAGAATGGTGAAGAGAGTAAGATGAATCATATTTGTCCTCGTTGGCCATAATGGTTTAGAAACAAGAAGGAAAAAAAAAAGAGAACAGGTCGTTATTACTCTGATAGCATGTAAAGTAAAAAGAGAAACTGAGAATAACAGGGTTATGTTTTCATTCAGAAACATGGAAGCAATATATACACAAATGTGTATCTTTAACTTGATTATTCTACTCTTGTAACTCAATTATCTACTCCTATAATTAAGCTATTCTAATGTAAGAGTTTCCATATTTACAACAAGAATCATGAAATACAATTAACTTTTCTAAAATCGCCTATAACAACAACTTCTGGAACATCTTTTGTCTCCCATGAGTCAAACAAAGTTGCTGCAAAGCTAGACTTGATTATATCTCATTATGATAATGTTTTAACTATGCTCCTAAGTTTGTTTTTGTTATGTATGCAAATGACTTAGACGGTATATTACTTTCTAATCATTAATCTTTTTAGCGGCATGTTACCTTACCATTAAAAAAAAAAAAGCGTATATATTTTATTTAAATTACCATAACATATGATGTGAACAAAAAAATTAAGAGCATGCAAATATGTTATCATTTAAACAGAAAACTCAGCAAAACATAATTAATATATATATATATATATATATATATATATATATATATATATTTCATCCAAACCAAGATATTCACATACTATCATTTAACCCTCATGCATTCTCATAACTTCACTGACCATTTGTGATGTCTCCTAGAAGAGAAGTATGTTTTAAATTTAAAAATATATTTAAATTTTAAATAGAATTGTAAATATTTTATATAAAAAATATGTAATATTGTTCAGAATTTAAAGCAATAGCTTTCTTCTAGCAGCTTAAAAACATATATAAATATTTTTGAAAATATAAGAAAAAAATTATAAATAACAATATATGCTTATCTATAGCAAGAATGTAGTTTGGTAGGAAGTGAGTGGTCCATAGTTTGAAAATATCACTACCCCATCAAACGAGTCAGCACAATTGGGTCGAGGCTTGAAATTAAAAAATGAACCAAATAATTGAGGGATGCACAATACCAAATTTGAGAAAGTGAGACATGCAGGCAATGATTTCCGACTGACATTAAGAACATATTTTTAAATCTATATTATTTTTTATTGATTAATATCTATTAAAAATTATAAAATTGTGAGCATTCTAGGTCCTATTTAATGAAATTCTTTCTTCATTTTGAAACTTTTCATTATTGTAATAGAATATTTTTAATGATGAAATCTTTTAGAAAAATATTTTCATTTATTAAATTATTAAATGTAATTAACTTTAACAGTAAAATAAAAAATATATGGGTGGGGTGCTAAAAGCTAAATTTCAACCTTTAGTCCTTTAAAATTTTATTTGAATTATATATGTATTAATCGTTGACTTATTTTTAATCCCATTTTTATGTTAGTATCTATCATACAAAGGAAAACGCCAATGTGAATTGAGTTTAAATTTAGAGAATGGATCACACATTAATGATTTTGTCAAGAAAAGCTAATAAAAAATAAATAATTTGGTTATTTTATATATTTAATACATTTTTAAATAAAATATGTTTTTTATTCTTCTAATAATATAGCAATCAAGTACTCAGTTTTATTTCCTCATTTTTATTGCATTATTTTTTATTCTATAATTGTGATATATATCACATCTAACCTAATTTAAGTTGTTAACTTTTTCTTTTCTTTTTTCAAAGCAAGTTGTTAACTTTGTTAATTTAGTTATCATGTGACTATGTAAACATTGATGTTTTGAATAGTGTGACATTTAATTAGTAACGACGTGACAGCAAGTATTCTATTGTATACATAATATTTTAGGAATTATTTTCATTTTTTGATAAATAAAAATTTATTATAATGTTCATCAAGTGAAAAAAAAATATTTTAATTCTTATAAAATCTAGAAGAATACTTAATTAATTGTTTACCTTACTTTAATCATTATTGAAATCTTTATACATTCTCTTTGTTTACTTGCATTTCTTCTCCACCAATAACATCACATGGTATGGTTAAACATGAACCGTGAAGCCTTTCAAGTATCATAAAAGCAGTTAGTATGTTCTAATTAAATTCAATCATGATTAAATCAATGTATAACATGAGAAAAAATGATTTTACCCTTAATAAAAAAGTTACTACTTTTGAAATGAATTATAAGAAAAGTAAATAAGTTTAAATTCAATTACATTGTAAAATAACTTTAATTTAATTACACACCATAGTTTGTATGTCTTTTAAGGTAATTATCTAATGACCGAGTAAAATTAGTTCATGATAATTAAAAAAATTAATATAATTTAATTTTGATAATATCAATAATTTTTTTAAATATCTTTTATATATAATCACACTAGAAAAAAAAAGAAAAGGTTGTTGTCTTGTTACAAATAAAACTCTAATTATATGAAGGATATTTTAGAGATAACAATTTTATTTAAAAAATATAATTAAAATTTGCTTATATGTTAGCCCATTCTATATAGATATTTTTACTAATTTTCTATAAAAAATATTTCTTTCGGTTGAACTTGATATCAAGAAAAAATGCAATTAAATTAAGAATAATTAAAAATATATAATTAAATTAGTTAAAAAAGTATATTTAATATAAAAGTTTGTGTAAATTTGTTATTTTTATTGGGAGTGGAAAGTAAGAATTAACAGTATACGTTAATTTTAATACAATATGTTAAAAAATATTATATATAAAATAATATAATAGTTAAAAACTTATAATAAAGAGAATATGGTGATGAAGATAAATTTATTTTTTAAAACATTAATTGGTAATAACAAAATGGTAATTAAAATGAGAGTCTAAATTAGAGCAATCACATTTTGAAAATAGAAGCTTTAGTTTATGAGAGTTCTATATATAAACAATGCAACCACACCGAGTTCCACAAGCAGTGATATGGGAGTTGTTCTCATATTTTGATATTAACCAAAGCTCTATGCAAACATTAAATTATATTACAGAAAGTAGCAGAAGGAAGAGGAAATACATAGTTAAGATCTAGGTTGGTCGGTTAAAAGTTGAGGAAAGAACAATGTATGGGGTGTCGCAGTTGCAGAGACAGTTGGCTGAATACACTTCTTCCCTGTTTGAAGAGGTAAGCATGTCAATTGTCAAACAATTACCACTACACATTAAGGGAAGCCTAGCTAGTACAAAAACTATGTATCTTACTATCTTGTGTTATTCACCACATCTATTTTCTGCTTTCTCTTTCTGTGTGGATTGGTCCTGGTAAAATTAAAGGGATTTCTAGATGATCAATTCAACCAGCTGCAACAACTTCAAGATGAAAGCAACCCAGAGTTTGTTGTTGAAGTTGTGACTCTTTTCTTTGAGGATACAGAGAGGCTTCTTAATGAGCTGGCAAAAGCACTGTAAGGCCACACTGATTATTTCCTTGTTTGTTTTATGTATTCGGACCAATAGAATTTGTCCTTGGGAATCTCTTTCTAAATATAAACCCACTGTATGAATGCTGATTCGTCCCAAACAGAGGCCAGGAAAGCATTGATTTTAAAAGGGTGGATGCTCATGTTCGCCAATTGAAAGGAAGCAGCTCCAGGTAAAAATATTCTTTACCATTAACTAGTTTCTCCATTCTTAAAAGCTCAGCAGACTAAAAAATGGTGGCTAAAGTTATATGCACTGCAATATTTTTGGGGTTATTCTCCTATCACAATTAAAAATTCACTTCGGTAACATTTATGAATGCAATCCTTATTATATATAGGTTACTGATGAGGTGAAACACTTTGTAGAACAGTACTAAAAGCACTTAGAGTTAAGGGAGTATAATTTATCAAAAAATAGAGGTGAAAAATGTTCACTAAGACGAGTATCAACTATCCTAGCTCTATTGCAAAAACACCAGCCCCCACATAACTAACAAACGAGTGACAATTTTTTCAACCCACTAAGAGGGAAGCACATAAAATCACAGGATGATTTTTCCTTGAACTTAAAAAGGAAAGAGAGAAATTATTACATGATACGGAACAATTATCTACGTATCTATAGTTTTAACCTATCTTTATGTGATATATGTAATCAAATATTATTATCACCTTTTTGTAAATTAGAATTTCCAATACATAGAGATTGACAGGGAATTATAGACAAGTGGTAATCTTGTACCACACTATCGCTATGTTTCAAAAGTACCCTTACGGGAATGAACACAAAAGTAGAACAATAAACAATTAGTATTTTGATAAGGTTATTGAATTCTTGGGAAATACAGCATTGGTGCACAGAGAGTTCAGAAAGTCTGCATTGCCTTCCGAAACTACTGTGAGGAGAAGAATGTTGAAGGGTAAGCTTCCAAACTATTGAACATCGAAGTTTTTGTCTAGTTTGGATTTGAATATTTTCAAAATACCACGTCTAGTCGTCTGTATTCTGTAAGCTTTGACAATTTCTTTGTTTTTCTTTTAAAATTGGATATGCTGATTATAAAATAAGGGTTGGTTTCAGATGCCTTAAAAGCTTACAAGAAATAAAACAGGAGTGTTCCTTGGTGAAAAGCAAGTTTGAGACTCTCTTTAAGGTGAGGGGACAAAATTTCTGTCTAATATACGTATTACATAATCACGGATTGGCCAATAGCTACACATAATACAAATTTTGAGAAAAAAGTTATAATATGAGACATTTTTGTTCAATAAAATCTAAATTTTAGTAGTCTATAGGTTCAGTAAATAATAAGAACAATTTAATAATAGTAGTACTTTTGTTTATGCTATTTATTTAAACTTTTATAATTACATTTAATAACAGTTGTTTGTTTAGAGTAGGTTTATTGATTTTATCAATTAATTTACATAAATAAATATATGATTGTAAATAATAAAATGTAGGGTTGTAAGTTAGGATTGAACACAGTTATAAGTATATACTAATTAAAATCATTTATTTATATATAGATGGTTGTAAGTAATAAAACTGCTGATTTTATAATAATGAATTTATAAATTATATCTAAATAATGTTAAATGGTTGGATATATAAAAATAATTACCCTAACAAAATATGAAAATGAAACTTTAATAAGGTTCTTACATTTATGCTTATGTTATGTGATTGTAGATGGAACAACAGCTTTATGCCGCAGGGGGTCGGTTACCAGGTAGTGAGTAATAAGGGGTATAAGGATGTTCCCTGTTTTCATGTTCATTCTATTGCAATTTTCTCTATTATTTAAGGTTTGTCTATACGCTACGTACTTGTGCAAGAGTAGGATTCAACTGTTTTATAACAAAGCAAGAAAATGGCACCTTGCATCTTCAATAGTCCAATTATAGCAAGAAAACTCTATTTGTGCGTGCTTAATTCACGTGTTTTGGTTGGATAGAGATGGAGGGCAGGAGGAGAGGTCTTTAAAAAGGAATTTGTTTTGATTCAATTTTAAAAGGCAGAATAGAAAATTTTGGAAGACAGAAATTTTTTTAATAAATTCTGTATATTTTCTATGGTTACTTTTCATTTAATTTTGCGACAGCTCCATGACTATATCACGTACTGGTGTGAGTTGCACAATGAAAGAAAAAATATATTAAAAATCTTTCCATAACTATTTGATACATATCGTAGAGATAAAGAAGGTGCCTAGAAATTAAAAAATACATGTGAGAAGAATAACACTATTATGGTGTTTTAGTTTCCATTTTATTTATTTGTTTTAAAAAATAACAACTCCACTCACTCCCCCATTTTCTCCTTAAGTCATCATGGTAGCAGAAATCCTCTGCTCACTTAACGACCTCCATTCATGGGCATTGCCAGGGTTTCTACCATGGAATCCCTTTTCAAAATCAGAGTCGCCACGGGAGTCACAAAAACAAGCACGCCCGTGAATAAAACAAAATCAAGTAGGAAACCTTTTGGAACTTCCTCTTCCCCTCATCCATTGAATAAATAAAGGGGAAATTATTCATTAACGTTTATTTTTTAGCAAAACCAAATCATGAAGAGTATGAGTAGACTATTAAATTTTAGAATAAAGAGTAACTTTCCAAAAAAAAAATAAATTAGTGTCAAATGCAAACTTTTGTGCATGAAGCCATGAACCATTTTTTTACATAAATATTTTATAAAGATCAAATATTTTTATAAAGATCAAATATTTTATTCTAATGTTCAATAAATACGTATAATGATCCTCCATTAGAATAACTATATCGAATGAAAATATTTTTAGAAGTTATTCTTCACAATAATGTTTTTAGTACTTTTCATCAGCGAAAGCATTTTAGGCTATTTTAAACTTAATTCCTTTTTTATATTAATCTTTATATCTTTTAATCTAATCTTTTTATCTTTATTTACAACTTGAATTTTAATATTTTTAAAAATATTCACTAATGTATCATAATTTATGGCATGTTTCGAAAAACATCAAGTTGGATGTAACCCAACATTCTTCCAATTCATTAAGAGAGTTATTTTACCGTTTATAACTTTAGAATGCAAATGACATTTGCAAATACAATGGTCAAAAGGGTCTCTAGACTTATAAAATGAGTTTGGACTCTAAAGAATAAGGTTCAAATAAGAGTGAATATTTCTTGTCCCATTTATTTAGTCTCATTGTATAAATGGACTTGGGACAGACTGACCCTGTGGATCACAGACCGGTCCGAAATTTGAATATAAATATAAATACATAAGTTTTAAAAATACATATTAGCAATATATATAATATATTGTTAAAAATATATACCCAAAAGTATGTTTGATGTAAAGTCAATTTATATATATATTGTTAATATTAATATATATATATATATACACACGTTTGATATTTATTTAATAATATATTTTTAACAAATACAAATTATATTATTCTAAAATATATATTAAATCAAAATATACATATAAATATATTTTGATGTTAATTTAGACTTATTTATGATGTGTTGTTTTGAATTAGTTTGAGCTTGTATTATAAAATAAGTTTAATTTTTAATAAAAATTTGAATTTTTATTTTTTAAAAAAATACCATTTAGGCCCGTTTTGACCCTATGGCCCAGTATAAGGCCATACTAGGGTTAGAAATATGTAATTCAAACAAAATCTGTATAAGTCCGGTCCATTTTGTTTGAAAAGCCCGATGGACTGGGCTGACCCACCCAGATTGTCAGCTCTGTTTACAAGGTTACTAATGGGAAAATGAACATGCACTTATTCACCAATAGTAGCCATTTTAATTAAATCCTAAATTCGTGCATGGTATGATTTGTAACACCTTTTACTTTTAAAAATATATTGACTTAATTAATTAAAAATGTGAGTAAATTTTATTTTTTAAAAAACAAAACACTTTTTATATTTATTCTTTACACACATAAATATCTTATATAAAAAATCATCATAGATGTTATAGGTTATATAAACAAATATATATGCCCAACACATAATCATCAATAACCAGGGTCTTTGAAAGCGTATAACAAAATTGCAAGTCGGCATATTTTTCTACCCTAAAATAATAAAATAGCTATGTGAGATTACAAACCTAAACTCTATTCAAAGGTATCTAAAAACTAAGTCATCCATAAGTCAACATCCATACAGAAAAATTTAATCTTATGTAAGCACAACTCATGCAACAACTCTTGTGTGATAAACAATACATTTTGTTTCAAAAATATTTCAATTGTATCTTCAATTTATCGTAATAGAAAATCAAATTATATCAATAAATTGAGTTTGTTGAATAAATTGTATTATTCATAAAAAAAGTCAAATCTAAAATAATGTGTATTATTAATTCATTCAACTAAGCATATATAATATATAATTTATTATCATGGTGTCGTAAACAAAGATAAGAATCAAAGTATATTGGTTCTATCATCTTACTTATCATTATTATCTAATCTATAAGTCTACAAAATGGACGATTTAACAAATATTATATTTCAATAAATTTTGACTTACTATCTCATTTTTTATGAAATTGATCTTTTTGTTAACTGTACAAAAATATGTGGAGTTCAACATGTTTGAAATCGCAATAGAACATTCCTTTGTTGATATTAGTGTTAGTTTTCAAACTTAGTGGAGTTTGTGTTGTAAAGCTATAGATGTTTAAAATACTTGATGTAAGTCATAAATGGCGAAAATAATATTCGTATTTCTAATTGAAATAGTGGAATCATCTAAGGGGTACTTGGAAGAAACTAACGTAACTCATATTGAATGAACTAGTAGTATAAACAACTTTTTTTAACATTTTATTACAACGTCTTATTATTATAATTGGTTTTGAACTTGAATAGTGTTATACGAAATTTTATTATAAGGAGTTGTTATTTATCAATGTTACTTTATTAGAGGCTTCAAATAAACTAATTTGTTTATTTTCCATCACATTTGATGAAAGGGATTTCAAACCTTTTTTATATATCTATCAAAATTGAATTAAAAAACTCTTTCTTAAGGTGGTTTGTGAAAAGCTTGTAAACAAACTTCTTATAGCTCTATTCAATTTCATCTTCTTAAGCTAACCTTTCTTTTCATCCAAGATAGGATCTTCACATGTATGCTTTAGAAGAAGGAAGGTTCATTTAGGGTCCTCATTTGTGCATGACGCTTGATGTGTAAATGGTGGTGTTCTATTTCCACACTTTTCCTAGCAGTTGAATGAGAAAAAGAGAGATTCATGTATTTCTTGAGTCTTAGTGGGACGATTGCTTCTAAAATCTCTATTAACCCATTAGTAGCTACTACTATAGTTTCAATGGATGCTTCAACTACCTCTTTTTCCTATGTGTCATCCAAAGGTTTAGCTGCATAATAGATCAATTGATGACAATATGCTTTGACATGTTCATCTCTATATGGTGCCATTGGATATTGTTTCTTCCAATTGAATGAAATATTTATAATTTCAGCTTTCTCATTCAGTGAGATGGAGAGTTCACTTCATCTTGTGAAAGCATCGAGATCTTTTTGTTGTATCGGAGATCGATGACTAGGAGACATGGGCAAACATAATTTGATCAAACTCAAATTTGAGTATTTAGCCCTACATATAGTAAAGGGGGTATACTTCAACAAGATATGGAAGATGTTGTTGCACCCATAACTTTCTATTCCCTCAAACAAATTATTTCAGTCCTTTATCTTCCTCATCACCTTATAAGGTGTAAAGATGGCAAAAACGGACCATCTTAACCCAATTTGCTAGGCCTACTTGTAGCTCGCAAAAAATGAGACGAGGCAAGTTAGTCTGCCATGATAAGGGTGGGCTAAAAAGCCTAGTTTGCACCACCTGTAGGTGGGTTGGCAGGTTGACCCACTAATTTTTCCATATTTTTCAATTTCAATCTAACTATTTTTTTGCCCCAAATATCAAAATAAAAATATCTTAGCCAGACTAGTCTAAAAATGATAAAGTAAAGTACTAATACTAAAATAAAATTTTAATTTTTATTTCTAATGTAAACTAAATTTAATATAATTTGATTAATTTATAAAGTAAAGTCGTAATACTAAATTTTAATTTTTTAATATATTAATTCTCATACTTTTAATTTTTAATTTTAATTTAAATTGATTAATCATATTTTATAATATAATATAATATCATTGATAATGAATAATGTGTATTGAGTCAATACCGTGAGACCTACTAGTTTGATATTTTTTTTATCTCCTTATGGAATATTTTTATAGAACTTATCGAAGACTCCAAGGTTCTATAAGATAATGTTAAACTATATAGAGTAATCTCCCTTGTGTTCTCTCTCGTACCTTTGGTGCTTCTTATTGTGTTTGAGAATAAGGATGTGTGAAATGTTGAAATGGATGCCGGTTAACAGATAGTACAGAATAAACCTTTCAAGCTCTATCACATGATTCTTGGATCTTATCTTGAACAAGATCGTCCTGTTGAGAATATGCTATAGTATCCTGGTTTGACTTATCATGTCCTTATAAACGATGTTCTTGAAGTGTTTATCTTCATCATAGTTGTGTCTATACAACACCTTTTCAATAATGTACATTCATTTGTATATGTTATTTGAACTGTCATAGTAACATGTGGAGTACATGTTACACCTTGTAGCATCTATTAGAGTTTGTTGATTGATATTCATAACCAAGAATGAAGCCCTTGATGACTCGTTTCTTCATTACTGAAGCAATTTCCCAAAAGCTTTGTTATCATATTTGATTTGCTTATTTGTCGTTCTTAAAAGTAAGAAGAGATGTCACACATCTCAAAAGTTATTCTTAGCACAAAGCCTCAGTTGTCTAGTCTTTCAATGTCAGTGACATAATTGACTTGAATGAGAAGGAGATTCCATTGTCTTTCTGTGAGAGACAAAGTGCACAAGGATGTTGTATAGGTGACAATTTGTGTTTCGAGCTATTTGTAAGCACTTTTAAAACAAAAATGTGAAAAGATTGAATTGAGCTTTCTAAAAGGTTTCTTGGACATGCTAAGTCAAATTCCTAATTGCAACAAAATGTCTTTAGGGTTTTGACTTGTGTGCCTAGAAAGGTTGAAACAATAAGGAAGCCTTAATATCATTATTAAAACCAAAATCTTAAAAAAATAAGTGTATAGGTGTACTCACTTATATAATTATTAATTTATCAGTTTTTATCTAGTATGAGACATCCCATCATTCTTGAACTCAACAATTTCTATAATTTGAACATAGATTTACTTTTATTTAAAATTAAACACTTAAGCTATCATAATAAAAATCATTGCAAGATTCAGCTTCTTTTCGATAAAGTCACATAAGCAAATTAAGTTTTAATGGTTACAATGATTCTTTAATGTCCTTACAATGTATATTTTAAATTTCAATAAAGTTTACTTTTTTTTTTTTATGTATTGTTGGTTTAAGAAAATATTACATCTCAATTAATAAGAAATTTTAGTGTTTATTATTATCAAAATAGTTATTGTAAAAGTTATAAATTTTATTATACATTTTATGATCAGATGATAATTTTAAAATATTAATGTATATTTTGTTATAGTTATTGATATGATTTTAATGATATTAGCATAAAAATTAACAAAATTATCATGTGTATGGATATTCTATTTCTAAAATTTAAAAATAATACTCCAATGAATTATATAAAAAAGATTTAAATTAATTAATTATTAATTGTGTGAAAAATAATAAAAATATAAGGAAAACGGCATGTATTTGTATAATTGGAAAACCTAGCGTTCCATATTTTGTGGCGCGGGTCGTTCCAAAATGCTCGAAAACGAAAAAGCAGTTTCCCGCGAATCTCAGTGGGGATGACACGTTGGCAATCCGTGTCTAATCCTATCGACCAATCAGCGCGGATTATCGGGTCCTATATAATGGCATTCCTCTCCCAGCTCTTTCATCTGTGTCTGCTTTCTCACTTCTCACACATTCCGCACTACGAATCGACATTCTAGGGTTAGGGTTTCCAGCTTCGCCGCCGATCAGAAAATGAGTTCCACCGGTGCTTCTACCAAGGGCGGAAGGGGCAAGCCCAAGGCTACAAAATCCGTTTCAAGATCACAGAAAGCTGGCCTTCAATTCCCCGTTGGAAGAATAGCAAGGTTCCTTAAGGCTGGCAAATACGCTGAACGTGTTGGTGCTGGTGCTCCTGTTTATCTTTCTGCGGTTCTCGAGTATCTCGCTGCCGAGGTTTGTTTTGTTTTGTCGATTAGGTTTATGTTTTTGTCTGTAACGTTTCTCCTTTTAATTTTCGCTTTTAATACTGGTTGTATCTGTGAGGGTTCTGGTACATCTAAATTTTTGAACCAATGAGATTTGATTCGTTGTTTAGGTTTTGGAATTGGCCGGGAATGCTGCTAGGGATAACAAGAAGACCCGCATTGTGCCTAGACACATTCAGCTTGCTGTGAGGAATGACGAGGAATTGAGTAAGCTTTTGGGATCTGTGACCATTGCCAATGGTGGTGTGTTGCCGAATATTCATCAGACCCTGCTTCCCAAGAAGATTGGTAAGGGGAAGGGCGAAATTGGATCTGCTTCCCAAGAGTTTTAGGGTTCTTGATGACCTCGTTTAGACTATAGTTTTGGTTTTATTGTGGTTGTAATATACATGGTTTGGTTTGCAGATTTCTCTGTATCTGCTGAGGGATTAAATGTTTCTCACTCCGCTGGATTGAATGGTGTATATTACTTTTTTAATCGGATGTGAATGTGAAGTGATATTTGGCTTATATTTATTTATTGGGTTCTGATTAAAAAAATGTTACCGGCTAAGTACACAATTATTAATATGTACTAATTTTCTTTCAACCTAGTTTAGAAAATTGAGATCGGACATCAGAGTCTCTTTTGATTGTGGTTGTTTTGGTCTGTTTTCGCTGGCGACACTGCGTACATGGGGTTGGATAGTTCTTTTAACTTTAAAAGCTATTTCGGGTCAGTTGATAGGAGGAGTAATATTCAACAAGACACTACATTTAAGCAGAGACATACACTATTTGTGAATACTATTGAACAAAATGGTACATTTAAACAGAGACAAACATAATTTTTGGTAAATGCCGCACTCTTCTAATCATCTCGTGTCTTTTTCATAAAGTTCTCTTAACTCCTCCGAAATCATGTTGTTAACATCAAACCTGTAAACTACAAACGCAAGTGTACTTGCTACTCGCTGTGTTTGTGTTGGTTTGCCTTAATGTGATAAAAAGGCATAGACCAGTTATTTAATTATTTTTGTGTTTTTTGACTCACTATTTACTTACTTTCGTTTATAAAAAAATATAATTTTTTCCATTAAATGTTAGTAAAATGTGTACCTAAAAGCAAACTAATTGTCATTGTTTGTTTTCAAAAGCTGTTAATACTTTTCTGTTAGAAAAGGTGTCGTCAAGTGACGGGTAGTCAATTTTCCAAGCGGGATAGGTAATGTTTTAGATTTCTAATGGTATTGTTTAATTATTTTTAAATACTGTATATCCTAATAGTATGAAAATTTGAGGACAGAGTGTTTTTTTTTTTAAAAAATTGTTTATCTTGCATTTATGTGGTGAAGAAGGCACGCATGAGAAATGCGAGAGGAGCAGGATTGAAAAGGCGCATGGGTGGAAGCAATAAAAAATAGGCAGCAGATAGAGGTAAAATTGAATTAGATGGTCGGACTGGGTTTGATGCAGCATGTAACATGGTGGCCTGGGCAATTGAAAACGGGGTTGAGAATTGGATGCTCCTGGAACTGGAACGTTGGTGTTTGTAGGCAACAATTGTTGGAGAAAGTGGATAGGGAGCTAGCAAAGGGAGATGATAGAGCTGCGCTGGCACTTGTCAAGGGTAACCCTGATGGGCTTCGGTGTTTCGGTGCAGCCAGACAGGTTGCTCTTTTGTTTCTTCAATCTTCTCATAGTAAGTCATAACATTACTTTATATCTTTACATAAAACCCTTCTCCTATGCAGGTGCCTCAAAGGCTTTACACCTTGGACGAATTGAGGCTTAATGGAATTGAAACTTTGTCTCTTCTGTCCCCCGTCGACACAACACTTGGTTCAATACAGAGAAACCTTCAGATTTCAGCTATTTTTGGAGGCCTTGCTGCTTGGAATGCCTTTGGATTTTCCCCTCAACAAATCTTCTATATTTCACTCGCCTTCCTATTTCTATGGACTCTCGACTCGGTACTTCTTAGACCTCCCTAAATACATACCTTCTTTCAATAAACTTCCCCCTTAAACGCTTCTCATTCATTCTTTGCCTCCCCTCTATAAGGGTTTATGAAAAAGTTTGTGGAAATAATGGCAATTTCATTTCGCCATATGAGTGATATTTTTGCCATCTGTTTTATGCTGTTTACATGTTCTGTCACAACTTCATTTTTTCTCTTTTTACTATCTTATTCTCTTTTCTCTTGCTTTGTCCGTCTATTTACTAATGTTATTTCCATGTTTGCTTTGTTTCCAATATGAATCACATTTTTATTTCCAATATCCTAATTGCCCACCTTTGCCAATAAGAGAGATGTTATAACTCTGTCTGTATAAGCATTAAGGATTTAAAGTTCGTTGCATTGAAAAATTCTGGGCCCAGTTTGTTTATCAGTCTTGATCAGTTGTTACCCAGGCTTCTATTACATCTGCGTTTGGTCATTAGGTATGCTACTTGAATGCCTACTGCAGAAGATTTTCTTGACGATGATCATGCAAGTGATTGTTTGCAGGTGTCTTTTGGTGGAGGTATTGGTAGCTTGGTTGTCGATACAATTGGTCATAGCTTAAGTCAGAAATACCGCAATAGGGTTATTCAAGTCAGATTCGTGTCATTCTATTATCATGCACTTATTCTAATAATTATATCATCATCTTAATGACCATTAAGTAACCAAAACAAAATTCAATTGTGCAGCATGAAGCTGGTCACTTTTTAATTGCTTATCTCGTAGGAATACTTCCTAAAGGATATACTATTTCCAGTTTGGATGCTCTACAGAAGGAGGGATCTCTGAATATTCAAGCAGGCACAGCCTTTGTGGATTTTGAGTTTCAAGAAGAAGTAGGTTCTTGTATTTTAATGCAACTAGGGATGTGTCTTTTCATGCTATTTGTCCAAGTAATCTGGGCATCTGGCTTTGACCTTTCTCACAAGACTGTCTTGTATGGCTGTTTGAGTCGCGTAACTCCCTACCACTTTATGTAACTTAGAGAATACATGTTTTTAAATCATTAAGCTGCATGATTATCAACAGAGTATCATATGAACTGCATTTAGTTGACAACTATATCTGTTGATTGTTACTCCTTTAACTTTCGTGCAGATTAATACGGGAAAAGTATCGGCTACAGTACGTTACTGTCTTTTTGACATCTAATTTTCACTGCTTACAAGTTTGCTTTTATTCATGTTCTGCATGTTACGAATTTTATTTTTAACAACCTTTGTTTCATGTTATTAGACATTGAATAGATTTTCATGTATAGCATTGGCTGGGGTGTCTACTGAATATCTTATATATGGATTTGCTGAAGGAGGTCTGGATGACATAGGAAAGGTTTATGCAATTTTTGACTTTATTAGTTTGACATTTGGAAAGCTGACATAGTCACAGGCATTGGCATTACTAATTGTAATTTTGTTAACTTGTAAATAGTTGGATCTATTGCTCAAGGGCCTAGGCTTCACACAGAAGAAGGCAGATTCTCAAGTTAGATGGTCTTTGCTAAACACGGTCTTGCTCTTGCGGAGGCATGAAGCAGCTCGAGCTAAGGTTGCTGAGGCCATGTCAATGGGAAAATCTGTAGGATCCTGTATTGAAATTATAGAGAATTCTATCGATGTTTCTGATCTCTAATGGAAGCTTGATCCACTTGATTATTATTCTCTTCTGTGATTCTATCTCTGCTCCTGGATATGTTGATTCATATTTCCATAATTTTTCGTTTGATATTATTACCTTGCTCAATTCTTGCAGCAAGATGTGAATATATATTATTTTAGTGGGAGCAGTATTAGGAATATTTTTCATTTTTTATGCATTCGTGTAAGACTTGTCAAAAGCAAAAAAGAAGACTGAGATGACTTTTACAGAAAAAATGAGGGGGGGAAGGACGAAGCTGGATGAGGTTGAACACTTGAAGGTGAGACGTGAGAGTAGTTTGGGTATTTCAAGAAATCTAAAAAATGGGGGATGTGAAGAGGGTGTGAATTGCAATTCTACAAATTGAGCTGAGTTGAAGATTTATAATTATAGGATTAGCTAGAGATTTTGAAGTAAGGCTTTCATTTGAATTCACATTTACTTATATAATTTTTTTTTTTAAATTTCTATTTTATTCCTAAACCTAGTCTCCTCTATCCTTAAATATCTTTTACCTCTTCAGCGAGAACTCAGTGAAATTTTTTTTAATTCTCCGGTGGGATTGACTGACCAAAAGGGTTAAAAAAGTTTCAATCCTCTGATTCCTCTTGCTTCAGGCCAAGACGAGGAGTTCATACTGGTGGGATTAACTTAGAGGAGAATGAAGCTGTATCTAAGAAATTTGCAGTGGCTTCAACCAAGAATTCATATGTTCCCAAAAATGCCAGATCCGCCACTTTGGTCTTAAAAATTTTTATTTGTCGCCTAGGGTCTTAAAAATGTTCGAGACAACTTTGGTCATTTGTCGTAATCCGCCACTTTTGGCTGCTAGCAACGACATATTGGTAGCAAAAAATTGCCATTTGTCCTCTATCATTGGTTGTGGTTTGTTATCTTCAACCATATATTATTATCTATTACCGTTGTATGCTATCTTTAATAATTTTTAAAATTGAAAACTAAAAAATATTGATTTTATAAGTTTAAAAACTTAAAATTAAAACTAGTTTTTACTTTTGTAAATCTAAAATTACATATGCACCACACATAATGTGTGGTATTCAAAGGATCTGGAAGTTATTTTCTATTGACTCATAAGATAGTTTAATTAAATAAATTTGTTTAACACACTTATTTAAGTAACTTATAACTTATTTTTCATAAGGTACTTAAAAAAACTTATAAAAATAAGTTAATTCATAACTTATTATTATTTTATTCTTATTAATTATATATTTTTATCTTTTTTAAATCAAATAATTAATTATATATTTTATGCCATTTTATATGTATTTATTAACTTATAAAATGATTTTAATATTTTAATTAAATATACCTATTTATAAGTTTTTAATTTTTCAGTTAACTTATAAATTGGCTTTACAGGATCAAGCTGGTGTAGCGTGTTTGACCATTTATTGATGATCTCAACCAAAGGAATCTGGTCTTTGATCCTTTCTGGTATGAGGCTTCATCTCTAGCTTCTTGCTTTCTTGGTCAATCTAATGAGAAATTTTTAACTGTATTTTTTACTTTCGAAAAATGGTTTATTCAATTTGTTCTATGGATTATGCCTATTGCTTGACGTGGAAGAAAAGAACTTGATCATAGAAATTCCTTGGTAAACAATATTAATTTTTTATAACGACACAATTGGTTGGCTAAGAGATTTTTTTTTTTAGCAAAGCCTTCAAGGTTACATTTGGTTAGAATAAAATCAAAAGAAATCAACAGCTCACTGCGTTCCTAAAGAGAGCATATATATATATAAAACTTATATGTTCCATCAATATCTATATTTGAACAATCAAACCATTATATTCCATGATATTATTTTAGTGATTATGTTTATCAAGTTTTACATAATTTAAATTTTTCCAAACATGTTATTTAATAATATTTATATATTTTTAAATATTATATTATACATTAAAATTAAATGGTGTGATAAACTTTTTAAACAATTGTAAAATTAAGTAAAATTTTGTATAATTTATCTAATTAATAAAAATATGAAACTTAATAGTTGAATTGACGAAAATTTTATTCTACATAAAATATTAAAAATTTAAAAGGTATACGTTCACTGAGTTTTATATTTGATACAAACATATTTGACATACTGTGTGTGTAGGTTCATAATCAATTTGGTGTAAAAATGGGTTAACTTATACTTTTAATAACTTTTTATGGAATGCAAATTTTAATAATGCAACAATTGGATTTATATTCTTATTAATTAAATCAAATATACAAAATCTAACACAGAATCAAAATTATTCAGTAGTTTATAATATAACTTAACATTAATATGTAAAATTGAAATAATAAGTTAGTTTTAGAAGGAAGATTAAATAGAACTATAAGATGTTTTTGACAAGTTTTTGAAAATATTTTCTTAAAAAACTTATAGCGACAGTTTTATGAAGATAATTTATAAACCATAACCTTTTTATAAAGTCTATTACAAGGTAAAAGAAGGTAGCATAAAAACATGTTATAAGAGAAGCTAGTAAGACAATAGTTTTTACAATGGTCCACTCTTAGTTTAACTACCTCTAGTTCTCTTTCAAGCACATCATGAAAGGTTCCAGTGTTATAGATTGAAATACAACTAAGTATTCTTACTGTCAATCCTAGCTTATAACGAATATTTTATATCACTCTTGATTTACCCTTAAACTCCTTGAGTTTAATATACACGTATTCTTTGTCACTAAGTCATTTCTGACTTTTAATACAAATAAAAAGAGTTTTACAAATAGATAACTTTCAAAGATAGAATTTACAAATAAAACTTTTGAAAGAAATAACTTCACAAAAGTGAAAGATTTACAATGAAAACTTTTAAAAAATTTCTTTAACACTAGAAGGTGTTGATTAAAAGGTTGATAAGCATAGATATTTTTTGCATTTATTATGTATAACACTTACTGATGCATGCCTCCCTTGATCTTTTTCTAGAGGTTTTCTTCTTTGGTGAAATGGTTTGTGGAGAGGTAAGAAGTGAGGTGGTTTTAGGCGCCACTTAAGGTAAGATAAGCCTAAGAGGGAAAGTTTGCCACAAGGGATGAAACTCTTGATAAAAACCTAAGGAATTCTCAAAGAGAGAAGGGTGGACACTAAGAGAATTTTGGCCAACTCAAGGTTTTTCCATTCAATCAAGTGTAAAAAATACAAGAGTGTGAAGGAACACCTTTTTATAGAGGGAGCTAACCTCTTGGACAAGTCATGAAGGAAATGAAGGGCTAGGATTAAAAGGAGTTATCCAAGGGAGGAGGATTGAAGCCCAAAGTCCAATCAATACCCTCCTTTAGATGAGAATTGGTACCCAAGCTACCTCATCCAAAGGCCAAGATTACTCCTTTATTAGTTTTGGGTTTTATTTAGCAAAAGAGGGTGTAGTTATCAAACTACCCCCTTATTTCCTAAATAAAGGCCCAAAAGCTAATCTTACCCCTTCTTATTACTAAGACACCTCCTAGAAAATTAAATGGACTAATACATGTCCAAAATAAAATCCTAGATTCCTAAAATAAAAATTACAAGTAAATAAGTCATGGCTTGCATAACTTGATGGTCATATGGAGGTGAGATCTTTCTCCCTCTACTCTAGCCATATCTTCTTCTATTCTTCTAGCCATGACCCTAGTGATAGGGCCCTTGCTTGGGGAGAATGCATCATCCCCTCCCCCTTGGGAAGGATTTGACCTCAAATCTGATAGGTCCTCCTCTTCTTCATCAGTACCTACAAAAGGGATCAAATCACAAACATTAAAGGTAGTACTGACACCATAGTCCTCAGGGAGATCTAATATGTATGCATTGTTGTTCACTCTTTTGAGGACTTGAAAGGGACCATCTCCTCGGGGGCTAAGCTTGGATTTCCTTTGAGTAGGGAAGCGATCCTTCCTCAAATGAAGCCATACCCAATCCCTTTCATTGAAGATAATTTCTTTCCTGCCCCTATTGGATTTACTAGCATACTCCTTTGAATGATGTTCAATGTTGGCCTTTACCCTTTCATGTAATTTTTTAACAAAATCTGCTCTTACTATTCCTTCTTTGTGAACAGAAGAAGGGAAGGGTAAGGGCAAGATATCAAGAGGAGTAAGGGGGTTGAAGCCATAAAAAACTTCAAAGGGAGAATGCTTGGTGGTCATTTGAACCACCCGGTTGTATGCAAACACAATATGGGGTAGGTATTCATCCCAAGACTTGTGATTTCCTCGAAGAAGTGTCCTAAGCATAGTAGATAGAGATCTATTTACTACCTCAGTCTGCCCATCAGTTTGGGGGTGACATATGGTAGAAAATAAGAGTTTAGTTCCTAGCCTTGCCCACAATGTTTTCCAAAAGTGGCTAAGGAACTTCACATCTCTATCAGAAACTATGGATTGGGGAATTCCATGTAAACGGACAACTTCTTTAAAGAAAAGTCTCCAATGTTGCTCGCATCATCTATCTTGTGGCATGGTATAAAGTGAGCTATTTTTGAAAATCTATCTACCACTACAAAGATAGAGTCTGCACCTCATTGGGTTTGAGGCAGGCCAAGGATGAAATCCATACTAATATCCAGTCAAGGTGCAGAAGGAGCAGGTAAGGGTGTGTATAATCCATGAGCCATTGTCTTAGACTTAGCTTGCAAGCAAGCAATGCATCTACGACAATGTCTATAGACGTCTTTCTTCATATGGGGCCAAAAGAATTTTTCTTGTAAAAGCAGAAGAGTTTTGTTAATTCCAAAATGCCCCATGAGCCCACCCTCATGGCTCTCTTTTGTCAACAGATTTCTCATAGATCCTTGGGGTACACAAAGTCTGCTACCTTTGAAAAGGTACCCCTCACTCACAAAGAACCCATTTTGGGTTTTACATGCAAATGTAGAGGCAGCATAAATGGATCCAAAATCCTTATCAGAAAGATATATTTCTCTAATATGATCAAATCCAAGAATCTTTGCACTTAAGGTGGTGTAAAGGGTATGTCTACGAGACAAAGCATCAGCCACCACATTATGTTTTCCTTTCTTGTATTTGATGATATAAGGGAAAGTCTCAAGAAATTCTACCCATTTAGCATGCCTTTTATTAAGCTTGCCTTGACCTTTCAAATACTTAAGTGACTCATGGTCACTATGAATGATGAACTCCTTGGGTACAAGATAATGTCCCCAAGTTTGAAGGGCCCTTATCAAAGAGTAAAACTCTTTATCATAGGTGGGGTAGTTTAAGGCGACTCCATTTAGTTTTTCACTAAAATAAGCCACGGGATGACCACCTTGTAACAACACAGCTCCCACACCCACTCCCGATGCATCACACTCTAGCTCAAAAGTTTTAGAAAATTCAGGAAGAGCTAAAACTGGTGCATGGGTCAATTTCTCTTTGATAAGTTCAAAGGCTTTTTGTTGTTTTTCATCCCAAAGGAAAGGAGTATCCTTCTTCACCAAGTCATTGATTGGTGAGAAAAGTGTGGAGAAGTTAGGCACAAAGCGCCTGTAAAAGCTCGTGAGACCATGAAAACTTTTGATCTCAGTCACACTTTTTGGGGTGGGCCATTCTTGGATGGCTTTGATTTTGTCGGGGTCTACTTGAACCCCATTTTTATTAACTATAAAACCTAAGAACACCACACTCTCCACACAAAAATTACATTTTTCAAGATTTCCATAGAGTTGGTGTGACCTAAGAATGCAAAAGACGCGCCTAAGATGGCCTACATGTTCATCTAGGCTCTTGCTATACACTAAGATGTCATCAAAATAAACAACACAAAATTTTCCTAAGCAATCCCTAAGGACATGATTCATAAGCCTCATGAAGGTGCTTGGGACATTGGTAAGCCCAAAGGGCATTACCAACCACTCATACAGCCCAAACTTGGTCTTAAAAGCGGTTTTCCACTCATCACCTTCCTTGATGCGGATTTGGTGATAACCACTCTTAAGATCAATTTTTGAAAATAATTGGGCTCCATGCAATTCATCAAGCATGTCATCAAGCCTAGGGATAGGGTGCCTATATTTGATGGTGATGTTATTGATTGCTCGACAATCAATGCACATCCTCCATTGACCATTCTTCTTAGGCACCAACAAAACTGGAACAACACAAGGGCTTAGGCTCTCTTGAACCCAACCCTTCTCCAATAGTTCTTGGACTTGAGATTCAATCTCCTTGGTCTCCATGGGATTAGTCCTATAAGCAGGCCTATTAGGCAGGCTAGCCCCAGGTACCAAGTCTATTTGGTGTTCTATACCCCTAATTGGAGGAAGTCCTTTGGGAACTTCATTAGGGAATATATCACCAAACTCCTTTAAAAGCTCTTGAACCTCTTGAGGTAGGTTCTCAGGTCCAAGTTATATGGCAGTGCTAGAACTAGAAGGGAAAAAAGTGGAGGGGGAAGAAATGGGGGATGCCTCTTTGCAAAGGAGGAGATAGAAAGGTCTATTAGTTAAGGGGGCTTCCTTTAAATCCAATTTTGTCGCAAATAAACTCCCTTTACTAATGACTTTCTTGGAAGGGGCACCAACTTCCAACTCAACCTCTTTACCCCTTTCAAGCTTTAGGGGTAAAGCTTTGCTTTTTTTTTTCTCCTCATCTCTCTTATGTTTCATGATGAGTTGGTCCTCCGCCACTTGTGAAGGTGTTAGAGGAAACAACTTAATGCGTTTATCCTTATGAGTGAGGATGATGTTATTGGAATGACCATGGTGTATGGCTTTCTTATCAAATTGCCATGGTCTTCCTAGCAAGATATGGCTAGCTTCCATTGGGACTATGTCACACAGGATCTCATCTTTATAAGACCCAATGGAAATTGGAACCTTGACTTGCTCATTGACCTCCATTTCCCCTTGCTCATTGAGCCATTGAAGCTTGTAAGGCTTAGGGTGGGGAAGTAGGGTCAAGGCTAGCTTTTCCACCAACCTTGAGCTACAACAATTGCAGCATGACCCACTATCCACAATGAGAGAACATATTTTGTCATTCACCTTACAGCGAGTGTGGAATATGTTCTCCCTTTCAGATGAGGACACTTTCAAAGGTTGGCTTCCAAGAAGTCTTCTTATCATTAAGAGGTCTCCCTCACATGCATAAGCGGTTTCATCACAATCAGATTGGTATGCATGAACCCCTTCTCCTTCGCTCTCACTAGAGGAGTGTGAGCTAGACTCACTACTATAAACATCTTGGGCCCTCATGATGATGTTTCTCTTAGTAGGGCATTGAGAGACAATGTGGCCTCTCCCAAGACATTTAAAGCATTTGATACTACTAACTTTCTCGTGAGAGTTAGTAGTAGGGGTTTTTCTCTCTATATGTGATGTTTTATGCTCTTTGAAGTGCTTGGGATGTTCCTCTTTGGGGGTAACTCTTGAAAGAGTTCCCCGTAGGTTGGTCCCTCTTTACATAAGGTGGGTTATCCTTTTTAAAAGTTTTCCTTCTAAGTTTATTTTCCACCTTGATGCAAAGTTGAACTAACTCATCAAGGGAATTGCATGAGAAGAGCTCCACCTTATCACGAATTTCGAGGCTCAACCCACACAAAAACCTTACCATAGTGGCCTTGGGTTCCTCAATGATACCCGCCCTCAAGATAAGAAGTTCCATCTTTTGTCTATACTCTTCTATACTAAGGTTGGTTTGCCTTAGCCTTTGGAGTTTATCCAAAAGATCTCTTTCATACCAAGAGGGAATATGCCTTTTTCTTAGAGCACTTCTAAGATCATTCCAATATCTTATGGAAGACATATTGGTGCGGATTCTCTCATCGGTTAACCCAACCCACCAATGCATGGCACGCCATTGGAAGCTAAGGGTTGCCATTGGAATCTTTCTTTCTTCTCTTAACTCATGGCAAGTGAAGAGTTGTTCTACCTTGATTTCCCAATCAAGGTAGGCTTCCACATTTTTCCTCCCATGAAATGGGGAGAGATCAATTTTGGGCTCCCTTGGAGGGGCCCCATTATTATGCATGGATGAATGAGAGTTTCTCCTAGGATGATTGTAGTATTCTTCCTCACTTTCACTTCTATGGGTATATCTAGATGGGGAACCTAAGACTATCCCTTTCATTTTGTAATTCTCACCATTCCCATGCTTTCTTTTTTTTTCTTCTTTCTCTTTCTTTTCTTTCTCTCCTTTCTTCATCTTATCTCCTTTCTCTTATTCTTCTCTCTTCCTTCTCTCTTTTTTCTCTCTTTTCTTCCTCTCTTTCTTTTATTTTTCTTTTCTCCTTGGACTCTTTTTCTCTCTTTTTTTCTTCTCTTCTCTCTTGTTCTTTTGCCATCCACTCCCTAAAGTCCATGTTTAAGTTTTCTAGAGTGTAATCTTTAGAAATATTTCTTTGGTTTACACTCTTGTTTGATGAATAAATATGAGCACTAGAGTGGGTGTGTGATGTCATTGTGCTTGAATTTCTAAGAGGAAAAAGGTGGCTAAAAAATTTTCACAAACAAACACTCCTATCTTTTTGTGTTTTCTTGCCTAAAATGGCTTGATGAGTCTTTGGAACTCTTTAGCCTTCTAAGCGCTTTGAATAAGAAAAATAAAGCAAGAATTTTAAAGCAAAAATTCAAAAGAGAAGGGATCTAAAGCGAGCTCGTAAGGTGTTGAAAGAGGTGTACCACTTTTTCCTTCTTCACCTAATTTTCGAGAAACTAAAAAATTGATTAAATTTTATTACAACCAAAGGGAGGGCCTTAAGGGCACTCAAACTCCCAACTAAAAAATTAATACACCTAAATTAAAGAAAAAGTAAAGTCTTCGAAAAATGATTTTCCAAATGCTCCCTCAAATCAAAGTCCTCACGGCTAGGTGTATTTCCTTTTGAGGTGATCCCTTAGGCTCTTAGTCTAACCTTCCAAAATATGCTACCCTTGTGGTAAGATCCTTTTTCAAGCTTTCTCCCAAAAGTGACACTAACACACAAACCAAAGAAACCAAAAGTAGCAAGGGGAGGTGCGAATAGAAACTCAAAAAGCAATAAAAGATAACACAATCAGAAGGACACTTAACCAAATGGTAAGAGTATATAAGACAAACTAGAAAGATGATTTAAAAGACAAGCAACAGCTAAAAGGTAAACAAAAGAAAGAGAGCACATAATGGAATACCTAAGAATGACACTAGATTAAAGAGTAGAAGAACACAAATATCAAGTTCTAGTGTACCAAAAGTAATAAAATTTCTTTTAAGGTTCCAAGTTCAAAGTTAAAGCACTTGCTAATTTTAGGTTAGGTACATCAAATGAATTTTTTTCAAACTTTCTTTTCTTTTGTTTGTTCTTTTTTTTTTTTTGAATCCTTCGTTGTTTTTTTGTATTTTATTTTAGACTATGTTTTCTTGTTTTTTTTTAATATTTACTAGATGCACCTAAATTGATTGTGAATTTAGTGCTTGATAACAAAGAGTTATGCGCTTGGAACAATAAAGAAAATTAAAAGCAACAATTTAGGTATTACTAGAAATGACTTCAAAATGCAAAGTAGCTATAGATGTGTTAATGGTTTAGTAGTTTGGTGTGCCACTGGACTCAAGCTTTGTTAAGTTTTTAGTAATTTGTTGAACACAAATACCAAACTTATAGCTTAAGTGAAAGCACTAACAAACAAGAACTACCTTTACCACACAAATGAGCTACTAATTATACGTATAAGAAAAATAAAGATAAAGGAAACACAAATGAACTATAAACATGACTTATAGACAACTACACAAGAGTATAAAAGTGAAAAATAAAAGCTAAAAATAAAGCAAAAACAAGGAAACTAGGTGCAAGGAAACACAAGAATTTGGTCTAAATTTCTTGACAACAAGGTTGTGGAATTCACCACAACGGCGTGGTTTTTTAGCAAGAAATTCTCAAAACCAAAATTCAAGCAAGAAAGCACCCAACTCAAAGCTTAAGCGAAAATTAATGAATATGGGAGAGACGTAGATGCAAAGAAAAGAACAATATAAATTGCATCAAGCAAAAAATAAATGGTGCAAATAAACTATAAATCAAAACAATAAACTCAAGATATAAATGGGAATGATAAATAACAATGGAAAGCTAGAAAAAATTGCAGAAATTAAAGATAAAATAAAATAGGAAAACGGAAAGAAAAAATAAATGAGATAGGAAGAGAGTTTAGACCTCTAGAACCAATGCTCTAGATGCCAAATGATGCATGCCTCCCTTGATCTTTTTCTAGAGGTTTTCTTCTTTGGTGGAATGATTTGTGGAGAGGTAAGAAGTGAGGTGGTTTTAGGTGCCACTTAAGGTAAGATAAGCCTAAGAGGGAAAGTTTGCCACAAGGGATGAAACTCTTGATAAAAACCTAAGGAATTCTCAAAGAGAGAAGGGTGGACACTAAGAGAATTTTGGCCAACTCAAGGTTTTTCCATTCAATCAAGTGTAAAAAATACAAGAGTGTGAAGGAGCACCTTTTTATAGAGGGAGCGAACCTCTTGGACAAGTCATGAAGGAAATGAAGGGCTAGGATTAAAAGGAGTCATCCAAGGGAGGAGGATTGAAGCCCAAAGTCCAATCAATATCCTCCTTTAGATGAGAATTGGTGCCCAAGCTACCTCATCCAAGGGCCAAAATTACTCCTTTATTAGTTTTGGGTTTTATTTAGCAAAAGAGGGTGTAGTTATCAAACTATCCCCTTATTTCCTAAATAAAGGCCCAAAAGCTAATCTTACCCCTTCTTATTACTAAGACACCTCCTAGAAAATTAAATGGACTAATACATGTCCAAAATAAAATCTTAGGTTCCTAAAATAAAAATTACAAGTAAATAAGTCATGCTTGCATAACTTGATGGTCATATGGAGGTGAGATCTTCCTCCCTCTACTCTAGCCATGTCTTCTTCTATTCTCCTAGCCATGACCCTAGTGATAGGGCCCTTGCTTGGGGAGAATGCATCACTTACACTTTGTTGCTTTTATCTTTGTGCATGACTTCCTTAATGTAGATGGGATTGCATGTAGTGGCTGAGAAGTGTCTTCATGAAATCACTTTCTCATTGACTGCTTTTCCGTGAAACCTGCAGAAGCAACAAATTGAAATACTGTACAAGCAACTTTGTTGTCTTTTGATAGCCTATACCAGTTACACTGACACTTGTACAAATAAGATATTTGAACATTGGTTTCCTATAGTATGTTTCAAAAGGTAATATCATCCTCAATATGCTTGATATGATGTTTCTTTTTGGACATTCCAAGGATTGTGGCTTTCTGCCACATTGTTAGTGCATAAAGCAGGTTATTATAAAGTGAAGCATAAGGATAAGAATATTCCTTATTACCATTAGACAGATTAGAAGTTATTTACCACATGGAAACTTCTTATGTATCATACATACATAAGCTTCTGGTCAATGAGAAGTATTAAATGATTTATTCATAAGCTTCTAATCTGTCTAATGGTAATAAGAACATTCCTTATTACCATTAGACAGATTAGAAGTTATTTACCACATGGAAACTTCTTATGTATCATACTTACATAAACTTCTTATGTCTCTTGGTATAAAATGTTGATAGTGTGACATTAGACAATTTGATGTAAATGATATAAGATTTTTTATCTTGTACTTCTTAATTATCAACGTGCACCTTGTTAAGTTCAAATTTTAACCTTCTTATAGTTAACGTGAGTGTTCATCTTATATATTAAATGATTGGTTTTAGTCCTTATTAACCTTGATTGATATCTGTTTATAACCTATATACATCTTTCAAAATAAGATGTTAGATAATCAAACTAAATTTAATTTGTTATGATAAAAACTAATAAGGGTATTTGTAGGATTGTCATATGGACCTTCTTAATCTAACAAAAATGATATTTAAAAATGTGTAAATATCCATGATTCAATAATATATCTAGAAAAGTCTAAATTATGGAAAAATAAATATACATAACTAATAGTATAATATTATAAAATGCAACAATTAAATTAGTAAAATTTGAATTGAATAGAAACTTATTAAAATGTAAGTTTCTGACTTCATTTAAAAAGATCCTAACTCACATACATGTGCGCACACACATATACACAAACTTTCTATTACTTGTAGAACATTGTCAGATTTTAAAAGAAATTTTTGAGATAGTCAAATGTTATACCTTACCAATTAAGATTAGATATTTATGTTTTTATAGACAATAAATATCTTTTACTAGCCTTGGTGTGTGTGTGGGGGAGGGGCGGGGGAAGGTTCAATAGTTAATGAGGTGGAGAAAGATGTAAGGAGATTGCAAAGAAGATGGTAGGCTTGAAGGTGGATTTTGGAAAATAATACAATTATATTATCTAACATTATTTATGGGAGGCCATGGAAAGGAAGAGATTTGTCCTAGGTGGTTGGGTTTTATTAAGGAATGCGTGGGGTTGCCAAATGTCTGTTTAGTTAAATGGTAGTCCTACTAAGAAATTTGGCATTGGCAGAGGTTTGCAATAAGGAGACTTTTTATCTCTTTTTATTTTCCTTATTGTCATTAAAGGTTTGAGTCAAATGATTCAGGCAGACATGGCTTTGGACCTGTGTAAAGAATATGAGGTGGGCAAAGATAGAGTAAGGGTATCTCATTTACAGTTTGCAAATGATGCTATCCTTCTGGCTCAGGCGAATTGGGAATCTTTAGAAACCATTAAGTCTATATTGTAAAACTTCGATGAAGACTAAAGGTAAACTTTCATAAGAGCAACCTTTTTGGCATAAATGTTCTAGATCAGTAGTTAGTCGTGCTTTAGTTCTATTGAATTGCATATGGGGTCACATTCCATTTACGTACTTAGGGTTGCTAATTGGGGACCACCCATCAAGGGCTGCAATGTGGAAACCCATGGTTGATGTGGTTAGTAAACTTTTGTTAACGAAAAAATAGGCATATTTCTATCGTAGGTAGATTTATGCTCATCAAATATGTTTTGTCGCCTTTGTTTGTATATTTTCTTGTCATTTTTAAGGTCTCAAAGGGAACTGAGTCCATTTTTAAAAATATTCTATGAGGAGAAAGTGATGTAAGTGAAAAAGTAAATTGGGTGCTTAGGGAAGTTAGGGAAGTTCAACATGGCCCAATTAGGGAAATGAAAATGTCGATTAAAGGTGGAGGGTAATAGATTGGCTAGAATCTTGCGATTTAAGTATGGGGAGGTAGACGAGGGGTGGCTAGTACAAAGAAGGTGATGTTCCAGATGATGGATAGATTTGCACTCCATAGAGAAACATGGGTAGCGGGATAAGGGTTGTGGACCCAAAATATATGTAGAAAATTAAAGGATGGTAATGGCATTAGATTCTGGCAGTTTGGGGACCAATGCTTATGTGAGGAATATCCTAGATTGTTTGGATTAGCAACTGACATGAACATAAATACCAAGGATGTTAAAGGCGATGGACCAAGCTGGGGTTTGGGGTTATTTGCTTGGGAAGAAGAGAAACTTGATGAGTTACGACATAAGGTGGAGGGTATTCAATTGAGGAAGGAAAAGCCTGACAAGTGAGTTTGGTTAGTTGACGCAGGAGGTTTGTATACTGTTTGGTCAACTTACAAGGTATTATCCTTTGACATGTCGTCTTCTCGAAAAAGATGATTTTTATGATTGGTTATGGGTCAATGGGATTCCATTAAGGTACAATGTTTGACTTGACAATTGGACTTGAACAGACTACCAACTCAAAATAACTTGAGGAAATTGTGAATTATATCACTGACTGATAGTGATTGTGCTTTATGTGGGGAACATGTGAAAACAGAGTCACACTTGTTCGTCAACTGCCCTATATCTTCTCAAATTTGGATCAAATTATGTGCTTGGTGGGGAATTTCTATAGTGCTTCATAATGAGGTTCGAGGTTGATGTTACCAATTTTGAGGGCTGGTTGGTGAGGTCAAAGGTTTGACTCGGGCCTAGTATTTGGTTTGGTTCGCTAATATTTGACATATTTGGAAAACACGAAATGCAATGGTCTTTACAGGACATACATTTGATATTGAATAATCTTAGTTGTGCAATTGAGTTCTTGTGAATGTTATGTAGCAACTGTAACAAGCTATTCTTTTGTTGAATAAATTATGAACCGTACGTATTGCATTCAAATCTTTCTTTGAACGGCTTGTAATGCGTTTTACAAGCAAGTGTAATGCGTTTTACACTTGTGGTACTATATGCTTTTCTTTTCTTTTTAATAAGATTTTTTGGCTTATAAAATTAAATCTTTTACTAAAATATTCAAAATTCAAATTTGACACATAATCATATGAGAAAAATATTTATGTACGGTTAGTGTAAAATGTTTTATACTGATAGTTAATTACAACCTTTTATATACGATAAATTTGTTAACTTTACCAATTAATAATTTAAAAGTCATGTAATTGAAATGTTATAATTAACTGTTAGTATAAAACTCTTTTACACGGATAATGTATAAATATTAAACTTTAATTATATTATATTAGAAAAATCCCTCGTCTAATTTATATGTGTGATGGTAATAAGATATATATATTATTTTTAAGAATCGAATACATTTATTAAAAATTTATAATACTTATTGGTAAATAAATTAAACTAGACTCTAGTAATGTGATAATACAATATTACTATTTTGATATTTTACATTTTAAAATTAAATAAATTTTGATTTAAATTTCCAATTTAAACAAAAGGAACATATTTTTTAGCATATTAGAGAATGCACTCTATATTTATTTTTGAAGGAACACTATATGTAGTTAAAATTTATAACCAGTAAAGCAGAGGCATTTCATGTCTACGTACCTTTTTTTTTTCCAATAAATTTTGATAGTAATTTATTGAGTTACTCCCTTTTAATATAATGTATAAGTAAAAATATCTAAATTTACGTTTAAAAAAATATTAGTTATTTTTAAAATTTAATACTATAATTAAAAAATTAAAATTATAATAAAATAAATTATGTTTTAAGAATAATAATATTAAATATTATAAAATTATTTGTATTTAGTTTTATTTGAATTTAATATATAATAATAATATTTTTTATACATAAGTGGAGAGGAAATGTATGGTTAAAAAAAATACAAACGGTTTGTGAAAATGTATATGAAAATAGAATATAGCCTTTGTGAATAGGTAGAGATTAAGTATAATTTGTTAAAAGGAGGATTAGATTTGTGTCCGTTTGATCTAAAAAATGATGGGATGGGCATAGGAAGAGGGAAAGGGAGCAATGGGGGTAGAGTGGTTATTGGTATGCCATGGTTTGGTTACTGCGGTGGTCGTTGTTTCTTTCCTCTGTGGGCGATGGCCAATCTTTGAAGGCACTTTCATCCAACGCATTCACCACTTCCTCACCTTCGGAGCCTACGATTACTTTCTGTCTCTCTCTTTCTCTCTCCCATTTTCACTTCCTTCAACTTCTATTGCTTCTTCTCTCTCTCTCATTCTCTCTCTCTCTCTCTCTCTCTCTCTCTTTCAGCCGTTTCGTTGCCGCTGTTTTCGGCTCCAAGTGTACCGATGCGGTTCTTTCCGTCGAATATTACTGCTGCGATCGTCCCAATCCTCTTCTTCAGGTACTCCCGTTCCTCTTTTTATTTCGATTCATTTCTCCTCCTCTTTTAGTGCATCTATCTCAATTCTCACCTACTACTTACATCACAATCCAATATTGTCTTTTCATTACATAAATTGCTTCGCCTATTTCATTACTGAAATGTTTATTTTTTTTTTTTTATTTTTACGTTGTCTGGGGCAGGATTTGGTCATCTCTGACATTTGGATGCGTCGTTTAGCCTTTTTTTCAGACTTTTTGTTTGTTTAATATTTACGAATTGGATGCAAATCCCTTCCGTTGGAACATCCGTTTGTGTGAAAGGATCATCGTAATATTCTTAATTGGCATTATATTGCAAAGGTTAAACTATTCATTTAGTCCTGATAGTTGTTCCTATTTAAGTTTTAGTTCCCACGTGAGAAAACCTGTCAGTTTCAGTTCCTACTAACGCCTACAAGATAAGTTTATGTCCCTATTGGTAACGTCGAAGAAAACTTTCTCCAGGTATAAAGCAATTGCAAAATCTTTCTAGCATTGATAGACTGCTACAAAAATTGTGTAAGGACTGAAACTTATAATTATATCATATAGGGGTTGTCAAAACACAAAATGGGGACAGCTGTAGGAACCGAATGAATAATTTAACTTATTTGCTAATCATCCTAGGGATGAGACATTGATTATTTTTCCTCGGAAAGTCATCGTTTCTATTGTTATGTTTTCTGCTGATTTGAATATTAAACTTCTGTTTATTGCAGATCATATATATTGTGATAATCAGTGTAACATATTATTTCATTGCCGAGTCTTGCTTTATCTATATCCCTGGATACTATTTAAGTGGAATTCACAGGTAGTGTACTGCAGGGACCAATATTGTACTCTTTTCTTGCTTAATGATTTCTTCAGCATTATTCTATCCTGAATTTTAGTAGACCTTATATTTTTATTTAGGTACATAAGCTTCTTGGCAGTTGCTGTTGGAATTCTGCTCTTTGTTTTGACCAGCTTTTCTGATCCTGGAACGGTTCATGCTGAAAATGTTTCTCAGTATATTTCTGCATATCCCTATGATAACGTTATTTATTCAGAGAAAGAATGCAGCACTTGCCAAATTCCAAAGTGAGTTTGCTACTACTTTTGAATTTTTGTTGGAATATTGGTTGAATCTATCTATAAAACTGTCTTAATTTTTTTATGCAGACCCGCTAGGTCAAAACATTGCAGCATTTGTGATCGCTGTGTTGCACGATTTGATCATCACTGTGGATGGATGGTTAGTAAGATTTGAAATTCCCTCTTTATAAGATTGCTTGTGTGGTTTACATCTATCTAATACATATGTTTATTTTAGTTATACTGAAAGTTGTTTGACTTGCAGAACAATTGCATAGGGGAGAAAAACACCCGGTATTTCATGGCTTTTCTATTATGGTGAGTTCTATATGTTTTCTTACATGAGAATTATTTTGTGTAATCTAATCTATATCTCCTTTACAAAAGGAACCACATAAAGTATGATCACTAGAAGACTGAGCAAGAATTTAGGAAGTTTCCTTTTCTTAAAGTTTTTTGAACTAGGGTTCACAGAGAAATATGTCAGGAGTTATCTTTTTGCACTTTGGATAGAAATTTCTACACATTGAATTTGAAACAACCTCTTTTTTTTTTTTCGTGACAATCTCACCACCAGTTTTGTAATTGAGAGAATATGGGAATTCCCTTGGCATTTGGGACGACATAAAGTATGATCACTAGAAGACTGAGCAAAAATTTAGGAAGTTTCCTTTTCTTAGAAAAATTTTTTTGAACTAGGGTTCACAGAGAAATATGTCTGGAGGTATCTTTTGGCACTTTGGATAGAAATTTCTACACATTAAATTTGAAACAACCTCTTTTTTTTTCCTGACAATCTCACCACCAGTTTCGTAATTGAGATTATGGGAGTTCCTTTGGCATTTGGGACCCTTGTGTTACAGGTTCCTGTGTACTTTTTATTGCTTTTCTACTGTGCTCTAGAGGGCTACCTCCAAATTTAATGGCTTGTTTGATAGAGTGGAATGGAATGAAATTAAGTAGAAATATTTGAATTAAGGTAGAGTAATAGATGTGTGGGTCCACTTTTCCTTTTTATTTCGATGAATAGTAAAATGGCCAAACAAGGGGTAAGAGTTGTTTCTTTCATTTCCACAATACCAGGTTCTATCAATTCCCCGTGCATACAGAGAGATCAGGCAGCCTTGCTGCATTCCAGTTCTTATCTTTTTTGTCCTATTCCTTCCCTTCTATTTCTCTTTATTTAGAGGATAATTTACCCTCACTGTTATTGCATTGTACTAAGGTTAGCAAATCGAGATTCAAATCATGAATAGTCAAGCTAATGTTTGAGTTGTGAATCATAATTTGTTCAGAATAGTAAGATTCAAAGACAAACAAAACTTCAAATATATCACATAGATGATATATGGGGTTCAATGTAATAGTTTTAAACTAGAAATAGATAAAACAACTTAGCGGTTATTCTCATAAAATAAAATTAATTATTAGTTATATTGAGTATGTGAACACTCTATTTTAGAAAAGTGGAAATGAAGCAATGAAATAACCAAATAGAGCACAATAAGTAGGTTACAGATAAAGTAGTGAGTGATAAAATAGGATAAGTTCATACATGCTTCTTTAATTCCTTTTCATTTAATTTCAACTTATATGACTTTTCAATTTCTTTTATGAGAATTGGTGAAAGAAGAGTAAAAAAAGAAAAGAAAAAGGAAGCATTGAGTTGTGATTTTTATTATCTATTTATCTATGAAATTTCATATAGTCATTTATGGATCGTAAGATACAAAGTTATTTGAGATTCATCTTATGATCCAAATTGATAGGTAGCCAAATTGTGTCGAATCATAGGATTATAATTATGAATTATAAAATTCTAATCATAGTTATCAGTATCTTACTATTCACTATTTGATACAATTTGGCTATTTACCTATACCTATCTTAAGATATATCTTACAATATATGAATGAATCATATAAATCTTACAATTAATTATTATTTTAGTTTTCTTTTATTGATTCTCATAAAAAAATTGAGAAGTTATATAAACTTAATCCTTAAATGAAAAGAATTAAATCAACATTTTAAAACTTATACTATTATATTATTCTACTACTTTATTTGCTGCTCATTCATTTAATGAATACACACTATTTAGCTATTTAATTGTCTCTCTCCATCCCTTTAAAATAAAGAATTAGGGCTTGATTGGTTTGCTTTTGTTTTTTAGTTTTTGAAAAGAGTTTTCAAAAATAGTTTTAAAAAACTGTTTTCGGGAAGAAAAACAAAACTTGTTTGGCAAGTCATATTTGAAAACTGTTTTGAAGATGTAAAAATAGAAAAACTTGTTTATGTTTATTAGAATTTCATTAATGAAAAGCAAAAAACAACATATTCTGATTGTATTTTGAGTTTTTAAAACAAAAACAGAAAACTGAAAAGCAAAACTACTTTTAGCGGTTCCAGTTTTTTAGTTTTTAAAAACTGAAAAACCAGAACTGTTTTCGAAAACTGTTTTAAGAAAACACTATCCAAACAAGTTTTTTAGTTTTTAAAAACTAAAATACTGAAAACAGTTTCATAAAACTGTTGCCAAACAAACACTTAAGAAATTCATACATAATTACTAATTTTGTTTTATAACACTTTTAGTTAAGTTGTTTTATGTATGATATATGTTAACTATTAATAAATAATTTATAACTAATAATTTTGATCATGAATCTTGTGATTTAGATTAAAAAAATAGTATTTTTGATACACAATGTATTCCAATTTAACTACCATGATTCTAATAAGTAATAACTATGATTTGTACCTACTTTTCTCTTTTAATAAATCTTATTTCTATTGTGAAAAGTAAACTTGAGTTCCTACATGTTATTTAAATGTTTCTGTACCAATTCACTATTCCATTATCACTCAAGTGACCAAGTCTTAAAACTTGTTCTGTATATTGTGAATACATGGTATCTAATATATCATTTAGGAACCATTCAAGGCTCTTTAATATTTTCCCCTTCCTATAGAATGTTGTATTGAGACTATAAAGTCATAGTAATAAACATTCTGTGACTGATTTCAACTTTACCATAGATTTGCGATAAGTTATACCTCTTCCTCTCTGGTTCTATTTGAATTTGTGATTCTTTCACATCTTGTAGGCATTTCCTCATATGCTTGTATGGAACAGTTGCCATTGGTTTGGTTCTTGCTGGAAGACTAAAAGAATTAAGAGTTGTTGATATTCTAACCGGTAATATAGATATGCAACTAATTCCATCTTCAGATTAAGTTGTTTCTTTTACTAATTTTGAGACTTTATCATAACTATGCAGTTTATTATGGAATAGAAAATTCTTTTATGAATTTAGCTCCTAATGTTGTGCAGGTGAGTGATTTATTTTGTGTGTTGATTGTTATTTTTTTCTATTTTGATTTTTTCCATTTAAGTGGTTTGTGATGTTTTGATATCGTACAGTGGTTGTTGGGATCTTACAACACTCAGATACTTCTTATGGTGTTCCTTGCAATTGTTGGGATGCTGTTAGCTGGTTTCTTTGGTTACCATGCAAAGCTTTGCCTTAGCAACACCACCACCAATGAGGTACCTTCTACCTGTAACCTTGAAATTTATAAAGTAGTTCTTTAGTTTATTGTAAGGAGCCAGGAAGTGGCAAGAAATCTTTTATCTTTTTTTTTTTTTTTTTTGTGAAAACATAAATCCCCCAAAAGGGTGTGGGATCAGAATACTATGCATTTAAATAGTTGAATTAGAGAAGTATAGAATGTAAATACCTTGTGTCCATGTCCATTACGTTAGAAGAAAATGATGTTCTAGAACAATATTAGCATTTGGAAAGACTGTCAGCTTTGTCAGAGGTTTTCATTTTCATTATGCTACAACCTGATATATTGTGGCTTATGAAATAAATCTATCATTAGGTAGCACTAGAAGACCGTTGTTCTGGATGAGAAAATATTGAGTTGCTCACTGGCTCTATATGATCTTTGTAATGCTTGCTTGTTTATCTTCTAGAGGCTATTATAATTTAGAGTCCACTACCTTCTGTATCTGGTGAAAGAAATGCGGTGAACATATTTTGATAAATTCATTGTTGTTTTTTTTTGGTGTGTGTGTGTATTTGTTTCCAATGCTAGATTCCTTTTGGTACCATTGTTCTAGTACAATTGCTTTAGGTTTGTTTATCATTATCCAATCTTGGTGGCTTATTTAGCCAGAAAACTGTATTGCTAATGAGTGGTGCTGATGCTCATATGAAACTAAAGGTTTCTGTGTGGATGACAGACTTTTAAGTGGCAAGATTACATGGACTGGCAAAGGAAGTTAAAAGAAGCAAAGGTCAGTGCTGAAGCCCTAAAACAAAGTATTGGTGGAATGAGCAGTGAAAAGCAGCCCTTGAGCAAATGGAGAGCCTTCTTTCGAAAATCACCTTTAGAAGACGTGGTAGTAGTTAAAAATAATATTTACAATAAAGGTTTGTTCCACAATATTCAGGAGGTTATTTCCCCTTTCTCTACAAGAAGGTCCTTTGCACAAAACAAATTGAAATCCAGCTGAGTACGCTTGTCTTTCGGGTTGTATTGTAGAAGGTCTTGGTGGATAGTTGCTTGCACATATATTGGGTGGGTAGTATGTCTATGCATTTCTTTAGATTACCCAATAAAACAATAGTGTAAACCAGAAACATGATATATTAAATTCTATTTTTCTTATTACAGTTCTAGACTAGTTGTAGAGTGAGAATTGATTATTTGATAGCCTCCTTGTGTCGAGTTTTTTTTGGTTGGTTATGTTGTACTATTTGTTATTAGCAACAGAAACATAAGTATTTTGTGCATTTCTTTTATTTTAGTTTTTTGGTTCAGCTGTACGTTATTTATAATGGGGTGATATTCATCCATGAACAGGGAAATGGGTGGGCCTGCCATTGGCTACTAAGGTTGGCAACTTGGCATGTGTTTTTATTTTAAAATCCAAAGTAGAACCGAACATTTATTCGGAAACCGGTTCTTTTGGATTTTCTTTTTTTTTTTTTCCAAATTGGTTCAAAAGTTGTTTTAAATCACCAAAACCAGATTTATCTTATAAGTTGGTTTAAATAAGTTGTATATGGAAGCTAAGTTAGTATAAAATAGTTTTATGCTATTAATCTTAAAAGTTAAATTGATGCTAAATTTTCAAAAGCAATAGTATAAAACTGTTTCATATTATTAGTATGTGATTATTAAACTCTTTAAAAATATATTTTTACAATTTTTTATTTAAAAATATTGCCTTGATCTAATTTGTTGTAGAGCTAGACATTTAGGGACATATTAGCACTTCAGTAATGGAATTGTGTGGAGTATGATGATTTTATATTGTTAACATTAGGATAAAATTATATTTTTGTGCCTATATTTTGGAATTGACAATTTTAGTTTATTTTTTTAAAAAATTCTATTTTAGTAAATGCAAGTGGGATTAAAAATAGAGAAACTAAAATTGTAAAAATCAAATAAATCGACTAAACTTGTCAATTTAAAACAAAATAACAAGGCCAAAATTATAACTTAGCAGTATTAGTACAAATAAAGATAAAAAGCTAAATTAAAATGTAAAAATAAAATACGGGACAAAAAAGAATTATTTTGCGTAAGATTTGTGGATCTATATTAACATTATTGGTTTGTAAAATATATACAATAAAATATATTTGAATTTTAATTCTTAATAATTTTAATAATTTTAATAATTGATTATATGTATAATGGATTATAAGCAGAATTATTTTTGTTTGGATATGTTTGTCAAAAAGTGATTTGAAAATATTTAATCTTATTTAAGTGCAACAAAGGTAAGATTTTATAGAGTAAAATGGTACAAAAATAATGTTTTGTTTATTAAAAACAGACAACAACGTGAGTAGACTACTTAACAAAATAAAAATTTCCTAAATATAATACTTCATAAAAATAAGTTATATTTTTTTAAAAAAACACATTTCTAATTAACCTTTATGTGAACCTGCAGCTCCCGTTTGCAGATCTAATGATTTGCAACAATAAATTTGACGTGGATGTGTACATTTGCAAATATGAATGCAGGTAAAAAAAATATATATGGCGGATCGCATGTGAGATCCACGGACCGAGGAGATGAGGATACTTTTGGAAATTACGATTATGGAAGGTGCAAATAGCAAAGTAGTGCAAAAAGAAAAGGCATAGTTGGGGGGATCTATAGGAAACTTATCCCAAGGAACACCCATAACTTCCAAGTGTCCAGCCTGAGTAATGGTGTTTCTACATATTTTATCTTTTCGAATTTGTCAAACAAGTTCTGATATAGATTCATCTGGAGTTCTTGACCATTTTTATGAAGTTAATGGGTGGAGTTGAAAAAGAATGGTGTGCATGGGAGATTGAGGGTTTACAAAGAAGTTTGTATACATCAATAACAGTGGGGTCATAAATCTGCAACACTATTGAATCTCAGAACGTCTGCTATAGAGACAAGGTAGAGAGGGTTGCTGGCAGAGTGACTAGTAGCTGCTTGTTTATTCTGCACGTGAACGCTTAGGTGTGTACTTATTAAAGAAAGACTGAAACTTATATTGAGAAAACGTTAATGGTAACACAATTTCTTGTCTATAAGAATTGTGAGGTTCCCATTACAATATGAAATAAATGTCATACAGGAAGGAAAGTGTGCAAATTCAATAAGTTGTAACCGATGATTCCTTGACAATTTAATAAAAGTCGACAAAATCATGTTATATATGTTGCCAAGATATATTTTCTTTGACAATTTAATAAAAGTTGACAAAATCATGTTATATATATTGCCAAGATATATTTTCTTTGACATATTACCTTAGCAACTCATGTACATCCGAGATTCTTCATACTACTATTTAGACTTCATATCAATAAAAAGGCAAATTTAAAAAGATGCCAGCTGGTTTAACAGATAGTTTTCTTGGCCATTGAATAGCTGTTACGAACCTAATAACTCTGTGGCATGGTTGAAGTGGAAGGCAGTGGCTTGATGTCCCTGCTTCGCATAAAAGACAAAAACTGTTGAGGTAGTTCTTCTAAAAGAGCTTGCACAACTGATATCTGCCCACCTGTCAAAAACAAGCCAGAGAGTGTTCCTTTAAATGGAATGAAATGAATACAAACGAAAAACAAAACAAAACAAGAACTTCAAAAGCAACTAGTACTTACTCTGTACTTCCCTCATAGGGACAAATTGCACTATATCTCGTGTTGCTACACGATCACTTGAGCTCTCTAACCGTCGCCCATTATCAGCATCCAGCACCTACAGCCCAACAAGTATATTCATTCTCTCTAACAACAAGAAACCATATCACGCGAATAATTAATGGGTTTTAAGAAAAAACTTGGACAAGAATAAGTAGTAGGACCTCCATGCTCGTGAAATCAGCACCTCCAACTCCAACTATAAGAATCGATAGGGGAAGGTCGGATGCTTTAACTATAGCATTTATGGTTTCTTGAAGATCTGTAACAACTCCATCCTGTAAAAAGATGAACCATTTGATTGGTTATTCATAATCGTGCCACAAAAAGCAGCATCGCCAATTCGTTATCATCTTACCGTTATGATAAGCAATACATAATACTTAGTGTTGCTATGCGATGTAAGGGACTGCGCAGCGATTTGTGCGGCCATGTTGATAACTGGGCCAAATAAAGTGGGTCCTGACAGAGTGACACTGCGCAAAGCACTGGCATAAGCATCCATTATGCCTTCAATTCCTACAACCTTAACACAAAGGAAAACCAACTTTCAATGTTAACCAACAATATAATTACTATACCAGGGATAACGAAGAAGGAGAAGAAGAATTTCTAACCTCAGAGGCACCTGAACTCCCATTTAGATTAAAACAGTGGGATACGGTACCACCAGGTATATTTCCTCCAAAGCCCCAAGCAGGAAACTGCCTATCAGAATCATAAAACTGAATAACTTCTCCAACCTCCATTATAGCCTACAAATAAATACTATGTTGGTCAGGCAAAACAATGGAACGAGATCGATCTATTGCGTTTCATAAGTTGATGATTCAAATATTCAGAATCGTTCATTGACAAGTAGATATATCAAGCTTACCTTTTGGTATGAATTTAACCGACCATATGGATCAATGTAATGCAAAGAATCTGAACGTTGAGGATCTCCATTTGAAGCTGGACAAGTTTTGAAGCGCTTAACAAACTATAAAGATCAAACTCATAATCACCCTTGATAATAGAACAATAATTGTTTCTTACCAGTGAAATCTACAGCAACCATGAAGTTCAGTTCAAAACCACTAGATATGTAGTCAATAAAACTGAATTGTTCCTTTTCGCAATATTGATCCACAAAGAGTTGGCCCTTCAGAACCTACATGGAAGAAATTAGAGAATTGATGTTAAGCAAAGGAGTGTAGCAAAAAATGTAATTCTATTGCAAGGGTCAAGAAACACCTTGTCTTGTCTGTGGCGTGTGGATGGTATGAAAAAATTTACGCCCGTTCTCTCTTTGTATAGCTTTTCAAGGTCTGCTACTGACTTCTGCAGTTTACTGATTGCAATAAATTTTGATATCAATATATTTTGCATATTGTACATGAAAACTGAAAAGTATATGCCCAATAAAAATATAAACCAGTTCTAATTAATTGCATAATTACCCAATAAGTACATGATCGCCACTGCTATTGAAATCAAAACACTCGATCACTAATGGATTATCCTGCACAGAAGATAAAAATTTTGAAACCTAGATAAATTAATTTCTTGTAACATCAAATGTTAAGCTCAAAGATGGTAGGCTTACTTTACTTCCAAACTTGTTGGCACTAAGATAAACTGGTTTCCATTTTGGATTTAAATTGTCGTTGATAACTTCAGTCTTACATATAGGAATATAACCTCCACTCTCAGCAATTCTTGATATTCTTAGAAAAGGGTCCTTAAAAAACCAAAAACATGAGATTTTTTGAATGCCAAACAAAGTAAATAAATAAATAAAGATGCACTTAATTAATTAAATAGGGAACATGAATGTAGGTGGGTATTTAATACGTACACTTTTAGAAAAGACGTCCTTGTTATCCAAGTGAGAACAACGCAAAACCATTTCAACTGCACTCCTTGAAGCAACAGTCTCCTCAGCATTAACAGTAATTGCCCCCAGGTTTCTTGAACCACCATTCCCGCTTTTGTTTTGGAGCCTTAATGTTAAGCTCCTTCTTGGTTTAGTCACAATCTGCCGGGGACACATTCAGAGAATTCACACCATCGTCACGCAGTGTCCACAATATCTCATTTCTCAATGCAATAGTATGAATAACTGAAAAAATTTATACTTTAAAACTCTCTCTTTTTATAATAGGTCTTATCTTATCATCCATTTTATCATACAGTTCTCCTTTTTCTCTTTCTACCTCTCTTAAATTTATGAGTTGTGTTGTGACAGTTAATAATTTTCCGAGTAGCATTTTTGGACCGGAAGGTTATCATCACAATCTTTTACATTTGTTTTATTTGATGAAATTTCATGTTAACTTCGTTAGTAAAGTGTGTTCACATTGTTTAACAAGACCAATATATTTTCACCAAATAATAAATAGATGGGTAAAAGGAGAGTATGACAAAATATGCTAGGTTTCTTACATGGGGGGTAAGTAATTATTTCAATAAAGTTTGATCACAAGTGTTCTTGCGTTTCATATTTCTTTTCAAAACTTTTCATTCTTGTGTCTTATACAGTTATACGTTTAACTCTTCTTTTTTCCTATTTTTTTTCCAGCTATATACACTCCTAAATGAATTGTACTTTTAACCACCAAATCGAAGGCGCGTGATGACAATCTGTCTGTGTACACTGTGAACTTATTGTTTAATGATGAATGAAAAATAAATGATTGGATATTTTACACCCAAAATAACACGGTTGTCATCAAAGGTTGCAAAATACAATGAGCTGACCTCTGATAAAGTGCAGCAGGCCATTCCGAGGAATTCTTGATCTCTCAATTTTAGTGTCTGCAAGAACAGAAGAAAATTTTTCTTAGTTTTCAAATATAAACGTCATAAATCATAACCGTTCTCAGTAATTCAGCAAGAGAAAGTAAGAGTATATATAAAATTTGGAGAAGTACTATTACAATGCAAAAAGCACATGCCTAAACTTTTCATGTCTCGCTTCATTTTACTTCACATCACCTTAATAAGTTGTTTCTTCTACCGATGCATTTTAAATATAGAAATCTATCATAAATTAACTTCTGTAATCACACAGTTGCATATAAAATAGACCGGAGCTGAACAGGTCTTATTTCAAATCTAACATACACAGTCTACTTAAGTAAATAACTTAATTAAATTTTCTTGAATAATTGTTTAACTCAAGTACAAGTTATTTATTTAATTAAAAAATAAGATAAAATTTTTAGATAAGTTGTAATATGTGTCTTATTTTGATAAGTTAATTTGAAGAGTTTAATGAAACAAACTAAAAACATCTTATTTTGATATGTAAAAAAAAAATCTCCAATAATAATTTGCTGTTTGCACGCACATACATAAGTGTATGAATATATATATGTATGTGTGTATGTATAAAATTTTTCTTAGTGTATATATATATATATATATGTTGTAACCACCTCCTGTGATGGTAAGTTATGGTGAAAGAAATATGTAATATATTTAAGTAAGTTTTTTTAATCTAGAAAATATATTCATATGTGACAAGCAAGAACAAATCTAGCCTCACCATTAAGTATAAAACTTTAGAGGCGGTTATTATGGTGAACAAAATACAAACCTTGGTAGGAACGCTGTGATATTTTGTATCAATGTCGTACACATGAAATCTGGGAAAAAAGTAAAACGAGGGAGAGAGAATTACAAGTCATTATTGAAATACAAGCACACCGTTTAGCCTGGAAGAGGCGCAAGACAGATCATGAATAGCTAGCTTACTCGAGTGGTTGCACAATTTCGAAGTGAAATGCAACACTAATTTTCTCTATCCACTCTGGATTCAAGCAATTCATAATGACTTCAGTGCGACCTAATTCTTCCAATTTACCATCTATTGTCTTTGCAAATACTACAACCATGGGATCACTCTGAAATAAAATGAGAAAAAAAATAGCTAAATTATGTTACAATAATCCATTACGATCAATATACAAGTACAAAAGAATACCTCCACAAAGATATTAACATATATGTTTACAAAAAACAAATTTTTGTAAATAAAATCGTTAATCTTGAAATATACTTGAATTGGAGGAGGATTGCGACCCTGGTAATAAAATTTTACATACTAGTTTTATGCAGTCTAGAAAATAACTTGAAAGCATTTGCTTAATTAGCATCACTTGATTGAGAGTCTGAATGAAAAACGATACATGCGATGTACTTATTGAAAAGTAGTACTACACAAAAATCTAGCTTAGAATAAAACTTTATTTGTCCAAAATAATTTATAATTGTAATTGCTTTGCCTAGCATAAATAGCAGTCAGGATATTAAGACAAATAGAAAGGTATTTCACGAAGAAAAAAGAACGCCAACGGTCACATATAAATCCGCATGAAACATTGAGAATAAAAGAAAATGACATATTGACAACCATTTCGAATCTTTTTATAACATTTGCACCCTTATCTAAACGAAAATATACCTTTGATGCAATGTCCCGATCAAGTAAGTTAGATGCAGAAAGAGATAACTGCAGCAAAAATAAAAATAAAAATTAGAAGACCATAAACATTTGTCCAACATGTCCAGGTTTCAACAATAACAAATAGTGCATTTAAAACTTAAAAGAACAAAAAAATGACCATAAATTAGAAAAAAAACACAAAGTACCTAAAAAAATTCATTTTGGTGGACGCATTTACCCATTATAGCAATATGAAACATTGAGTCCGACATTGACATCGAACATGAGACTGACACCAGTATCAGGAGGACACGACTGATGTATAAAATACGAGACATCGAATATATTTATCTATGTATATTTAGAAAGAAAAAAAATCTAAGATATGAAGATGAACCATATATCTTAAAACAATTAGTTAAGTTATATAATAAGTCTTTAAAAAAAAAGAAAAGAAAAAGCCATCATAATTCTAATTGTCTCAAAATAGTATTGTTGGAGCTATGAATTTTCTTTTACATGTGTTGACAGTGTTTTTACACATGCTTGTTAAGTTTTCCGGAACTTATTATTTAGAATCTAACAACAAAATTTTAGCCCATTAATTGAGATTAACTACCTGGATAACACAAATATGATTAAAATCAAATTTTAGAAATATTATTTAACTTGAGATCATCTTTGGTGATTTTCTCTGAGGTCCATATTTTCAGTATGTCTACAAATCATGCAATTTATTCTTTGGCTTAATTACACTCTTTGTACTCTTTATTTTAATAATTTTTGTTCTTCTATTTTTAAATTATGACATCACACGTTAGTAAACATTTGTCACTTAATAGTCATTGTCAATCTTTTAATTTTTTGGTACAAATTTAACAATTTTAAAAATTTAAAAACAAAATGTTATGATTTAAAAATAGGAAACAAAATATAAAAAAGTTATATAATTAGATACCTAAAGTGTAATAAACATTCTTTTAATTGGTGTCTCTTATGACATATACGTTCAAACCATTTTAACCGGTTTTTTAGTCATCTTCTGATCGATGGGTGCTACGCCAAACTTTTCCCATTCTACATTCCATTCTTGTATGAAGACATATCATCCTAAAATTTTCATTTCTCATACTCTCAGGTTTTTTCTAATGGTGTCCCTTTCCATATAATATACATAGTAGTAGAATAACACTTGCCTTTTAGTTTGATATAAGTTATCCTGCTGGTAATTTACGCGGGTCATCTCCTATTTTACTTTTCAGTCATATTCTTCTTGTTTTCAGATAAATTGCAATGCATTATGCATTTACTTTGGCTCCAAAGTTTAAGCTTACTATTAATTAATTGCTTTTCTTATTCCTCCATCAAGGCTATATATATCATATGCAAAGATTATGCAATTAGGTATGATCTTTTTTGTATCCTTGATAAACATGTCTAGAACTAGATTAAACAAATAAGGACTTAATGCCAAAAGTTGATGTAATGTTTTTCTGAATAGAAATGTCCTTAGTTTCACATCTTAGAATTTTCACAGTAGTTACCCCTTTATACATGTATTAATATATAAGAAATAAGCCAAACACGCACTTTTTTTATTGAAGTCTTTCACAACACTTCTCATCACACAACCGTAAGTTTTCTCCGACGTAATAAAAATTTCTTTACTTTTTACCTTTTTCATCATCTCTTTAAAAAGGTTTAATGAACTTCCTCCAAAACTCTCCAATCTTATAAAAGTAATTCTTCCATCTCTTTGATATCTCGGTCTTTGACCAAAATTTTCTCTTCTTCATCCTTAATGTATCTTGTTTGATCCGAATCACTTGTTTTTTTTTTTCTACATTTCACAAGCCTATATGGTTTTTTTTTCTTTGTTATTAAATTTTTGTAAAACTCTTCTAATGGTTTAGATAGGGCTTCACTTTTTTTTTTTTGTCTCATTTTTAGCATTCAGATACCCCGACTAATTTTTAGCATTTTTGCAACCAGAAAGATTTTAAAACATTTTTTCTTATTTTTTTTAACCTTTTCATGAATCTTTACATCACACCATCATGATACTTTATTTCTCAACCTTCTCTTTTCTTTAACTTGGGTTTGGATTTTGAAGGGTTATATTAAACCGTTAACAATCAACATAAAACTTGCTATTATATAAACATGTATTTTTCATATTTTAAAATCACATTAGAAAAAGTAAAAGCTTGAAAACAAGACACCTGCGTTTGTAAAATTACAATTTTTTAATCAATATATTTGGCGGTTTATTATGACTGTTGTAATAGTATTTTAAATACTAAATCCCATAATTTCTTCCGTCTTAAGGTTTTAGTTGAGATTCTCAATATCATAATTTAGGTAAATACTATAAGAGACAAACTTTGTTCCAATCATGATTAGCAGGAGCTTTCTCTACTTATATAATTTCAAACAACAAAAGATAATTATCATTATACACCTCATTTTTAAATGTATATAAAAGCTGGAAGAAAAAATAGAATAAAAAATAATAATTAGTAAATTAAATAAGCAAAAAATAACGAACATTCAACAAAGAAATGAAATAATTTTTAGTCAAAGAGTGCAAGTACTGCAATATCTAAATATAAATGAATAATATATTTGATTTGACAAAAAGATACAGGATAAAAATTGTTAGCTAAGTGTAAAGCAAAATTTCTTTTCACTCAATCAATGGATTAATTTAGCTTAACATACTTCCACAAAAAAAAAAAAAAAACACATTAACTTAATATTTATTTTTTTCATGATACAATAGTGACACTATAAAATTCAAACTTAAAACATTTTAAAAATTACTTCATCCCTATCACTCGATCCTGATGGTTCTTAGGGTTTTTTTTTAGTTCAATTGATTCAACTAATTAGAAAATATTTATGAAATGATTTTTAAAAAGTTAATATAAAAATCGATAATCTTATTATAAGATTAATGCCCTCATTAATTATTCATAATTAATTTTAATTTGTTTACCTTAAAAATAAGAAAGTAATGTTTTGAAATACCATAATCTATTTAAAGAGTTAATCTCTTTTAACAAAATATTCATCCATGCAACAAACAGTTTTAATATAATAATAAAATTAATTTAATTTTCTTTAGGAAGCAAAGAGTCTTTTCCTTTTCTTGACCGTCTTTGGAATAATAGAAGGTGGCGGTCTGGTTTGACAAAAAGATATTTGTACAACTAATAAAAAAAGAGGTCGCTTGTTGACGAAAAAAAGCGTAAAGTACAACAGGTGAACAACAATTAATTAAAAAGAAGAAGAAAAGTTCAGGTGAAAAATTGTTGATTGCATTGTGTGATTTGGTTAGGGATTGAGAAAAATACCTCAACTTGTGTGAACAATTGCTGAAACCCTTGGCTCTTGTAAAACAAATCAACGGCGTCGTTTTGGGTTCCATTGTTGTTCCTCGTGTGCGTTTCTGCTTCACGTAACCCTCCCACCGCTTGTTTCCCTCCTTGCATATCCGAAAAACACCCTCCCATTCTCTGTAAAACTCTTTCTATTGCTAACTAATCTAACAGTGTCTCACTCTCATTTCTCAATTCTATTTCTTTTTTCTGTCAATAACACGTGTCTGTCAGCAACTCCAAAAATGCACACACCACACAAAACAAGGTCTTGTGTTTCCTTCTTTATTTATATAGGCTTTGTTGTCCTGGACGTTAGGAAATTTTATCAGAAAATTTTAATTCAGAAATTAATATCAAACGCGTTCCTTCCTAATATATTTTGATTTTTTATTAAATTCTTAATATTGTTTAAATTATTTAAAATACTTGTGGAAGAGTCAAGAGATTGCTTGCGCCCGCCATAATGAAATTATTTAAATTGTGACGATATTTTTTAAGATTTTTAAAATTATTTTTTAATGGTTGTTTTGAAAAAAACGCTTCAACATTCTTATTTTGGGTACATATACATGGTTAAAGTCACCGTATTCTAGGGTGAGCATGAGACCCCATCCAACCCAATTCTAACTAAAAACCAAATTAACTAAAAAAAAAAAAAGATAATCCGACCCCTCCAACTCCGACTAAAAACTGAACTAAGAAAATAAATGATATTTGAGTTAGTTTAAATTGGATCTATGAGTTGATTAGTGATAAAAAAATGGATTAGTATGATCAAACTTAGTATTAAAATCTTAATTCATCCTTGATTGAAGCTAAGTGTGTTTTTGTCTTATATAACATATGATATATATTTTATAGTTATTGTTAGTCAATCCAAGAAAGAAGCCCATAACAATCATCCTTAGCTAATCCATTCTTGTTTTTAATCCTAAGTGTAAGTAAAACAACTAACCCTAAAATCTCCTTGCAACTTATTGTGCCACTACTCTCACATGTGTTCTCTTTATACTCTAATGTTGCACTCATGACCTCTTTCTCATTCCCTCATCCCCTTCCTTGGTCCAAAGATCCTTGCCTAACAACCATTCAATTACTAATTGAGAAAGATTTTCACTTTCGCATCATTTTCTAATGGACTTAACATGTTTTCCTTTAGCAGTTTCACTCTTTGTTTCTATTTTTTTTATTTTGCATTAAATTGTGATCAACACTTTTCCAAAATCTTTATTGAATGTAAAACTTTTTTGCCATCACAATCTATTGTAAAATATGAATATACATTTCTATGTCTAGACATATCCACGAATAATATCTTAATTTTTAAAAAGAATATTTTGATGAAATTTAATAAAATATGTTGGCGAGTATAATACCATTAGTGTGAGGTTGCTTTCAATTCTTTTCATACGTGATATGATTAAAGAAATAAAGTTTGATTTTTATACATTTATTGTCTAAAAAAGTTTTACACTATCATTCAATCATCATAATTTATCATTTATCTGACTTTTAAAGTATTAATTGATAAAAAGTTAACAAATTTACCTTACACGAAAGGTTGTCATGAAATGACAATGTAAATTTCACTAATAGTGCAAAAGCCTTTTTTCTCATAAATAATTTGTTTGGTGTTGAACGTGCATGCTTCATGTTGTTGTTGTAATAGTGAGCTTTGTAACCATGATTATCAAATTCTCGAGTTAACTCTCAAACTCTTACGAATTTATGAACTTACTTACCCTTTACTAATAGACTTGTGTGCAAACTCTCTTTTTAGTAAACTCTAGATAAACTTAGTAGACTCTATACAAACTTTGTAAACACTTAGTTTACTACTAAATCATCGAGTCAATAAATTGTGTTTTTTTGTACGCATTTAAATTTTAACATATTTTTATTTCATGTATCATTCTTAAATCGAATAACATTCGCCTTTAAGAACATCAAACCTTCATTTTTAATAATATCAAATACTGATAAAAATGTTCTACTAATATTACACTTTTGCAATTTGTTATCTGATAATGATACATTACTCGACTTAGTTATTTAAGTATTGTGGAATATATAATTTACTATTTTGACTTATTATGTTGAAATGTTTAATTGTATTTATGTATTGATATTTTTTTTTATTATTTTTAGATAATGTAAACTCTTACGAGTTTACGAGTCAAATTCATGAGTTAAGCTTATCAAACTCCCGCAAATTTACATAGACTCTCGAGTTTAATAACTTTATTTGTAACTTTAGATGTTGTCTTTTATATTATTTCTATCTCTTGTATTGAATTTGCTACTATAATGTCTTAATATCTTTTGTTGGAACTTTTAATACCATAGTTTTAAGATGGATATATAAAATAGGCAAGACTATAGTTTAAGCAAAGTTGGACAAAACTTTTAATTGTTTATATTGTTTTTAATAAATTCTCTTTGGTTGCTCAAGTTGTTTTATATGTTTACCAATCATTTATTTTAGAATATCACCAACAAGTTATTGACACACTACACTACTGAAAATGTGGATATGCACGACAATTTCTACTTCTAATTGTGTTACTTGAAGTGGTGTTGCATCAACAACCAACTTATATGAAATATGTTATGTTAATATACTATTTTTATTTATATTTAATCCAATATGAACATTTGGGTTTATCATGTAAAACTAAGACTTTGATTTTATAGTGAATGCATAATATGATATTTGTATTTAATTGTTGTTAATCAATTTCTTATGTTCCCAATCTATTTTTTCACTTTGTGAGTTTCAATGTAAAATTCAATTTAAAATGAATAAGATAATACAAATAACTTCCCTCAAAGCAAATAATACAAAAAACTTGCAATGAACTAGAATTTAAAAGGACAAATAAACTATAAAATTTGAATAAATAGTTTTTAAAAATGATTATTTTTTAGGTCAATTATATTTTTTACGATTTTGGTCCAAATTGAATTAAACCAAACTCGATCAAATGGTAAACCGTTTTAACATAATTGATCTTTAGTCATATTAAGGTATACAATTGTCATTCGTTCAACCTTAATCTCAGGTATTGTTTGCTTTAAAATTGTGACTTCATTACAAATTTCTCTTGAAAAAACACCTTGATGAATCAATTAGGGATATCAAATAAGCTTGTAACCGTGGGTAATTCCCTAATCGCCCTGAAGTTGACAAAGAATTCTCGATTTGATCAGACACGAGTATGGGTAAGAAAATACTTGATTTATTAAGTCGAAGATGGAGACAGAGACAAGGATATACATATTCACCTCATCCTCATTCTTATCCTTATATCCGCTCTTATTTTAATACTAAAATATTTATTTGTCTTAAAAAATAAATATTTGATATTTAGTTAACAAATTACAAACTTTGTATTTATTAGATAACTTTTAAATTAATGTCATTATATTCAAACAACTTATTTTTTAAAAAAAATATTATAATTTTTTTACAGGTATGAGGCTGGTACGAATATACTCGATACCCGAAAAGGATAGAGATGGAGACATAAATCTCATACCGAGGACGTGAATGAGAATGAGTCTTGGAATTAGGAATGGTGATAAAAATGTCATATGCATCTCTGCCCAATTCCTTTGCCATGCCTAGTATCGACTTTCAAACAACATAAGACTTTAAGTGCAATTTTAAAAGAGTATGTAATATACCTAATAAAAACAAGAGTTTAATTAGTATGTACTAATAGTGTAAAAAAATTTATATGAATTTTAAAGTATTAATTAATAAAATCAACAAACTTACCATAAATACAAAATTGTGATTTGATGACCGTGTATACTAATTAAACTCTTAAAAATTAATAAAACTTATAAAGAAGGTCAATATAATAGTTTTTAAAAAGTTAAAAAGATTATTATTAAAGTAAAAAATATTAAAAAGTTAAAGACATGACTATAGAAGTAAAAAATATAATATTAGAAGAAATTTAATGAAATCCCGTGTCACTATAATTTAATCTAAATAAAAAACAAATATTTTGCATTCAAAACAAACATTTTATTTTATTTTTCGAAATAAAGGCAAAAGAGCTGAAGAAAAGTTGAGGTCGCGTTGTTTTTACACATTTCATTTTCTGGTGTGATAGCATTCGCTCATACAGATTTCGTGACTATTTGTTTTGAAAATAATTTTTTATGTTAAATATTTTTATTTTTATTTAATATTTTTTTTATAAAATATTTTTATAAGATATTTATAGGATAACATAGTATTTTTTTTTTAATTTTTAATAGAGTATTTTAACATATTTAAAATATATTTATTTCTATTAAATTTTTTAAAACGTATTATATTTAAAATATACTCCATATAACACTTTAATTTAATATAAATAAATAGAGTTTAATTGGTATACACTATCAGTATAAATGATTTTACACTAACATTCAATCATGACTTTCGTTTATGTGATTTTTAAAATAGTAATGAGTAAAGTCAATAAATTTACCACGAATGAAGGGTTGTGATTTACTGTCAGTGTAAAACTCAAATAAATATCTTATAAATACAATATTAATAGATAACTTTAAATAGTAAGCATGAAAGAGGTTAAATTAATTTCTTCGTTAACTTAAATTAAGTTTTATAGTTACACTATAATATTTCATTTAAAATAAATTTATGAGTTTTACTAGTTAATATTTTAAAAGTTAAAAATTGTTATTAAACATTAATGTAAAACTTTTTATATCATACTAATATTAATAAATTTCAAGTATAAATTATTAAAATTAATAAATTTATTATCAATAAAAATATTGTGATTAAATATGAGTGTAAAACATTATGCTCACGGTGCACAATATTTTTTTATATAAAACGGTTAAAGTTTTTTTATATAAAACATTCTGCTCACAGTTAGTTTTGTCTTTAAGAAAAAAAAAAAATAGTCCCGTTAGCAGCTCCAGCATATTATTATATACCTTACCTGATATTATCGGGGTTAGTTTCTGCCATTTTCATCAGAAAAAATATTACGAAATTAATAATTTAGTCCATTAAAACTATTATATCTTTATTTTTTTTAGATAAAAAAAGAAAATACCTTCAAACATATTCATAATATAAACAGAAAAAGTGGTATTAGGATGTTGATAAATGATAATATAATTTATTATAATATCATTTAATTGTATTAAACATACCAGAATCTATTTAATAAATTTAAAACATATATAATTAAAATATGTTTTACTCATAATACTTTTTAAATATTGTATTTTGAGAAGACTCAAGTTTTTCTCTCACGTGTTATTTCGGTCAAAAAAAGGAATAAGAACGGTAGTTGAAGAGTTGAAACAGAGAAATTACCCTGAAATTGAACTGAAAAAACTTTGAATGTGCAACCACCCCTTCCAAGGGGCATGTCTAAAACTCTAAATCTTGACTTTACTCATAGTTCTGTAATATATATATATATATATATATATATATATATATATATATTGAATAGAAATTGCATGTGACCATTAATTGAAAAATATTCAATTTGTAATTAAATACTACGTAATGACATTTGCTCACAAGTTAAAAAAAAAAAACATTCGCTGACAAAATAAAATGACATAATCTGGCATTAGGCCAGACATGGGTATATACATGTTTTTATTCAATTAACTTTGTTTGGTCTTCCTAAAAAAAACATTGTTTGGGAAGAAGTGTATTCAATTATGAATATAATTATACACAATTTGTTTTCTTCATATAAATAATAAACAACTTGTCTTCTTTGTCTTCTTCATGTGTTACTACTCAACAGAGAGTTCGGACTTAACAACTAGTAATAAAATAAATTGTTGTGGGAGAGGAGAAAATTTAATAATAATCTAAATTTAAAGTTGCTGAGTATATAAGACAACCTCTCATTATAGGTTGAATATGAGTTAGGTTTAGAAAAAAAACTCAATTCAATAATAAAATATTGAATTAAATTTTTTTTTCATTAAATTTAATTCAATCTGTTTTTGATAGGGTTAGATTGAGTTGAGTTGGATTAATTGAATCATAGTTTTAAAAATATTTTTTTAAAAAGTAAATTTTAACATTTTATTTTGTTAGCGTTTTTATTATATTTTTTTTAAAAATAAACTATATAATTGTTATAACATAAAAATAAACAATAAATTTTAACTGTGTTAATTGCATTATTTATTAAAACTAATAAGAATTAAATACTTTATTATTTATAATAAACAATGCTATAACAACATTTTCTCACTTGTGCTCGAATATATAACATTTATATTGAGTTTAATTAGGTTAGATTAGATTTTACTTAATAATAAAAAAAATCTAACCTGTTTGGGTTGAATTGAGTCTTCCTATTACAAACAAATAAGCATATTTGTCTTCTTAAACATAATAAAATTAAATTTAATAATAACTCTAGGATTAAATTTTAACGGTGTTGATTACCTTATTTATTAAAAATAATAAAAATTAAATACTTTATTATTTATAATAAATAATATTTTCTCACTTAATATATGCTTTATATATATATAATATAACATTTAATTATTATTATTTTTAATAAATAATGTAATATAATTAAAACTATTAAATTTAATTATATAATTATTATTAAATATCACCTTATTACTTTTAATAAATGTTTCCTTATTTCTTTAATACACAATATAAATAGCATTCTTATATACACACATACAGGTGGTGTCGTTCTACTTACATACGCAAAATTACGTTAACCATTTTGAATTGTGATAATATTATTCTTATTAAAAACTTTGTCTTATCAATTTTTTAAATGGTACCTGTTATTTAGCGGTACGATTATTTATTTATTTTTACCTCACGCTACTTAATGGAGCAGAGCATCAATAGTACATGTGTTTAAGTAACACTAAATTAAAATACTGTAATTATTTAATTTAATAAAAAAAATATTTCTATTACATGAACCACCTTATCGATGTTATTTTTTTATGAAAATATATATTTATTAGAATTATTTTTTTATAAAAGTATTTTTAATATAAAATGAATATTCAATTTGTAATTAAGTATTTTGGATATATATATATATATATATATATATATTAAATTCAGCTATTTTTATGATAAAATTTCATGTAAAAACTAATATTTTTAAAAAATAATTTTTTAAATATTTGTAAATATTTTAAAATGGGCACTTGATAAGTTGTGGATGTCTTCTTTAATAAATAAGGTTATAAAATAACTACTATCGCGTTTATCTTGACTAATTGTCATTCTTAATCATGGTTACAAAATAAATAAATTTAAATTAATAATAGAATTGAACACTCTTTCCAACAAGCAAATAACTATGAATTAAAACTTTACCATTGTTCTTTAAGATGTTAGAATGCAACTTTTTTAATTTTACTTGGTCGTAACATTCTAAACACCACTATTTGACACTGACTTGGTTGATTTTGACTTTTGCCATGTAACAATTGATTTCATAGCAAGAAAATAATTAAACTTAAAGTAATATGTGAAAATATTAAAAATATTTGACTTGTTTTAAATGATTAAAGATTTATTAAATAATTTTATTTAATTACAAGTATTTCCACGGGAAACAATTATGTTTGAGCTTCATACTCAACACTTAAAGTTGAGATAACTTTTATATTAGTTTGTACACATTTGGTGATTATTAAATACAATTGAATAATTTTTTGTTGTTGTAAAAAAATATAAGTTTACATTGTCTGTTTGTTGTTGTAAAAAAATATAAGTTTACATTGTAGTGTAATAAATTTTATACTAACATTTAATTACAATCCTTTTTGTTAGGATAAATTTGTTGATTTTACTCATTAATACTTTAAAAATTATATAAATAAAAAATTATGATTAAATGTTAACGTAAAACTCTAAACTGTCAGCATGCTAATAAACTCAGTAAATATTTATTATAAATATTTATCATATAAAAATAATAATAATTATTTGTTCAAAGAATTAAAATAATTAATTCGACATATCAAAACCTCTTTAATTAATATGTTGAAAGTATTTCTTATCGTATTGTAGAAAATAAGAAAATGAAGCAGAAACTAAGAAGTAATATCAGCCTCGTGTACCTCGATATAAATTCAAAGTTCATATTTCAAACACTGGTATATACATTTTTTTATTCAATAAACTTTGTTCGGTCAATGGACTAAGAAAAAACTTTGTTTGGTCAAATATATATACTCAATTACTCTCTCATTTCAAAATAATAATTTTGTAATATTATGAAACACAAATTAAGAAGCATTGAATTAATAAATTAGACAAATAAATCCGCAGTACGTACTAATAATAAATTATTCCAGTACACATCTAACATCTATCAATACCAAAGACGATAATTTCTTTTATTAAGAATCTGATTGTAATTAGCCTTTCCTATTTTTTAACAAATACCTCGCGTCAATGCATTAATTAATCTCCATATAATTATATATATTGAGGGGTATTGTTGGAAAAATAGTTTTAAAAAACTAAAATTAAAAAATTTTCATTATAAAATAATTGTAATTCTAGATTGTTTTATAGATAAATTAAAAAAAGTTAATAAAAAGACGAAAGTAAGAAGTATTGTTGGAAAAATAGTTTTAAGAGGCTAAAAAGAATAGTAGTCTATTGTCAAAATAAGAGTTATATATTGTTTTACATATAAAAAAAATTAATAAATAGATGAAAAAATATAGCAATTTTACAAATTAATCTTAATATTAATATATGTTGAGAAATTAAGTTGTACTTATCAAGGTATTAGTACAAAAATAATTAATATTATATTAAAAATTCAAATACAAAATTTATTTTAAGATTTTTTTTTTCGAATGCAACACTTATTTTAAGATTGAGAGAGTATTACAAAAACAAAAATAATATAAAAATATTTACTCCTCCGGTCTCTTTTATAAAATCAATAAAATAAAATAAAATGCATATTATAAAGGAAAGAGTAGATAGAGATGACAAAAATATCCATACCCGTTAGTACTAGTTTGAACCTGCCTCGATTTTGACAGATATTACCCGATTTAACCGGGTATGAGTACAAGTACGAGTATTACATAATGTGTTAAACTGGGTACGGGCACGGGTATGGGTATGGGTATGTGGCTACCTGTCCTGTACCCGCCTGTTATAATTTTATTGATTATATAATAAGTTTAAATTTATATATTTAATAAAAAATTTTAATTATTAAACTTTAATTTATATTTTTTTGTTATTAATTATTCTTTATATACTTTTTAAATTAAAATATAAGTAATAACTTAATATGTATAATTTATTTAATAATAAGTAGGTAAATTTAAATTGTAAAAAATAATATGACAGGTACCCGCGGGTCTACCTAAACCCAAAAATATCCGGCAGGAACGAGGATGAGATTAAATTTCCATACCCATTCTTTTTATATCCGAATCCGAATTCACCTTGCATTTTACGGGGACGGTCAAACCTGAACTTGCCCCGTTGCCATCCCTAAATAGATTGCACAAATTTCACTACAATTGGGTAAAATATCTGGCAACCGTCCATCTTTGTACCTACAAAAAACTGCTTTAGCTTTTTACTTACGTTACATCAATTTTTGAAATTTTACTTTTGTTACATAAATTATTTTTAAACTATAAAATAATATTATACCACTTCTTTAGATAACTAAAAAATAATGTAAAAAATAAGAAGCAAAAGATGTAGTAAAGACGAATCTTATGGGAGTGTGTGATTTACTTTAAAAGTAAATTAGTTAAGTTCATTAAATTGTGTTAATTTTAATTAATTTTTTTTCTATACTACTGTTTTGAAAATTGATATGAAGGTTAAACCTCTTGTTAACTGAAGTTTTAAAGATAGTCTAGTCAAATAAAGAAAATTGGAAAAGACAAAAAGTAATTGAAATTTGTTTGTATTTAAGTCTAAGAAATAATAAGGGTTTTTCTCATAGAAAAGAGATGAAAAGAAGTATTTTTTGAAAGGACGAAAGGAATTATACTTAGATTTATTTTTTATATAATAAGAGAAATTTACTTTAAAAGTAAATTTGTTTCTCATATTCTTTCACACTTTTTTAAACATATCATATATGATTGGTTAAAATTTATAAATAATTACAAATCTGTGGGATCTTAGTTACACTCTCTCTTGATTTTATAGTTTTCAATACATTTAATCAATAATATAGTGTGTTAGAAAAAAATATGTTTTTAGCACTCTTCTATAAACAATAAAGTATGATACTATGAATCTCCTCAAATTTTATCCTTAATATGCATGTCACTCAATCTTTATTTTTTTATATTACTTTTAATTAGTTTTCTAAAGGAACAGTGATATTGTATTTTTTTAACCTAAGAGAGAGGTTAAATACTTAATAATTTGATAAATAAAAGTAAAATTGAGACGTTATTATCGAATTAAAAAGTGGAAAAGTATTACCTTATTCGTTATAATAAAAATAAACACTGAAAGGTGAATGTAATTTTCTCAAATAATAAACCGTAAAATGTGTGTTAACAAATATTTTTTTTATGGACGGTATGGGCAAGAGCCTAGATAAATTTGTTCAATATCTGTTATCAACATACAACTCAAGTCTCTTTGATATACATCAGACAAAAAGGTTAGAATAGTTGTAAAGCTACATGTCTCTTTATTCATAAACAAACCTAGTTTTGCAAACCCATCCGCCAACAGATTTACCTTGTAGAGGGCTTAAATGAAGCTAAAAGACAAAGTTTTACCATTACTCCTATAAATTTGGTCAATAATTTGGTAACACTAATATGCATTGTTGCATCCCTCATCCAACATTTTAATGAGCGAATCAAATTCCATTATCGAGTTACGGAAACCATGCTCATAGGTTATTGTGAAAGCTTGAACAATAGCCTAAAGTTTAGTCTTTCCTACGTCATAATAGGTTATTCTGTGAGCGAAACCAACTAGGAAGGTACCTATGTAGTCACACACAACATCCCCAACAACCGCCTCTCGACGATCCTGGTGAACAACCGCATCACAGTTGATTTTGAGAGTGTCTCTTCTTAAAGGTTGCCAAGTAAATCTCCCTTGCTGATCCACATACTGTGCATTGTTGGCCTTCAGAGTTTATCGTAGTTGGTGAATATATGTAAGATCACTGAAAAATAAACTCGTTCCTTTTCCACTACAATTGATCAAGAACAATACCAAAAGTTTGACTCCACATGTAGTCACCTTGATGGAGGTTAGAGTTTAAATTTGAGTACAACAACAAGTCAAAATTATTTTGAGCAAAAAAATTTGGCAACCCACCCGAACCAATCTTTCTCCAAACCATACACGCGTGAACACAATCCTGAAGCACATGCATTCGAGTTTTCAAATTGTGGTCACAGAGAAGACACTTGGAATTTGAGGCCATGTGTTTGTTGAATCTCAACTCATTTGTAGGAAGAATAGAACTAACTACCTCCCAAAGAAAGACTTGAATCAATTTTGGCTGTCCCACTTCCACAAATACTCATTTGAGGTCATGTGTTTAACAAAGATAGTAACGACTTAATTAGCATGCGACAAGTAACAAAAATAAACTACTTTATAGACATATCTTTTATTCAAATACTAATTAACTTTGATCAAATGGATTTAAATTTAATTTGTTTCATCAATGGAAATCGTGAAGGCTTAGAAGCTTTAATAGAATTATGCGTGTGACTGAGATTAAAAGACTGTGAATTTGCTAAATAGTTATTTCTAAAGAATAAAATGTTATATATTATGAATATTTATGTTACGAAAAAAATAAATGAACCTTTAAGAAATAATTTAATGTTTGTGTCTTGTCGTTATATAATGATTTTTACATAATTAATGGATAATGAGCCATGGTAAATACTGATGTTTGTGTTAAAAAGAAACCTTGAGGAGGATACAGAAAAAATAAAGAGCAAAAAATGTATCTTAAATTATCCAACTCAAATGTTAAAACTATTAATAAGTAATAAGCATGAAATATAAAAGCATACAGATAATTATAGTAAAAATTATTCATAATAACATTATTACCATCTTTCTGAAGATCCTGGGTAAAAAAGAATTTTGAAAGAATATGCTTTGTTATACCTAAGCAATACATGCAACAGTATTCTTATACATGATTGTTGATGTATTTGTTCAAAAGATGTGTTGGATTACAAACTTAACCAAACACATTCACAATGTGCCTCATATAATGCTAAAATTTTGCATGATTAGATGATGTGACTATTGTGATTTGTTTCATAGATCTCCATCAAATGGATGTATTACCACATGTGAATAAATATCCAATTTGTAATTTACCATTATGAAAATATGACAGATAACTTGGATTTGCATAACCAGTTAGATCTAATTTGGAAATATCTGAATAAAATAAATACATATTCATTGTATCTTTAAGATGACAAATTATATGTTTAACTTCATTCTAATGTCTAGAGAACTATGTCTTGCTAATAAATTTACACTAAATGTTATATCAGGTTGTGTATAATTAGCAAGATATGTACATAAATGTCCCTATAGCATTAAGATATGGTACTTCAAGACCAAGTAGTTTTTCATCTCCTTCTTGAGGTTTAAAAGGATCTTGATGGAAACAAATAAGTGCTAAAGAGTGTTTACTGGATCTGTTTTCAATGGAAATATAGTGAACCCTTCTAAGAGTTACTTGATGATAACTCCATTTTAGTTTTTTATTGTTTTTCAATTTTTTTGACCAGTTTTACGTTTTTAGTTTGGGTTGATTTGATTTTGAACACTCATAAACAACATAGACAATCTAGTCATAAGCGTTAAAGAGCATTTACTATGCAGTACTAAGAATCGTTTTATCATGAGTTAAGACCGTTTTACCAATCAAAAGAAGTATATGAACTCAAAAGGCATGAGAAATTCCTATTTAGTAAAATTTTTTTAATTGTAATAAAGAAGATTATTGTCTTTATATTAATTAATATGGAGAGTTTTCTATTAGCACTAAGTTCTTTACAAAACATTAAAATCATCACACATAATCAAAGATGATATCGTATTATGTCTAGGCAACTTGTTTATCGAAGATGAATCAACTTTTGAAATATGCCACTTAAAAGCCAACATTAAAATTGTTTCATAAGTACCAGTTAGTAGCATAGGAGTTGAAAAAAAAATTAGACACAGAAAACAAGCTAAGAAAGGCAACCTAGTCAATGCATAATAACACATTTTACAAAAAAAGTTGTACTTGGATGAAGTGACACCACTAAACCTTTATTCAATGACTACATGCATCCAATACCTATATAAAGAACATTAATGCATGACAAAAAACAACATAAACTATTATCAAAGACCTTAAGTTTTCTCCTTGCATTAATTCTTTCAAAGATTAAAGTAAATATTCAGCTTGTAACCAAATCATCTATTGTTATAATAGTCTAATAGTAAGCAAAACTTGAATATCATTCACCTGGTGACCGTATCTTGTATATTCTTTATTGTGACAATTTTTCATTATAACACATATTTTATTTATAACCTTTTGGTTGGAAAGTCAGGAGTGACTTTGTCTTTAAAGAATACCCAGTTCTTAAATTCAGAGGGATTTTAAGGATAAAACCAAAAGTGGTTAAGAATATTCATTATAAATTAGAAGTGACAGTAAGAATACTTGTTTGTATTTAGTGGAAATATAGTGAACACTTCTAAGAGTTACTTGGAAAAGAATTCAATGTAGCTCAGTTTGAGTGAAATAGTATAAAAACATATTCTTACTAACTTCTATTATAACTTATTCTTTTCTGTATGGTTCTATTTTGAAAAGTTTTATAAGAAGGTCTTTTACAAACTTGTTTTAATCAATAGATCATCTATTAGATTGTCCACCTTCTTAAGGCTCTTGATAAGCTTATTAAGAAAGTGTTTTTGAAAAGATTTACATAAAACTTTCTTATAGTTTTATTCAACCTCCCTTATAGAGTTAACTTATTATTTCATATGTTGTTTACCCAACACCAATTGTTAAAGGTAATATATTTGATAACTTGTTGGTCTAATGTGAATAAATACTACATGTAGAATTGCATAGTCTCAAGTAGACATTGGAGTTAATCTCGTGAGTAATGATCTTCGGATCAACTTTAGAATTTTGTAGGTGATTCTGCTAGTCCATTTTGTGTATAAGCATAACTTGTGAGATGTTCAACATCAATTATGGACTTGTTGAAGGCATGAGATGCAAACCCACCAACATTATCAACACAGATTTTTTAATTAAATAATATGGCGAATGCAATCTTAATAGTATTAATTTAGCTAACAATCTCACATTGTGGCTGTATTGATCCACAAATATCACCTTGTATCCGCTCTAAAAATGTAATAAATTTATTCCCAATATTTTGTGGTGATGATTTAATTATTAACTTTCCTTCAGAACAAGCAGTAAATGAGAACTCTTAGGATTGAAGAATCTTTTGTCTCTTCAATATGTGTCCATATTGATTCTCAACTATTCTCCGCATCATAATAAACCTAGGATGGTCCAACTGGTCATGCCAAATAAGTTTATTTTGATTCATAAGCTTTTAGTTTATGATTGTATGTGCTTCAACTATAATAATATGTGTAGTACAGACTAGAGCAAAAAGTTGGTAATTTTTTCAATACAAATTTATTATGCAAATCAAGTCTTATGATGTAAATACATTATGCATTTTCTTCCTTGTTTGTTTTAACATGATATTCATTTATATGAATGTCCTTGAAACTTAACAAGTTTTTATGAGACTTGAGAATATAATGAATTTTTAATGTACAACTTTGTTTGTCCAAGTAACCAAAGGCTTCAATCTATGTTTAAAAGACAGATCGGACAGGTCGGTTCGACCGAAAAATTAGTGAACCGATCTGGTAACCAATTTTGTCAATACAAAGAACCGATCAAGCAAATAACCAGTCTTAAAATCTATGGTTCAATCGGTTGAATCAATTCTTACTTTTTTTTTTATTTTGCTAAATGCACCCCTCTTTTTCCCAAGTTCCCCTTTGAAATTCAAAAATTAATAAAAATATGGGTTAACTTAACGATATTAAGGTGTATTTAGTAAAAATACTTTTTTTTATAATTAACTTCTTAATAGATTTTTTCTTTTATAATCTTAATTTTTATTATACATTTACAACAAAAAATATTATTTTAGTATCATCAGGTCATCCACAGGTTGAATAACGGTTGAATCAATTAATTGTGAACCAATACTTTCACCAGTTCGATTACTTGTACGGTTTTAAAAACATAGCCTTCAATGATATTAGTAGTACTAGAAATAGTACTAACTTTGACTTCTCGTATTACTTAATAAAAGAAAAAATTATTATTATATAAAATTGCATGAGTTATTTATACGATCAGTGAGACAATATCTTTATTATCATTTTTAGTGTGAATATTCATTCTTCTTATAAACAAGGAGAAAAAAAAATCAATATCAATAATATAAAAATAAATAAATAAATATTATTGAAAAAATAACCATCTCAGTAATAATTTATTAGAAAAACTGACATGATATCAAAACCTTCAAAATATAAAACATTATTCTAAATATAAAATTCAAAGACATAGTATTAGAAAATCTTATTCCTTAATAGGGGTTTTATATTTTTATTTATTCACATCATCAATAAGGTGATTAATTTTTCTGCCTTGATAAGCAAAGCTAACAACAACATCTAGGTGAGTAGTATCGATGTGGTCATAATCAAAACCATCATCTTTGTAAGCAAAACATGTTTCTATCTTTTTTTCTTTATTTTTTAAGTGATCCTTAGTAAAGTTCGACAAAATGTTTTAGTGTACAAGATTAATTGACTTTACTACTGCAACAATAATGTGTGTTTTTCTTAATTTTTATGCTATGTCCATATTTTAAAGTGGAAAAATATTTTTTCTGATATAAATTTAATTGAGAAGTAATTCTAAACATTGCAAAATTATATTCACTTACATTTTAAAAATTTGTAGTCATAAATGCATCCATTTATAGTGAAGTTTTGAAGAATCATAGTTTTCTAATGTGGTTATATCCATATTTTAAATTATTTTGGAGGAAAAAAAAAGTCTTTATTGATAAGATATTCAACTTTTAATCCTTCATAAAGGTAATGACGAAGAAAAATTATCGTTTTATCCTTATTTTGGTTACATGTATTATTTAATTCTTTAATAGTGTCTCCAAAACTCATTGAATCTACATATATTTATATATTTCAAAATCTAACATCCGAGATAAATAATTGTTTCACCTAAAATCAAAAGCTACAATTTAAGTTTACAACTACAGTAAATTATATAGAAAGAATGTTAAAATAATAAAAAAAGTGTATGACATTAAGAAAGAAAATAACTTGCTCCTAATCATTTAGATAGCATATGGCACAGTATTATAAAAAAGTAACCTGTTTTAAAAAATAACTTTGATACGAGGATACAGAGAAGAAAGAATAGCGAAAATGATAAATCATTTCCTCTTTCCTTCTCATAAAGGAATGCTGTGTTTATATTGACAAAATGTAACTTAAATGGTTAATTCAACTTAGAAGGTTAAAGTTATTAAGAATTAATAAACATGAAAATATAAAAAAAAAATGCCAACTGCTATAATAATTACTCCTAACAAAGTTTTGTAATTTTATTATTCATAAGAATATTTTCAATTTTCAATAACTCACCTATACCACGAGTTAGACTTGGATAATAATGTCAAGTATTTGACTCAATTGTCAACAAATTGTTCTAACTTAACTATATCAAATTTAAGTTTGATGTGTAATTGCATCATAAATATTTGGATTAAAAATATTATCAACCATAATAATGTATCTTCAAAGAAGACTGTTATATAAAAAAATCATATTTATAATTTTTACCAAAAATAAAAAATATTTTAAATATAATTTTTAAAAGTTGTTATAAAATAGATAAATTTATCACACATAATGTGTTATTAGATTAAATAGGATCATACAAAATTTTATATTATGGATAAATTATAATTAAATTAATTATTTTATGGAAAAAGAGGATGAATAAGTGTATATATATACTTTTTAAAAATTTGATAGGTGGCCACTTGTATATTACATGAAGTTAAAATGTTTGGTTAAGTTTCATTATCGTCATCAACTTTTTAAAAAAGGTTGGCGATGAATATTGATGTTTTTTTTTAATTATAATATTAATATAGTATTTATTGTCAGTTATAACAATCAATATAGTTAGGGACCTAAGGGTTGTTCTTAAACACTTGTAAGAATACTTAAGATGAACAATTTTAAAAAAAAACATATTTTATTGTCTCTCTTTTTAAATTTTAGTTTTAAATATTTTTTTATTCTTTGCAATTTTATAATTAAATTATATATTTAATTTATATAATTATTTAATTAAAATTATTTAAACTATATAATTATTTAATATAAATTATTTAAATTAAATAACATAATTATTTAATTTAATTAATATAATTATTTATTTAAGTTATGTTACAATAACTAAAAATAAATATTAAATTTAATTATGTGACAATGTAGAATCTACTAAAAGTGTTGACTACAAACGGTAATCTTTTGTCAGAGTAAAAAATAAAGATAATCTTTAAAATTATTAGCAATGCGAGATTTATAAAAAAGTTGAATAAGATAAAAAACCTATTGTACCCTTAGAGATCTTTAAATGTATACAAAGTTGATATTCTTTTTCTACAAAATTTATTATATATTCAAAATGTGATAATCAATAAATCTGAGTGCACAATGAGTATTTCCTTCCAAAAAAATTCTCAAAGTGATATTTGGGATTTTAATTATGATGATATTTTTTTTAATAATAAAAAAAACAAGGTATTTATGTAATGACATCATAGAGTGCCGCGGTCATGTAAGCTACCTAACTTGTGAAATGCCAGGACTCAGTCTGTTATTTTCAGTTATTAACGCGTTCAATGGATTGTCTTGTTCTTTTTTTATACCTTTCGTACTCTCGATGAATTTAAGAGAAATATCTTAGGTTCCATTCTACGTAACATTTTTATTGATACTAGTTTAGCATCCGAGAAGATGCACAGCATCCTCAATCACAGTATTATAATATTTTAATAATTAAATAATTTAATAATTTATAGAATATATAAGTAAAATATTATGTAAAATTATAAAGTAGAATAACTATTAAATAACTTAAAATAAATAAAATATAAAATAAATAAGATTTAAAATAAATAATAAAAGTTCAACACTTTAAAATATGAAAAATGACTTCTTTTAATTTGCTCATATGCTAGCAAATTCAAATAACAAAAATTAATAACAAAATATTTGAATAAAAAATTACAAGTATTTAATCATTAATATGAGAGGAGGATTAAATGTAGCAACGTATAAATATGAAAAAGTAACAATATTATGTTTGAAAGATTTTGAAGATTGTTTAAATTTGGAATTTAAATTTGAAAATTTTATATCATTAAATTATTTAAGTCCTGAGAAATTTAAAAAAGCTATTATATTAAAAAACTTGGTTTTATTTTATACATATCTAGTGTAAATATTGGAATATTTTTTTGAAAACCACATTTGTAGTTATTTTTAGTGATTTTTTACCCTTGTCATGAATGAAAATAAATTATATTTGCTTTGTGCTCTTAAGATTGTTGCATACAACTAATCATGACTAAAGACTAATTTAAGCAAATACATCCAATACTGTTAACAGTTGATCATGTGACTTGTTAATGGTCATGACATATGAGATAATAATTGGAAATTGTCTTCTATTTAGTTTAAAAGTTTATGGAGATTGTGATGGAGATATTGACATTCTTGGAATGTAAGTGAGATTTCCATTTCTATTTGAAAACATCATTCTAACTTTGATCATATGATGTGTTAATCTTGTAAGAATTAATCTAGTAACATTGCATAAACCTTCAGACTGATATAAATTTCTGAGTTTTAAAAAAATATTTTATAATTGTAATATATTTCTTAGATTTTTTTAAGAAGATGTATTTATTAGATAATTATATATAAAATATGAAAATGAAAAATAATTTGATTATTTTATGATATTATAATTTTTATTTTTTAATAATTTAAAAGGTAACATTTGTTATATTATTTTAGTAAACCGATAAAAGAATTAAATATATGTCTGGTCCCTGATAAATTATCAATTTTTTAATAAATTTTTCTTTATATTTAGTTTCTAACAAAATTCTTCCAAAAGAATTTATTAGGGATAAAAAGTAGAGAAAAAACTATTAGAAACTAAAAACAAAATTCATTAGTCTATACCAAAATCATCTAAAACAAAAAATGAAATTTATATTTTATTTTCTTTATTTCTTATTTTTTTATCTTCTTTTAAAAATATTAAAATAAAATTATAGTTTTTTATGTTTTATTTATGAATTTAATACTTATACTTTGCTTGTGTAAAATATTTTCATTTACATACATTAATTGGTAAAGCTAACAATTATCATAATAAATAAAGAGTTGTGATTTAATGTTACTTTAAAAATTTTTACCCTGAAAGTATAAGTGTTTTCTCTCTTTATTTATAATTTTCTATATTTTAAAATAAAAATTATTTACTTTCCTTGAATTTTTTAAAATAAAAATAATATGACGTGCGACACAAAAGTATGACTATGATCACAAAGATCTAAGAGATGATTTAGAAAAGAAAGTAAATCAACGCATTATTGAATTTTGTTTTTGGTTCTTAATAAATTTATCAAGGATAAAAAATAAAGAAAAAGTTATTAGAAACTAAAAATAAAATTCAGTAATATATACCAAAATAATCTATAACAAAAATAAAATTTAAATTTTATTTTCTCTATTTTTCATCTCCTTTTAAAAAAATCTTAAAATATAATTATAATTTTTTATGTTTTATTTATAAATTTCTATATTTTAAAATAAAAACTATTTAGTTTTTTCAATTTTAAAAATTAGTTAATTTTTTTAAATAAAAATAAGATCACACGTGTCACAACAGTATTACTATGACCACAGATATGCGAGATGGTCTAGAAAATTAGGAGAGGAGAGAGAGGTGAGAGAGAGTGTGTGAAAAGGAAAAAGTGAGAGGGAGAGAAAAGGAAAAGAAAACGAAAAAGAAAGAGAGTGAAGCTATGTTTAACTATTCTAACTTTCTAACCTTAATTTCCTCACAACTTAAATTCTAGAATGATTCTTATCCATATACACACACACACTATATATATATATATATATATATATTTTCCAAATACAATTAATTTATCAAAACAATACATAATATCGATACAAATAACATCACAACTCATTTTCTTAATTAATTTATTAATCATAGTCAAAATTAAATTTAATTTCTCTTTTTTTTTTTAATTCACACACTTTTAACACATTCTTAAAAAAGAACAAGACCTTACATGTATTGTGGCTGATGCAATCCCAATTGCTCCCTTGATCTTTACTTTTATGAAGAGAGTTAAGAAGGGAAAATGGAGATAGAAAGGAGAGGAATGAAGGAGGTTGTGCCACTTTTAAGGATAGAGATGAACAAGATTATTACTATAAGAAGAAATCCTCTATGAAAGCTAGAAGGAATACACTCTCTCAAGAGACACTCACACGACCAAGAGACTCACTCTCGCACCAAAAGCTCAAAGCTAATTCAAATGATCCAAAAATATGTACAAGTAGGTAAGGGTTATATATATAGGCTAGTGGGCTTGGGTCAGGTTAACTAAACATGGGTTAATCTAACTAAGATTAGGCTAGTACTAGTTGAGTCAATATTAACCATGGTAGCCTAACTACGATCATGTATAATCAACCAAGAACATGCTCATAATCTAGTCTAGATATATTGGGTGTAATCTAGTAAAAAGGGAGGTAAAAAGTAGTCATGTTTTGTACATCACTAAGGGGTGGTATGACTAGTAAAAAGATGATAGGAATAATAGTCATGTTTTGTGTATGACTAGGGAGGTGTGATTCCAAAAGAAGGAATCAGTTAATCATATGCTCACCTTCTCTTAGAATCTAGCCCAACCTAACATACCTTAGCAGGATGACTATAGCCCAACTACTAAAAAGTTAAAGTCAACAAAAATTACAAGGAAAATCCTAAACCTAATTTATACAATGGAATCCAAGAAAAATCTTCATGTATCCTTCCAAAGGGTCTTTTGGCCAGATTGCATCATCCCATACCCTTAAAAGTGCCTCAAATCATAAGCTTTCTTCCTTTTCTCCATAACTGCAAAAAGATAGACAAAATTATAAGCAGACATCTATAATAAAAGAGAGATGGAGTAAGAACAAAGAGTTCCTTTCGTTAGGGTAGTAAAGGGTGACACCATGATATGTATCAAGATAAAGATTACGTTGGTGCTCTTCCTTCCACAAAGAAGATTTCCAATCTGCCCTTGATGTGCCAAACTTTGACCCAAGAGGGTTGAAACATTGCGTGAGGCTTAGGCTCGATGCATAAGAACACTCCTTTCAAAAGGTATGTTCAAGTTGGACTTGAAGTTGTGGATCAATGTGCTCAAAGGGCTTAGGCACAAAAATTCAACTTGTTCATTTTCTAAGGGCTGGTAGGAAGGTTTCTCTATGTAAAGAAACTTTGGAGCCAAAAGGTGGATCTTTTTTAGGTTCCTCCTTCATATGACTTTACTATCTTTATTTTTTTCCTCTCCCTATTAAGCTTCATTTGCCTTTTATCCTCCAAAACTTGAGCAAGAGTAAAAGAGTACAAGGTGAACTTTTTGCCCCTATGAGAGAGAGTGCTCCATCTAGCTTTCATCAGGGATCCTTCCTTGTGGCTAACATCCTTTGCTTATCTCTATCTTTAGAGCTATGCACCCTCCTCCATTCCTCTCCTTTCCATCCCCTATTTCCCTTTCTTAAGCATCTTCATGTAAGCAACAATCAAGCGGGCAATTAGGATTGCATCAGTGATACAACTCACATAAAGGGAAAGGGGGAATGAGGAATTACAGGTTTGAATCTCTCTCACGAACAAAAATTAATAACTAATATGTTTCAATAAAAATTAATTATATGATATGAATGATATTTGTGGTTTATTTAGAAAAAAATAAAAATAATAGTCGTGACTTCTCACAAATATTAGACATATATTAATTGAATATGACTTTTTCCGTCAATGATAACTTGATTTATGAATCATTGAGTGAGTAATTTAAAATTATTTTATAAATATGTCTATCACATATTTATGGAAAAAATTAATATTGTTATATAAATGTTAATCAACAAAATTTTGTGTATGAATTTATCAAACATAAAGTCAAAACATTATTTTGTATAAATATATAAGAGATAATTACACATGTACTCTCAAGTTTAATGTAATTATAAATGCACTCATTTTTTTTACTACACAAACACCCTTTACTTTTTTGTCTATTCATTACAGTTGTACTTTTTTTTAAATAATGTTAAATCCGTTAACAAATTGGGTTACATGTTGATCATGTGAATAAAAGACAAAATTATCGTTTTCACTCACATAAAGCAAAATACAAATGTAATAATTTAAAAGTACATACACATTCGATGAATGAAAGTCCCCAAGCAAAAAAACATGAAATCATAAGGCAAAAGAAGACTTTTGCTTTATTAAAATGAGAAAGGTAATTTTATCTAACTCATGACCCAATTTGTTAATGAATTTAACATTGTTTGGGAGGGAGAGGTGCAATTAAAAATCAGTACGTAAAAGTAAAGATTATCTCTCTAATTTTAAAAAAAGAAAGAGCATTTATAATTATAGTAAACTTAAGAAGTACATTGGTAATTACGTATATATTAACTAAATAGATTTAAATAAATTCTTAATATTAAAATTTTGACTGTGTAATAGAATATTAGTAATAAATTTATTTTTTATTTTTTTTTTGGTAATCCGAGGAATAAAAAGGAAAACAACAAAATTACAAACGCAGAAACAACGTTCTTAAAGCGTCAGCTAAAACCAGGAGTCGAAGTTGTGTTGTTACATGATCAATCATCTTAATATCTTACCACAAGATGGACCAACGTAGCAAGGTAATCCGCACGCTACTTCTCTTCCCCCAAAGAGTGACGAAACACTGCAACCCAATACCAAAGCTTCATGTGCATGATGGAAGCAATAAGAGCACCATCATATCGATGAAGAGGGTTGACATCTTGATCCTTGATAAGAGCCAAGACATAAGTTGATTCTGAGATGCACAAAAAACATGCCTGTAACCTTGCATCCAAGCCACTGTAATCCATTTAAAATGGCCATTAACTCAGCAACCAAATTATCTCGTGCACCAATTAATATCACCATAGAAACCAATCAATCACCTAGTGACCCAAAACCATCCACATGAATAAAGACGAAAGGCTCTTTAGGGAGAATAGAAGAGACCCAGTTGCCTTGCTACGGATGAAGTTGATTTTGCACAATAGACCTTAGCGAAAGCAAAGACCCTCCTCCAATTTGCACTGGATTCCAGCCACAGTACTCGAAATCTCTTGAAACACAGACGAAGCTAAGAAAGCAACTCTTTCACCTCCATTTTTAGCATATTGATCATCCAACCACTGCCAAATATGCACAACATAGAGTCCACGACCAACCACCAAGGATGCAAAAATCTGCAAGTGGGAAGTGCACCACAACAAAGGAAATGCCTAATATTCTCAAGAAATCCACTTCCACGAGACATACTCACCCTTGTGGCCCTCTCAACAAGCCACCAATAACTGTGTAAACCAGATCCATGCAACCCTTCCAAACCACAACATTCGGAATACAAGCATGCAGACACAGTCTTACTGCCATTATTTTCTATTGTAGCTCCATAGGAACCATTCTACAATGGCCCCTCAAATGCCAACCAACCTGATAGAATAAGTCCGACTCTAAGATGTCAACATAAGGAACCTCTAAACTAATAGACGCGCCATGTAACTAGGGAAAAACTAGAAATTGGAACTACCATCCCAAGCTGCAACTGGTACCCTTCACACATGCCCATATAAAAATAAATTTTTATCTATCAAACTGTTTCAAATTATTTGCATGAGTTTTAGGTAAAAATAATATTTTACATTTCAAAGGTAAAAGAAATGTTTAATATGAAAGTTTGTTAAATATTGAAGAGATTTGTTATTCTTAATGTTTTTCCATTAACGGTTTCAGGTAAAACAATTTCACCATGAATAATACTTGTTGTTTCTACTATAAAAAGATTAAATTAATTTAATTTATCATATATTGCATTTTTAAAAAAATAAATTTAAATGTTATATTGAGTATTTAATAGGAAAGTGTGTTAAACACATGAAGAAATATCTTTGTTATTAATAATGTTTTACCTATAATGATTTTGAACAAAAACAAAAATTCATTTGAATGATTCTTGGAAATTTTATTATAAAAATAAAATAATTTAATTTACAAGTCATTTACATAAAATTTTTAATAAATATATCGACTAATTTACATTAAAAAGTTAGAGTTATTATATAGATAATAATAAACAAAATTTTAGTGTAAAATTTTTAAAATTTATTTTTAATAAATATCTCAAATTTTTTTACTACATATTTTACATGAAAAATTGCATTATTAAATAAATAATAATATTAATTAACAAAATTTTACTATCCAAGAAAGTTTTCCCACAAAGAGAATTGACCATTGAAAAACAAATATTGATTAGCAAATGTTAAAATATATTAATTTTTAACATATTAAATGGAGATGTATACAAATATAGAAAAATTAAAATTTTAAAGTATTAATTTCATATATATAAAAAATATAAATAATAATATTAAATTAAAATAAAATAAAAATAGAAATAAATATTTAATATCAAAATATAGAAATATAAAAATATTAAACAATAATTGAAAATAAAAAAAATACAATAATATCAAAAGAAATTAAGAAAGAAAAGCTGAAAATAAAAATATAAAAAATATATAATTACTAAAGAATAAAAAAAATAAAGAAACGTAATAGATTAAAAATGAGTAACATAAAAAATTAAGATAGAAAATTGAAGTAAAACAAATAAAAAAAATTAAATTAAGAAAGTAAGAAAAATATAATATAAAATAATATAAAACGAGAGAAAAAAATTGAATGGAATAAATATTGAAAATAAAAAGAATAAGGGAAACATGTCCAAAAATAAAATAGGACAAAAGGGTAAAAGAATTAACAAAAAAAAACTTAATCAAGAAAGCAAGATGCGTATATAAAAGGAGGGATAAGTTACTCGTCATTCTCACATCTTATTTTTCTTGCAACCTAATCATTAAAATGAGTTACCGGTTAGAACTATTATATTAAAAAAATTGAAGATGAGAAATGACTATTTTAATAATATTATATTTAATAACTTATCATCTTAAAAAGTTAGAAAATTATTTTTTTTATTGTGTTATTAAACAATGGTAAAGATTTGATGATTTTCATTATATCGTTTAAAACCTATTTCTTAATAAAATTATTTTAATATTAAATATTTTTTACGAATTAAAAAATTCACATTTTATTTTTTATAACTTTTGTTTGGTGAGAAAATATTTAATTAAAAATATAAATATACAATGTAATACTTAATTAAAATAAATATTTGACATTATGCAAAATAATGAAAGATTTTAGCACTCTAAATTTTATAATAACTAATTTTTACTTGATTATCATGTGCTTGTAAAAATGATAAATAGAACAAAGATAAATTTAACATAAAACGACAATAAGGATAAAATTGAGAAAAAAAAACACCAAACTAACACATTTTTATTAATTACTAAAAAAATCTATATATTAAATAAGCTTATTTTAATGAAACTAATTAAAAGTATTCCTTTGACATAAAAAAATAATATTTTTACAAAATTAATCCTAATCTATTTATAATTTCTATTTTCCATTATAATATTACAAAGGGCAACTTATATTTCATCTGAAAAAATAACTAATATAAAAAGTTAAAATCATATTTATTTTAAAAACTTTTACACGATAATTATTACATAAAAACAGTTGTACATTGTTTTTATAAAAAAAATTACAGTAACTTTTAATCATAATTTTATATATGATAAATTTGATAATTTTACTAATTAATATTTTAAAAATTATATAAACAAAGAATTGTAATTAAATAATTATATAAAACTCTTTTATATTTATTGTAAATAAAAATAAGTGTGACACTATCGTTATTATACTTTGCAGATATGTGATATATTTGCTATGAAACTCCAAAATCACTCCCTATAAAGGGTTAGTGTGTAATTGTTTCCAAATTGGGATATACATTAAACACAAATGCATGTTTAAAATCCACGCCACGAAATGCGTTAGTTAGTCTATGGAATATTGCAGATATAATATACTCAATACTTTTGAAAAAATGGTACTATGCCTCCAATTGACCAAGCACGACCTTAATGCAACATATACAAGTACAAACTATTTTTTTAAAGTATTCCACCAAACAATGTCGAGTCAAAAGCCGAAAATAATGCATTCCCCTTTTTAGCGAGTGTACAACAATTCGCGGGGCATACTTATTCAACTGCATTAACCCTCTTTGACTTCAATATGCTGAGATGTTACGTTCGATGTACCATAACAAAATTTATTATTCTTAGAATTTTTAAAATCCACTCAACATGTTTAATAAAAAACCCTAAAGTGATTAATCAGATAAATTATTTTATACAAATCACACGTTAGGGAAAGGGTCCAATAGTTCATTCATCGCTTTAGTACTGAAAAAGACCAACCCTCAAAAGATAGAAAATTATCGTCCAATCTTTCATTAGGTATATATACAAAGTACTAGCAAATGTGTTGTTGAAAAAACTTAGAGAGGTTATACTATTAGTTATAGTTATATTTGAGAATCAGACAAAGATTAAAAAAGAAAACAAATATTAGATAGTGTTCTTGTAGTCAATGAATTAGTGAAAGATGTCATAAGAAGGAACGAAAATTTAGTGTGGCCGAAGGTAGATTTTGAAAAAGCATATGACTTGTGCGTTGGCAATAGTTTTGGTATGTTATGAAGTGAATGAGTTTTGGTAGGAGATAGGTAAATTGGATCAAGAAGTGTATGAGCACCTTTGGAACGGAAACCCAATTGAGGAGTTTAGTGTTATAAAGGGACTAAGACAAGAGATCCATTGTTACGTTTGTTGTTTCTGGTAGTAGTTGTAGATACCCAATCTTATTCGGATAAGGCCTTTACCCCAAAAAGAAAAATAGGAAGAGAAAATTGCATAAAAGTTTGGGATCGTGATAAGTGTCCACTTTGTACAAAATCTGAATCTTTATTTTATGACACTTATCCGGATAGAAAAATTACAGGAAACACTTTGCATAACCCAACTTTATAATAAGTAAAATCTCCCCTTGAAACAAGCAAGAAACAAGGAACAACAAGGAATGATATGATGCTAACGAACAAAATTCCAGTTTTGGTTCATGTGAATTGCAAGACCAAAGGAAAGCTTTGGTTCATATGAATTGCAACTCCAAAGGAAAGTTTTGGTTCATGTGAATTATAAGACCAAAAGAAAGTTTTCGTTCATGTGATTTGTAAGGCCACAAGTCAAACCTTAACCAAAGATACCGTAGAACCAAAATGAGGTGTTGTTCCATGTGAATCAAAGAACCAAGACTCAAACCCCAACCAAAGATACCATAGAACCAAAAGGGGAGTGTTGATTTATGTGATTTGCAAGGTCATGGGTCAAACATCAACCAACAATAGCATTATACAAAAAAAGGTCGCTAATTCTAGTAAAATTCGCTAAACCATGAGAAGAATCATGCTCCAGAAGTCGCTTAGCGAATACATTTTCACTAAGCAAAATCCAAGAGGAGTAGTAAAAATTGTTAAGATTCACTGAGCAAAACAACTTTTGCTCAATGAAATCCTAGCTGAGGCTACTTTTGCTCTGCAATGAGGTCCATTTTTTGCCTATAAATAAGGGTGCAAATTCAGAATTGAGGGGGGAACAATTTTAGAGAGAAAGAGATTTTGAAGGCTATTGAGGAGATTTTCGAAGATTCTTGGAAAAGCTATTCTTGAGAGTTTAGGAAAGCTTAGTAAAACTCTTGCGAGAGAGTTTCTAAGAGCTTTTTTGAGAGGATTTCAGGGAGAGATTTGGAAGGAGTTTAGAGTCTTCTTTGCATTTGTTGAGAGGGTTCTAGAGAAAGTTCTTGAGAGATTTTTGGGAGAGTTTTGGAAGCTTTGGAGAGTCATTCTTGGAGCTTTCATTGAGGTTTCCCTTGAAACTTTTTCTTAAAGTTCTTCTTTCAACACTGGTTGTATCACGCTCTCTGTAAGTTTGAAATTAGTTTTTTAATTTAATCCTTGTCCTTTTGTTCACCATTTTTCAATATCATATTGTAGTTCTACTTTATACTTGTTTCTTTGAAAATTCTACACTCATCAAACATGTCATTTTTTATCTGAATGTAATGTTCTTTTTAGAGATAAATGGATTGATTAGATGTGACATCTCTTGAATCTTGAGATTTTAAAGCATAAATTGTGACAATTTTTTGTCTTAAAACCTCATCTATAAAAATAAATCATCTGTCAAAATTATTTCCAAAAAGAAAAAATGTGATACACCTTTGTGGCCCTGTCAAATCTAAATTTTAGGATGTATGAACTGTGATAGTTGAAAAATCCTAAATCTTAAAACTGAAAATCAAGGTTGAAAATGTTAACACACAGGCGTTTTCTACCAAGAACTACGTAAACTCTGATTTTTCATCACCCGAAGATACTTAGGAGTAAGAGATCGCTCCTGTCAAGCCAGAAAAACTAAAACATAGTATCAACCATTTTTCTTGGTTATGTACATTAATAATAGTAATATGACAATTATAATAATAATCATAATAACGTTTTTTTACCTTAAGACGGATATTTTAAAAGAAAAATAATTTGCTTAGTTAGTTAAAGGTAACCGTCTTTAAGACGTATGTTGTAGGGTGCTAATATTTTCCCTACACGTAATTGACTCCCAATTCAAAATTTGCGTTCACAAACCATCTTTTATTTTCTTAATAAACATTGGTGGTGAATCCTCTAATTCTTTCAAATAATTTTTCATCGTTCTATCGAGATCCACGTGCCGACAACAGTCAAGGCGTTGAATAAAATTATTTAAGAAGAAATGACCAAGGCAATGTGGAAAGGGTATGCCTTACCAAAAAAGGAACCACTTTCTCACACTTACAATTTGCAGGTGATACACTACTTTTAGCTAAGTGTGATTGGGGGTCCATGGAAGTAATCAAAGTAATGCTACAAAATTTCAAATTAGTCTCTAGCCTAAAAGTGAATTTTCATAAGAGTTAGTTTATTGGGGTAAATGTCAATGAATGTTGACTGGAAAAAGCATCAATCCCTGCTTAAGTGTAAGATGAGGTTGTTACCTTTTAAATATTTAGGTCTCCCCATAAGTGTTGATCCCTCACAGATAGCTACGTGGTCATAAGTGGTGAATATTGTAAAAATAAGACTATGCTCCTGGAAAAGTAAACATATCTCAATCGTAGGCAAATTGGTGTTGCTATGCGATACCAATATACTTCTTTTCTTTCTATAAGGTTCCAAAAGGTATCATTTCTCACCTTAAATATATTTTTAATTTTTTTATGGGGTTGTACTGGGGGTAGAAGAAAGGTTAATGGGGTGTCATAGGATAGTGTGTCAAGAAAAGAATGAGGGTGGCTTGGGATAGAGGGACCTAAACACACTAGATATATGGCTTTGTTGAGTAAATGAAATGGCAATTGAGTTTAATATAACAATATGTGGGTCAGACTCTTGAAAGCTCAATACAAGCAATCAAAGGAATGTTGAGAAGTATGAGGGAAGAAATGCTCAAGGTGGAGGAGAGATTTAAACTTTATTAAGTAGGCTAACCAGGGGCAAGAGGGTTGGTGGTTGAGAAGGGTTAAGCATGGTCTCGGGTACGAAAGTGACGTATTGTTCTAGAGGGAAATGTGGCTAGGGGAGTAAAAATTAGGTGATGCTTACCCTAAGTTGTATAGGTTAGCAATAAATAAGAATTTGGTAGTTAAAGGAGTGAGAGGAGTAGCATCAGGGTGGAAATGGACATGGCAAATAAGGTAATTCATTTGCGAGGAGGAAATGTTGGAGGTGCTAACCAAGATTCTAGAAAGAGTTGTGGTGCAAGAAGCAATACCTAATAAGTGGTCTGAGTTATGGGTGGGTAAGGTCAATAAATAGTCTTTTTGCCTTACATACAAGGCAGTGATGGTAGGAACACAATTGTAAACTCATAATTTTTTCAAGTCGTTGTGGGCAAAACGAATTCTACCAAAGATAGAATTTCTAGTTCGACAATTGGATGCAGATAGGTTGTTGACTTAGTACAATTTGTTGACAAGAATAATTATCCAACATGGTGAGGAGTTATGCAACATTGTTATCAATTCATAGAACTGCTTGATGATCAAAGGAGTTTAGAACCACTTGGTTCTTTGTATAGTTCACAAGGATCTGATAGTTATGGAAAACAAAAAATGTTACTATTTGTATAGCACAAAGGGTTGATGTTCAAGAAATTATACAAGCTCTACAACTACATTCGTAGGAGCGGTGTTGCATATCATATAAATTTACTTCCCACTCTCATCCTAATGGATAATGAATCCCTCATATTATTTATCGGTTGTAACACTTTTTATTTGCTATGGTCTATGGTTTGATTACTTTTCCGAGTGATACACATCTGATGTTTTCCATAGGTATAAATAATTTTTTGACTTATAAAAGAAGTTATTTGGGTTTGGTTCCTAATAAAATTTTTATTTTATTTTAAATCCTAAATTTATTTGGATAATACTTTAAAAAGTTTTAAAAAATAGTTTGGATAATATTTACTCTTATGCATTGATAATATAAATAATTTTTACATTAACATTCAATTAAAACATTTTATGTATAGTATGTTTGTTGACTGTTAATGAATGTTTTAAAAATCATACAAAGAGTAGATTATAATTAAATGATAGTGTAAAACTCTTAAATTGTCAATGCGCAAGTCTTTTCTTCATAAATTTATTAAAAACCAAACACAAAAAAAAAAAAATCAGGACCAAAAATAAAACCTGCCATAATATAATAGACCAAAAACATTTTTTAACAGTTGCACCTTACTGCTTACTACTTTGTTTTTTACTAACCTCAGTATTCTGTAGTTTTCACAATCCAAACAGACTGCATAGCAATTAAATTCCACAAGTTAATATTACTAATTCATCTCAGTCTCTCATGTAAAAAAATTGTGGTTCAATTTTTTTTATTAGTACTAATGGGAAACACCGTTTCTAGCAATTAATTTCTACTAGTTAATACCCGTACTAATGGGAAACAACACCATGAACATAAAAAATAAATATTAGAGAATGGTGCCCGTCCGCGTCCCCATCGAACATGAAAAGACATTGCAGATCAAACTAACAAAACATGCATTGCCCTTTGTCCAAACTACCCAAGAAAGACAATTGGTCATGCATAACAGGTAACGATATAGGAAAGGTAGTAGTATTATAGATGGGTACAGTCAATCCACAGAACACAGTATATAAAGATGAAAATATGTTGCCATTGTAAAGCCTGTTCCTATCAAACTTTTCTTTTGGCTGAGTGGTATACTAGAATTATCAAATTAAGGTGAACTCAAGACATTATAGCAAACAGGATCACAGACAGACACAGTTAAGGAAAGTCGACACAAGATCAGGCATCCTGCATTTCACCACACACCAATGATAAAAAAATATAGCTACAATGTAATAAGAGCTGCTACAACTAATGTAGCTGAACAAAACATGGAATGAGGAAATCTTTTGAACAAATTTCCATAAGTTGCAGCCTCTGGTTTAATCATATAACGAAACATAGGTTTCCTATAACAAAGAGAACAAGAGGGTACGAAAATGGTATAATTCAGTCTATTTGTTGGTTTGAAAAACCAGGAACTGAAGAAGGATCGAGCTCCCAACACCCTCTGAGATGAATATTTTCACTATGCTGAAAAGCAGGAATCTGATGTGAAAATATGCCTACCTCTTCTCTTAGTATTTCCATTACACCAGTTTTAGATCTCTGAATTCTAGGAGCCTTGAAAATTGTCCGAGAGTTGCTATGTGGCATCAGAACAACTACTTGTATACTCTTGTCACTATCTGCTAATACTTCTACTATATGACATTCACCTCTGCTGTGATTTGAAGAAACCAGTTCATAGTTCTGGTCCTTGTATAGAGCCCAAATCTCACCTTTTCTAGGGTAAATTTCATATCTACTATTGACCATGGGTTCAACTTTTAATTGATGAGAGAATGCAGAGAGAGAAAGAATCTGTAATTTAGCTCTTTTAACTTCAAAGATGCCACAAGATATAGTTCTTTTTAAGTCATTTGGTGGCAAACAGGGTTCAAGCATCGACACCTGCAATCTAAAATTAGGAGTGAATACAACTTTCTTAATTTGAGCATAAGTATCGGGCATATGATCCCTATCACCATATATTGCCCATATCTGACCACACTGAAACATCTCTTGAGATTTTTCCTTCTTAAAGCCATAACATGATGCTCCCACCGGCTGAGGAATATTGCTGCCCTTCACATTTTTCTTGTTTGAATGATTATCAGTCAACTTGCCAGTTGTCCATTCACCTGCATCTCCTTGAGCATTTTTCTTACTTAAATCTCTAGGTGACTTACGTGCTTTCAATGGTTCTCTACAATTGTTTTTCTCGTGTTTCTGAGGTGTCTTGACCTTCCTCTCATTAATCTGAGATGCAGCAGCGTTTCCCTCTGACGGATTGTTATCCCCGTGGCCAATGTCTATGTTATCCTTTCTGACCATATATGGACTAGTGCTAACTTGACCATTGTCCTTACTTTTCTTACTTGACCTTGGCGATCTTCTGAGGATTTGTGCTACTCTTTCAGCATCAATACTCTCTCGTAATTTCGCTTTGTGAAGACGACTATCATTAGGCACTGCTTGCTCAACTTTACACTTTGAATATTCATGGTGCGAACAATTGACTTCATCCCTCTTCGCAAGACAAGGATCACCAACTTCAAAAAGACTATTTGGCAGACCAGCAGGATCAAGTTCAAAAGATCCTCTAGGAACATCTTCCCTTTCAGCACCTGTCATCTTATATGAAGGAATCCTATGTGAGAACTTATATAGCTCATTAGGCAAAATACAAAATAAGCTGATTCCGTTCAGCACAGTTCGCTGAAAGAGACTAACAAACCCATCCAGTTTGCCAAGACAAGCAACATTAATGCCATCATTTTCATCAAAATCAGATAGAACTTCCACATATTCAAATTGATACTCTGAATGGTTTTCTGGATTAGAACTCCATCCAAGATCCCAATGTCTGAAAACAGCCCAAGTCTCTCCCTTCTTTGGATACACCAGATAAGTACTGGTATCACTTCCTTTTATGCAATGCATCTGATGAGAGAACATAAAACGATCTGAAGTTATCTGAGAATGACCAAGTCGGAAATTACCGCAAGAAACAGGCAAACCTGCTACATGCCAGTTAATCTCACTTTGGTCATTTGAGTCAGGTTCCAGCCAAGTAATCCGCAACTTGAAAGGGGAGTACACTTTCTTGATAACTGCATAAAATCTTGGCATACTATCGGTAGTATCAAAAACAGCCCATATCTGATTAACAGCAAAACAATCTTCGGCCTTGTCTCTCTCAAAATCACTGAAATCTGGATCAGGACAGCAAATCTCTGAACTGGGAGGTAAGTTTGACTTCAGTGGAGAACAATTGTCAGCTTTAGACTTTCCGTCATTAAGACCTGAATTGGAAGCCTCCTTTTTCAGCACATTTGTCTGCTCAGCTTTGGTTGTATTCCTTAAAACTGTTTCTTCAGGAGGTGCACTTGCTTTATTTCTTATCTCTCCATTCTGATTGGCCATACCAGCAGTTGTGGGAACTTTTCTTTTCTCCTCTTCAGGTGTGGTAAATGATTCATTATGTCGCGGCCTTTTGGAAGAATTCCCAAAATCAACATCTTTATCAGTTTCTGTGTGCAAAACATGCTGCTTTTTCCTTGAAAATCTACTATTAGGATCAACCCTATCTTCTCGAACCTTGGTATCTTTCATGCCTTTACCATTTCCAGTTTTGTTATCATCATCATCTGATTCTGACTGCCTTGCTCTCTTGAGTCCAATCTTTGTTGGGGCTTGCGATGCCTTGGCTTTGGCATTAGTGGAGTTGGGCATTCCAACACCAGCCTTTTTCACTCCTGCATCCACATGGTCATCTCTGCTCTTTGCAGCTTTTGAATAGGCACCAATACCGGCAGAACGCTTTGACATGGATACACCCTCCTGTTTTCTACCAGAAGATTTTACACCATTGCTTTTCGACGCTTCTTTCGATGATGCATGTTTTGGAGGCTCTTTCTCGTTATTAAAACGTGACCAATATCCTGGTGGCACATTGTGGTTCCCCATATCATGAGCTGTAAAGGATTTAGAACAATGTTGACAACGTATGGTATGATTTAATATGGTTTTGAAATATTCATATCTAGTATTGCAATGTGGGCAACATGTCCAGAATGTCTCATTTTCAGCCCGATGATATGCATTCCAACCCTGGGATTGTGAAGAAAAACTGTTCTGATAATTTCTAGCAGTTCCATCACATCTCATCCCAAAAGCATTTCCATTTGGGTGACAAGGTGGAACCTTAGCTGCTGTATTTCCAACAGGAACTCCCAACTTCGAGTCATACAAAGTACGCTTTGTTTGGTCACCCAACACTCTGTTAGCTTCACCAATCAACTTGAAAGCAGCCTCTGCACCAGCAGCTTTATTTTTATCAGGATGAAGTAGCAGTGCAAGCTTCCTATACTGTTTCTTTATTGTTGCTTCATCATCAGACTGTTGAATCTGAAGAATTTCATACCAGTCCATTTCAGACCCAGAGTGTTTCTTCTGTGCAGCACAGTGAACCTGACAAACAGTAAGGATCTGAACAATGTTCTGAATCTCAGGAAACAGCCTTTGGGCTTTCACAGCAAATTTCAGGCCCCCTTGAAAGTCACCAGATTGCATCTTATTTTCAGCAATCTGCTTAGCCCTCATAGCCTCATCCTTGTTACACTCCATCAGAGAGTCAAAATCAAAACCCAATCACAGCAGTTTTCTCAATCTCATGAGAATACATAGACAGGGAAACAACTCCTGCCTATTCATAAATCTACCATCAAGAAGCAGTGCAACATCTTCACCAGATCAAGACAAGCCAAACCAGAACCATTTAACTAGAACTTCATATATCACCTGCATAAAACAGAGACACACTTGATACATTCAGGTGACAATCTATCACAGGAACCAGTAAATTCTCTATGCTTAAAAAGTAAAATCTAGGAAGCATTAAATATTCATTTCAACTATAATATTACTAATTTCACAAAATTCTACCACAATATCGTCCTGTTTGGATAAACTTCTCAATAAACACTTCTAGAAGGAGAAAATAAGGAGGAAATGAGTTCGAGCTTGTCTGGATAAACTCTCAACAGACTTGTTAAATAGCCATTATGGCGGCGCTATAGGCTACTGCACAGCATAATTTCCTGGATATGCAATTGAGACTCCATCCTCTGTTGTGGCCGACACAATTGGGGTCTCAATAAATAGTTATATATCAAAAAATAAATTTGTCCATAAGCTAAAAATATCTTTTGTATGAGTTAAAAATCAGCTTTTGGATAAGTTCATTTTTGCTTCTTATTTTCTTCTTGTAGAAGTCCTTATGAAAAATGAGCTTTAGGAGAAACTAAACGAGGGAGTTTGTAGAGAAGAGTTGATGCATAAGCAAATTTAAGTGAAAGAGAGAAGTTTAATTTATTTTTGTGATTTTGTTCTCCTACAAGTGGCCATTAAAAAAGTTTACGCAATGAAAACCAAGGAAAAAGAAAAATAAGAAGAAAAAGGAGTTTCATTAAATTACACAGAAAAAGAGATGAGGTGCAGAAAATGTGAAAAGAGAAATAAAGCCATAACATTAATGTGAGGTTTGAGAGGAAATGAAAGTTAGGAAGGTGAGAAGGAACATAACCAAAACCCTAGTTTAGAAAAGGGCGATGGAAAGGGAGAGTGAAGAAGGGGTTGGTGTGACCTAAAACCCTAAGGAACAGCGAGATCGAAATAATCGGTGAGGGAACTTACTTGCGCAGCGACTACTTCATAGGAAGGATGGAAGAGTTGAATAGTTGACCGCACACACTCACTCACTCCCTCTCAGTTTCAGAGAGAGCAGAGAGGGAGATGATGAAAGTTTGAGAGAGTGAAGAGGGAAAAAGGAGTAGCGAGGGCTTGGTTGAGGATACAATACAAATACAAATACAAATACAAATACAAGCCCCTGCAATTTCCTCAAATTATTCTTTCTCCTACCAAACTTCAACGTAACATGTTAGGGTCGGATCTACAAATTCCCATAATTTCAATCACATCTTCTCTTGCTTGTGCGGTCAAAAAACACTCCAAACAACTAAAACCATAATTTCACAATTTTTTTTCTTAAGTTTTTACAATTTTAATTTTTAAAAATACCGACAATATTTTTTAAAAAAAAATATTTTTTAAATTATAATCAAACATATTTTTAATAATATTTTATGTGAAAATAAAAATAAAAATAAATATTTTCATAACACAATCATTAAACATCTGTAATAATTATAAAAAAATGTAAATAAACTGCATACGCTTTGATATTGTGAACAATTTTTACAGTACATAATTATTTTATTGTCTAACTTTGTTTATGTAAATTATATATTATCACGTACACGTGCACAACGCACACATAAATTGCTATCTACTAATTTTTATTTTTCTTATAAACATTAAATACTTAGGTGTGAAATAATTTTGTCTTCTAGATTATAAAAAAAAAGTTGTCTTCTAGTAACATTTATGTTGTGTGCAAGGTATAATGTGTGTGTTGTGCGGTTACATGCATACACACACTTTCCATGAATGGAACTAGAAGATATAATAATTTATAAATAAATAAGAACAGAGTGTGCCCAAATTGTGCCTTTTTATGTGAGGGGATTTAGTTGTTGCTGCCTGATCATTGTAATGTATGACATTGTTTTTTATTTTATGGAAAAAAAGTATACTTTTATTTAATTAAGAATTAGTTTATCTTGTATACAACTTACATTAGAAGAAAAATAAAACTATTTTATACACACGTTATCTTTTAAGTATTGTGTTTTTTATTTATTTATAAATTATTTTATCCTTTCCACAAGCTATATGAAGAATAACAATATTAGAAGATAATAATTTTATAGTGATAAGGAGAGGAGGCCCATATGTTTTAAGGAGGAACCCACTGTGACAAACATTATATTGAAAACCCCAAGTGAAGGAATTTATAAAGAATAAACTCTGATAGTTCGATAGTTCAAGTGTGATGTTGCTTTGCCTAAACTTTGACCAATTAACATAGGATTAGAGGTAGCTATTAGTTATAATTATTTCAAAGTTAAAGTTGAGTCGGATTCTTTGATAATTTGTGGATCTTATTTGTAAGAGGATAAGTCAAGTGTTTGTTTGGAAACGTAAAAAAAAGTACATTTGAAACAAAACTACTTCTATAAAAGTATTTAACTTTAATCAAAGCATTCACTAACCATCTTTACTACGTGTTAATATCTAGTATAAAGAAAGTGAGCAGCATGTAGTTCACATGCACTCTACTAAATTTGGTCATAGTAGTGTGAATTTATTTATTTTTTGAGTTCTGTTACTTTTAGAAGATGTTGGGTAATGTAACTTGAAGCACTGCTCTCAAGCACAGTAACTCCAGATACACATGAGATTAGAAGAAGTACACATAAGGCTCAGACTTAACACAAGACATAGGAGATTCAAAAACAAAATAAGTTGCATTTATCATTTAAATTTTATTATTATATATAAATTTAAATATTATCATTTCTCATTATTTATATTTTAACTATATTGTCACCAAGCTCAAAGCAAGGCATTACAATTATATATAAACACACATGATATCGATAAAGTTTCTAATTCAAACTCAATACACTACCTTTACTTACTAACTTGAGAAATGAAAATAAGAAAAAATATTAAATTATGTTGCGAGAAAAAAAATGAAAAAAAAGGAAAGAAAGAAAAATAAAATAGAGTGAAAATTAAAGTTGTTAAGTTGTATGGAAAGTTATGTAAAAATAATAGAAAGTTACAAATTAAATGTATTACAATTATAAAAAGTTTAATTGGTATACACTGTAGTGTAAATATTTTTACACTAACATTCAATCAATCACAATCATTCATTTATAGTAAGTTTGATGACTTTACTAATTAATACCTACTTTAAAAGTCACATAAATGAAAAGTTATGATTGAATTAGAGTGTTTAATGATCTTTTCTATACCAATTAAACTCATTATAAAATTACCTTTATAACTTCCTTTTTATAACAAGGGTAAATTTTTGTGTACTTTATTCCTTATGATGCCTTTTTTTAGTGGAAAGTTAAAATATGCGAAACCTACATTTTTTTTTATTACTTTGTTTGTTAACCAAATAGAGAAATTGCAGTTTTTTTCTTTGTTTTCTTGCAATGTAACTTTTGCATTCTCCATTCTTTTTGCAACCAAACAAGGGATAAGCGAAAGAAGAGGAATGCTAACAATACACTCTCTAACACATCCCTCCTAACAACACTGTAAAATTGATTGAAATTAATTGAAAACTACAAAATTGAAAAAGAATAACCAAACAAATGACACCCATATAAATTTGTGTTTTTAATACATTTCAACTTAATCATAAAAAGTATGTTCAAAGAGTGCAGAGATAGCATTTCTTATAAAAGAATTTCTATAAATTAATTTATATTTAAGCTAATTTTAGCTTACAATAGAAATTTATTTAATTTTTTCTTCTCTTTTTTTCTCTTATAAATTTATTTCAAGAATATATTTCATTGTTTTGATATTTTATAAGGAAATGGAATAAAAATTTCGTATAAATGCTCCCACAAATATGCTCTATGACATAAATGATTTAGGTAGCATTATTGGTGGAGAAAATAAAGCGAGTAAAAGTAGGTAAAGAAGAAAAAAGAAACAAATACGTGAAAAATAACTAAAAATAAAAGTTGTTGGTAGAAGAAAAATTGTAAAAAAAAAAAACTTTTCTAAACTAGTTGGTTTAAAAATAAGTATTATAAAAAATCAATGAATGATGAAGTACCTATACGAGATATAAGGGTGAAACACCTTAACCAATTATGAAGACAACAATAATCAATTAAAGCAAACAACAACATTTTTGTGCAAATAATCACATATTGTGAAGATATATTTATGTTGGATAAATTTTGTTTTTTTTAAAAATTATTGGACTTCTTTCGTACCAGACAATCATTATTCTTCTATTTTTGCCCTTTTCCATTTTCTTCTCCTCAATTTCTTCTTACCAAACAAATCATTAATGTTAGGCTTAAATGCAAAATTTGTCCCTATTTTTTAAAAAATTTAATTAGTATACATTTAAAAAATATTATATTAATATTTAATCACATCTTTTTATTTATATGAATTCTAAAATATTAATTAGTAAAGTCAATAAACTTACCATAAACTAAGGGTTGTGATTTAATGTCAGTGTAAAAAGTTTTATATCACAGTGTTAAACTCTTTTTTAAAATCCACAATTTTTATCTTTATTTTAAAATAGGCATATTTAGTCTCCCTATCTTTTAAAATTCATATTATGATCATACTTTAAAATATAAATATTCAGTGTTCCAATTTTTTAAAATCTGTAATTTTGATTTTTTTTGTGAAATTATAAGTCTTAATCATTAAGATATTATCTTTGATCTGACTCAAATTTAATTATATAACATGAGATCATTTGTTTTATCGATATTAATTTGATAATAATCAATCCATTTAATTTGACAAAATGAACAAATTACCATTTTATAAAATAGGATTAAATGTTCATATTTTAAAATAATAAGATTAAGTTTGTAAATTTTACAAAATTAAAAAACTATATCTCTATTTTTAAATACGGAGAATAAAATTACAAATTTAAAAAAATAGGAGATTAAAATTACAATTAACTTAATGCTAATAGTGAAATATAAAAAAAAAAAACATTTGTTCTTACATAGTATTTAGTATTTGATGAAATTTGTTGGAAAAAGGTGTGAGTTTCACTTTGTAGGGGTGTTCATGGATTGTATTGGGTCGAATTTAGACAAATTCAAAGTCTAATTAGTCACGATTCATTGGGAGCATTTTCTTTTAACACCTCCCATTTGCTATTTTCACCCTCTCAAAGTTTATATTTTTTTAAAAATTACTAATATACCCTTATCCTTATTTGATTTTAAATTTTTGAATTTATTTTTTTATTGTGTTGTCTTGTTGTGCTTTATCTTCCTACTCTTGTATGTCAAACATCAATTGTCACATTTTACTCTGGTGTAAATTCCTAATCGTTCTTATAAGTGTTTAGAATATTATTCGTTGATTTAAACTATTTGAAAAAGAAAACACAATTTTATTCAGGTTTGATTTTCTTTATTTAAAGTTTAAGATTTATGATTTAGGGTTTGTTTGCGTTTTTTATTCATACTAATGTTGATTCACGAGTGTTAGAGTGTTTCAGATCAGTTGATCTAGAATGCACAATAATAATACGCATTTAATCCACTTTCGGATTAGTTGATCCGGAATGTACATAATGCATTCCGGATAAACTGATTCAGAACGCATTATGTACATTCCGGATCATGTTGTCCGGAACATACTTGTTGAATCTCATTTGTCTTCCGAATCATGTGGTCCAAAACATACTAGCTGAATCCCATTTGCCTTCCGGATCATGTTGTCCGGAACATACTTGTTGAATCTCATTTGCTTTCCGGATCATGTTGTCCGGGACATAATTGCTAAATATTATTTGCCTTCTGGATCATGTTATCCGAAACATACTTGTTGATAGGTGTTCAAAGAGGTGACCGAAAAGGTGCTTGAAGCGGTGACCAGAGAGGTGCTTGAAGCGGTGACTAAAAAGGTGCTCAAAGCGGGGAGTGGAAAAGTGATCGAAGCGATGATTGGAGAGGTGCAGTGGTGGCGCGCGCAACTGCTGTGATGTGCTTTATCAGACAAGTAGGGTAAGAAAAGGGGAGGGTATTTTTGGGTTTTGTAAAAAATTGTGAAGCCTGAGCAAGTGCAAATATAAAATCGGGGGGTATTAAAAGCAATTGCCTTCATTAGGTTGGGTTGGGTTTTCATTTTTTTCTCATTAAACCCAACCCAACCCGCCATTGACCGAGTTGGGATAATTGGTTATCATTTTAAAAAATATGTTTTTTAAAGAATAAATGAATGTTTAAAAGCCCTTTTTATATATTTTTAGGATATTTTTTTAAAAGAATAGAATATATAATTGTTATAACATAAAAATACACAGTAAACTATTAGCTCTAATAGTGTGAGAAATTAATTTTCAAAAGAGTTTAAACTATTGGCTAACAGCTTATTATTGGTTTTTTATCTACCAATAAATATTAGCTAGTTGGAGTGAGGGTGTGTCCTTGTGATGCAAAGTGTTTGCTTTAATACATGACAATCTCGACTTAGGAGTTATAAATTAAATTATTCAAGACATTTTTTAATTTAAAATGATAAATAATAATAATAATAATAATATATTGGGTCGAGTCTCGAGTTTAACTCACTGAACCCGTCACCTAACCCATAAGGGATTGAGTTTAATCGGGTTGGGTTAGGTTTCACCCATCTAAAACAAAACTCAACCTAATCACTTTGGGTTGGATTGGGTCATCGGGTCACCCAACCCAATGAACATCTCTATCACTTTTGTTATAATAAACCTTACTCATAATTGTGTAGTTTTTAACAATTTTAACTAATAAAGACTATGTTAAAAATAGTATTTGGAGAGTTTAATGTTAACATCGCCTAAGCTAATAACTTTCTTCTTACATAAATTTTGTTAAACGAGCCATTAAAAAGTATGTTTATATTTGTGTTTCCTCTCTAAGTACTTATAACTAAGCCTTCAATATCTTTTTCAAGAAGTGAAGTACTTGCAAAATGCACTCTGATGCTTAAGTTAGGCAATATTTGGCCCTAAGTGATGAACAATATTTTGTAATATCTAATAAAAATTATTTTACTTCGATATCCATTACCTATTTATAGTGGTGGATTGAGTTTTTACCTATTGGACTTGCCTAATCCGTCAGGAATTACATAATACGGTATTAAACTCATGTTAGGCGCAATAATTAAGATTAAGCTGGGTTAACCTTTTGGTTTATTGTTTTTTTGTCCTTCTTGTTGTGGCGAAATCATGTTCGGTCTCTGGTGGGAACCAAAGGCCAAACACTTTTGTTAAGGGTCGAACACTTCTGTTTAGGGCCGAATACTCAGGTCTCATACAATGTTCATTAAAAAATCTGCAATCAATATCTAAATTCACCAATTCTATATGAAAGCTGCTTTATTGAAGTTTTTATGTTTGTTTTCAATCAACTTAATGGTAGAAAGTTATTTTGGTCAAAGGTAGTGAAGTTTGCTTGTATATTAAAACATGGTAAGAAAATTTGTAAAAAACAAGCAATTTACTTAAAGTAAAAATTATTAGTTGATATTACACATATGCATAAAAAAGTTGTTAATATATTAAAATAGTACAAGAAAATTATAACAATATCTTTAACATTTATTGTAATTATATTGTGTAAGGTTTGAAAAGGAGGCTAGATACTGAAAGAATGAGAAATAGAGAGGTTGTAGGTTATTACTATTTAAGCAAATTATAAAAGTAAATACTGGTTTTGATTTTAAGTTTTTTAATTTTTAAAAACAACATTGCTTTCATTTTCAAATTTAAATTATTATTTTCAAGTAACAACACTGTAATTTTTTTCACTAAATACCAATAATTGACCGTCAATGACCAACATTTGAAGATGACAGTCAGTCTCGAAGGTGGTAATTAGTGACTGGTGGTCGAAAGTGGTGGTCAGTCAAAGGTGACAACTGATCATGCTAATCAAAGGTGGCATTGGTAATCGTCGGTCGCAAGTGGCAGTCAATGACTATCGGTCATTGGTGGTAGACGATAACCATTGATCGAAGATGGCGACCAATGACCAACATCAGAGGTGGCGACCAATGACTATCAGTAGAAGGTTATGCCTGATGACTGTTGATTGGAGGTGGTAGTCGATGACTATTAATTAGAGGTAGCGATTAATGATAGTAGTTGGAGGTGACTGACGCTCGAAGGTAGTGGTCGACGACTGTCGGTTGAAGGTGGCAATTGGTGACTATCAGTCGGAGGTGGCGATCGGTGACCACTGGTCATAGGTATTGAAAAAAAATTGGCTAATCAATTTTTTTAGTACAATGATGAAAAGAAGGAAAAAGAGAACAATTAACCCTTTAAGAAATGAACTTCAGGGCATCAGCAATAAGCATGAACTTCATTTCTTGTTAGAGGTTTTAAATGATAACAAGGTTTTCATCTTATTGAGCCCCTTTCTTACTAGGATTGTTTGCAGAGCTATTTTCTTCTCTCATAATATGTTGGAGATTAACTTACTAATTCCTCCTTATATAGTCTGGGATATACATAAAAAGTGGTGACATATTTGGGGACATCAACTGTATTTGGTGTCAATGCAAAAAGTGTTTATTAATTTTTTCAACAAATTATTTTACAAAATATCATACTATACAATATTTTAGACTAGTTTTAAATAAAAATATTAGTAAAATAAAAATGTGGACAAACGCACAGGTATTTTTACTAGTAGTGTTTATTGGGTTGAACGACCCGATGACCCAATCTAACCCAAAGTGATTGGGTTGAGTTTTTTTTTTAAAAAAATTGGATGAAACCCAACCAAACTCGATTAAACTCAATCCCCTATGAGTTGTGTGACGAGTTTAGTGAGTTGAAGTCGAGACCTAACCCAACCCGATAATAATATTATATTATTATTATTTATTATTTTAAATTAAAAAATATCTTTAATAATTTAATTTATAACTCTTGAGAATCACAAACTAAGACAAACATTGTGCACTACAAGGTACACCCTTATTTGAACTAGCTAATGTTTCTTGGTAGATAAAAATACAATAATGAGCTTTTGGACGATGGTTTAAACTTTTATGGTAATTGATTCTTTACATTATCAAAGTTAATAGTTTTATTATTTATTTTTATTGTTTATTTTTATGTTACAATAATAATATATTCTATTTTTTTGAAAAAATCCTAAAATATATATAAAAAAAGTTTTAAACATTAAATTTATTCTTTAATTAGTTTTTTAAAAATAATGATCCAATTAACATAAGCCAACCAATTCAATAAAGGGTTAGTTTGAATTAGATTTGACAAGAAAATACAAAAACTCAACTTAATTCAACTCAATTAGTTGTAATTGAGTTAGATCTTAGGTTTGTTTAAACCCAATCCAATTCATCCCTAGTCTCTACCAGTAACAGTTAAAAAGAAGAATAGCAGAATTAAAAAAAAAATATAATCAACAAGAAAAAATATAATAAATCTTAACTGAAAAAAAAAGAAGATAAAAGTTTAAAAAAAATATAAAAAATGAAGACTTAAATACAAATTATGGTTACAGGAAGTGCGGAGGCAGTTACAAAAACGAAGCATTCAGAGAGCTGCATCAAAGTCCGAACCTCTAACGTGTTTCTTCTGTTCACGAACGGATCCTCAAGTCCCTCCACAATAGCAGGACAGCACACCTCCTTCCATTTTCTTCCACCCTCACCCACACCAATTTTTCTGGATTCTTCCTCTTTTGAAATAACTTCCGACCATTCACTCAGTCCGAGGCCAAAACTCTGTACATGGATCGCCGGAGAATCTACGAAAGGCAGAACAGCTCCACGGGGACGCCCACCTCGCCGTCCTCGCCGGTGAACATGATATCGCCTCTTCAACGCCACTCGCGTGCAGGCTCCACCGGCTCCGCCATGACCAATGTCCGCAGAGCGCAGAACAATGCCACCAAAGCCGCAGCGCAGAGACTCGCACAGGTTATGTCGCAAACCGACGACGATGACGAAGACGAAGATGACGTTCCTCTCGACTACTCCGCTATTACCGGCTCCGGCGGCATTGGCCTAGGCGGTGGTAGACCAATGCCTGCTCGCTCTCCCATGGTAACTTCACTCATTGCCTTCACCGCTTTGCCTTTGCTTCCTTCTATTTATATTCAACCTTCTTCTTGTTGCTGTTCTACTAGTCAGTTCGGAGCGTTCAGGATCCAGCTGCGTCTGCTAGGTCGCGCTCACCAATGGTAATTTCGTTTCACTGCATTCATCACATAACATTGCTTTATGCCTTCATTTCAATCTTCAAAATCTGCTTCTGACTTTTCGTGTGTGTCTTCTAGTCATTTCGCTCTGTTCCAGAGCAACCTCCATCTGCCAGATCACGATCTCCAGCGGTAACTGCATTTTACGTTGCATAAGCATTGATATATATACATATACATATATATATATATATATATATATATAATTGCATTCAGTGCTCTGGTTAATTGGAACAACAAGCTGATGAAAACTTTTGATTTTGCCTCTATTAGACAGTTCGCACGGCGCAAGAACCGCCATCTGCTAGATCTCGTTCCCCAGCGGTAATTCTTTTTTTCCCAAATCATATGTATACTTTTATTTAGAATTTAGTTTTAGCCTTTTAGGATAAACTATATTTAGTCCCTAAAAGTATTTTTTTTTCTTGGATGATTAGTGTCTGATTAGTTAACCATAACAAATTCAAGTAAATTAGTATTTCACATAAGAATTCTTATTTTATTTATAGGAACCACATAACATTTTTTTAGCGACAAAATTAATATTTTATCCTTAGAGCATGTATGTGATCATCAGTAAATAGTTTAAATTGTTTCCATTAAAAAGTATTTTGGGATTTTCGTTTATATTTATTTTAAAAAAAAAACAATAAGTTATTTTTAAGAAATTGAAAATTTATAATTATATTTTAACATTTTTTAATTAAAAACATGTCAAAATTAAGAATATCTCAAAATTATTTAATCTCACTTCTTATATGTTGAATTTTACTATCTATTTTATAATTTTTAATAAACTTTATCCAATAAAACTAATGAAAATAGAAATGACATTGAGTGTATAGTGTACATAGCATACTATACTATGCATTTTCATAATTGTGTCTAAAAATGAACTTGTATTTGATCTTATATTTATAGGTACTTATATATTTATACAGATAATAAATTAATTTTTTTATAAATTAATATAATATTAAATATAATAAATTATGAAATATTTTTTAAAATTTTATATAATTACACATAAATCAGCCTTTTGTTTACCATAATATTAAGTAAAATTTATAAGTTTATTAAGAATTATTCTATAAATAACTCAGTTTCTTATAAATTATGCTTTTATCTTGTTAAATTTACGTAAAATATATTATGTCTCTTTTTTATTTTATAATATATTAGTTATCATAAATTTACAAATAATATTTTTAAGTAAAATTTTCACTTAAAATTATAATTATATTAAATATATATATATATATATATATACATATAAATAAAGATGTGGGCCCGTGGGTTATTATAATACTCATACGTATTTTGGGAATTTGATTTTTTGAGAATTTGATTTTTTATCAACTGTTTTTTCATTTTCCACTTATTGGTAAAAAAAATATTAATATATTTTTACTTTTTACTCTCTTGCAATGCACCGCGAGATTAAAAAAATGAAAAAATTTTTAAAAACAAGTTTTATTTAGACTCAAAATAATTAGAGTAATTTGTAAATCTTTTTACTTTTCTAGGCTAGAGAAAAAAAAACATTTCAGAAAAGGTTTCATAATAAATTTTTATATTTTATTTATTTTTAAAAAAATAAAATTTTAGTAAAATTTTAAAAAATTATATTATAAATAAATTATATTATTAAAATATAAATTTTTATAAATATAATATAAATGTTATATATAAATTTTCTAATTAAAATAATAAAATATAAAATTTTAATAAAATTTTAAAAAATTATGTTATAAATAAATTATATTATTAAAATATAAAATTTTATAAAGATAATATAAATAGTTAAATAAATTTTCTAATTAATTTTTTTCTTGTTCAAAAAAATTATTTCGTAAAATAAGTTAATCTATTTTAAAATATGAGTGAGTGGGATTAATTTATAATAATAGATGTTAAGAAAGATAATTAGGTTAAAGAATAATATTGAGTTTTTCAAAAAATATTTAGGTGAATAAGTATTAAATGAAAAAAAAAATAGATGTAACATAAAAATCTCATTTTTTTTTTGGCTCTAGAACATCCATATGTAGACTTATTTTATAGATAATTACTCACCATATGTAAAAATCATTTCATTTTTAAATAAAAGAAATGCATATGCATTGCAACAGCATTTTAAAAAATATATTATATTTGTAATTGTAAAAGAGAAAAATAACGATACACATGCGAAAAGATTCAATAACATGATTATAAATTTATTGATTTTATAAATCAATTAATATTTAAAATTTATTAAAGAGTTATGTCACCTAAATTTATTTACTTTACTCACAATTTATTTACACTGAAAAATAAATTTCAATTAAACTCTTTTATTAATCACAATTTATTTTTTCATTTGTATTAGTCAGTTCGCTCGGCTCAAGAACAGCCACAATCTGTGAGAGGTATAGCAAGTGTTCGATCATCTATCCCTTCAAATGTTCCCGCCGAGCAACCTCCTCCTCGAACACCCACGATAGTGAATAGCGCAGAGCCACAGCCACCTTCTATTCGTCCAACGCCAGCAAACCGAACCCTAGAATTATCTCCTTCAGCTCGCACAATAATAATAACACGGTCGCCTCAACCCAATAGTGTCAGCAATGATCAACCTCCCTCTGCTCGCTCAACCTCGGGCCGTCCCAGTGGTCTTTCTAAGGTGGTTCCCATGGTACCACCTAGTGTACCTATCACACTCAGACCAGCCTCTTCTGCCGGTGTTCCTCCCTCTGAGCCTCTTCTTGATGTCAGAAAAGACAGAAGGTATGATGCTGTTCCTATTCTTCTTTGCTTTTACATTTCCTTAACAAGAAAGGATGAGACACTATCTATTCAAATGATTCCTCTTTGTTGAATTAAAAGTATGAGTTGAAGTATTATATTATATAGAAATTGGGACGTTAAAAAGAAACCACAAACTTAATGCTTTAAGTTTTTGGGTTGAAAAATTAAGTTTTTGGGTTGAAAGTGGTATGATAGGTTTACTTGAGTCTCATTATTATACATCTTTCCAGCATTTATCCCTTGGGTTTTACCGACACTCTTCTTGGTTCTTTTCTAAATTTATGTCTTATTTACTCTGTTTCAATTTCAACTAATATATTAATATATAGGATAAATGTTACCAGTCCCCATTTTACGTTTTTTTTGTTTTACGACTCCCTGGTTACAATTTCATGTTGGACCGACTAGTGGAGAACTATCTCACGTTATTTAGCAAGGCCTAGGTGAGAATTTTTAATAATAAAAGACAATCACATAATGAATCATACCCATCACACAATTTTCTAATCATAGGTTCAAAATGCATGCCCTAAATTAATAAAGTTAGGGATGACATTTAGATCCTAATTTACTCTCAAACGCATATCATCTATGTAAGGCTATGTGTTTTTTATGACCATGTAGATTGTCACTTGATCTGGGTAGTATGAAGGTAAGAGAAAGCGCCAATCAGCAGCAGCGTCCTACTAGTGAGCTTGAGGATGAGGTAGTACACGGATCCCTGTTGGACACTCGATCAATCCACTGCATGCCTTTGAAGTCCTTTTTTCATGGATCATTCGATTCAGTTTCACTAATCCAATTTCCCGCTCTGTATTTTTACTTATTCCTTCCTCCCTCCCTCCCCCCGCAAAAAAAAAAACACTTGCATTTCTTAATCTTCAACTGCCTAGGCCAGTTAGTCATACATGGCTACTGACAGAACCTACTAATGAGATGTGAATTTTAATGCAGCTCGATATGTTACAAGAAGAAAACGACAATTTGGTTGAAAAGGTGATAAAATGCATTAGTTTGAGTAATATGTTTTCCTTACACATTTAAGTTTTTGAGATTCTAGCTCGGTGCTTGTAAGATTGTAGAAGAAAGAATCGTATGTTACCTCTGTTTTCTTTTTAGTTTTCAGATTCTTATATAATTTGGGCTATCCGGCTAGGTGGATGTAACTAACTTCGCAGTTAGCAGTGCATGTGAATATTGCTGCAGTCTTTCATAAATAATAATACGGCTAAAGGCTGATAACATAAGTTTTTCATTATGAAAATTGATTTTGTTTAAATATATATAGATTCTTTTTTTGGCACACCATTTTGATATGTGTATCCACAGCTTCGACTTGCAGAAGAGAAGTGCGAGGAAGCTGAATCAAGAGTAAGACAACTAGAACAACAGGTAATACATTTGAGGGTCCTGCCAACGTATCCATCTTTCTTTGGCAATGTTTGTCTCATTATTGCTCAACTGTACAAGTAAGCCACTGGGAATGTGTTAGTATAACAATTTGGATGTGGTTATAGCCTTATAGGTTTCAATATTAGTAATATTGTTGCCCCCAAAAAAGGAAGTATGCACAAGCATAAATGTAATTAAAAAAAGGAACGAAATTTGTTATCAGTAAGATTTTTGTGGAAGGAAAAACGGTTTAAGAAAGAAATGCGCCATCTGGTACTTCTTTTAGCCAATAAGAAAAATGAAATTTGTCCAAGATGTTGGTAATTTTTATGGATAATTGTTACATTTTAGATGCAAAATCATGATATTATTGGTACCGTAGGCGCTTCCACTTCAGGTGTTCTTGATCTTTGGAAAAATAATTGTAGTATATATTTTAACTTTAATTTGAATGCATGTTTAGTGTTAATACATGCATTTTTTTAGGTTGGCAAACCATTTCACAATTTTGAATTGCATGGTGGGATACACACATTGGCATCATCTCATGCCTTCTAATCATCCATAATTTCTCATATACTTTCGCATAGGTTGCTACTCTTGGAGAAGGTGTAACCTTGGAGGCTCGCCTTTTAAGCAGGTAATTTAGCGTTGAGACGAGTTGGTATGATGCAACCCCCTCCCCCCGCGAAATGAAACTTCTACATGAATTTGGATCTTTCCATGATAGCAAATACCATGATAATGTCGTGCTAATAGAGAAAAAGAAAATTAAGCAAAATTAATGAACCCTACTCAAATATTAATGATGAATCTTATAAATAATAGTTTGGCATCTTCTCAATCAAAAGTCAAAACTAACATGAGAGTATCTTGATCCCTTCAACACTTGTAGTTTGGCTTAAATTTAACTCCACTTACCATTTAGATATTGATTTAAAATAAGAACGTTGTTTTCCAGGTATAATTTCTAAATTCTCTTTTTTATTCATTAATCATTTTATTTATTTATTTTATGATTGGTTTCTTAGATTAAACTTAATCTGCACAATTTATTAAAATCATTCAATGCATATGTTTAAATTTTGAAGAAAATTCATTTCTAATTTGAATTGAATGTTTTTCAAGAAAATTATCTATTGAAACAGCAAATTAGATAACATTTACAAGAAAGACCGGTCAAGCCAAGTTTTTTTTTTTTTTTTTTTTTAAATAGTTCTGTTTCTTCCAACACCGCAAGTAATAGGGAAGTTCTGTCTCTTCCCTAAACCCTTTTGTATTCTGACATGTATTGTTCATTTTGTTCATCAGAAAAGAGGCAGCTCTGCAGCAAAGAGAGGTTTATCTTCTTTTCCTTCCCTAACTCTCCTTTTCTAATTTTCTTTATGCATACGTAGCCCTATTACTAGGACTAGAAGGATTCTATTCCTCGTAGTTGTGCATCTATAACTGGCATATGAATTCATCAAAGTAACAGGTGTAATCATAGCATATCCCTATTACAATGGTATGTTAAATAGCAATAATTTGGGCATTTTCAGTTTATGTTGGATTCTTACTAATTCATACATTGAGGAAATAATCATCGCTGAACTTATAAGTCGTGGTCAATTTGACGTGAAAAATTAGTATGGGGCAAATTAAACAGAAAATTTCAAGAATTTAATATTTGAAATTCTTCAAAAACTGGGTAATTTTGAGACGAAGGATGGAGGGAGGGGCTATATTTACAAATCAGGTTAGTGTGGGAAAGTTGGGTATGTCTCCCACCATGGGAAACAAATATCTGCCTTCAGTTATGTTTTTTGTAGATAATTGGGGAACTACCATAAAACTGCATATACTAGATTATCATTTTGTTTTAAAAAAAAAAGACCCTCCCCTTCTACTGCTTTTCTGCCGCTGTCATCCAAACATGTTCGTCTCACCCAACGTCACCAGGACACTGAACCACCATCGATCCCAAACTCCAACCTACTCAACACCACCGTCTCAACCACCTCTAAACTATCTGGCAATGATATGAATATGATATTATCCCATCGATATGACGTTACGTTATTTTAAAAATATACAAGATATGATAATTTTTTTTTTTTTACAAAAACATACATTAATTTTAGTGATAGAATTGAAACCCACTGTTTTTTCCTTTCCTTGTCCAATTTCATGTGAACTTTGTCTTATGATACTTATAGCGTATGAATTTAGAAATGTATAAATAAAAAATGATAAAACATAATAAAATTATAATTTTGTAAAAGCAAATTAAAAACATACTTCTAAGAAATTACTAAAAATAAATATTATAAATCATTGTCGAAATAAATTTCTTTTTATTATTTATGTATGGGAGCAGTGTTATCAATCTCATCCCTTTCTAGAAATCATTTATAAAAAGAGAATTTTTATTTTTGGTTCATCAAGGGAAAACATTTCTATGTTTCTATATTATACACACTGTAATTCCTTTTACCGAAAAATGAAGTGTTGAGTATTGGTATTGGATATGTGAAGCAAATTGAATTATTGGTGCTTCATAGTTTTTTTGATACTTCATCAACATGTATCAGTGAAGGTATAGTATCAATATCGGAGATGTAACGATATGGATACATAAAGTAGTTTGAATTATCGGTGAATTATTTTAGAGGAGTATACACATTTTTCTTAACACTTAGTCTATGATAGGTAGAAATTTATAGATCTATTAAAAACGATAAAATTAAGAAAATAAAGAGTCATTTAAAGAAGGCTGAGAGACACATGACTTTGCATTTTTGGTAAATTTTGGTCAATAACAAATATTGTGTTTAAAACAATGTGTTACTGTGTTTGAGAGTATGTTATTAGCATTTTTTATTATTTTATTTTAAAATATAATTTATGCGTCCCACTGTCCCAGTCTTTTTTTTTTTAGAATGACTAAGTTAAATTTCTCTTGCGCTCTCTTTTTCTTTTTCCAACTCAAATATTTTTAAAAATAAATAGAAAATACACCTATACGATGTATATCGTGTCATTGTATTAAGCTGACAAAGAATTAACATATTATTAACAATAATTTTTAATTATTATTTATGCACTCCACTTATCTTTTTTCTTAAATGGATTACTCTTTAAAAACATCTCCAATGATGCAATCAATACACAGTAAAGTTATTTAAGAATTTCGTCATATTTCTCCCTAATGGTGTAATACTTGAGAGCTTAAAACGACTCTTAAAAGTTATAATTATCTCATAATTCCTAAAAACTACTACTATTAAGATTGGGTTAAGTTTTTACAAGCAAAGCGACGGTTTTTATATTAAAATTGTCACGTCAGTGCTAAAACTGTCAAAGAACTGATTAAGCAATTTTGCATTGGAGATTATGCTCTTATAATTTACTTCAGGGAAAACATTTAGTTTCATCGTTAGTGGCTCAGATTTTTGACGTTATGATTCAAAGGGAATCACTTATTTTATGAGAGGTGAATCCGTGCCAATTTCTTGGACCTGGAAAATCAATATACAGGACAATTTAATATATAAATATGGAATCTTGCCAGCGGAAACACATGAAGATTGATGTCATTGTTATCCGAACTTTTCATAAAAGTGAAATTAGGAAGTTGAATGATGAATATTATTTCCATTTTCAGGCTGCTCTGAGAAATGCATCAAAGAATCATGGAGGTTTTCAGGCATCGTTTCAGGCGGATGCTGAGGTATCCAGCAATTTACCTTGTACGTTTCATATTCCTGTTTTTAAATTCTGCAATTTTAATGCATGGAAAAATCATGTTTATAGAATTCAATTTAAATTTCTCATATTTTGTATTAGACTGCAAGGGAGGAGACAATGTCTGCTTTGGAGAAGCTACGACTTATGACTCAACGAATGATACTCACTTCGGAAGAAATGGTTAGGGTTTACTGTCAATCTAATGTTTTCATTTTAACAATCTGCATAGTTATGTGATTTTGCTCTCTCTTAGGAAGAGGTTGTTTTGAAGAGGTGTTGGCTAGCTCGGTACTGGGGTTTATGCGTTCGACATGGTAAAGTCATCTTTATTAATTGTTCAAATTTAACATTGGTTTATCATTTTCTTTTGTTTTAAAAGTTAGAATGGATCTGCCTGAAAAAACAACAACAATGGATTTGATTTCTTTAAAAATAGGTAACTCTTTTGAAAGTAGGTAAATAATAGTTTTAATTGTTGATAAATTTGTTTATTTGAAAGAGGCAAAAGAAAAACAAATTAGATGGAAATAAAGTTGTGCACTTGTGAAGAGAACCACCGCACGCATATTACAAACAAGAGATCCCCAGACACCCACGGAAACAGCCAGCACAAAAACCCATAAGTGACTGAGATACCAACAAGCACGCAACACCTAATTGACCTAAACAAAAAACAGCCAGTTAGTTTATAAAAACCACCCGAAAGTTCAGAAAACAATATTCATCACAAGTAGAATCCCCCATCTGGGGCTCCACCTGAGGTGAATATCATGAACCTTACCCCATAGAGTCAATCAATGACAGAGACAACAATTATCATAGAAAGAGAAAGGGACTCTAATGAACCTACTCTCAATCCAATTTCACAACCTTCTGTATGTTTGAAAATATTATACTAACACCTCTTTAAAACCCTACACTAACACTTTTTAGGGGTATAAACATAATCGTTACAAAAGCAGGAGGTGCATGTATAATTATACTAAACTTCAGAGATTCATCTATAATTTGCTAAAAAAATTAGAGTTAATTACGAATACAGCCTTTGAGGTTTAATGTAATTGCACATACACCCTCTGCTTTTACATTACTCTTGCACTCCCTGAGAGTCTTACTATAAGGTTTGAAAGGAGTGTTAAGAGTAAGGTTTTCCAATGTACATGAGGTACAATTATAATGAATACATAAAAATAAGTGGGTTATGTGTAATCTAAAAAAGAGAAGTGCATTTATAATTCTACTAAACCTAAAGGGAGGCATCCGTAATTAACTCAAAAAATTAATAATTAGTAATATAAAAAAATAATGATTATACAAGGAGAGATCAAATTACATGCGTGTACCTTGCATTAAGTTTACATTTAACTTCATTAAATAATGCTTTTAATATTTTAGCTAAAGTAATATGAGAGTAAATTTTCTAGTAGAAGGCAATATCTCTTATAGATATAAATATTGTCTAGGTATATAGATTTATGAAAATATTTATTTGTACTGTAAATAAATAAAAAACAAATTTTTTACGTATATAAATTAAAAATAAAACTTGTTGTAATATTTAATTATAAATTTATTCAATTACTTCATGATAATTAAGTATTAATATATTATTCATAAAAACTAAATAATAACTAAACTTTTATGAACTTTTTTAGATATCCTATTTCAGCGAAACTCGTTCTCAGTGAAAAGGTTTTGTTGGGAATGAAATTTCGATAGATAAGAAAGAAGTCACATAAGGTGCAAACTACAGTAAATAACTCCACTCCAAAAAAATTAAGTTGGATTTTTATTTTAAGGATGAAATTTAATATATTTGTTTTGGTTATATTTCTGCTGCATTTTAAAGAAGATTCTCTCAGTTTTATTTATTGAAAGCTGGATGACATCTCTGTCCTTATTTAATAATTTTGATTTTAATATATAAAAGATAGTATAATGGACAGATTTTAAAATTGGACACTCCAATTTTCTCAATCGGAGAGAATCCATGTCCGTTTTAAATGAGTAATTTTCGGTATGCAATATTTTAAATTTTATATTTTAAAGATAAAGATAATTTATAAAATTTTCTTGATTTAAATTAATTATTTGTACATAATATGTTTTTTACTTCTAAAAGTATTCATAAATTAGTTGAATATTATGCGCTACATTTTGTAATTTGTTGCATTAATTTACTGTGGATTTTGCCCTAAAATTACAAATTTAGTAAAAAATAAGCTTATGCGAAATTTGTTGTTTATCTTTATCAAAAGAGATTTTATCAGTTTATTAACAGAAGTTTTGAAAAAAAAGCTACTAATTTTAAGAAATCACTTATTTAAACAGAATAATCACATGAATTATAATTGTTTAAACTTTTTATGAAAAAAAAAATCACTTATTTAAATAAAATAATAATTTATTGTACTTTTTTTTTATATTTGGTTAAAAAATTTATAAAAAGCAGAAGTCAACATATTTGGATAAGCTATTTGAAATAGCTTCTATTATACATAACAAAGAAATACTTACCTGTCTGAAAAATCTAAATATTATACAGTTTCATTCTAAAGCTAACTTTCATCGGTTATTAAAATATTTTTAAGACAAACAATAAAAAACAATCCAGTATAAAATGAATATCAAACTAACATTGTTTTAATAGTTTATTGTAAAAAAAAAATAAATTAAAATTTAGGATTTACATTGTCATTTAATAAAAACTCATTATTAAATTATTAATATGATGACACGACGACGACTGCAACTTTTAAAATAATTATAAGTCAACAAATTTATTATATATTACATATGATGTTATGTAATTAAATGAAAATATAAGCAACTTTCTTTTTTGAAAATAGTACTCAATTTTAAATTTATATATTTTATAGACAACATAAAATGCAACTTCATCTCCATGAACTTACTTTCATTTTCATGCAATTGCTTAGAAATTTAGCTTTTATTTAAAGAAAAAGAGGAAAATCTCATTATGTTTAATGGCTGAGTTATATGACAGGTATTCATGCTGATATTGCTGAAGCAAAATACAAATATTGGTCTATGTTCGCCCCGAACCCGGTTGAAGTTATAATAGCCGCCGCAGAGAAAGCTAAAGAGGAAGCACGTAACGTTATTTTTACTTTTGAATTTCTGCTTTTTGTGTATGCAGCATTCAAAATCAATTCATTTCCATTGCAATAGAATCATACATACATTTTTTTTTATGAAGAGAGTCATGCATACATTGTGGAATGAAAATTTTTTTTATGACTAGTAATTAATAGAACTTCCAGCTAATTAAATATGAGCCACCATTAGCTTGTCTTCTAATATATTTAATTCTACACCCACTATTGACCACCAGCAACTCTCCTTTGTGAGAAATAAGCATGCCAAACTCTGCTGCATAATCAATACTATCAATCAGTACTTTTGAATTTCTTTGCTATCTTTTTAATTTTTGCCCTCCTTGGTTTCTTACGTATCTCTTGAAAATAAGTTTGGGTGATTGACTATCCTCGACTTTTGTTCGACGTGGTAGACCTTGATGTAGAGGATACAGAACATCAACGTGACCTGAAGGAACTTTCTGGAGAGGGAAATATTGAGAACATGCTTTTTGTCGAGCAAGGTTTGCGGCAATTGGCTTCACTAAAGGTTTCTATTATATCCTTATTTTATAAAATGTGAAGGCATGTTCTTGATTGCTTCAAATGACAGTCAGATACTGGAATATACTACGAACTTAACGTATGTTATCTTTGTTCAAAAGAATTTCTTCTTCCGGTCTCATTCAATGAGATGTCAATTTGTTGACAACTAGTCTACAGGGAGACTAAGTGAATAGTTCAACCATACTATTGAATACATAATATTGCATAAAAAAATCTATACGTGAAAATCTTATTTTGACTCTGCCAAATTTTGTTCAATATATGACTATATTCTCTATGATTGTTTTACAGGTAGAAGAAGCATTGGCGGTTGCATTGGCTCAACATAGACGACCAAATCTATTGAAAGCTGGTTTTTCAGGTGCCAAATTCAATAATATGTGCACATTTTATGGAAGCTGATTGAACATCAAATTTTGATCATCTATTTGCTATCTATTAATTTTATCTTTTTTATACCTACATGTCTAATTATTTTATAAAAAATCGAAGGATCGTCAAATGTTTTTCCAAATTTGTTGTAGAAAAAACATTAGTTTTTTTTTCCTGTACATGCAGCTGACATCTTTTACTTAGTATGAGTTTTAAACTTTGCACATGAAACATGCAGTTTATAAATAGTACGCTTATTTTAACGACTAACGTGTGATTCAAAATTAGTTTTTTAAAACGCCAAATTGATATAGATACATTAATTGTTTACGTGCGAATTTTCTATTTCTCTTTTATATTTGTTGAGTGTAGAGTATCACATACTCTGATGCTCATTATCGTTGATACTGTCAAATAGGTATTTTACGCTCTTTGCTAGCTGAGAAATAAAAAATGGGAGAGTCCATAGAACCCTGTTAAAGGTTTATTTAAATCAATATATGTTGTTTTGACTCTTGTGTTGATTTTTTTATGTAGATGACCTAAAACTACCCATTGAAGGGCAATGTGATGCATTTGGTAAGTTTTCTGGGTCCAACTTTGTATTTTCCTTAATCACGTGTTAAAAAGTTGAGATTCAGTACCAGTGGAATTATAATATTGTATGATAGTAGTTGAGATACGCTTTGCTACTAGTTATATCTGATATGGAGTGTGCTAGGTGAGAATGAAAGACGTAGGAGAAAGATAGTCTTGACCATTCAATCGTTTAGAGTTTACAACTTGTTTTGTCTTCTTTGAGTATTATTCTCACAACGTATTGTAACTTGATTCGCATTGACGTGTTATACAACCTGAATGACACTTTAAAAAATGTCTAGTTACTCAGTTAATCTCTATAGTTATAATAATTATTTTATAATCTCTGTAGTTTAAAACATTCAATTTTATTCCCTTTTATTGTCATTTTTGTTCTTAGTCCTTATCGACATTTGTCGACTACCTCTGTTTACGATAAGTTACATGATTACATCACATTCATCTCAAACGCTGTTAATGATATTTATTATTTAACAGCGAAACCAAGAGGTAATAAAAAATAAGCCTCAACTTTTTGCTCCTTGAAAAATAACCTTTTTTGGTTTTTGTCTTTTAATTAGGTCCTTTAAAGAATTTTCTTGTTTGATTTTAGTTCTTACTTTCAAGAGACAATGTTGACTGAAATGTAAATATTAGTAGCCCAACGACTTATCACGTCATCAGCGTCATTAAGGTATGTTGACTGAAATGTAAATGTTAGTATCTAACCGCTTATCATGTCATCAACATAATTAGGATATATGATAGGATAGAATTTGTTGGATAAATTGTGTTTTTAAACGGTCTCATGTCATAAATTGTTTTGAATAATGAGATTAAAAATACAATTGTATTAAAAACAGAATCTGTGATGACATGATAATTACTAGATTGCTGAAGTCACTTAATTTAAAAATAAGGACGGAAAGTAAGATTGTTATTTGATAATAGGACTAAAATCAAATAAAAAAATCTTTAAAGAACCAAATTAAAAAAAAAAAATCTTTAAAGGAGCAAAACAAAAAATGTTTAATTTTTCAAGGATAAAAAATTATTTATGCATAAAAAATAACAACTACAAAAATTGAAAATATGAAAACCAAATAGATAATTAAAACTTAAAAAATTATATCCTTCAGTTAGATTGATGATACATACCTCATTTAACAACAAGTCTTTTACTTTCAGAATTGAGCCAGGAGGAAGCTGAAGATGTATCTTTTAAACAGGTACATCTAACAATATGTTCATTTTTTTTATCATTATTTTGCCCCTGTAAATTTTATGATAATATCCTCCTTAGTCACTCCCGTCCTCCTCCTTGTTTCTTGAAAAATGAAAAATATATTTGTGGTTACTTAATTAGGCCTTTCATTTTAATTTGATTATATGGAATTTACAATAACTAAATAGTAGGCTTACTGCTGACAAACTTCATTCATTTTGTTTCGAATGGGTTAACAATAGAACAAAGACTTTGAATGTAAAGATGGCTACATTTGTTAATGACATTATGGGGAAGGGGAATCAAGAAAACAAGCAATGAAAATTTGTATCTAAGATGAAGCTTATTCTATACATGGCCTTTACCTGCTGAAGCTGGAGCAGGTAACTTCATTAAACTGAAGGGGTCGATGAATACTGAACAAATAATTACTTGGAAGAAAATGAACAAAGAAACAAGAAATTTAGGAGGCGTTCTGTTTAAGAAAATAATTTCAATTTTTTTTTCGCTTCTAATTACAAAAATGAACCTTTCATTTCAGTTTATTTTCTATTTTAAAAAAAATTATTATACAAATAATGAAAATAACTTTTTTCTTATTTTCTTTTCCAAATATGGTCACAACAGTTGCGTTTGATTATCTATGGATTCTTGTCTATAATGTTCACTTAGGCTTGGCTTACTTACATTTGGAGGAGAGCAAAAAGGCATGACATAGAGCCTGATATAGCAAATGAGAGACTGCAGCACTGGATCAATCATAACTCAAAGACTCCTACCTCACAAGATGCAGTTGATGGTATTGCCCATCTCTTCCCATCAATTGTAATTTACTTGAAATACAATATCTGTTCCACCATATTCATTATTTTTTTGGGGAGGGTGAAAATTAAGTTTTTGCTATAGTAGTTTTGTCCTATGTTGTTACTTCTATGGTTTATTTACGTGCCAAGAGAAAAATAGTATAGTAATCGATAAGTTTGTGATGTGTCTTCGTTTAAACAAATTCACCATTTATGGTGATGTCTTCTGCTATGAAGATTGAAAGATCTACTCTAGTATATATTTTGCTTAATTTAGTGGTTCCACTTGGGAATGATATGGGGCATATATATATAGCAAACTAAACGATTCAAAATTATCATTTTACTAGAATGTTGTAATTAGTAAATTCATAATCTTCTCTTGCAAATATTCAAGTTAATCCTTCTAGTTCAAACAAGATCTTTACTGCTTTATCCCTTTTGTAGTTGAACGTGGACTTGCAGAAATCAAAAGGTTGGATATTGAAACGCAACTATGGGATGAATCTCGCAGAGAATTGGAGCAAGATGTTGACAATTCAAACATACCCGGTCGTTCTGACTTTTGATATAGTCTAGTAGATTGTTCCAAAATTTATTCTTTTCAGAAACTTTTTTAAATTGGATTTTGTAATTTAATCACTCAAAAGAGTTGGAGGAAAATAGGTTATATTTCTAGTGTATCATATTTTATTAAACAATGTTATCAAGTATTATGATAATGTAAAAAAATTATGATAATGTAAAAAAATTAATATTAAAAATAGATTGGGTTTATATTTTTAATTTTTATTGTAGTGATTTATTAATTGTGCTTGGTAAAAATATTTGTCAAGTATTTTTCTTTTTCTATGATTTTGTTAAGGAGTTTGGTTCAATCGATTAAACAGAGTGCGTAAATTATTATAAATCATCTAACATTGTCTTAGTTTTAATAAGTTTATTGGTTTAAATATATATATATATATATATATATATATATATATATTAATACAAAATTTTAAAAGTACTTATTTGGATTAAATATGATTTTAGTTCTTAAAATAAGTTTATTGGTTTTGATGATTGAAATTTTGAAAACAAGTGAAATCGATTTTTTCATCTTAATTAGATTTACATTGAGTTTACTTGGTATACATGATCAGTATAAAGATTTTTACATTGATAACTTTTCGTTTTGATTGAATGTCATAGTAAAAATCGTTTACACTAATAGTGTATACTAGTTAAATTCATTTACATTTTTGTTAATATTATTAGCTAATTCAATGATTAAATTTTATTTTTAATTTCTCATGAATAGTTGATTATATGATGTCAATTTAACATGTTAATAGACTTAGGTTGCTCCAATTTACCTAGTTTAATTTTTTTTTAAAAAAAATCAAAATTAATGGTAACATTTTTTAAATTAAATCAAAATTGAATATATTTTTATATGACTAAAAACATATTTAACCATAATTATTTCTAGAATAAATTAAACAATTTAAAAATATGGCACTAACACTACTTATATATTTGAAAATATTGCATTAACACACATCTTAAACCTTAAATTAATATTGTTTTGTGGTGCAAGAATAATTATTAAAAAAATAAAATATTATAATTACACAAAATTTTAGGATATATTAATGTAATTTGCTCTATTTTATTATAACTTTATTCTTTTAATTTATTTTATATTTTGGACCATAGTACATGTTAAATTCTATATATTTGGTTATAATTTTTTTCATTTAACAAAATGAAATTGGAAGCAATTTTTTCCATTGTAATTTGGAAAAGGATGTCAGACATCTTATAACCTATTTAATTTTTTTTTTAAAAAAAGTGTTGTTTGAGTAATACAACTTAAATTAGTTAAAAGTAAAATATAAAAATAGGTTATTTTTATAATACGAAGATTTTTAATTAATAACTATTTTTGCTTATATTCTAGATATGATTTTTTTCCTTTAAAATGAAATTAATTATTTTAAAACTAGTTTTCTCTAAACTTATCAAGCAAAATTAATTTTAATTATAATCAATTATAAACCTACTATTAATTAATCTAAATTTTTTGGATAATCCAAACATCTAATGTTTCTTTTAATATTTAATCTAATATCCATATAAAAAAGTTTAGGCAACTAATATTATAATTTTAATCTTTTTATTCACTTTTCTTATAAGCCAAAAAGAATTTATTAAAAGAGAATAGTTAGATGTGCTTGTCTAACACTTTATATAAATCTAAAGAAAACATATAAGCTAACACACAATATCATTTATCTAACATAGAACATTGAGTTCAAAACCCATTCAACATATGAGTGAGTGCACATTTTCATTACGTAACACCATTCTCATATTGTCGGTTGTACGACTTGAACAATATCACCAACCTCTTGTTGCTTGTATATGAATAATTTGTCATTTCTAACTTTTCAAATGTGTCATATTCTTACGAATAAGGGTGGCAATAGGTAGGATCTAGGTAAGATACTATAATACCCGACACCATATCCATACGAGTAAAAATTTTAATTTTCATTTTCATACTCATTAGGTACTTGTATACCCTTACATGCTACACCCACGATACACATTTTACTTATGTATAGAAATAATAAATCAATATCTTTTACACAAAAATAAATGTAATATGAAAAACCAGTTAATATAACATTAAACATAGAACAAAGTATAAAATATGAGTTTAATTCTTATACATTGTCAGTGTAAAAGATTTTTACACTGACAGTCAATCATGACTTCTCATTTATGTGACTTTTAAAGTAGTAATGAGTAAAATCAACAAATTTACCATGAATAAAGGGTTGTGATTGAATGTCAGTGTAAAAATCTTTACACTAACAGTGTATACCAATTAAACTCATAAAATATTCCCTAAAGTTTTATATGATTATACATAAACTTTTTTTTTTTACCATAACATTAAATAATGTTATAAGTTCATTAATAGTCATTTTATAAATCACAATTTGTTGTAAATTTGTTTTTATTATTAAATTTGCATAAAATATATTATATGTCTCTTCTTATTCTATAATTATATATTTATAGGCTTATTCTATAATTATATTATAATGAAATAATATTTTAGCAATATTTTTCAGCCAATTATAATTATAAAGTATTATAATATAATTATATTAAATAATATTATACATAAATATAATGTGTACTATAGTACCTATACCCGCCCCCATACCCACATAATTTTTTGGGTAATTACTCGCTCCACATGAGAGTATTTTGCTGGTACCCGTATGGTCTAGGTCAATTTTACATCCCTACCTGCGAACCAAGCGAAGGACCAAACTCGACTTAGCCCTGATATAGGTCTAAAAGCTGGTAACAATGACTCTGAATCATATTATGCAAGGATGTGGAGATTCATAACTAAGCACATAATCTTGCCTAAACTTGAAATGAAAATTTACAGTTCAAAAACATGTGTTATCCTGTTTCTCTTGCCTCGCCACAAAGCACACAACCTTCATCATCTTCTCAAAGAGTACTTCTCTTACAAAGATTGCTCCTTGTTGGCATCTTATTTGCTTCTAGTTTCCAAGCCAAACATTGTATCTTTGGAGGAACCCTTTTCATCCATATTAGCTTGTAAAAATCATCTTTATGATACGACCTTGTCAAAGCCAAGATCTTGTATACAGATCTCACAGAATACTGACCTGATCCTTTAACCCTCCAGCTTTAGCTATCTTGGAACCCCCTAGTCAACCTTACAGCCTGTAGTATATGGCTTAACTCTTCTACCTTACCTTCTCCCACACAAATGATTTCTTCCTCCAATTCCATTTCTAACTCATCCCATCCCCTCCCACATTTCCTTTACTGTAATGTTCTTATCAACTACTAGCTTAAATAGTCCAGGATATTGATCTCTAAAATGCTGACCCCTAACCATTTATCTCGCCAAAATATGATCAAGCTCTCATCCCCAACTTACGACATGCATTTTGAGTCCACCAATACCCGCCCCTTTATAGAGTTTATACCAGTCCATCACCTAGAGCACATCTTACTCTGAAACTCCCACTGGCCTTTCTTGGATTGATACGTGATTTTTAGAATTGGATTCCACATCCTATTTCCTTCTGTAACTAATCTTCACTTTCATTTCCCTAATAGTGCAATATTGAACTTCTTCAACTCCCTCAACCCTAACCTCCATTCATCTTTTGGCCTACATACTCTATCCCATGACACCCAATGCAATTTCCTACCCTTTTCCCCAATCTTCATCTTTTATTTCCCTAATAGAGCCTTGAAGAACGAAATATGGTATATTGGCAATGCAGACAACACAAGTTTGATAAGCACAACCCTGCTACCATTGAGAGAAATTTATTTTCTCATCCAGCCAGCCATTTACAAACTGCCTCTAGTACAGGCTTCCATGTCTTACACAAAGATAGATTTGCCCCTATTAGCAAGCCCATGTATCTAAAGGAACATCCCCCACCTTATAGTTTAGCAAGACCAATACATTTTGAAGCCACTATGCGTACACATTAACTCCTAGTAAATGGATCTTGTGAAAATTGACCTTCAACCTCAATATAAACTCAAAATTTTGCAAGATTGCTTTAATTACTTCTATAGTCTCCCAATTATATGTGTACTAAAAATATAGTTTCATCAACAAATTGAAGGTATGAAACACACACTTTGTTTTTTCCTACCAGGTATCCCTTCTACAAATCCTTCTCCATACCACCTGTAACATCTGACATAGGTCCTCTATTGCTATAACAAATAAAAAAGGTGAAAGGGGATCCCCTTGCTTAAAGCTCTTTTTAGTGTCAAATTCCTCTGTTGGACTATCATTCACCAGCATAGACATTCTTGCTGAGCTCACACATTCCTTGATCCAGTTTATCCATCTCCCTCCAAAACCCATCCTTTCCATTACGTCCCACAAATAATTCTAGTTGACAGAATCATGTACTTTTTCAAATTTTACTTTCAAGCAAACAAGGTTCTTCCTCCTTCTCTTGGCCTCATCCATCATTTCATTGGCCAGAAGAACCCTGTCTAGTATTAGTCTACCTTCCATAAAAGCTGATTGTGCTCAGAGATAAAAAAGAGCATACCCTCCTTTATTCTTATTGCCAACACCTTTGTTGAGACCTTATACATGCATCCCACTAATGCGATTGGATAATACTCACTAATACATTGAGAATTGTTCTTTTTAAGAACTAGCGTGATGAAGTAGCTATTTGAGCTTTTAATGAGTTTGCAACATTTGTGGAGTTCATAAAAAAATCCAAAAAATCATATGTACCAAATGCCAAAATTCCTTAAGAAATAAAACATTTATACCATTCGAACCTGGGCTTTTATTGCTATCACACTCCAACACTGTTGTCTTTATCTCCGATTCTATAAAAGGCTTTTTCAAACTCTCCTTTAACTTCTTTATTAGCTTTCAAAACTGAACGTACATCTTTGGGTGAACATGAACCTTTTCCTTGAAATGATTTGCAAAGTGTTCCTTGATCTTTTCCTTTAAGAGATCCATCTCCACCACCTACTCCTCATCAAAATTTAAGCCTTATTCCTCATTTTGTTTTCAACATTTCAAATAAACTATTGGTGCAATCCAAATTTCACTTTCTTTGATCTGTCTCTATGAGGTTCCAAACACCCAAGAAGATGGTTGATAGAAGGAAGAAGATTGAGGTGGTAGCACTACTCCTAGAAGGAGATAAGCCAAAAAATTATTGAAGTTTGTCACAAGGGAAACAACCCTTGATATAAGCCACTAGGAAAAGCTCTCTAGATTAAGAAAGATAAAAACACTTTACTAAGAATATGGATAAAAAAGAGACCTTAATCATTCAATTCAAGTGTGAGGATACATGAGAAATGACGGGGTATTTATAGGTGGGGAGAAGGGAGTGGGTGGTTAGGATTAGGAGAGCTTAACACAAGGTTAAGTCTCCTAATCATGATCTCCCAACATAAGCAACAAACTAACCAAGATGCCCTCCTAATCTAGCACCTAAAATAAGGGGAGAGAGGGAGCATATGAAGCTTTGTGTTGGTCATGCTTTGTGTGTTGCAAAGAAGAGTGCAAAAACAAGCTAGGGGTGTTGAAATAACCCACACACCAAGATATGGGTTGCACCTCTTTCTTCTCATGCTCTACAAAATAACTAAAGACACATCTTGTCATAACAAAGGAAAATGGCCAAAATACAAAGCCTAACTAGCAAACTAACTCACGCCCCTAATTCTAGACAAGACTAAAATTATTTACAAGTAAAATTAAATCAAGACTATGGCCTAAAGTTTTCAATGAACTTCATCCTAGTCATGTCTTCCTCCAATGAAAGTATTTAGTGATACCACCCTCTTCACGTGGCCATTGCATCCTTCATTTTTGTCTAGAAAACGAGCACTTACTTCCCACTCATTTTCTAAAATTCTTAATTTTATGCTTTCTTAATTGTATCTCATCCACCTTCAAACCTTCCCGCTCTTCTTGCAAGTATAATTCTTTAATATCTTCCCTTTCCATCTCAATTTGCTTTTCAATGTCCTTGAACTCTTCCTTGTTCCATTCCTTTAGCTTCCCTTTTATTAGTTTCAATTTCTCCTTCAGAATGAAAGTTTTCCTACCCTTTTATCAAGTAGATCCGTCTCATGAATAAACTTGTTAAAAAAATCATTTTTGTCTCCTTGTTATGATTCTCCACCCCCTTTTTTTCCTATTCACATCTAATGGCATTGAAATCACCCATAATACACGAACAACCCCCACCTCTCACCTTTTTGTTCCTTTTTATAGCCTCTCGACAAGAGAATTTCAACCCCCCACTCATAAGGGGTATAAACATTAACCATGTGTACAAAATTATCTTTTCCTTGCCATGTTCTTGCGACTCTCACAAAATAAATGTCTTTATACCATTTTGACAACTTAAACTTCTATAGATCCCACATTGTCAGCAACCCTCCAGATGAATTGTTCAATGGTTTGAAGCACTATCTTACTTCTGAATGCCCCGAAGATATTCACACAACGTTTTTTCTATCCTTTCCAGCTAAGTTTCCTGCAAACAAACAATTTTCAGCCTCTAAAATTGCATCATCTCCTACTTCTTGAGTAGTCCCCTAAACATTTAGTGAAATCACCTTCATTGACAACCCTTCACCTCCCCACCCTTATTTGCTGTCTATCCCACTTCTCCAGTTCAACCATTCTAACTAATTGATAAGTTTACGTCACCATCACAAGCAACCTCCAATTGTTGACCAATTTTCCACATCCTTTCAGCTACTTCTTTTATACCCCTATTCCAACACCAATTTATTTCCGTTTTGGACATCACTTTTCCTTCCAAGATGGTACTGATATCTGAACTTTCTTTTTCCAACTTTCACACCTTTTTCCTCATTCCCTTTCTCAGCTTGCCCCATCGTCTGATATTTTCCCCTTTAGATTATGAACCCCCTCATCTGCAACCCCAACCTCAACCTCCACCAAACCGCCATTCCCCTTTGCACCTCCCTGGGGATCTCCCTCAATGCCTGTCTCATTGCTCCTTACAAATTGATTAACAAGTTCCTTGTGAGTCATAAAGGCCTCTGCAGTTGAGCATTCTAGATCGACCAACTCATTCATTATGAATCCCTTCACATCGCTTCTATGAATTCTATTTCCCTGCTTTTGATATTGGTCGTTGCTTGACACAAGGAATGTGTGATCTAATGTAGAAAGTTCCCTGAATCTACAACTTGAGTGTAAACCATATGATACCTATATGCAGAAAGTGAATCAAGACTGTAATTGACATTAGTGACCCATTCAGATGTACCTTCCTTATCACACATGAATTCAGTGGTTGCCTCCTTCAGGTGCACAAACCGTTCTTCATCTTGAACCAAGTCTAGCACAATCCTATGTGATTGAAACAAAGATACCAAAAAACTAGTCCCTCCCACTACAATGACACTACTCATACCCTCATAAGGCAACCTAGCACTCCCATTAGGACACCCATTACTTGATGTGGTTGGACAAGTTTCAACAAATAGGGCACTTGGTCCTCTAATGCATGTGTCAGAACAAGTTGCAATGTGCGAAAGGTTAGGTCCTTCACAAATACACTTGTTGGGTAACATGCATTCCATTGTGGCATTCCAACCTTGCTGAAGCCTTGGCCTCCATTTTACTGACATGCATTCCATCGTGGCCCCCATTCCACTAGTCCCATCTAAATTATCTTCTCGAATTTTAATCACTCCAACATCTAACTCATTTTCATCTAAAATTACTGCACACTACCCCATCCCATTATTATGCCTAAGATTTGTTGTCAACAATATCTTTCTTGACATAACATCATGAGCTTCACCATTACCAAAATTACACTCCTTAATGGCTTCTTCCACATTTTTTGAATGATTCATTTTAGTATCTTCACCGCACGATCCCTTCTGTTTATACGAATCAAATTCAATGTTTGAATAAGATAGCATGACTTCATGGTCTGACCACCGCTTTAACCATAAAATACAATCCTATTCTGATGACTCTAATCTAGTTGCCTTCACATAATAATTCACAAAAATGGTTGAGGTAAACACCTCCTTCACCACCCGAGCTACAAACATAATTTCATTAATACTCACATAAAGCATCAAATTAATCAAATTTTGGTTCATAGTACTAATGAGTATAGGGCAACATCCATTCATTGCTGGAAAACTAAGCACTCATCTGCCATTAAAAAACTCCCCAAATTGCAAACCCTATACTAGAAAAAAATTAGTATTCCATGCCTGAACAGATACTCTTTTGAACAAAACCCAGACAAACCTTTCACTAGCCACAATAGTTTGTTTGCATGGTGATAACTCATAAAAATAAGATTCCAATAAGGACTTTGTCCCCTTTACTAGTTCTTCTAATACTTCCTCCTTTACTGGTTTTAGCAGTACCATGTCCCCTCCCATTAGAATGAGATGGATTGAATTTATCCCTTCCCATCAAAGCCATTCATACAGAGCATAAATTATTTCTAGGGCATTTACTTGACAAACATAACATCTCTCAAACTCTCAAACATAAAATAGTTTTAAATTCTCAACGATATCATAAATTTAATTATTTTATTTTTTATAAAAAATGTTAAATTAATATTATTTATAGGGAAAAATCTTAATAAAAAATATTATCAAAGACAAATTTTTTCTACAAATATTCAATAGAGTAAAAAAATCATGATACATATATTAAAATTAAATTATTAAATATATTTTTATGATAAAATAATTTTCAATTAATTATCCAAAAATATTATAAATTAAATTATTTTTATTTTTTATAAAAAATAATAAATATTATTTATGGGAAACAATCTTATTTGACACCATTATGAACAACAAATCTTCTTCAATGGTTATTTAACACAATTGTCTTTTAAAGACTCAACAATATAATTTCATATATCATAATTATTTTAACAAAATATTTTTATAAAAATATTTAAAAGTTAACTACTAAATAATATACAAATTTAATTAGTTTTGAATTATTTTATTATAAAAACTATAAATGTTGTTTATAGGAGATAATCTTACTTGATACCTTATAGATAAAAAAAATATTTTATATTTTTCCTTCTATGCTTTCTTTCTTTGTTTTTATGTTCTCTTCTTATTATTTTATTTCTTGATATATATTTTTTTCATAATTTTCTTCAATATTAAAAATTAGATTAAACTACAACAATATCCCTTGAACTTTTATCAAAATTACCCTTAATATCTCTTTTTATTTTCATACATTAACTTCTTGTAAGTTTAAAAATATTATATTAACACTTTGTATATGTTTGAAAACATAATACTAACATTTGTCTCAAAGATGGAAATCCTTTAAGCATAATTTGTATTCCATTTTTTGTTTCCACCAATTAAGAAATATCATGTCAATTAATAAGCTATACAAGGGCATCTATGATGAAAGCAATTTATTTGAATTACTTTATGCATTAAAAATTGTGTTAAGTGATCCTCATAATGTCATGTTAACATTAGCCCCCTATTCGACAAAAAAGTGAAGAGTATAAAGTTTCATGTGAAAAAAAAAGAGAGGAAAGTTACACTTTATTTTGTTCATTAGCAAAGAAAGTAGCAACTAAAGTGTCATTAATTTGGTGGGTCTCACATGTTTAATTTTTCACTCAAAACAAGCATGGAAAGGAAGTAAAATGTAAAAAAATGACTATTTCAAAATTATTCTTTCTTTATAAAAGGGAAGTTATAAATATATCAGTAATTTTATAATTGTAACAACTTTAATTTATAAATTGACTTTTTCTCCCACTTTCTTTCGTTTTCTTTTCTCACAACCCACCGTAGCCCAAGCAACTTAAACACAATTCACTCTAACAGAAAGAAATTTATCTTTTATATTTTTTATTTTCATTCATCAATTGTGTTAGGTGGTCCTTATATTAAATATATTATTTTAATAGGAATTTATTTTTCCTCATTAATTGTATTAAGTAATCCTCATATTAAATATATTATTTTAATATAAAGCAACAATTACTTTATCAAGCAACTCAACCTCAACTTTAAGCGACAACAACTTATTGTGTTGCATAGATGCGCTTTAATAGTAAAAAAAATCATTAAATGACATGAAGTTTCTTGATTGGTGAGGATAAAAAATGGGACATGAATGAGAGACAGAGAATTTTCATCCCGATTTCAAACCTTACTTTATCACTCCCCAAGGGTGCAAAAACATTAATGGTTCAAAAATTAAGAGTTACATGTGTAATTACAAATTTTTTTTTAAGAGTATTGCTATAGTTTGTGTTGGAATTAAAGGCTTGGAAAGCTTGAGAAGCCATCTAGTCCTTTGAAGTTCTTTGAGATTTTGGTTTTAAAGATGTATAATGCTTTTGATTTCTTGTTTTTGCACAAATCAATTTTATGGTACCAAATACTTTTGATATGTGTTATTTGTATTGTGTATTTAGATAGGCATGAGAATATGTTTGGGAAGTTTAGAAATAGATTGCATAGGATGGGAAGTGCTGAAAAATCTTCAAAAGTGAAAATTATGGGTAAGGTAATCAATTACCTTATTATGATAATCGAATACCCTTCGAGAAATTTGGGTATTGAGATTACTGCTCTCTGTGGTAATCGATTACCTGATAATCGATTATTCCAAAGAACTTGCATTTTTAACTAGTTTTGACCAGCATATCAAGTAATCAAGTAGAAAATTGATTACCCTGATTTAAAACTCATATAAAAGCATTTCCAAACTGATTTTAACTAACTTTCAAAAGGTCATTGAGTGTTTGCTGCTCTTAACTGTTTTACCCAAATTCTCTAAAAAAATTATGCCTATTTTTTATGATTTGTAGGTACAAGAAATTCAAGATTCAAGGAAGAGACTACTTTAAGATTTGATCTATCTTGCTGGGTATTCATCACTACAAGTGAAAATTATGGGTAAGGTAATCGATTACCTTATTATGATAATCGAATACCCTTCGAGAAATTTGGGTATTGAGATTACTGCTCTCTGTGGTAATCGATTACCTGTATTGATAATCGATTATTCCAAAGAACTTGCATTCTTGACTAGTTTTGAGCAGCATATCAAGTAATCAAGTAGGAAATTGATTACCCTGATTTAAAACTCATATAAAAGCATTTTCAAACTGATTTTAACTAACTTTCAAAAGGTCATTGAATGTTTGCTGCTCTTAATTATTTTACCCAAATTCTCTCAAAAAATTATGCCTATTTTTTATGATTTGTAGGTACAAGAAATTCAAGATTCAAGGAAGAGACTACTTTAATATTTGATCTATCTTGCTGGGTATTCATCACTACATGTGATATTATTTTATACCCTATTTTGTGTTTTTTCACAATCTTTGATAATCTCTTGAGGTGTTCTTGAGATTGTTGTGAAATTTTGCAACGGGGAATTGCAAGTGAGGCGTGTTTTTAATGGTAGGGTGTCACGGTGTAGCAAACTCTTGTGGGATGCAAGAGGAAACCTTTTCGTTTGTGGTTTGAATCTTTTCGGGTGTAAAATCTGTGTGTGTGGTGTGCATGTACTGAGATTTTAGTGAAAAATAGATTAGCAGAAGACTAAGTCTGAAAACTGGATGTAGTCAAGTTGACCAAATCAGTATAAATCACTGTGCAATTTCTCTTTTCTCTATACTCTTTAATTTTGAATTTTATTTAGATCTTGGATAACCATTGATTGAGTTTTGCAACTTAAACAATTTTCTACAGTTTTCTTGCAACGGATTACAGTTGACAATACTTTTATTTGATATTGGGTTTGGGTAATTGATATAAGAATTGTGAGTTTTAAATTTGATTCAATTCTTTATCTACCCATTTCTTTTGTGTTTGATAAAATTATTGGTGCAATTTATATTGTATTTTCATTGATTGCAATTGTAAATCATTATTGAAGGAATTGTTATATATATCAAGTTTATTGTCAAATGCATTAAAAGAGTTGAATTGAAAAACCCATTTTTGTTAAACAAGAGAGATTTGGAAATTTTTGAAAAGGGGCATATTTGAACTACTATGATATTGATGAATAGAAAAGCTTTTGGAAAATAATTTGGTAAATTTATTCAAACCCCCTTCTAGATTCTTCCCGGGACCAACAATTTGCTCTAAAAATCATAATTTAAAATATTTTAAAATTTAAATACATGTAATTTTAATAAGATGTCTTTTCACCTAATATTTTGAATGAAATATTTTTAAAAAAATTAATATTTCTACTAAAGAATATTTATATAATGTTGAAATTTTCTTACTAAAAATTAATGTAAATCTAATTAAGTAATATATTTATTACAATATAATGCTTAATAACTTCTTACCTTAAACATTTTTTTATAAATATTTATATAATAATGTTATAATTTTTATATAAATATATTTAAATTAAATTATATACAATTAAATGACTTACTTTGTATATCATAAATTAAATTATTACAAAATGTGTGAATCAACTAATATACGATTATTTTAGCGTAGATATGCGATATGCGGTTGTGTTAAAGACGCAAAGAGAACAATTTAAACATTTGTAGAGTATATATATATATATATATATATATATATATATATATATATATATATATAGATAGATAGATAGATAGATAGATAGATAGATAGATAGATAAATAGATAGATAGAGAGAGAGAGAGTTTAATTGGTATAAATTGTCAATCAATCATAACTTTTCATCTATGGGACTTTTAAACTACTAATTAGTAAAGTCAACAAACTTACCATGAATGAAGAATTATGATTGAACATCCGTGTAAAAAATTTTTACATTAACAGTGTATACCAATTAAATTCATATATATATATATATATAGACACTATAATTTTGCTCATGATGCATGACTACCGCTGGTCCAAGAAGATTTTGGACATAGAGGAAATCAAACATGGTTTCTCGTGTTAACAATGTTAGAAAAATATTAATTGAACAACATGACTTCTTCCATTTACTAATTTGATTTAAACTCATATTGGTGAATAGTTTTACCATCAATAATAATTTTGTATAAGGTTGTCTGTTGTGAATGATATTGTTATCTATATCGTAAATAAATTATTTTTATATGTAAAATTTATTATTTTTTAAATATTTGAAGAAAAGAAAAATTAAATAAGAAAAAGAGAACAACATATTGTTTTATACGTGTTTATAAAACTACATAAAGAATGAAAAAATTATAGTGTCATATATATATATATATATTATATTATGAAAAAATAGTTTTGAATGTTTTACTAAATAATATTATGAAGTAAATTAGTTTTAATTTCTTTTGTAGAAATACTGTAAATATCATTTATATAATTACATGGCATCATTACAAGCAAAATCATTATAGATGTCAAAACTTTTTTCTATGAATATTAATACAATTTATATTAAAGATATAACAATATTTATTTACACTTTAGAATCATATAATTTTTATTTTATTTTCTTAACAAAAATCAATTTGATTTTTTAAGATAAAAATCAAATTAATTTTAAAAAAACATATAAAATGACTTTATATGTGTGTAATGTATACTCATTGTCGTTTGTATGATAAATTTTATGTAACCACTTATAAATAGACTTATAATTCTACTACTTATGATCGAGAAAAGAGAGACCATAATTTAGTAACGGGTATTTATAATACATTTTTTTTAACATACTATTAATTAAAAAATAACAAACTAATAAAATAACAAAACTAACGTATGTGGGGAGACGAGGATGGAGAGATTGTAAATTCGAATTTCTCAACTGAAAAAACTAACAATTAACATTTACATATAAAAAAGCATATTATTTGTTAAAATGTTTTACAAACTATAATATTAAGATTAAAAAAAACATTAGACATATGATAGCATAAAAAATCATGTTTTTCATTCTTACTATTAACCAAAAAATTAACATTTATCATCTTTGATCTATAAAAAAAATTGTGTTTATCAGCAAATTTCAACAAAAAATAAAAGTTATAAGAGAGTAAACATTACTAACATTGCATATATATAAATTAGTGGGTAAAATTCATTTAATAACTTAATTTTTAACTATATTGTACATTTAAGTATAATTTATAACAACACATACATATTATGTTAAAAGAAAAAATAAAAATTGTGAGAGCACTTACCCTACTCTCTTGTTAATAGATTATCCCTGCTTATTACTAATACTTTTATCATATAATATTACTTTTTCTAATATTTAAATTTAATAATATTTTATAGGTACTGTGCTAGTAATCTTGTGAAAGAATTACAGCAAATATGCTAAAAGACTTTTCGTGGGAGCTAGTTTTTATTAAAATATTTTTAATTACTTAAATCTGAGATTAATAATAAGAGAAAAAGATAAAAACACTTATATATTATACTAACTATTAATCACAACATTTATTATATGGTAAGTTTTGTTAATTTTACCAATTAATACTTTAAAAATCATATAAACAAAAAGTTGTAATTTACTGTCAGTATAAAACTCTTTTATACTAATATTATATAAATTTTAAACTCTTATAATAATGTGAGCATGTTTGGTATTAGACATTTCAATTGTTTTTTATAATTTATGTTATTTTAAAAAATTTTAACATGTTTGAAGATATAGATTATCTGTGAAAAAAGCTTTTCTAACGAAATTTAAGTTATTTTGTAGAATGTTGCCTAGTCAACTGTTGATTATTTCATAGCAACTTTTTAATTAGATGACTTACAATTGAACATTGGATTACTTGATATATTATTGTGTCTGTGTAACTCTTATCATAAATACTTGTTAGTTTGTTTTTTTTATAAGCGATGAAATTTATTAAGAGCCGGTGCTAAGAAAGATTGCATACCTATCTCTAGAAGAATGGCCCAAAAGGTTAATAATTATTTAGATACCAAAAAAATATCTAATCGACAATTAACTCCAACTAAAATATCCTGATAAAGCCAAAAAAAATAAAAAATGAGACAGACACGAAAGCATCCTTCATGTCACCAACCCTCTATCCTTCAAGTATGTCACCCAAAATTATATGATGAATGAACCCTCTAAACTTGAGATATAAAAGTGTTCTCTGTACTTAGCCAAAAAATTATTCACCCACAACCAATCAAATTTACACCCAAAACTCAAAAAAGAACATCCTATATATAATTAAAATGAAAACGATTTAACAAGATTGCAGTTGAAAGGAAAACTAGTCCAGCATAAAACGAATGAATACATGTTGCAAGATTAGTATACCATTTATCAAAAGAATGCTCCGAACTCGGATAACGACCCTTAAGTCAGTTCCATACAAAAGTAAGTATTTAGTGAGAAACCATGGATAAATCAAAAGGTTAATTTCTAAAATTGCAATTATTTTTCATGTTCCATATGCTTCATGTAATCGTTAATCATATTACTTCCCAAAGTTGTCTTGAGCTAGCCAGACCATGCTAAAGAAGACGTTTTCAAAAGTGTGAAATGGTGCTATCATGCAGTAAGAATTCCACAATGGTCACACTAAGACAACTAAACCGGAAAGGATAAAAAATAAGTAAATAAAACATGATTTGCTGATTCTATATGTTAGTGGCAGATTCTTAATAGTTTTATTTGTGTATGTGTCGTCCTTCTGTGTGTAGAACATTGGCTCATGCGTCTAATAAGTGGCACCTGACTGTTCCCAGTTCAGTTGAATGGAAGTTACCAGCATTCATTGGTAGGAACAAGTTGAAAAGTAAGAGTGACAGAGTCTAATCTGGAAAATAATCCCCCTTATAAATAAGACGGAGAACGGGGAATAATTTGGGAAATATCCGATTTCAGGGATCATTTGTGACTTTATAAAAAGGACAAGTCGTGTCTTCCTACTGCAAAATTCCTTGGAGTTGTAGATTCCTTCTTTTTGGTAGTCTATCCCTAAGTAGTCTCTAACCAAAGAAACCTTTGGTTGAGTCTTAGCTTTAAAAAATGAGTGAATAGATTTAAGGAATGAGAATGTGACCTTTTGAACCTATAAAGCTACTTTGTAGAAAATACATAATAAAATCCTAAAGAATTTGGAAACCATATCCTCGAGTTTGAAACCCCTTAGTCACAACCTCTAACTCTACCTCGAGTTGTTTTGATATACTCTCTTACATGAACCCACCTTCTCTGCACACACTTCATTGATTTGGGCATCCTTTTATAAGGAGTTTAAGTACAACCTATTATATTTTTTCTACGAACATTTATCTTCCAACCATATGTCTTTTGAGAAGAATAGTGAATTATCATCCCCAACCTTACACTTTGATAAATCTTCGAACTATCTTTGATTATTTATAGCACTACAAATTTTCTTGAAATCACACTATCATACTAACATGTTGATGAACACTTGTTAGTGCATATCTTATAGTTAGTTAATAGTTATATTTAAATTTTAACTTTTTTCATAATTTTGTTATTAACATTTACTTACAACAATAAAAACAATATTCTTAAAATATCAAGAAAATTATTAATATTTGATGGGGACAAGTTGATAATGGAAGAAAATGCTACTAGAAAAGAACAAAAAAAAAGTGTATTAGGTGATTGGACATAAGTGGTGAGTTTTGAGACATATGGAGAAAAGAATAAATATTATAGATAAGAGTGAGGTGATATTAGATAAGAAATTCATGATAAATAAAAAATTATGTTTGTCACAAAGAAAATGAAGGATTATAGAAGGAAGATGTGTATCATAAAATTTTGGAAGAACGTAAGTGATGAGATTCTTGGATGTGTAGAGAAAGAAATAATATTGTAGATAAGAGAGGAGATATATCCTTTAAGAAATGAAAAACAATTATAATAATATTTTAAAAAATATTTGAAATAAATATAAGAAGAAAGATGTATTAATAGTATAGAGGTATAAATAACATGAGCCCTTATATTACCCTTTCATTGTTCTTTAGGGGCATAGTTTTATACATGCACAAAAAAAAATGTCTTCACACTTTTTATAGAAATATTCTTAATTATGAGTTAAGTATTTCATTTATTTTAATTTTGGTTTGTCCTAACATTTCCATTTCTCAAACAATATTTGTATATCAAACACGAGTTATAAGGTTGGTCTAGTGGAAAAGCCACATATGGGGGGAGAAGGGGAGAGAGAGCTATCATGAGTTCGAATCTCTCCATTAACAAAAACTAACATATGTAGTTTTTAATAATAGGTAAAAAATGTATGAATTAAATAAGTAAGAGAAATATTTAAGTTTTACTTAAATTATTAATGGAATTGATATGTGATGGGTTAATGTTGGTGTTAATGTTTTACGATGGTATTCAAATGATGGTTAGAAGGGTGGAGAGGTGAGAATTATTATTATTTTTTTTGTTTCAGGAAGTTTTGGTGGAGTTTCGAGAAGTTTTGGAATTCGTTTAGAGGAGGTGCAAATAGTAAACTAACAATTACTATACATACCCTCATTTCTTCTTTCTTTCCTATCTTTTCTTCTTTCTTCAAAACATTTTCTAATTCTGCAAGTTTTTCTCAATTTCACTCATCATTTCTCTTACTTTATGCCAACTTTGGCCTCTTGCATGGTTGTGGTTTTGTTGACGAATCGAATGCAGACTCTTCTATTGTTTCTGATTCGAAGTGGTGATCAATATAGGTATGTCTGATTATGGTTATCAATTTTTTTTTGTTTGTTTTCGATCCTTTCATTCTCGTTAAAAAGGGAATTTGTTTGGAAATTCTAATTTTCTTAGGTTCCTATTGAAATTGGGATTTCTATCAAGTTCTAGGAGATTTCTTCAGGTTGATTCTTCCTTTTCTATCAAGCCAACTTTTAGAGAGAGAAATAGGTAAATGGGGCTTTTTTATTGATTTTAATTTATGGAACTGTGATTTAGTAATTGAGAAGTTGAGTGTTTTTTATTAAGAGAGTTTTTGATTGTGGTTCGAGCAATATATGAAATTGTGTATTGTTTGTGAAGGATGATTCATGAATTGTGCTATTTAGAATTATATGATTGAGCTATTTGAGATAACATGTATGTCGATTATAAATGCGTAATCATTAAGTATTTTATTGAATGCATGGTGATGTGTTGAGCTGATACATGTTTTAAGAATTGGCAAGTGATTGTTGATATATTATTTTGTGATTCATATTGTGGTGATATATATGAAATGAGATGTTATGTTGATGTGATGAGTTGTTGGAATTATATTTGTGGATAATTAGTGATTGTAATTCATTAATAAAGAGTATTAATCAATTGTGTTGTGGGTTGTTATAAGGAGGTAACAGAACCCTTGAGGTAATACATGAATTAGGGAGATGAATAGGTTTAAGTGATTTTGGTGCTAAGGCCTTATTTCAGGTGATGATGCAGTGTTAGGACTCTATGTAAGTTAATAATACACTAGTGTCAGGACCCTGTTTCGAGCAATGATACATCATAGGATATACTCAGATAACAACATGATGTGGTGTTATGGTCATGTTTCGAGTTATGATACACCAGACATTAGTTAGTTATTTAATGAGTATGCTCAAACTTTAACTAATTATTGGATGGGTCAGATAGATACCAAATATAGTGTGAAGAAGTCAGATGAGTCACTACCTTGATATTCGAATTCAATGTAGTGAGTTTTTTCACAAAGCATATAGTTATGTGATTGTGGAATTGAGTGGTTATGAGTATTGGTAATCCGTGATTATGAGTTTGAAGACTATGAATTGAATTAACTATTGATTGATTTATGTGATGAATATATTATTAATTATTTACATTATCCTTGTTTGATATGATGTTTTATACTACATTAAGCTTACCCTTATATTGTTTGTGTATTCTGTATGACTATAATAGTCATGCTATGCACGGGAGTAGATGGTAGCAGTGGTTTGCAGAGGCGAGATGGGTAGGACTAAAGAAAAGGGTGGTTTGCTAGGCATCAAAAAGAGTATTTTGGTTGTATACATTGTCCATATAGTCAATCAGTAAAAATATGTTGTATTAACTTGAGTGGGTCTATAATATGAACTTATACAAAGATTTTGTCAGTAATAACTCTTTTGAAGACTTGAAAGAAAGTTGAGTATATGTATGAATGTATGCAAAAACTGGAAATGTGATCCTTAACAGGTTTGGTACTAGTTAGGTTGATTAAATATAATTTGATCTTATATGGCATTGTAAGGAAATAAGTATGTTGGAATGTCACACATGGTTAGAAGACTTATTGTGCATTAATTAAGTGAATTTTGCAACTGATATTCTACAATTTGCATGGTCTCGTTGGGCGGTGAGTCTCGCTTGGAGAAGATTCGTCTTTGGTTAGGAATTGGTTAGAATTATGTCAAGCGAGAGATTTCATCCAATGCAATTTACTCTTTGTTTAGAATTAAACAAGGCTTTCACGCAGCGACATGTTTTGTTGAGCGAAGTCCCTCTACTGGGTCAACTTGTTACAGGGTTCTCGTTGGATGAGCTACCCTGGATCTCGTTGGGCAAGGAGTTGTTGTATGTGCTTTGTTGTATCTAGTGAAATTTGAGTTATATACTTAGTTGTACATTATGTTAGAATGATTGCTTTGTGATGAAATTTTATACTTTGGTATTTTAGGTTATAAATTATATGAGAAATGAATTAGACTTTATCAATAAAAAATTATAAATAGTATTAGTATTTTGGGATGTTACATTAACAACTAACATTTGTTTATAAAAAAATTGTACATCAAACACATCTTTTAATATAGTTCATTCTGGTATTTCCATTTAATTTAATGTGGTTGATTTTCCTTCTTTGGCAATGTTATGAAAAAATCCTTTTTAAATATTACAAAAAAAACAAAGTCACACATTGCCTATAATATTGAGAGGTGTATATATTCAAAGTAATTAACAAAATTTGGTAAAGAAACTAGCAAATGAGGAAAGTCTCGTGCACATGAACTTGCACTTCATAGGCTTATTTTAGTGCAAATTTGTTGATTTGTCCCTCTATACACATGATTAAAAGTTCTTGCAAACCTTTTGCAAGATAACTCACCTCTTTCTCTCTTCCCCATCTTTTTATTTTCTTGTTGTGTTTTGGTAGTTCTACCTTTGTACCGTCGATGCATGTTGGAAAGTTCCTATTAAATCCTAAGAGACTTGCAGGGTATTGAATAAGTCTTTTAGGACAATACTTAATGCACCCCATGAAGTTATGGTTGCTTATTTTGTAGGAGGATTTACAACATGCAATTAGTTTCTCTACAACACGTGTTGCTTATTTGAGAGATGTATATATTCAAAATAGTGAACAAGACTTGGTAAAGATGCTAACAAGTGAGGAAAATCTAGTGCACATAAACTTAGAGTTCATGGATATATTGCAATACAAATTTGTTGGTTTTCCATCTATGCACGCAATTAATGGGCCTTGTGAAACCTTTGTGACACAACTCACCCCCTTTCTTTCTCTTTTCCATCTTGTTTATTTTCTTTTGTGTTTTGGTAGTTCTAGTTTTGTACTCTCAGTGCATACTAAGAGGTTCTTGTTGAATTCTTAGAGACTTACAAAATATTATTGAATAAGTCTTTTAGGATAGTGTCTAATACATCTAAAGAAGTCATGTTTGCTTATTTTGCAAGAGGATTTACAACATCCAACATATGTTGCTCTATCTAATTGTCCCCCTTTCAAAAATGTGATTTCTATGTTATATATGGTTGTACTTAAGGACACATCAGTTGAAGCATATTCTTTTTCTTAATTAATCGAAGCAAAACCTCTTCCCAAATTATCATTTTAGATTAATTTTAGGAGGACAAAGTTTAAGGCAAAACTTTGATCTCCTAATTTATGGTAGAGAGAAGTTTTTATTTTTGAACTCAAATTACAGGTTCAGATCTATTTGGTTCCACTTTACAACCCTATGTATTACCTATTTTGCTTGTTTTTATATTGGTTCTTCTTAACCCAAAACTATGTCCAATTGCTTTAACCATCAAGGTTCTACTATTTTTCACCAAGATACTAGTAGTATTCTCAAGTCACTTTTAGCTTATCCCTACTTAATATTTACAATAATCAATTCAAGTTAAGATATAAATATTATTTTATACCAAGTTTAGTCTCTTATCTAAACTTTTATATTTAGAAGTTTACAATGATAAAACAACTTACAACATTAGCAAATGGAAATGAAATGAAGCTAAAGTTTATAGTTTTAGGATATACAAATAATAAAGAGTTTTCTAAGAAGCTTTTTAATCTAAAGCTTTTTGGAAGTTACAAGAATATATAGAGTAAAAGGTTTCACAATAGGTGTTTTTCATAACTTGAAATTTATCTTCAAGAAGCTTTTTAGTGTGTTTGGTATGACTTCGTTTACTAAGAGACCCATCGAAGGATTTATCATAATGTTTATTATTTTTCACCAACTAGTCACTTTGATAAAGATAAAACACTTTGCTTAATTATTCCTTTTTGTAATTATTAACTTTTAGTAACAGACTTTTAGCAAAAGTTGATACAAATATTTTATCCAAAAGTTTACCCGTCTTTTTATGTGTTGAACAATTTATTTGTCTTGTTGTAAATGAATAAAATTTATTCCTAAATAGACAAAAAGAAGATTCGTTAGTCATACAAAATTTACTTTTCCTTTTTCCTGTGTTTTTGTTTGATGTTTATATTTTGTCACCTAGTGCTTTTTAACACTGTTTTAAAAATCAGACCGAACTAGTCGGTTCGATAAGAAAATCGATGAATCAGTCGAGTAATCAATTCAGTTAATGCTATAAAGTAAAAACCAACCAACAAAAAATCAATATGAAGACTGGAAAACCGGTCGTTCAACTAGTTCGACCAATTTATAAATTGTTTTTAAAATTTTCAAATTTTGCTAAATATACCTGTTGTTTTCTGAAGTTCATTCATTTTTTTTAATTTAAAAATTAATGAAAATAGGGTTAACTTAGTAATATGAATGTATATTTAGTAAAACTACTTTTTTCTTTTATAATTACTTGTTTGATATATTTTTTTCTTTTATAATCTTAAATTCTTATAATACATTAAATAAAAAAAACTATTTTATTAAAACGGTTTAACCACTAGTTAATAATGGTTCAACCGATGGTCTGAGAATATGTACTCTTTCCAATTCAATGATCGTGTAGTTTTAAAAATATAGTTTTTTAATGTAGTATCTTCTCTGTTACTTTTGCATGCACATGCTTAAGTTTAAATCTAGACAATCTATAAATTAACACTTAAAACAATATATATATATATATATATATATATATATATATATATATTTTATCTTTCATTTATTAAAATTTAAAGGTATTAATTTCTTTTTTACTTAACATTTATGTTATGTACAACTGGGCCTAACTACATGTAGGTTGAAACAGATTCAAAACAAAACTCCTGCCCAAACTCTATTATTATAGGTTATTTTTTAAGGTAAAAAATTAAGACAAGAAATTTATCTCCTCATTTAAGGTAAAAAAAAAATTGAACTCAAAATAACGGTTAACATCTATTACCAATTGGATGAGAGATCCACTTTATTCGACTTTACCAACCCTTAAATTATATCTTATGTTTTATGTTAATCTAATTTTCTCTTGGACTTTATGTTAGTTAATGTACATATATAATTAATAAAAAATTAAAGTGACAAATATAATCCTAATGTAAGAGGTTAAATGCATCGATGAATTTAATGAGATGGAATAATATTATACGAATTTATTATGTTTTTTAAAGTTAAGAGGGAATAAGTTTATATGATTTTTTTGAAAAAGTGATAGACATACGAACCGTTAAAGATTAGTTTTTGAAAGAATTTTTTTTAAATAAATTATTTATAAAAAATTTTAAAATGTTTCAAGAAACAAAATTAGAAAAAAAAATCAGTTTTTTAGAAAGAGAAAATCTTTATGATGGACTTCTTTAAAAGAAGTGAAACGAAAACTTAAAATAATACAAAAAAATTTAAAATAAAATTAATCTTTTAAATAATTTAAAAAAGTGCTTTTTTTTTTTACCAGAAACAAATTTGACGCAATGGGTGATACACATTTGTGTTTTTAATTAATTGAAAATGTAGAGAGAATAGAGAAGATTGAGAAATTAGAAAGGCGAAGGCGATGAGGTGGCAAATGGGTAGGTAGAGGCTATTAGATAGAATGCAGGAAGTGCTAACACGCCTCTCTCGCTATTCGCTGTTCGCTATAAATATAAACAATACGCACCGCTTCTAATCTCATCTCATCTCATCTGTCTTCGTCCTTTTCTCAGTCTGAGTTCTAAGGGGTGCCCTGAGGTATTTTCTCTAACCTTCCTTTTCCCTCCGATCATTCCTCTTTCTCCACATCACATCGCTTCCACTCTTCTTCTACCACCTCTTATTTCACTCATCTACTCTATACCTATACCTAGCTATTTTGGATCTTAGGGTTCTGCTCTTTCTCCTCTTACTCTCTGTTTCCCTTATTTAGGGTTTACCCAATTTAGCATACTTATACCTCGATCCAATATTTCTAAGATCTTTCTGTCTTCAGATTGCCACGTAACTCTACTCTGTTCACTCTCACTACCTTAAAAAGTCATGGACACTTATCTTAACTACTTATATATAAATCTATGACTATTATTCTTTATTGACTGTTCTTATTTATCACAATAACCAACACTTGAGCTTCTGCATGTATTAGCTGCTTTGTTTTAAATGCCTGTTTTGTTGTTCAGATCACATTGAACGATGGTGAAGGCTGTGGCAGTTCTTGGAAGCAGTGAGGGTGTCACTGGAACCATTTTCTTCAGTCAGGAGGGAAATGGTAAGTTTAATTCATTGACAAATTTCGCTAAACATACCTATGGTTTTGTTTTCTTGCACTGTACCCACTTTGTCAATTGTCCAGGTCCAACCACCGTAACTGGATCTCTTGCTGGTCTCAAGCCTGGTCTCCATGGCTTCCATGTCCACGCCTTGGGGGACACTACCAATGGTTGCCTGTCAACTGGTATAGTCTTTAAACACTAACTCGGCTCATTTTAGTCATTCAACATTTGCATGAGAGATTCTTCAAAGTTCCATGCAATAAATTCGATTAGAGAATCCTGTCATTTAGTACTATGTTAGGTATATTACTAGTTCAATTTTGATTTTTTTTCCCATTCTTCCAGGAGCGCATTTCAATCCTAATAGCAAAGAGCATGGTGCCCCGGAGGATGAGAATCGTCATGCCGGTGATCTAGGGAATGTTAATGTTGGTGATGATGGTATGGCTGATTTTTTTTTTTTCCAATCAATCTGAAAAGATCAGAAAACAACTTGCATGTCTGATTCCAATTTTTAAATTTCTTATTATTTTTTACCTTTCCAGAGTTCAATAAAAATAATCTTTCTAGTCTTACAAAGAAGTAATTAATAATTAACAGATAATCTATAGGTTCTACAGGAAGCTTTTCCCTATTTTGGAAAGATGGTTCGTAATCAAGATAACTTGCTCTTTATTCTGAAACAACTTTTTTTTTTTGCCAATTATATTGCATGCTTGTTTGGTCTTTATTTTAAAAATGGTTTCCACTCATTGTGTATCACAGGCACCGCCTGCTTCACTATTACTGACAGTCAGGTATGTTAATTCATTTCCTGATCAAAATCTCTAATGAATTCTTCTTCTAGGTTGACAGTTTATATCAACACTTAGAAGTTTCAATTTTTAACAAGGTATTAAATGTGCACAGATTCCTCTCACTGGGCCAAACTCCATCATAGGAAGGGCTGTTGTTGTCCACGCTGATCCAGATGATCTTGGGAAAGGTATCCATTAATTTGTTTTTATTTATTGGTATTTGATATTCTATCATAATTCTCTTTGGATCCTGATCCTTTCATGTTAGTAAAGAACCTGGTATTGTCATGTAAAGAGGGAAAAAATACAGTAAAGATCCTGATCCTTTCATTGTGTGTCTTCCTCGTCCATTTTCGCTGCTATTGTGTCTCTTTCCTTGCATTACCACTGGTATTCATTATTTTATGTTTATATTTTCATTGTTTTTCAGCTTACCTCATGTTTATTATTCTTTTCGTGCAGGTGGTCATGAGCTTAGCAAAAGTACTGGAAATGCTGGTGGCAGAGTAGCTTGTGGTAAATGCTGTATTTTTTGACATTCCTTATTACCTAGTACCTATGCAACATCAATTTTTTTATGTGATTGTGATGCCAAAGATTAAGGTTTTCTAAGATCTTTATAGAAAATATCAAGTATCATTAAGTCTATATATTTAACAGCCTTTGTCAAAATATCATTTGTTTCAAAACCAATTTTACTGTCTTGGGTATCCTATGAATTCCACTTTTTTGTTGTGTTTGTATAGGTATCATTGGCCTGCAAGGATAAACTACTCAGATGAAGTTCGAAATGTGCGTGATCATATGATGAAGCTTTAGAGTTGTGGAATAAAGCAGCGCCCATTCAAACCCGTTTGGTTAGGTCCGGTCTGTACTGCTGAATTCTGTGTTTTGTTTATATCGTGTCTGAAAGTTCTATGTTGACAGTTAATGCTTGATCAAATTATTAATTTGCATGAAGTACCGTGTTAGTGTTTAGCCTTTATTTCTTGTATCAGTTTGCGCTTGCGGTATGATACTAGAGAAATTTGTGAGGTTTTCCCGATTACTGGTTTTGTTTGAATTGGTTGATCAGAGAATGAAATAAAGTTCTCTAATGGAAAGAACAAAATTCATAATTGGGATCAGGGGTAAATTTGGAATTAAATAATTCAATAACATAAATTACGAATAATGTTTTACCATGTTATATTTTTATTGTTAGTAATTAGATATATGGTGTAAGAGTTTCTCCTTTTACTTTATTACCAATCTAAACATATCCAAATCTTTTCAGCTGCATACGATGACAGTGCTTTGTAAAATAAAAAGTAATTCTCAATAAACTGTGGTTAAAATAATGACTTAATAACTCAAAATTTACAATTTGGAAAGAACAAAAGTTCTCTAATGGAAATAACAAAATTCATAATTGGGATCAGGGGTAAATTTGGAATTAAATAATTCAATAACATAAATCACGAATAATGTTTTACCGTGTTATATTTTTATTGTTAGTAATTAGATATATGGTGTAAGAGTTTCTCCTTTTACTTTATTACCAATCTAATTATATCCAAATCTTTTCAGCTGCATACGATGACAGTGCTTTGTAAAATAAAAAGTAATTCTCAATAAACTGAGGTTAAAATAATGACTTAATAACTGAAAATTTACAATTCTCACCGGTGGTATTACCTGCACAGGATGATACACAACCCATGGCACAAAATTTCTAACTACCCAAAAAACTCGACCAAACTTAACGCATTTTGTATACATGCGTTGTTTGATATTGGCAAATTTTGCAGTTTACAATATGTTACACATTTCGGGGCAATTTTCTTATTGCCACTGTTGATTACCGTTGCGGCTGGTTGGCGAGGTAGAAGCTATGTGAACAAATCCCCTTCCACCAAAAACTGGACGCATAAATGAATTATCAAACTTACGCCATAAGCGATGAACAGTATGTGTTGGAGTGGATAGTAACGAACGAATACTGCTTGGACGATGAATTTCACTGCCATCAAGTTCGTTTTCAGAATCTTGGGAGCCGCCTCCAAGAAAGGGAACAGTGATTGATTTGGGGGAATTATTAGATGAATCTATATTTCCCGTGCTGTTTTTGTGTTTAGGAGTGGGATTAACAGGAATTAAAAACCTTATTAGTGGCTTAGTCATCAAACCAAACACCTGACAAGTTGTAATTAAATTGTCAGCACCATTCAAACTGAGGCTTTGTTCAGATCCCAATCCCCCACAAAGTTACTTTACTCGTATTTAAGCTTATTAAGGTGGATTTTAAATTTCCTATCGCATATGTGAGCTATCTCAATTATCAAATGGCTAATCTATGAATAATAACTATCAGCTAAGCAGAAAGCAAAATCTCTTATTAACAAAACCTTGATAGCTGACATATGATGACCAAATTTTACAAGCAGTAGGAATCTTACCATTGTGCTGACAAGCACAACTGTGATGGTGCTGGAGATCATGATGGCATTGGTTCGCACTTCAGTATGACCCGACAAGGTGAACTGCAAACGAGACACAGTTTTAAAACATCAAATTTTTAATACTGTATCCTAAGTTTTAAACTTCGATCCTATTTACAGTAACTGCTATTTTGCTTTCTTTGACTTAGTTAGCTGATCATAACTAACTATGCAAAAACAATTCCTTATGAGCTACGTTGCTCGTACCTGATTGTAGGCAAGTGCCATTGAAACAGCACCTCTCATAAGACCAGCCCACCAAATTATCACCTGAAGCAAGAATGAAAAATTTATCAATATAACCTTAAAATCCAAGAAATCCTGACAGAAATCTAGTCTTACCTGCTCCCTGAAACTTAATTTTTCCCTTTCCGACTTTTTGGTGAGGTTGGATAAGAAGGATAGGGGAAAAACAAAGGCTGCTCTTCCAGCAAGTACTAGACCCAATAATACGGAACTTACAGCAACAGATGTTTTAGGCCTGCAGAAGAAACCGAGTGAGCCACACATTGTTTTTCTATAATAAGTAAAACGAAGTTTTAACGAAACCATTTGTTGACTAGATGATACATGATCCAACAAATCTTTTATCAGTAAAAGGGGCAAGGTTTAATGATTATTTTCACTACCCTCTGAGAAAACACAGGTCTTACCTATCGCTAACAAACCTCCACTTTTCAATGTCCAAGGCATCCATACCAACATAAAGGAAGATAAAGTTTTCAAGAACAAATGAGAGAGTTGCAAAAGCATGTCTGTAACATCAATACAAAATAAATTAGACAGTGATATTACCGCTAATAGATCCATATATAGACTCATGGAACCTGTTTGGAACATATACTTGGTAGTGATTCTCGAGCTCTCAGTCACATTATGCCATGTATAATGAGACATGACAATCCCACAGAAGAATACAGTGAGAATGCCACTCAAATACCACAGCTGCAGTGCATTTAGATATATCAGATCTCGTCAGCCACAAAAATAGATAGATATAGAGCTAAAAAAGACAAACTCCATCAAACAGTTCTGTAGTTCTTTAAAACTTACTTCGGCCAGAATGTAGGAAAGGTAAGCCATTAGCATCATAAGAGCAACCTCGCGATCTGTAGAGTGCCTGTAAGGTGGAGTGAGCAATTTGTTGAACATGTAAAACATTGTTACAGATTCTTTTTTCTACTAAACGGCATATGTATCATAGGAGTAAAATAAAAGAGTGTAATAAGTATGCATTGACAGTGTAAATAAGTTTAGTGATATTAATTGGTAAAGTCAACATATTTATCCATAAATGAAAGATTGTGATTTAATGTCATTATAAAACTTTTTTAAACTGCATACTTAATCTCTAAAAAACAAAAAAAAATGTAGAGAGAGACGGCAAGTTAATAAGAGATTCCACTGAAGGGAACTAAGGCAATTTATTCTCCTTACAATAGGAACATCATATAGAATATAAAATAATGGAATACTATCATATTAACTTCTGAACGATAAAAATAAATTTTCTCAATATGATACCTGCCAATGTACAGCTTTTTAATAATATAAGCGCTTACTAGACCAGCCTGCAAGGTGATATAGACATGTTAGACCTATGATGGCAGTATGATGCAATTATTCTATATGATACGTATAATATATATATATATATATATATGTATGTGCGCGTGTATGTGAGAGTGAAGAAAATTTCATAAAACTTAAGGAATTTATAATTGCAATTCTGCATATCCAAATTCAGAACATTGTTAGTGGACATTACTAAAAACAAAGAAAAAATTATAAACTATTCATCATAAATCACTTCCTATTTTATACAAATGTATATACCATTGCTTTACATGAGATTATACATAAAGAGGACAATTTCTATGTCTCATATGTAGCTATATTAATTTCTCATAACGTTTTTTCAAGCGTTGGTACTTGACGAATTCAAGAATATCAGTATTGGATCCAATAAGTATTGGTACTTCACAGATTATACCAACCAAAGCCGTACGCATTGTCAATGTGCATGGATGTACTAAGTGACAGCTGTAGATTTAGATCTTGTCAGTGTGGGTGATGTGTACGGTACTGGAGAATTAGAGGGAGCGAGGTAGTTACCAAGACGCCAAGCAAAGTGCTTGCGGTAAATAGATACGAGAAGTTCCCAATAAAATGCAAACCAATTCTGTGGTCAATATTGTTGAGGTCAAAACTCTTTATTGCATTGAAAAGCACCACAGATGTAGCATCATTCACGACACCCTCGCCAAATACAAGACTGTACAGTAAAGGTGTCTCATCCTGGTTTAGCACCTGCAACATTATATATAAGTTCAGTATGTAGCATTGATACCTTGGTTCTAGGAACATTGCAGAAAAGGCACATGTTGTTAAAAACCTGCAATGTGCACACGGAATCTGTGGCAGCAAATATTGCTCCAATTGCTGAAAAAAATGAAAATTTGAGTCACAAACAGATTGACAAGTTTCCAGGTAAATAAGATTACGGATAATATATACCTAGATAATCCCCTATCTCCAGTGTTTTACCAACACCCATTCTCTTAAATATTTGTATGACACCTGAAACAATGCTTAAAAAATTTTAAGTCAGATGAGGATTAAAATATTTCCTATAAAGAAGCTTTGCTTAACAAATTTAGGTTAGTAGTCTTTACTACTTAGTAACAAATTAACTGTATTCCGAGGTGCCAAATTTTTTATTGTTTTGTTAAATTTTTTAGAACAACTTAAGAAATCCATGTAGAAGGAAAATCCATACCGAAAGTTATGATGCTACAACTTATTAAAGTACCAACAGCTCCAAACAGGATGATGGTCATGAAGTTAACAAAAAACTGTTTCTTTTTCACCTGAAACCTGGAACAGTTATGTAACATCATTTATGTGTAGCTTTCTCTAATGACAAGAACAACTACAAATCAGGGAGACAAGAATAATATCCCACCAGAATTCTCATAAAAGTTAAGCGTAAAGACATTATTCATTAAGTATGTTGGAGTAAGAAGAGAAGTGTTATGAGTAGACCATTAGTTATAAAGCACTAAAATTTATTAGAAATTACCAAATCATTGCATTAAATGTGGAATAGGATCCAAATCATTTCATAATTTCTAATAATTTGAACTAATAATATAGAATATTTGAAATAGCAAGTTGTTAGCATTTTCTGTCCTTTAGAACGCATTCAAATTAGAGAAAATTGATTCTGTCAGTAAAATTTATTAGACTCTTGATTATCATGCCAAATTTTCACTGTGGTGCTAATTAAATAGACAAAGATAAATACATACAACGTCAAACATTTTATTCTCATTAATTAGTCATTATCATTAGACAACTAGTTTGTTCCAAGAACTTTACCCGGCATTAAATATGATAGGTGGCAGAAGGTATATAAAGAAAAGATCTTCACTGAAAACAAGAAGATGTGAACTTTTACCGCGACTCAACAACAAAATGACTACCCCAGTGCAAATACCCTGCAAATAGCAATTAACAGAGTCATTTATATTGTTATAATTTACATGCATGCATCTATATATATATATATATATATAGACACGCGCGGATGCCAATTTGTTTATGGTATATTTATTAATTTATAAAGTGATGATCACTTACTATCAAAAGGGCAGTGATAGACTCACTGATCCATCGGTTCTCCTCAAGAAGATGGCCGATGACAATACAAGCACAAAGGAGAGCCACAAAAATGTTCATGGACACAACGGAGGCATAATCTGAAGTGGACAGCATTTGCGTCTTTGAAAGCACGTAACTTAATTCGGCACCCATTTTGTGAACCCTCAATCACAGAACCAGTTTGCAACCAAATTCAGATTTTCTTTGTTAAGAGTTATACAACGTGCAATGCCACCTTACAATTCAAACCCGTATAAATAATTTTCGGAGCTATACTCATTTCAAGAGCCTCCTTAATTTGGATCCTATAAATACGTTGCAAAAGCCGATCTCTGCAATTAGAATAAAAAATTATAATAATGCATGTAACAAGGCTAATATATGTCAAGATTAGAGATAATCATACGTTCAACATTAATTCACCTGACATAATGAGCATGAAAAATAAAACACTCACCAAAACGCTTAACGTGGGAAGAGAGCACGTAATGTGGTGAAAAGAGAAACCAAAAGGAACCAAACTGGCGTTCGAGTTCCTAGCAAATTGGAATGTGAACTTTCTAGTTTTTAAGCTATGTGCAATGATTCCAAAGAGGGAGAAAAGAGGAAACGAGGAAAGAGTTACAAAGAGAATAATGAATGAGTTGAGAAAATGTTGCATTGTTTGATTAATGCAGCGGAAGAGAAAAAGTCGGAGAAAAATGCAAGACAATCGTTGAGAAAAGAATAGACAAATAAGCGTGCAATGCGGAGATCACAGACACAAACAGTACCCTTTCAGATTTAAGGGCCTTGTCCAATTCCTGTGGTGTGAGAATGAATACAAATTTCTGTATGAGTTCTAATTTCAAAATCTTACTTTTCATTACATATAACCGATAAGATTGGTAAAATAAAATTGGTACATAATTCGAGCCGTCTCATTCTTATTTTTGCTTATTATAAATTATTAATATGATCAATTAATTTGTTTTATAATAATAACTATTTTAAAAGTGTAATTTCATCAATAATGTTGTCTAATCCATAAAAATCAAAGTTTAATCGATTTATAATACAAATTTTATTTTATTAAATATTATTTCTTATTATTATCATTCCATTTGAGAGTTGTTGTCATTGTTATTATTGTTATTGCTATTATTGTCACCTTTTCAATGATGTTACCTTAACATAAACACTATTATTATCATCATATCCTTAGTATAAACATTATTATTCTTATTATTATTGTCGTCGTCGTTGATATCACTACTCTACCATGACCACCACCTTACAATCATTGTAATTATCGACCTACCATTTCCCTTACTAAGGACGAAGGCAGCAAGGTGACATACAAGGATCAAGGAAGTAAATTTAGTTGACTACTTTGTAGGACATTTGGCTGGTAAGAAATGCGATAATATTTAAAGGAGAACTATTCTGTGTTATGTAAGGGGTTATGTAAGGTTTCACATGTCTCTTTTTGTGAATGATCTTCCCAACTTGCTTTATTTATTAATAGGATGAGGGTAATGAATGCTTAGATTCTTAGCTTCTATTTTCTAATTGGATTTTCTCATGAATGTCTATTTTCTGGTCTTTATTATTGTGGGGGGATCTTTGTAAGTTACTGTCTGTGGGGTGATCGTTGTAAGATGTGTTCTGTGTTAACCTATATGTTTTTTCTCTGGAATTCTTCTTAGTCATATCTTATGATTTAAGGGAATTCTGTTATTGCTAAATAAATTTGCTTCTTTAAGAAAAAAAAGCTTTTGTAATGTAATTATATTATTGTGTGTAAAATTAAATTGTGCCCTCTAGGTTGAAAGATGTTTAAAAAAAAACTATTCACTCCTTAAGAAAAGAAAGATACAATAAAGAAATACAACTAGTGTTTAATGTGTTAACATACAATAATTTGTCCAATCACTTACTTTTAAAGCTCTGAAGATTAAACAAGAGAAAATTAATATTGAGATGTCATCCTATAAAATGTCCATCAATTCAAAATTATCTTGTTGATCTTATAACGATAAAATTTATAGAACATATATAAAGTTTGAACAATATTAGTTTGTTATAATTATTAATCCACTTTTTATCAAGAGGAAGTTATTATCTATATATTTACTTTTTTTATGAAGCAGTATTCATCAAAATATGTTGTCAATATATTTATAATTTTGGGTCTATTTGAGTGATTTTTTAGAATTACTTCAAAGTGAAAAATATACAAAGAAAAAAGCTAAAATAATTTTTTCATAAGTTTTTCTAAATACTGTGAAGTTTTACAAGTTAATTTCTAAAAGTTTCATATTTTTTAAACTTTTGTCATCGCCTCCTCATCATAATCACCGACCTACCAGACCACCACCACTGCTATGGTTATTCTTATTATAATCGTTATCCATCACTATCATCATCCCACTACTTTAATATCATCACCATTATTGTCATCACTATTACCCACCATATTGTCATTGTCACAATGGCCACCTTCACACTATTGTTGTCTATTGCTACCTTACTACCATTATAGTCGCTAATAGTTATTGACGCTACCATCATCATTTTTATCTCTACCACCTTAATTATTTTTCTTTATGTGTTATTTTACTTTTATTTCCATTTTTATGTTATTTTATTTATTATTTTTTATTCTTTTTATTTTTATGAGCATATAAAATTACTAATATGAGTTTTCTCTATTTTTTTACATGTGTCTTTTTTTGTCTTACTAATATTTATTTCTATTTTTAATTTGTTCCTTTTTTATTAATAAGAAATATAGTATCATTCATAAGAGAATATGGATTCACCATATTATCATTCATAAGAGAATATTAAACATAACAAAGAAACATGTTTAAGTTTATATTAGTTTTGTCATGTTACCTCTTTTTAATTTTTAATTAAAGTTTATTATTCCAATAAATATATATTTACTATAGCTAAAATTAGTGTGTGCAAACACACGCTCATTTATGATTGTACAACAATCACCTATGTTAAGCAACTTGTCATTATAATTTTGTCAATAAAAGTTTGTTTTACATTTATAATTTATTCTATCTGTTGAAATGATTATTGTTGTAAAATAGATATTTCAGAAATTGAATAAGAATCATATATTATGAAGGTGCTTAGAAAAATAAAAAATCAAATCATGTATGCATGAAATTCTTATAAAAAAAAGTAGCAACATATAAAAAAATTACATATTAGGTAAAATAATCTTCAAAATTCATTAATCATGTAACAAATAATCTTTCCTTAAATATCAATAATAAATACTCTAATATTCATGCTAATTAGTAAAATCTAATTTTATTTTTTCTTATATATAATTTTTGTATAGATTAATGATTTTCTATTAGTTTTTGCCCCTAATAAATTTATTATTTTATTTTCATTTCTAAAATACTATCTAAATAATTTTTTTATAATTTTTTAATGCTCTATTAAAAAATATTTAGGGACAAAAAAAAAATAAGAATTTTGTTATAAACTAAATAAAAAAATTATTAAGAAGAGAAATCAAAATTCAGTAATTTATTAGACCAAAAATATATTTAAATATTTTATTTTTTATATTTAAATAAAATAAATAATGTTACCTTTTAAATTAATAAAATAATTATGATAAAAAATTATAAATTATAATATTATAAAATAATTAAATTATTTTTATCATTTCATATTTTATATATAAGCCTATAATAAATATATTTTCTTAAAAAAATCTAATAAATATGTTAAAATTTAAAATTTAAGTTTAATTAGTTAACATTATTTTAAACCGATCTATTTACTCATTATTTGAGACCATTCTACTTAACAAGTATTTTGAAAAATATATATTTTTTTATATTTAATAGAATTTAACGTTAGATACTTGATCATTTAAGAATTGTGTAACATCTTTAATCATAATAAAATTATTACGTGTTTTTCACAAATATATGGGAGACATGTTTCAAGGGTTCAACAGGGAGGTGTAACACATCCCACAATGTTGTGTTGTGCAAAGTATGCTAATGTAGTTTCTCTTCCATAGCATCTCACACACCTTTGTGAGAATAGTCACATTGATGTAGCATGTGTCAAAATATTTTTATTTAAAGAAAGTGCATCAAAAAGTATATCAAGAGTTTAACCACAACAATGTGATATAGTGAAAAAAAATGTGTGATACACATTGGAAGAGAAAATCATTATGAGTTGACCCACAATGGTGTAACACATATCACAGAAGTGTAGGAGATACACATACTTATTTTCTCTTCCAAACCATCCCTCACATCTTTGTGACTATAGTCATATTGATGTCAAATGTTATGTTATTTTATTTTAAAAAAATCACTATTTTTCAAAATAGAAAAAAACTAAATAGTTTTTATTTTAAAATATAGAAAGTCATAAATAAAACTTAAAAAACTATAATTGTATTTTCAAAGAAAAATTTATTAAAAACTAAAAAAAATTCAAAATTGAAGAAACTAAATAGTTTTTAATTTTAAATACAAAAAATTTATAAATAAAACATACAAAACTGTAATTGTATTTTAATATTTTTTAAAAGTAGATGAAAAAAAATAAAAATAGAGAAAGTAAAAAATAAATTTTATTTTTGGTTATAGATTATTTTGGTATAGATTAATGAATTTTGATTTTAGTTTGTAATAATTTTTTCTTTAAATTTTATCCCTAATAAATTTTTTAGAAGAAGTTTTTTAGAAATTAAATACACAGAAAAATTTTATTAAGAACAAAAAAAATTCAATAATTTACTAAGGACAAAAATATATTTAAGTCTTTTTATTTTTATATTAAAATTACATAAAAAATTGTTACATTTTGAATTATTAAAAAAATTCTGATAAAAAATTATAAATTATAAATTATAATATTATAAAATAATCAAATGAGGTTTTTGATTTTATATTTTATATATAAGCATCTAATAAATATATATTCTTAAAAAAATATAATAAATATACTATAATTGTAAAATAATTTTTAAACACCTAGAAATTTATATTAGTCTGAATGTTTATGTAATGATATTATGTTAATTGTTATAAGATTAGTAGATCATGTGATTGAAGTTAGAATTATCTTAAAAAATAAATGAAAATCTTGCCTACATTTAAAAAATAGTAATATCTTCGTCACCATCTTCATGATTTTTCAAACTCAATAGAAGATAATTTTCAATTATTATTTAATATACAATGTCAATTAACAAGTCATTAACAAGTCATAGGATTAATCATTAGTCAGTATTGGATTGTATTTGCTTAAACCAGTCTTTAGTCATGGTCAGTTATATGTAGCAAAAATACAAAACAAACATGATTTAAAGATTTTCATTCCTGACAAATACAAAAAACTACTAAAAACAACTATAAATGTAATTTTGAAAGAAGTATTCCAAAATTCACATTAGGTATGTATAAAATAAAATCAATTTCTTTAATATATAATAATTTTTTTAAATTCTCAGGAATTAAATAATTTAATGGTATAATTTTTTATGTTTGAACTTCAACTTCAAACAATATCCAAAAGAATGTTGTTACTTTCTTAAGTTCATACCTTGTTACATTTTTTGTCTCTATTTCATATTAATTAATTAAATACTTATAATCTTTTTTTAAATATTTTTTATTAATTTTTGTGATATGACTTTGTTAGTATATGAACAAATTGAAAGAAACTATCTTTCATCTTTTAAAGTATTGAACTTTTACTATTTTCTTTTTATCTTATTTACTTTACATTTTATTTATTTTAAATTATCAAATGATTATTCTGTTTTATATTTTTACACAATATTTTACACATATTCTATAAATTATTAAATGACTCAATTATTAAAATATTATATTATATTATACTACTAGATATGTATGATCCAATAACTTGTACGTAGGTTAAACTATCTTATATAAAGAATGATATTATTACTCAATGGAATTTAGCATATGTGATAGTTAGTCAATATGGTAACATTTGTTTTCTTTAATTCTATAACAAAAAAAGGGAGATAAAACTATGTAATTTCAATTTAAAAATAACATTATTATTAATTAATAATAAAATATGGTTAGTGATAGGTTTAGGAAAGTCCTAAAATCAAAATTTTTAATAAATAGTGAATTTAAAAAAATATTTATTATATGTGTAAAATTAAAGATAACTTTTATTATTAAAAAAATTAACAAATATTAAAAAAAATTATTTATTTATTTTTTCTCATTTAGGTAAAGCACCTTGGGAAAAGGGACATGAGACAATCAAGTTGGAAGATAAATATGAATTAATACCTTTAAGCTTTTTTAAACTTATTTTAACTTATAAAAAGTCGTGATTACCAAGTAACTTCATTTTTTATTTTTCTTACAAGATATCTTAATGTCATGTTGATAGGGCACAATTGTTGACTATTCTTCAAGTCTTGTTGGTGGCCTATGAATATGAATCTCATATCTAGTTATCAAATCTTACTTGTTAAATAGTGTTAGATTAATGAATAGAAGGTGTGTTTTTAATAATATGTATTCTAATTTAATCAACGGTTTCTACACGACTAGTTAGTGTAAAGACCATGCATGCAATGCAATTTTAGTTTGATGGTTGATGGCTTTATTAAGATGGGATTGTCTAGTACTCAGGAGACTTCTATTCTATTTTTTTAAGCTATGTACGTACCTTTAAACTTTTTTTTTTATATAAAAAGTCAATAATTTTTTTTGAATAAAAATATGGAACACATGAAAAGAAGCTCGTGAATCCATTCTTAACTAATATACGAAATTTTCTATTTAGACCCAAGTTTTACTATTTGCACCTCAAACTGAATTTACATAAGTACCATAATCTTCTTCATCTGCTCGCCCCAACCCCGCGTCCCACAACATCTTAGTACTCGCAGATGTATGATATGCAGCTGTGATCCTAAATTGCATGTGTAAATCTGCAAGTTAAAAAAATTCATAAAAATTTACATTAAGATTATATGATTTGTAAGTATGTAATTGTATAATTGTAGATCACATGATATACAATGTCTTTTGTACAACTACAAATCATTTGATTCACAATGATAAAAAAATACATAAAAAAATCATTATAGATTACATGATTCACATTATGTAGAGCATATTGTGGGTTGCAAAATCTGTAATTTCGAAGTTATATAATTGTGGAAGTTTCATAATTTTTTTATGTTTACTCTGTTAATCACTTTATCCATAATCATGTAATTATATTATATATCGGATTATCTGCAATGTTGTTTTTTTGTTGTTATACCATTGTAGATTTGTATATGTATTGTTTAAAATGATTGTTGCAGATGCAACAATCTGCAAATGGGTGCAGGGCACATAATCCAAAATTTCCTTGCTGCATGAATGCTTTATTTGTTACCTTGGATAGACTACATGTTTGTGGGTGCAGGGCTAGCTGAGGGCACCAGTTAATCTGAGTATACTTGGGTGCAAGGTGTATAGGCATGAAGGGTAGTTAGGGAGTTCAACAAGTGGAAAAAGAAAATGGAGTGAAAAAAGATAATTTCCTAATGTACACCAATAAAATTTTTATTGGTGTAGTCACGACAAGTTTCTTAATCATATTTTGACACATAAATAACTATTATTTTATGTAAATTAACATACTCTTTTCACCTAGTGATGTACTCCTTAAAATTTATTTATTTAAGTTAAATAAATTTCATATTTCACATGATTTTTATTTATTTTTAAGATAAATAATAATTATTTATTTAAGTAACTATTTTTTATCTTAATTTCCATCATGTTTCAACTAATCATTACAATATAAACATCCATTACTTATAAAAAAAGTTATTTAAGTAACATAATTAAAATATTAGAGAGATATATAAAAATTTACAACAAATTTTTGTATCTCTTCAACTTATTGGTCATCAAACAACTTTTTTTTTCTTTATAAAAGACTAAACAGAATTTGAAAAAATAGAAATTAAACATATCTTCATACTGCAGAAAATATTTTGTAATGTAAGTTTATACTATACTTCCCTGAAATAAAAAAAGGGGCAGTGTGAAGAGTAAAAAGAGGGGTAAATAAGGGGTTGTGGTATCTGAAGTGAAGAGCAAAGAGCGAAGAGCAAAGAGCGAAGAGCGGAGAAGAAGGATGTCTCCCTTTGTTTCCCTTGCGAGTGTGTAAAGTGTGGCGGAATCGAATGAAATGGCAATTGAATAATTTCATTCTACTTCTAATCAGTACTCACTGCGAGTTTGCGTTGCGTTAAGTGTGGAAATCAAAATAGAAAATAAAAAATAAAATGGGAGCACAGAAGAAAAGCGGCGCTAGGGTTTCAGAGGAGGCGGACGAACTGGTGCGGGTTCCGCTGCAGGCAATTCTCTTGGCCGATAGTTTCACGACCAAGTTCAGACCTATCACCCTGGAACGCCCCAAAGTAAGCTCTTCAATCTTCCTCTTCCACCCCAACAACCTCCTTTTTTTTTTTTTACTTTTGCTTTTTTGTTTTCGCGGTTTTTAAGGTGCTGCTGCCGCTGGTGAATGTTCCGATGATCAATTACACCCTCACTTGGCTGGAATCCGCTGGCGTCGAAGAGGTTTTCGTTTTCTGCTGCTCTCATTCCAAACAGGTCATTAACTACCTCCACAATTCTGACTGGCTCTCTCAACCCAATTTCACGGTATCCACTATCGAGTCTCAGAACTCTGTCAGCGCCGGCGACGCCCTTCGCGTAGTCTACGAGCGCAATGTGGTATCACTTCTATTCATTTCAATTTCAGCTCCCATGTTTTGCAGCTTCCAACCCTTAAAACACACTTGATACATATTACTATTCTAATTAAACTATGCTTTCTACTATACTAACTTTCTTACTTATCACTCACACTCACGCTACATAAATCTTAAACTCCTTTCACAAGAGGCATCTAGAATATATAAAATTATACTCATCGTACATTTTGGTTTATTTTTAGAGGTATACGATAAAACACTGATGCATTATCACTTTTTATTTTTATATTTAACTTTATTTTTAGGGGTATAGCTTTATTATGAAAAATTCTGCATCCTCTGTTTTTAGGTTCTTTAGCTTTATTATAAAAAAACTTGCATGCTCTGTTTTATAGGTTCTTTTTGATTGGGAAAGTTAGAACCTCACATGTCAGCCACTGGCAATCTAAATTGATCATTTAATGATTTACTGCATTTAAAAAAAATATTTACTACTGTTTCCAAATCATTCTGTTGCTTGTTGATGAGTAGTGATTCTTATGTTTTTTATAGTAATACTTTTGAATTATTTCTTATGTTGAAGATACATGGAGACTTTGTCCTTATCAGTGGAGATACTGTTAGCAATATGTCGCTTACTCAGGCACTTCTAGAGCATAAAGAAAGAAAGAAGAAAGATAGTAATGCTGTAATGACTATGGTCATTAAACGGTCGAAACCTAATCCAGCTATCCATCAGTCTCGACTTGGTACGGATGAACTTTTTATGGCCATTGATCCTAATACCAAGCAACTTCTTTATTATGAGGATAGGGCAGACCAATCAAAAGGAACACTACATCTTGACAAGTCATTACTTGTTGATAATCCTTCGCTCTCTCTACATCATGATAAGCAGGTTGAACCCTTGTCTTTGGATATTTCTGCTTAACTCTCAATTTACTTTCTTGCAAAAAAGGAATTGGATTGCTGGTACCTATTTGCAAAAAAAGCATATAGCTAATTCCCGGACAAAATATGAATTTAAAGTCATGCCCATGAAAAATATTTCTGTTTAGTTACTTCCAGTGATGATTATCTCATGATTGCGTGCCCAGAAATTATCTATTGATTCTAAATTGATTCTGTTACCCATCTAAGTTTATTTTCAGTTAGATAATGAACCATATTTGCCATTGTTATTCTTGCTTTGCTAGTACATTGTAGAATTATTTCTGGCTTGAGACGACCTTATTAAATTTTTTAGCTCATTAGGTTAACAATATATTTTCTGCAGGATTGTTACATTGACATCTGCTCACCAGAAGTCCTTAGCCTATTTACAGACAATTTTGACTACCAACATCTACGGCGCCATTTTGTCAAAGGATTGCTTCTTGATGATGTAATTTCTCTTCCATGTGCTAAATTGAGATACCTTTTGTTTTGGTACTATGGATTCTGCAAATATTTCTGAAGTTCTTGGAAGGAAAAACTCATCCTTTTGATTTTTTTATTCATTTTATTGGAAGCATAAACTTAAATTTTATTTCTTACCATCTACATTCCTTCAGAGGTGTCTAAAACACTGATTTTTTGTATTGATCCTGTGTTTGCATGTGCTGGAAACTTGAATAATATATCATACTTCCATACTAGTAAATTTTCCCGACAATTTTTGGGCACACCTTCACGTTGAACTTGTGATTTATGAACAAGTAACAAGTCTTATAAAGTTATGCATTTCCTGCCTTCAAATCTTTAGGTATACAAGCTCATCATTTGTGTTGTTTATGTCTTCCTCTACTGCTCATATTCTTTAAATCTTTGCATTTATATGCACCACATCAAAATTGATCAAATGTTTCTTTCAGATAATGGGGTACAAAATTTTTGTTCATGAAATCCACTCAGACTATGCTGCAAGGATTGATAATTTCCGAAGTTATGACACTGTCAGCAAGGATATAATTCACCGGTGGACATATCCATTGGTGCCAGATGTAATGAATTTTGGCAACTCAGTTACTAAACTTGAACGACAAGGAATATACCGTGCTTCAGGTATGGATGAAATTTTACTGTCTATTGAGTGTGCTGGTGAATTGTTTATGATATTACACAATAGTATGGTGTGCTCATATATTGGATGCATTGTCAATCAATGATTATGTTTGTTTATTAGCTTGATATACATAACTCCCTACAAGCAGAAGCTTTTGATTGATTTAATTATCAAGCATTTATCTTATTATGGCACCCTCACTTGTAGGTTGTTGGGTCAAAACTATGTGGTACAAATTTTATCTATATTAATGCACTTAATGTATTCTCTTTTGACAAATTCTTTTCTCTCCTTTCAGAAATATCACAATCACAGTCGGCTGTTATTGGTCCTTGCACTGTCATAGGATCTGGCACCAAAATTGGGAATAACACTAAAATTTCAAATTCTGTTATTGGTGAAGGATGTAAAATTGGATCAAATGTTATCATAGAGGGTTGCTATATATGGGATAACATCAGCATAGAAGATGGCTGTAAACTCCAGCATGCAATTGTATGTGATGGGGTGATAATAAAGTCAGGGGCTGTTCTGGAACCTGGTGTTATTTTGTCTTTTAAGGTTTGTGTTATTGTACTATCTATGCCTTGCTAGTATTCACCATTTCTTCCTTGTTTGTCATTTGTTTCAATTTACTTCAAAACTGTTTATGCTTCATTACAATAGTTGTGCTGTCATTAAATTAGAGCATCAAGACCTTTCAAATAAATACTTGGTGTAGCAAGGAGCTTGGTTTCTCTTATGTAAGGTCTTGGATTCAAGTTTTGCAAATGAAGTAAATAGCTATATTGACACAGGGAATTTATCTCCCATGAGCAGGTCCTCCTAACTCAGATTACTTGAGGCTCAAAATGGCTTCTGGAAACAGAGGGTTTCAGACCAAAAGAATTGCTTGAGAATAATTGCAGTCCTTAATCTTTTTGTTTTGTATCGGTGTTATAATATAATTATTACTAGTATCTTAGCATGTGATATGCACAAGCAAGTGTTTATTTTATATAATTAAAATTTATATTTATGATAAATAAATATTTTTAATATAAATTATATTATAATTTGAATACAAATAAATAAACATCTTTAAATACATAAATTTATTTTGGATTTACTAGAACTTTAAATTGTGATATAAAACTATTATTGATTTCTTTTAAAATGCCCATTGAAATTCAATTTAGATAGAGATAAGAGATTAAATTTGCTATAGGAGTAGATTTGCTATTATTTTTTTCTTATGCTGTATAGATATGAATCTAATGTTTGGAATTCTCTTTGCTTCTTGTTTATTTAATTATTTCAACTAATCATTGTGAGATAGAATGTCTTTTGCAATAATTTATCATGTATGCAGCTTTTGATGCATCCAGCAATTTTATGCTTCCAGGTTGTAGTTGGGCCAGAGTTTGTTGTTCCTCCATATTCAAAAGTATCTCTATTTCAGCAGCCAATTGAGGAAGACAGTGATGAGGAGCTTGAATATGCTGATAGTACTAGTGGTATAATTGACTTTTCGTGAAACTTTGAACTATGCCCTGGAGATATTTGTTCATTCTTTATTCCCCTGTTGTTAAATTAAATAATTAGCTTTGCAAAATGTGATAGTGATACTTGATAGCATATGAAATATTGCCTAGAGTTAATAAAAACCGGAGAGATAAAAAATTTAGGTTCTAAAACTAGAGAGGGAAAAAAAGATACTGTTTAGATCTAATTCTATATCCTTTTTAATGGTTTGTCTTACTTTTTATTGATTTTCATCTATAATTATAGGGGAGAAGAGTGTTGTAAAGGCCACAACTTTATTATGATAACCAATTAAAGACCTCATCTTTAATTGGGAAAAAAAAGGACGTACATGCTGTATGCATTTTCTTCATAATTATTTTCATCTATTTAACAAGGATCTGTTTGGTTAAACCTATCCTGAAGTACATCTAGGAGAAGAAAATAAGAAGAAAAAACAAAATGAGCTTCTCCGTAAGTAAAAATTAACTTATACATAGGTTAATTTGTAGAAATTCTTTCATATAACTTTATGAAAGATGTGAATTTTTTTATAAATTTGCTATTGCACAAGTTAAATTTAAGTTATGGAGAAACTCATTTCACATTTTCTTTTCATGTACTTCTCCTGTAAATACTTTAGGGCAAGCTTACTCAAACAAGACCAAAGATTATTTTGTCTTCTCATCAGTTTGTGAATAAAATTATATTTTAATAAAGTTGAGATTCATAATTGGTATTCTTATTTATTTTCCATAAAATGTTTAGGTCTTGAAGTGATACTTCACTCAATGATTGAGTTGTCCTCCATTTGATCAACTATTCTAATTGTAGCTTCTATATTTGGTTAAATTATAAACAAATTTCTTTAGCTTTATGTTTTTATTGATTGATAGAATAAGTATGTTAAAGTTAGAGAAATAGAGAGGAATAGAGAGGAATATTAGAATGAAAATGTGTGTGTGAAGACCCACAGGATGGATCTATTTATAACTTTATTTCATAGGTTATGCATGAGTATAAAAGATATGGTTTCCTATAATCTCAGATGTTATTTTTATCTACTATATTTAAAACAAGATAATATAATATCAAGAATTAATATCAAAATAAGATAATATCTAAGATTCTCAACACTCCTCCTTAAGCTTGAGCTTACTAAGCATTCAACTTGTTACAAGAATGCAATCACAAAATTGACTTCCACCAAAAACAATATTTGGAAATACACCTCAAGGATGTTGATAAAATCGGGGTATATTGCGTGAGACCATCACTGCTACTGGGACATAGTTGAAACTAGTGCAACAGGGTGCAAATGAGGCTAGTGCATCTAGGAAAAAGACAGGGGTTAGTGCATCTGGGACAAAAATAGGGTCCAATGCATCTAGGATAAAGTTGAGGCCAATGCATCTAGGACAAAGATGAAGTTAGTGCATAAGGGTAGAAACGAGGCAATGAAACCATTATTGAAGAGGAAAATAGAGGCAAGATGAGCAATATTGAAATGGAACCACCACTACTGCAGGGACATAGTTGGAACTAGTGCAACAAGGACAGTCGAGGCCAGTGCATATGGGACAAAGACAGGAGCTAGTGCATCTAGAACAAAGTCGAGGCCAGTGCATCTAGGACAAAGATGAGGTCAGTGCATAAGAATAGGACCAGCCGATGGAAGCCATTATTAAAGAGGAAAATAGAGGCAAAATGAACAATACCGAAAGACTAGTTTTTAGAATAGGAGCAACAAGCTAAAAGAGTTCAGTTCACCAGGGGCAATAGGCATTGCCACTTATGAGAGTTGTTTTTATTTTTTTTAGTATTCCTTCAACCTGTTTCTGATACTATGTTAAAATGAGAGAAATAGGGAGGAATACTAGAATGAACCTGTGTGTGGATAATACCCATAGGATAAATTTATTTATAACTTTATTTCATAGGTTATACATGAGTATAAAAGATATCATTTCCCGTAATCTCAAAGATATTATTTTTACCTACTATATTTAAAAATAAGATAATATAATATCAAGATAATATAATATTAAAATAAGATAATATCTAAGATTCTCAACAAGGTATATACTAAACCTTTCAATTACCTTTCTCATCTATGCAGTCATAGGTAGCCAAATGGAAACATCAGATGTAGAGATTGCTTCCCAAGTTTTGGAGACACATTTTAGTCCTGCTTCGGAGGTTAGTTTAATTAGGCTTTTACATTTATGATTTTCAGTTTCTCATCTGTATTTCAGTATGTCTTCTTGCTAAATCATGAAGATTACGCATGGATTCATTTATTAAAAAGTAAATTGGATTCATTTTCTTTAAAAAAATAAATTACTAGATTATTTAACAAGAAGGACCTCTTTGATAAATAATTGCCACCAATTAATTTTTATTTCATTTTAAAAACATTATTGCATTTGCAATATTTTTAAATAAATTGAAAAATTTATGGAAATATGTCGCTTAAATCTTCAATACTATATTGGTAGGTAGCACCTCTGCAACACATATCTTCCACTAATCACTGTAGCTAATACAATTGTTGCCACTGTGTTGATGGCTCCGTGTCCCTGCCTGTCAAGCCATATTTGCATAGTCATTAGGTCTATGTTTCTTATAATTAGGACTAGAATGATACATAGACCCATTTCAGATGTGTTAATTGCTACAGGATAATTAGGACTACAATGATACATGCTCCTGCCTTAAATATTTTGCTCCCATTACATATCCATGTAAAAATTCTAAAATCCTCAAAGGCAAGTGAGCAAATTTAATGCATTTTGGTCCTTAGACTAGCAAATTTAATATGTCTTGGTCCCTGAGATAACTAAACGCCAGGTCTAAAACACATTAACATGCTCATATATAGACTAAAATTTACAATTTTTACATGTCTGATCAAAGTAGCAAAATGCCAACAATAGGTACTGAAATAATAATCAAACCACCTTATAAAAAGGTTCAGAGTTAGTATAAATTTATGAATGTGTAACTTTAAAAGTTTAAAGAGATACCATCTAACTGTTCACTAGTTTGCAATTTTCTAATTTGATTTATAACAGATGAATGAGTCTATAAGTTTTATCTTTCTTCCTCAACTTTTCTCCATAGGTCTTCCACATCCTTTTCGCAAGTTTATAACTTGTTGATAACTTCTATTTTTGGTTGAAAGTATGTCCGTCTAGGATATCAGCTTTCTGTCTGGCTTGCTAGCCTTTTCTTTCGTTTGGGTTGGTGACCTTTCTCTCCGCATAAGCAGTCTCAGTTTTTCAATGATAAGTAAAATTATTTGGTTCTCTTGCTCACCAACTTTCATCTTGCTTTCTACACTACTTGCAATAACGAAATAACTGGCTATCATTGATTATTAAAAATGCAATACTCCTCTTTTTGGAGGGAGTATCAAAATGTGCCCCAAGATTAGGTTAGGGAATTCATCGTTTCTCATTACACTTTCTTTCATTGATCAGCTAGGTATGGGTGGGGCTGGTCATGTTTGGTTAACGTGTGAAGGTGGCCATGAAGAAGAGTGGAGGCATTCAGTGGCACCTATTCCTAAAGATAAAATTCTGGAGGCAATTAAAATTATGGAAGATGATCTGGAGTTAACTCATGATGACAGTTTTTTCCCACCTTCTGGAGAGCTGAAACCTAATTCTAATGATTCAGATGATGATGATCATGAAGATTCTAGAGATGACTCTTATTACTTTGAGAAAGAGGTTAGGATTTTAAACTTTAAACTTCTGTCAGATGCATTGAGTGGATATCAGATTTTTAAATACTCCATCATTTGCAGGTTGAAGCAACGTTTCTCAGGGCTGTGCATGAAAACATACAAGAAAGCCATTTGATCTTGGAAATCAATTCTTTGAAGTAAGTGATATAATTATATGTAATCTTTAAGTTGAATGTAGACCCGTACCATTTCGTCTGATTTTCACACATACACATAGAGGATTGGATTCGCTTGTTAATATTTCACAAGTTTTTGTCATGTGAAAAAATTGTATTTATATCTCTCATCACACTGATGACAACATAAAGGTTGTGTTTGGGTAAACAACTTAAGCACTTATTCAATAAACTCATGCATGAGAGCTTATATCATAAGCTTATTGAAATATCTAGCTTAATCATGAAAACAAATAATAGCTTAGCCACCAAGCTGAATCAGTTATTATTTTGCTCTTGTTTAATGAGAAATTGGAAATGGAGAAGGCAGACAAAGATTGTAGGGTAGAATTTCTTGAATTATGTGTAAGAGCTGAGGGGAGGAATCAATTGACACCATTAATTGTTAAACATCTCCTTCAGAAAAGATAGAATTGTACCTTTTCTAGACCATCCAACTTCTAACTGCTCTTGTTTAAATATGTGAAAGAATTGCCACTCTTTTTTGTCTAGAAGGCATGATATCTTCATGGAGCATGTATTGAACTATTATTCTGCAATTTTGGTTGTTTTATCATATGATGACACTTTGACACTTAAATATGCATTCACTGGGCATTAATTTAGGAAAACATTGGAATTATTTGTGGTAGGTTGTCATACAATAAGCTAACTGCTGATTGTGCTGGAGCAGTATTTTATGCTATGATGAAGTATGCTTTAGACACCCCCCATAGTTCAGCTGGTGAGCTTTCCCCTTCTTTCTGTTGCTACTTAATCTTTTAAATCTTTTCCATTTGTTTCTTTATATGACTTTCTTTTCTTATTAAATTAACTTCTAGAATTCATTTTAGAACTTGAAAATACTTGGAAAACTTGGGATCTTGACCTTGTCAGAGAGAATGAGTAAAAAAATCTACAGAATGGTTGGGATATAATTAATCAACAGGAGGTTCTAAAGAGAAACATGAGTCAAATGGAAGAGTTTATGTAAAAGGTCTAGAGAAAGACCTAAGAAAATATTAGGAGAAACCATAGGAAAACAATTTATGTTTTGATAGATTCTGATGTGATTTGATCATGGAGCTTTCTACTAGGGTTTGTTGCTCATCTGGTTTTACTTTTTATCACTTTGTAGTTTGTACAGGGGATTGACTTCGTGAATATGTTACTATTATATTTGTTTTTTTGTTTATTTATTTTCATGCTTGCTTGCTGATTTTATTATTGCTTGGGATGGATATTTTTCAGATAGCTTGCTTCAAAATGTTCAGGTTGTATTTACAAAATGGAAAAAGGTTCTTACATCCTATCTGACTGACATAGATGAACAGGTGCATCTGTCAATTCTCTCCCCTTTACATGTTTAAGTTATTCATGTTCACTTGTGTAGCAATTTTTATTAGTAGATTTACTGATTATTTTGTCAATGTTTTCTTTATTTTTTTTCTAAAGCATTATGTAGAATGTGTATTTTTACTCATGATTTCATCATCATTCATTGTCCATTTACAAAACTTCAGGATATAACTTTTTTTCACATAATTGAAAAACTTAAACCTGTTATTAAATATAATGTGTATTTAATGTTAGTTGTTAGTTGAGACCACTTTACTAATTTCTTATGTACTCTTGTTTATCTCTATTAATAAGAGGTTCTGAGCTGAGTGGATGTGAATCACTCAAGCTTTTCCTATATTCAAGTTAGTATCTGAGCGAGAATGATTCCGCTCTTTAAGTCTAAAGTCACAGTAGGCTGTCTGCCGCTGTCGCCGCCATCTCTAGTGGCCTTTTTGTCCGGTGAGTTTAGGGTTAGGTGCGTTTCAACGTGCACAGTCCAACCAAGTAATCGCTCCTCCAACAAACGCGCCACACGCTCTCATGCACCACCAGACATCTCGCCTTCCCAGAGGCGCGTGGCCAAATTCGTTCCGTTCGCCTATGTTCCGTCGTCGTCTAGGTCATCGGAGCTTGCTGGTTCCATTTTTGTTCTTCGTTTTCTTGTTCAAACAAGTTTCATTAGGTTTAGCTCAAATCTCTCTCTCGGTCATCTGGGATTTGCCATTATCACAGCTGAGAAGCTCAGTGGTAAAAATTATTTATCATGGGCTGACTCTGGTTTCTTGGATAGGGATACCATGAACATTTAAAAAAAAAAAAAAAAGAGACTGAGGGATCTGCTAACCAAAAAGCTGAATGGAAGAAACTAGATTTTCAACTTTGTGATATTTTATGGCAGTCAGTGGAACCTAAAATATTAAGGAACCTCAAAGCATTCAAATCCTATTATTCCTTTTGGAAGAAAGCTCAAGATATCTATTTGAAAGACATTCAACGCTAGTTTGATTGTGTTCAGAAACTAGCCTCCTTGAAGCAAGATGATTCAGATATGGTATCCTACGTTTCCGATGCTTAAGCGGTTGTGGAAGAGTTGAAGCTTATCCTAGAGGCTGACTATATAGAAGAAATAAGGAAACGACTTGATAATCTCTACATGGTTATGGTTCTTCGCGGTATGAACCTGACATTCAATCACATTCGGGATCAAGTTCTAACAGGACAAGATATTCCTACCATGGAGAGATTAACCATACGACTCCTCCGTATTCCTACTCTAAATAATGAGGGTATCTCTCTTGAAAGTAATGTGGAATCTTCTGTCATGAATCAAGGGGTCTCTATTACCTGGAATTTAGTTCGTGTCTTGCCTTGCATCTACTCCTAAACTGTTGCATGATCGTTTTGGGCACCCAAGTTTAGCCAAATTAAAGATAATGACTCTAGTTTTAAGAAAATCCAAACTTTAGGAAGTGAAGCTTGTCAATTAGGCAAACATGTCAAATTTTCCTTCTCTAGTCAAGATGAGCCCAAGATGTAATTCAACTTTCTATACTGTTCATTCAGATATTTGGGTACCTAGTAGGGTTACTTTTGGATTGAAATATTTTGTAACTTTCATTGATGAATATTTCCGTTGTATGTGACTTTAAGCAATGTTGTCTAAGGTTTTGGAATGAGAAGGAGTGATGCTGACCACTCTCTGTCTTCTACTATCATAAATTTTTTGGAAAATATGTTTATTTGGTTGTTTATGTTGATAACATTGTCATTACTAGGAACGATGAAGTCATAATATCTCAATTAAAGGGACACTTATGCAATCACTTTCAAACAAAAGATCTTGGTCATCTGAAATATTTTCTTGGAATAGAAGTAGCTCAATCTAAAGGAGACATTATTGTTTCCCAGAGGAAGTATGCCTTGGTCCTTCTGAAGGAATCCAAAATTTCTAATTGTAAGCCTGTTAATAGTCCTATGGACCGTTACAAGAAGTTAGTGCCTAATATGGGAGACTTATACTCAGATCCAATTGGTTGGGAAGCTCATATATCTTACTTACTATTACATATTTCTTTTGCAGTTGGAGTTGTGAGTTGGTTGATGAATTTACCATGTATTGATCATTGGAATGGAGTAGTTCGTATTCTCAGGTATATAAAGAAGGCTCCAGGTCAAGGTCTTTTGTATGAGGATAAAGAAAATAGTCAACTTGTTGGATACTGTGTTGCTGATTGGGTAGAATTCGATATAGACTGACGCTCTACTATTGGTTATTGTGTATACCTTGGTGATAACCTTATTTCATGGAAGAGCAAGAAACAGAGTATTGTTTCCGATCTAGTGTAGAAGCTGAATATGAATCTATGGCCTTAGCTACATGTCAGTGGTGTGAGTTAAACAACTCATACAAGAATTGAAGTTCTGTGAAATTTCGTCAATGCAACTTTATTGTGATAATCAGGCAGCTCTCCATATTGCCTCCAATCTATTGTTTCGTAAGAGGACTAAACACATTGAAATTTATTGTCACTTTGTAAGAGAAAAAGTGTTGTTCAAGGAAATTATGACCGAGTTTGTTAGCTCATATGATCAACTTGCAGATCTATTAACAAAACCCTTGAGAGGTCCTCAGATTCAATACTTGATTTTTAAGATTGAAACATATGATTTATATGCTCCAGCTTGAGGGGGAGTATTAAATATATTTTGTATTTAATGTTAGTTGTTAGTTGAGTTGTATTTTATTTTTTATTTATGATTGTATATTAGAGGTAGGTAGGTGGCTGTTGAGACGACTCTATTGATTTCTTATGTACTCTTGTTTATCTCTATTAATAAGAGGTTCTAAGCTGAGTGGATGTGAATCACTCAAGCTTTTCCTATATTCAAGTCATGTGAAGTTGCTTTTTTTTGCTGCATGTTGGCTGGAGTACTAAAGTGTTGTTGCCTTGTTCTCATACTGATTACATATCTTCTTTGGAATGTGTGGCACTTTTTGTTGTTCACGTAATTTTTAAACTTGTTTTGGACTATATATAAACTCAGTTTTTCCTGCTGATAAAGTTTGTATTTCTCTGGCTGTATAAAAAGAATCACTTGTGGACTCTTCTGAGTGATGTTTGAGCTTGGTTATTTCATCCAATAGTGATGTTTCTTAAAAGTATTACTTATCGGGTAAAGAAACAGTAAAGGCAAACAGATATTTGATTGTTTGAAATATGGTAGCAATTCACTCGTTTAATGAACTTTGAGTTGCTATAGGTCTTTATATTTTTTAGTTGTCTAAGCTTTTTTTTGTGAATAATAGAATTTTGCTCAACTCAAATACAGTGGTGATTTCCTTGCTGCTTCCCTATTTGATTTCCGTAACTTAATGGCCAACCCTCTGCTCATCTGTTTTCAATTTTTTACTGCAGATTGAAATAATACTAAAATTTGAAGAAATGTGTTCGGAATCTGCTAAGGAGTATGCTACTTTGTTCACAAGGGTATGCTTATGTTCTGCAAGTTAGGCTTATTGACATCTCTCATTCTGTTAGTGTGAATTTATGAAAGAGTAGAGCTGTCAAAATGGGTGAGCTGGCTAGAACAGCCCATATTTTATTCGGGCTGCTTTTTTCTAAATCAGTTTGACCCTGTAATAGGCCATCGGATCAAAACGGGCCTTTTAAAAAAAATAATGGGAATAACTCGTGAAAACCATGAAACATGTACCGTGTACTCACCAATTCTGGAAGTAAAAATAATAAATAGTTGATACATATTATACCTATAGAATTATAGCTTATTTATATAATATTATATAGCTATTCTTTTTAATTTCAATGAATATTATTATTAATATATTTCTACTTTTAATATATATTTTTAAATTTTATATATTTGTATTTTTATTTGGGCTGTCTGTGGCATGTTGGGCCAGTCTGGCCCACTTGTGTTGGGTCAAAAAGACTCGTTTCTATTTTAGTCTCTTTTTTTAGAGAGCAATCTTATCCATTTTGTAAGCCCACGGACTAAACCTATTTTAACAGCTGTATAAGATACATTGAACTATAAACGTCCCTGCATTTCTTTCATAATTATTAAATGGATTTTTGTACCTACTATAAGTTAGGCTTGTTAACGTGTGTGATAGCAAAACTATTACGGTGAACTCAATTTTAAATGTCATATCCATTTCGTCAAATTGAAGTTGCTTTAATATCAATCATAACTCATGCATTACTGCTCTGTCTAAAAGTCATTTAATTAACTATGTTACTAAATGAATTCAAGCAAAAAAATAAGTTTCAGAAAGTTTCTCATGTTCTCATTCTTGTGTGATTGGCAACATCAAAGTACTTCTGTGATATTGAGATTTGGACCTTTTTAACTGTAGTCTTTTCCTTTCTCACATATATTGCTTGTAATGAAACTGGAGTATGTTTTACATTCTCACAAGTTACTCATTTGACTTCTTTTTCAGATTTTGCACTACTTTTACAATGAAGATGTTGTAGAAGAAGATGCTATTTTGAGTTGGGAAGATGAGAAAAAGGACGCTGATGAGGCTGATAAAGTTTTTGTTAAGCAGGCCCAACATTTAATTCAAGTAAAGCATCATTCTCTATTTTTCACACTTACAGAAACTGGGTTATGTTTACCTTGCGTTTTCATTACTATCCTATAAGATGCATTATGTTCTTATTGAAGCAATTTATTACTTCTTGTAGTGGCTAAAAGAGGCCTCTGAAGAAGACGATGATGACCAGGAATAGAATGGGTTTTTCAAGGTGCTGTCATCTCAGCAGCTTAAAAGGACCTTCAGTGCTTGCATTTATCCTGTAATTCTTCAAATGGGTAGTTATTTTGTCTTGTTCCTCTGCATATGATGTGGAGGAATTAAGCTAAGGAAAATTTGAAAGCGTTGGAAGCACGTATCCCTCGGAGTTTCAAGTTTGTTACATCGTGTGATCACTAATTACCTGTTAATTTTGCTCACTCAGCAGGTTAAGTGGTGAAAGTTTCTAAAATTAGTACTTTGATTTCTTGATTAGTGTTGTATTCTGGCTATTGAAATACTTAGGTGAACTATAATAATTATTATTAGGGTTAAATGTAAAATAACAATTCCAATTGTGGGTCATGTATGAATATTTAATGATGCTATATGGTCTTACTAAAAAAGCTCATACAACTAGGTAAACAATATTGGGTATCATTATTTTCGTCATCGCAAAAGTTTAGTCACTTCAACTTTTTTTAGAGTACTTTATTCAACGTTAATAAAGTAAGTTTTTGGTTATAGATTCTATTTATAACATTATTTGCTTTCCAGATTTTCCAGATTACATTAAAACACCACATCTTAATTTGGGGATACATTAAATTAAGAAATTCTCTTGTATTGGTGTTGTCCTAGTCTCCTAGATATTACATCTATAGAATTTTCAGCTGTGCTATTCTACTTTAAGAAATTGTCTTTATCTTTTTGCAACAAATTTTTGTAGTGTTTCTTAATAGAAGGAAATATCAAACATGTATTTCTATAGTTTGTACATAGGTTCCTAACATTAGTCAACTTTATAATTAGCTGTTAATTGTTGTGTTGAGAATTCTTCTTTTTCATGTGACATTTATTTTTTTTAGTCTTTTTGAGAGTAAAATATCATTTTCATTCTTGAAAGATTAAAGTGATGATATCCAGGTTCTTGAAAGATTAGGTATCTAGGTCCTTGAAAGATTTTAGAGACATTAAATTTTTGAAAGATTTGTAGAGCATTTGGATTTTTGAATTTTTTTTGTTGTTTGCACATAGGTTCAGATAGGTTCTGTAGTTACTAATAATGATAGATAACTATGCAATTAGCTGTTATGGTTATGTTGACACCTTTTCTTTGAAAAATACATATTTTTATATTAGTCATTTTTATTCTCTCTCTATTGTTAAGTTTTCAACATTATCTTTCTCACATGCATTTTATGCTTTTTTTACACATTACTTTTTCACTCTCTAAGGGTGTTAATGTAAGGCTTGAGAATGTCAATATAATGTTTTCAAATATATAAGAATTATTATAATATTTTTAAATATAAAGAAAGATCTGTGTAAGGAAACTTAGTGTTTGTTTGACAATAGTTTTATAAAATTGTTTTCACTGTTTTAGTATTTAAAAACTAAAAAACTTGTTTGGTTACTGTTTTTTTAAAGCAATTTCTAAAAACAGTTTTGGTTTTTTAGTTCTTAAAAACTAAAAAACAAGAATAACTATAAGTAATTTTGTTTTCAATTTTCTATTTTCGTTTTGAAAATTCAAAATACAATAAGAATTGTTTTTTTTCTTTTCATGAATGGAATTTCAGTAAATATGAACTTTTTTTTTTTCAGATCTTCAAAACAGTTTTCAAATAACACTTATCAAACAAGGTTTTTTTTTTCTTCTCAAAAACATTTTTTTAAAATTATTTTTGAAAACTTTTTTCAAAAATTAAAAAACAAAATCCAACCAATCAAACTCATTAGTGTTGTAGGTACAAAAGAATTGGAGAAATCTTTGCTATTTTAAAAGGAAGTTTTGAGAAGATAGTTTCTTTTTTTAAATAAGATAGTTATTTGGAAATTTTAATTAAGGGAGGAGTTGTTGAAGAATAATTTAAATTTTAAATAAAGGAGTTGTTAGAGATTTAAAAAAAAGTTTAAGAATTAGTTTTGTTTCAAATCTTTAGGATACTATTTAGATTTAAATATTTGAGTAGTTTGTTTTTAGATTAATTTAGAGACTTGTTTCCATTTTTTAGAGATAGAATATTATATAAAATTTGAATTTTGTATTTCTATCTTACTCTATATAATAAAAAAAGAGAGTAGTGTGTTCCGTTAAAGATCCTTGAGTGAGTTGAGTATTAAGTGAGTAATTTTTGTGATCCTTGAGTGAGTTGAGTATTAAGTAAGTAATTTTTGTTGTGCAAAGAATGTGTATTTCCTTAAACCTTTACATCCATATTTCAAAATAAATAAAATCAATATAAATATAATATTATAATTAAAAGAAATACTACTTTATTAACTTTAAGTAATTGGGTTACTAGTACATAATTATTTAAGAACTATACGATTTATCGCAAAAAAATTGTTTCACGCACAACGAAAAAATAAAATGATATAGGAACTCAACATTACAGAAGGATATCGGAACACAACATTACAAATAAAAGCATCGAAACATACTAATATATTTTTATACAAACTTGAGAAACCCTCCAATACATGAACCTACATGAGTTTATGATGATGGCAATTTTTTATTTTTTAATCAATAAATAATAGTTATTAAATTAGTTTTTGTTAATTGGTGGTATAAATGTTTGAATCCATAACTTTTCTTTTTTCCTCCTTAAGACCTTTTATGCTTCTTGTATTGTACTATTGTTAGTTATGAGGCTGCTCATAAATAATCTAACCATAACCAACAAATATATAGGTAAGTAGTTATAATAACTATAATATAGTCATTCTCTCATAATAACAGGTTATATAACCAATTATTATTTATAGTTAGTTACATAATTAAATATATAGATAACCGATTATTTAATTAGTTATTTGTTCATAGCTGATTAAATAATTAATTTTGAAAAATAAAATCATTCTTAAAATTTACTTTTCTATTTAGTATATTTTCCACATGAACGTGACCTGTGACACAATGATGTGAGATATGTTAAGGTTGTTTTTGTCACAAAGATGTTAGAAGTTCACACATAACTTTTTGTGCTTAGTGCATTATGCACAAAATTATGAACACCTCCACAAAGGTGTGAGAGATGTATATTTTTTTTTCCTTCTCAATGTTTTTCCACATATATGTGACTATTGTCAGAGAAGTGAGGAAGGTGTAAGAGAAGATTTTTTTACTCAGCGCATTATCCACAAGGCTGTGACCTAAGTCACACATGTGTGTATATCGTTTTTTCTAATTAATGCATATTTTCACAAGTTGTAACTACTTTCATAGTATATCGTTTTTTCTAATTAATGCATATTTTCACAAGTTGTAACTACTTTCATATAGGTGTAAACAATATAAGAAAAATTTTTATTTTTCAATGCATTTTATACGTACGGAGATGTGTGGTAATTGAAATAGTTATGGGAACTGTGTCATAACTAGAAATAACTGGTTATGAAATCAAATTTAACCCACATTTTTTATTGCATACAAAAACTAAAACTAAAAGAATTTGACAATAATTAAAAATAACCCAATGCAAAATCAAGTTTAACCATAATTATTTCTTTAATAAAATTAAGTTAATTGCATTAACCATATCCATAAAAGAAATTATAATTTTATAACTAGTTATGATTATTTTTTTCGAAATAGGATATTTTAAGCCGCCCTAGTTAACTAGCAGGACATACCACTTAGCTTTCATTGCTTAGAAGACTTCCGACAAAAAAAAGCCTGCATTGTCATTAGCTTATTAAATATTACTCATTTTGGCAAAATTTACTTTTAACAACTTACTCCTAGTTTAGAAGCAGAATCTACCAAATTTGATAATTTTTTCATAAATTTAAATTACTTAGTAGGAAGAAAACATTTATCTATTTAACATTGTACCAGATTAAGGTATAATCTATACTTGTCCTAAAGCTAGAATTTCTTAAATCTAAACCATTCAAAGTCCCTTCAATTTAAGTTACCAAGACCACTAACGTAAGCACTAACAACTTAGGGTGTATCTGAAAAAGTTAAAAATTATATTATTTGAATAATCAATTATAATAAAAATCAATTTTTGTTCGATGAAGTTTACTAAAAAATAATTTAAAATTAATTAATTTTGTTGTGATACAACAGAAAAATTAAAGAGTTTAACATTTATACACTATCAATGCAAAAAAAAATTACACTAATTAATCAAAACCCTTTATTTACATATCTTTTAAAGTATTAATTGATAAAGTTAACAAACTTAACATATATAAAGGATTAACAAATTTAACATATATAAAGAATTGTGATTAACTGTCAATATAAAATTTTTTATACTAACAATTTATAAGTGTTTTCTCAAAATTAAGTAAAAGGTGAGAAAACAGCTAAAAAATAATCATAAATTACAAATTTTTAGCTCCTTAAAAAATAACTTTTTTTTTAGAAGAAAGATTTTGGATTCTCATGCATCTAATTTATTTTTTGAAACTTATAATCTAAAAAACAAATTATAATCCTAAATTGATTATAATATTTCTCCAACATAATATTAGTATGTGTTTCTAAAAAAACAGTGTAACTATCTACTAAGTTAATTTTAAGTGTTTTAAAAAAATAAATTAACAATAAAACTTTATCAATTTCCTTTTAAAGAAAAAAAATTGTACAATACTTTTATATTAACATTCCATTACAACAATTGTTTATAACAAATTTGTTAATTTTACTAATTAATATTTTAAAAATTATATAAATGAACAATTATAATTATAGATTTTATTATTAATTGATTGAACTCTTTGTTTTAAAGCAAAAGAAACCTAAAGTTGCCAAACTCAATGAAATCTGCGTCAAAAAACTAATTCTGAACGAAAAATTAATTCCTCAACGTAAAACAAGTAATGTAAACATGAATCTAAAATCACATTAATTTATATGTCAACGTGATTCTGGATCTTTTAGACGAATCCAAACACTATTAGTAAGTAGTACGTAAAGTATTTCTGTAAAATCAAATTTTGTTAAAATTAATTTTAAAACAAAATGATTTATATTTGAATAACTGATCATTTAGTAAGGTCGCCCGCTGTCCACTTGTTGCTACTTTATTGTTAGTTGAAATTCATATAGATCCCATAAAATGAAGTGGATCTCATTCCACATTTAGTGGGGTTTACCAAAGCTACATGAATTTCAACTAATAAAAGAATATCGAGTAAACAGTGTGTACTATTCTCATTCTTATGCTTCAAAAGTTAGGAATAAAAAATAACGAAATAATAAGCTAATCACAGCCGGACTTTCAATTCTGGCAAAAATTAAATACAGAAGGTTGAACTACCAGGTGTGGTTCTGTTATGCTGAAGAGAGCTATATTCTACAACCGAAGGAAAGTGTGCATGAAGTAAAGCTGATTCACAGGTTGCTACGAGTACCCGATTTCCTTGTTAATGTTGTGCAGGGGAAGAAATCTTTTCGCACCCTTTGTTAGTAAATAAAAAAATCCCAAAATTCACATTAAGGGCTCCCACTCCTCTGTACACAAAACCTTCCATGAGCTCAGCTATATCACATGATAGCAGCCAAGCCCACAGCATCACCATCATCAACTCTGGATTCCGCAACATTGGCTGAGCGAGGTCTCACTGAAAAGCATATTTAGAAGAGGTTAAAACTTAAAACTACCCCACTCAAGTCTTATCGCAATTATAATTGCTACCAAACGTTGAGAAGCTCTACAGTTTACATCATCACATCGATTTAGTAAATTGTATGTGCCAAACTGTTTTCCTGAAGTTTGGAGAAGTAAAATATGAAAAAGCAGTAGAAGTCATTGCTTACTTGAAACATTTGTGATGATATTTACACTTTTCTGTGCTACAAGTGCTTTCAATTTGTTACCGGTTGCTAACTGGAGCAAGCTTCTCATGTGCTGCTTTTGTTCCTTTGGACTGGATGTTTTCGTTAAAGACTCCTCAAATGCAACTAAATCGTGAGGGGTAATATTGGGGAGAGACATCAAAACCTAAAAAGGAGTAGCAAAATACATGAAAAACAAAGCTACATAAATGCCAAATGCATATGTGGAAAGAAAGAAAGAACTAGTTAAGTCCTGAAAAACAAGAAATATACTAACCTGCCTGGGAGCTGGGTGTCGATCACAAAGATATACAAATATTTCACGACAAATGCCTACTAGATCAGCACTGATTATTGCATTTGATTCAAGGGCTAAACCTTGAATGATGGATGAAAAAAGATCTCTAGAAACATATTCGATGAGTTCTGCATGATTTGTTACTATGGCAAGAACGACCAACACGGAGCAATATGAAGAAATTTTAGTCACAGCTTCACCATCCGTCCATGTAAAAGCTTCTAAACATATTCGTAGTGTTGGAAGGGCCAGACCTTCACGCTTCAGAAGGAAACTGTCACATATAATACTGTGAGAAATAAAACTCACAAACTAACATTACAAACTACGCAAGAACTATTATAGATGAAACATATTTCACAACAGGTAGAAAGCATACCCAACCATAGAGGATGATGCAACCGTATCTAAGCTTTTAAGAGAAGACATGTCCAATCGACTAACATGCCCAGACTGTTCCATTGAAGGGATTCCAGTATTAAGGGGAGGAGAAGCAATGGCAGAGAGGAGTGAACACATCTCACGTGTGAGATCCCTCAGAATCGTTTCCTCCATCACTTCCACTTTCAAGTCTGATCCACTCAGAATGCCATGAGCATCTGGAATCTTCGCCCTACCATCTCTTAGAAGAGTAGACCAAGAACAGCTCAGCGCTTGCTGAGCATGGTCAAGCAGTGGATGAAGAAGCTTTTCCAGCCAAATCTCCCACATATCCAACGGACAATTTTTAACCAAAGGAATCAAAGTGGAATGAACAAGCTGTCTTATATGCCTGAACTCCATCGACTGTATGTTCTCCATTAGGGCAACAGCAACAGAGTGGACATCCAAACATTTGAAAAACGAATCCCCAATGGTTGTTGACAAGCCCAATACATTATATCTATTCATATAAACAAAGGATTTACCGTAAAAAAATGGAAATGTGCTTAAAAAACAAAAAGATTTCCTTGATACAGAATTATCTTTTTACCAGGAACTTTATTTTTGTCTTTTCTAGGGATTTGGTGCAAAAACAATATTGAAGGGGAAGATCGATTATATTTGGGACAACAGATAATAAATTAGAAAATAAAAATAGAAATATGCACACTGACCCACTGTCTCTGATGCCTTTAAACCAGTTTCGTATATCTGATTCATGTGGTTCAGCATATCCTTTATTATTGTCAACCTTAGATCCATCTGTGACAGTCGATGAACCCTTTGACAATTTAGAGTTCCCTCCTCCAAGAAGACTGAACCTCTCAACATCACTCATGACCATTGCAGCTCTGATCTCTCCAGGTAAAGCTTGACTTACGGATGGAGACCAAAGGCAATGTATACAACGAAGTAGCTGGAAAATAAAAGAACTACACTTATTAACACAAAGTACTTAAAGAGCAAGATTAAAAGCTCAGTGATATTTTGGTGGCAAAATAGTACAGAAGACATAACATGACCAGCCTCATAATGGTAATGTACATACTTTCAAGAGAGGAGTCACCATCCATGAAATGTGAGAGGCCATTGGATTTAAAGGAGTTGAATTTGGTGTAGAGCTGTTTTCTGAATTCCAATTGGCTTTCTTCAATCCACTCCTCTTAAGTGCCCTCTCAAAGAATGTCAGTGTGTGAAAAATTGACCACATGACAGGTGCTTCAGAGCAAAGCTGAACCAATCCGTGTGGACCTGACAAATATTTATCTTGCCACTCCAATTGGGTCCACTGAAGGCTTAAAGGTTCTAGTAACCATCTTAAAACATCTTGTTGCTGTTGAATCCTGAGCCAAATTTATACCAAGAACAAGAAAAGGTTACTTGCAATATCCACAAAGTAAGAGACAAACATTAACAGAATTATCTCCTGTTTGTTCCTTACCCGGCAGAAGAAGCCATAACAAGAAAAGCTTCACCTAATAGGTTATGCTCTCCCTGAAGCAAACGACCCTCCCTTTGCAAACATCCCATTGTATCAGCAATGTCCTACATATAAAACTGATAAATTAAATAAACACAATCTCCTTTCAAACTATGTTTATTCAATGGGGCCATTTTTTCTCTAAAGGATATGTAAAGTGTACAAATTATATGACAAAAGGAAGAAGGAATGAATATCAATTTATTGATGTAATGATTCATCTCCCAGTAGATAAAAATTAATGCAGTCAATATGCAAAATATGATATTAATAATCGACTCTTGGCCTTCTTGTCCAACTAAAAGTCAAGTCCTGGCCATAATAAATTAAATTTGTAAAAAGTATATCAAATTAATATATAGGTCCCTATACTATTCAAATTTCAACTAGATCTTCATCTTTTTTGAAGTGTTTAATTGCGTCCCTTCAATTTTTAAGTCCCTACCATTACAAACATTTGGGTTCATATAGTTTCAAAAAGAATAAATTGTTTTGTGAATCTGGCCTACCATTAGAAATTTTGATCATAGTTCAGCTTCTCATTCTAACAAAAATAATCAATTGCATTCTTTTCACCTGATAAAAGTATCACATAGAAAATCATACTATTGAGTCAGATTTAATTTCACTTACCCACTTCAAATTAATCTTCCATTCTTAAGTTTGAAAGTCAATTTCATGACTTATAACAGGTTGGGTTCATCACGTGAAATAGCATTATATGTTAATATATAGAGAGGAAGAGAACTAAAGTATGAAAACAAGATGGGAATGAACCGAAGACAAATATCAAACACAGTATGTGGAAATTGATTTCAATAAAAATTTTATGATAAATGCTAACAAATCAAACTAGAAAATCAATCTTCAAGATATCATATCAAAATTGAAAAGATTAAAAAAGAAAAACCAAAATTTTAGCATTCATATTACAGCACAAGTGCTCGTACATTGACACATCGATATCATTAGAGAATATAAAGGATACCATACCTAGTTCAGCATGACCCCTATCAGTAGCTGATTCTTATTATGCTATAACTTGGTTTACATATGATTAATTCATAAATAGATCAAGGTTACTTGCATTAAATAGGAAGCTTTCTCCCCATACCCCCTCCTCTATAAATTTCATATATGAATGCATTCCTCTATACTTAAGTGTCACGTTCAAATAGACAAGGGACAGTTCGCGTTTATTTGGCACAACAAGCTAAATAATTTTCTAACAATTGGTGTTTACTGAATGTACCTTCATATGAGGCAAGATGCTTTTGTCAGCAGCTTTCGCTATCCGAATAAATGATGTACAGGTCTGTAGTCTTGCATGTCGTGCACTATGCATTGACGTATCCTATCAAGAAACATATAGTTTTAAACTTGCCACCAAATTTCTCAATGTTTGAAATAACAATGAAAAGGGGTTGTTGAAAAAAACCTTTATTACAAGGGGAAGAGAAGTTAGAAGCTCAAATAATTTATTAATGACACTTCCAACTGCATCAGGGAAATGCTTCAAAAAGGGGCCCATAGCATCCAAATAGCGAACAAGTACTTCGACAAGTGCAGGCTCAGTCCATTTTAAGGAAATAAACTGTTGAAGTAAACCTACAACACACAGTAACCCTAATAATTAGAGGTCTAACTAAGAATCTAAAATAGAAAAATATGGAAAATCAACTAAAATCACCTTCAAATGTTCTATGTAATGCAAACTGGACTTCATCATTTGCCTTGGTAGAGTCACTGGATCCATCAAAAACTGCATTTACAACATTCTCTAAAGCCAACTGCATGCTTTCCATCACAGCTAAGTCCTACAGTGAGAAAAGCAAAACCCATAACAGATAATTACATATAAGCTAGAAATGAAGGTGAGGAGCTCAGCGGATAATTTGAGATAAAAATATCAACAATATATCAGTATATTAAGAATTGAATAGAAAGTATATATACCTGAGTTGGTGTCGTTGAAATCAAGAGACCTTTGATGATTGTATCAATTTTTTCAGAAACTTTAGTGGCAGCTATAAGGGGTTTGTAAGAAGAAACGAACCTAATCAACTCCAACTGTTAAAGAGAAACCATTCATCATTCAAAAATATTTTAAAAGGTTAATTTGAATTGGAAGTCAAAGGAGAATAGATGCAGATTAGGCACAAGAGAAAAATGTACAGCAAAACTTTTAAACTAATATATGCTTGCTCTATGTATTTTCACCTCTGATGCAAAATTGGTAAAATGTCAAAATGTTTAGTTGCTGAATTTTCATTCTCTGTATTTTCATATTTAAGTGTCAAAAGTTAAATTATAAGGAATATTGCAAACCATGTGTTCTAATAACTCACGCAGTAGGAGACTCCCCAAACCCATGCTATATAAAAGTTTACTTAAGATTTATATAAAGTCAACAGAAACATAGCAAGCAATAAACCACTACTTCCAATTACTATCTTATAACTTGAATATGAAAAAAATTAGTAAAATACAAGTTAATAACTTCTTACAATACATTCCATAACAGAAATTCATCTTGTAAACAGAAGGGAAAGAAATTGCATATATCATATGATGAACAATATTATCTGACTTCACATATGCATGTGAGACATACCAATCTAGAACGATACTGGCTGAATGTTCCCTTGCCCTCAAAATCATCACTCCACAACTCCAATACCCCTAGAGAAATGGCAGTCTCATGCAGAATTTTCTCTCTCCTGAGCATGCGAGGGAAAGATGTATCCAAAATTGCACCACAAAAAACATCACTCACAAAGCTTAGAGTCTTTTTCCTTCCATTTTCAACCTCTCCAGAAGTTGTGCTACTAACAGCTGAACTGTCAGCAGCTGAATGTATGGAATTTTTTGGCTTTGACATCAAATCCCTCATTAGCACCTACCATGAAACATTAGAGGAAAGGAATGGGAGATATGACCATTTGATACACAGTAATGACTGTTGACTAAGAAATATGGAACACCACTAGACCTTACTGTTGTGCAGTATTTCAACATACCAGCCAGAAGTGAATAGATTGAAAATGAATTGCAAACTTGAAATGTTGGAAAAATCCCAGCATCTGGAGAAAAACGAGAAAAATTAAAATTAAAGGATAAAGTAAGATTCAAGATAAATGCATATTCCTGTAAATATTAGCAAAATGAAAGGGCAAAACTTTTGCTTCATGCATAGCAACATAGTGCATAGTTATCCTGGATAGTGGGAAGGAGTAATTAATCCCAAAAGGCTAAAACCACTATAGCAAGATAGCACATAACAGGATGGCTGCTATTATGAAATTTCTAGATAAAAATTAAATATTTTAGATTATATATATATAAATGCCCAAAAAAAATATGCATAATTGAAGGCAAATATTCCTTTGTAATAATTAAGTCATAATTTTAAGCTAAGCACACAAGTTAATAACAAAAACTACATATAAGGTCATCGTTCTTAATACACTTGAATATAGAAAAGCTTTAGTTGGCTTACTCAACTTAGAACCTCTTATTAAATAGAGATACAATACAATCTAGAAAATCAGAGAGTGAATACAACTACCACCAACCTCGGACATACAATAATAAATGAAACATAATATACCTCAACTAACAACTAATAACCAACATCTAACATTAATTTAACACTCCCCCTCAAGCTGGAGCATATAAATCATATGTTCCAAGCTTGGAAATCAAGTATTCAATCCGAGGACCCTTTAAGGGTTTGGTTAATAGATCTGCAAGCTGGTCATTGGTACCAACAAATTCGGTTCTAATTTCCTTGGACAACACTTTTTCCCTTACAAAGTGACAATCAATTTCAATGTGTTTAGTTCTTTCATGAAATACCGGATTGGAAGCAATGTGGATAGCTGCCTGATTATCACAATAAAGTTGCATTGGAGAAATTTCACCGAACTTCAATTCTTGTGTGAGTTGTTTAACCCACACCAACTCACAAGCTACAAGAGCCATAGATCTATATTCAATTTCTGCACTAGATCGAGCAACAGTCTTCTATTTCTTACTCTTCCATGAGATAAGATTACCACCAAGGTACACACAATACCCAGTAGTAGAGCGTCGATCTGTATTGGATTCAGCCCAATCAGCATCACAGTATCTAACAATTTGGCTATTTCCTTTATCTTCGAACAATAGACCCTGGCCTGGAGCCTTTTTTATGTACCTGAGAATACGCATTACTCCATTCCAATGATCAACACAAGGTGAATTCATGAATCGACTTACAACTCCAACTGCAAAGGAAATATCTGGCCTCTTAATAGTGAGATATATGAGTTTGCCAACCAGCCTTCTATACCTTTCTGGATCTGAGTATAAGTTTCCCATATCAGCTACTAATTTCTTGTATGGGTCCATAGGACTATTGACTGGCTTACAATCAGACATTTTTGTTTCCTCCAAAAGATCCAAGGCATACTTCCTCTAGGAAACTACAATGTCTTCTTTGGATTGAGCTACTTCTATTCCCAGAAAATATTTCAGATGACCAAGATCTTTTATTTGAAAGTGATTGCATCAATGTTGCTTTAGTTGAGATATTGTGACTTCATCATTTCCTGTAATGACAATGTCATCGACATAAACAACTAAATAAATACATTTGCCAACAGATTTGTGATAGTAGAAGACAGAGTGATCCGCTTCACTCCTTTTCATTCCGAAACCTTGGACAACATTACTGAACTTTCTAAACCAAGCCCTTGGCGACTGCTTAAGACCATAGACAGATCGCCTGAGTTTACACACTAGACCAGACTCCCCCTGAACAACAAAGCCTGGAGGTTGCTCCATGTAAATCTCCTCATCTAACTCATCATGGAGGAATGCATTTTTAACGCCCATCTGATACAGGGGCCAATGGTGAATAGCTGCCATGGCAAGAAGAAGACGAATAGTAGTAATCTTGGCCACCAGGGAGAAAGTGTCTCCATAATCAAGTCCGTATATTTGAATGTAAGCTTTGGCTACCAAACGAGTTTTAAGGCATTCAATTTCACCATTTGGACCAACTTTATAGCATAGATCCATCTACAACCAACAACTTTCTTCCCAGGAGGAAGATGAACCAATTCTCATGTTCCTTTGTGATCAAGGGCCTGCATTTCATCAATCATGGCTTGTCGCCATCCAGGGTGATCAAGTGCTTCACAAACATTTTTGGGAATAGTGATAGATGATAAGAAATTTATAAAGGAACAATAAGATGGAAATAGACGATGATAATTTAAAAAATTGTAAATAGGATGAGGGTTTCGAGAAGAGCGAATACCTTTTCTAAGGGCAACAGGCCAACATGAGTTGTCATCAGCCATGGAAGGAGAATTAGGAACCGTTGTACAAGAAGCAGACAGAGATGGACATGAGCCACAAGAGTCATCAGGAATGATGGGGTTAGCTTCAGGTGTCATGCTATGAGGAGGAGTTGAGGGAGAATGATCAGTTTCAGATAAGATAGGCATTGGACTAATATTAGTGTGGTCAGGTTGATGAGACATGTCTGGAGAAATGACAATCTCTGGACTCGAGGAGGGAGAGGGCAAGACCTCTGGGATGGAAATGGAGTCAAGTGTGGAGGATGAGTAGAAGGGCGAATCTTCAAAGAAGGTAACATTTGCAGACATGTAATACCTCTTGTTATAAGGAGAATAACATTTGTATCCTTTTTGAAGGCGAGAGTATCCCAGGAAAACGCACTTGATCGACTTAGATGACAATTTATCGAGGCCTGGAGACATATCATGAAGAAAACCAGTACAACCAAATACACGAGCTGAAACATGATATAGAGATTCAGCTGGAAATAGGATAGAATGAGGAATTTGATTATCAAGAGAGGAAGAGAGCATCCTATTGATAAGATAGCAGGCACAAAGAATCGCATCTCCCCAATGATGTAATGGAACTTTTGCATTAATCATTAAAGAGCGAGCGGTTTCAACAAGATGGTGATTCTTTCTTTCGGTTATCCCATTCTGTTGAGGAGTGTGGGGACAAGTGGACTGATGTAATATACCTTGAGAGGACAAAAATGACGATAGTTCAAAAGAAAAATATTCTTTTGCATTATCACTTCTGAAACATTTGATTGATTTTCCAAACTGATTTTTCATTTCATGAAAGAATGACACAAATATGGATAGAAGTTCAGACCTTTCTTTCATTAAATAAAGCCACGTGCATCGAGAATATTCATCAATAACGGTGACAAAATATTTAAATCCAAAAGAAGTAATTCGACTAGGATCCCAAATATCTGAATGAACAGTAGAGAAGGCTGAATTACTTCTTGATTTATCTTTACTTGAAAAAGAAGACTTAACATGTTTGCCTAATTGACAAACTTCACATTCTAAAGTTTGGATTTTCTGAGTACTAGGAGCCATTATCTTTAATTTGGCAAGACTAGGATGTCCAAACCGATCATGCAACAATTTAGGAGATGGATGCAAGACAAGGCACTGAAGAGCTAGATTCCAGGTAATAGAGGCCTTGTGATTCATGTCCTTCGCCAATCTGCCTGCCCGTACCACGGTCCTGAATGACAAAGGAGGAGTCAGAGTTAAATGTAACTGAACAATTTAAGGACTTAGTTAATTGACTCAAGGAAAGTAAATTGGGACAAGAAGGAATGTACAAAACAGAAGATAAATTTAAGGAGGGGGAAATAGAAATTCAACTCACTCCTTGAGCTGAAACCTTTAACCCATTGGCTAATGTGGCAAAATGTGAAAATTTAGGAGGTAATAAAGATGAAAACAAGAAGTTATTACCAAAGATATGGTCTGAAGCACCAGAGTCAACAATCCATGGGTTTTGACCTTCCACAGATTGAGAAATGCAGGCCGTTGAGACATTAGGTCCAAAAGAAGGTCCAGCAAGGCTGTTAAATTTCATCCTCAAATACTCTTGGTATCCTTGATATTCTTCTCCAGACAGTTTCCTCTCTTCCGGCTTCTCAGACCTTGATACATGAGCAAACTTGTCTGGAAAACCATGCAGTGAGTAGCATGTCACATGAGTATGACCCATCCTTTTGCAATGAGTGCATTGTGGACGATTACCTCTTCCACCACGACTTCTGTTTCCACGTCCTCTTCCTCTTGAAGATATCATAACAGAGGACTCCATATTATTTTCAAGGGAGGTACCCTCATTGCTTAAGGTAGGAACATGGAGGAGACGAGTAGCTAAGCTCTCTATGGAAAGAATATCTTGACCAGTCAGAACTTGATCACGAATGTGATTAAATGTCGAGTTTATACCACGAAGAATCATAACCATATAGAAGTTATCAAGTCGTTTCCTTATTTCTTCTATAGAATCAGCTTCTAAGAAAAGCTTCAATTCTTCTGCAGCGACTTGAGCTTCGGAAACATATGACACCGTATCTGAATCATTTTGTTTTAAGGAGACTAGCTTTTGAACACAATCAAACAAGCGTTGGATATCATTAGAGTAGATATCTTGGGCTTTCTTTCAAAACGAGTAATAGGTTTTGAAAGCTCTGAGGTTCCTTAATATCTTAGACTCCACTGACTGCCATAGAAGTGCACAAAGCTGAAAGTCAAGTCTCTTCCACTGAACTTGCTGTTCAGCTGATCCCTCAATATCTACCTTTTCTAGATGCTCATGGTGTCCTTGACCAAGGAACCAGAGTTCCACCGAATCAGCCCAAGCTAAATAATTTTTACCATTGAGCTTTTCTGTTGTGATGATGGCAGATCCAGAATTAGGAAGAATGGGACCAGAGTTGACTGAGGTAGAAGAAGACATTTTTCCAGATCTGAAAAAGAGAAAAACAGAGACCCGAGAGAGATATTTGATTTAAAATTTTAAATCCACTAAATCTTGCTCAAAGTGAACCACACAGGTCAGCAATGACTTTAGAAGGCTCTAGCGAGTCAAACGGTACCGGAACGACGACGAACGAAGACCGTTTCGCCGGCACGTGGAGCTCACGCGCTTTCTGTTTGGCGTGACTGAGGCGGTGCCTGGAGGCGCGTGGAGCGGCATATGGAGGAGCAATTTACAGGGGGAGAACACGCACGTCGAGGCGCACCTAGATCTGTGCTCATCGGAGAAAAAATCGCCGGAGAAGGCGGCGGACGGCAACAACAGTAGCGGACAGCCTACTGTGTGACTCTAGACGTTAAAGAGCAAGGTTGAACGAGCTCTGATACCAACTTGAATATAGAAAAGCTTGAGTTGGCTTACTCAGCTTAGAATCTCTTATTAAATAGAGATACAATACAATCTAGAAAATTAAAGTAGTAAATACAACTACCACCAACCTCTGACATACAATAATAAATGAAACATAATATACCTCAACTAACAACTAATAACCAACATCTAACATTAATTTAACAAATACAATAGTGAAAGAAATAGAAACCAACATAGGCATATTAAAATGCATAATTACAAATAAAAATATACAAAAATAAGATAAGTAAAAAATAGATTAGACAACCAATTAAAAATATAATAGAATTTAAAAGGAATAAACATATGACAAAACTAAAAAACATAATTGGAAGATATAATTAAAAATATAACAGAATTTAGAAAACAATATTAAAAATAAATAAAATGAGTAATAGTTTTTAAAAAACAAAATTAGAAATAATATAATTAAAATATATAGCATAAATAATTTTTGTTAAAAAATAGAATACAGAAAAATTGAGAGAACAAGACAGAACAAAAATGTCAGACATGATGGTGTAGACACTCTGAACAGACCCAAAGGATGTGAACTTGGTAGACACACACGGTGTGGGGTGATGTACAGGTCTGCAGAACATGATGGGAGCAAAGCTCCGGGCTTAGCCACGAAGGTGACACAGTAATGAACAAAAACAACTCATAAAGGGTCTGTTATTTCACAAGTTACATGGAGATTTTTGCTATATGTTTTACTAAGACAAGATAATTCGTAATCTGTAATTATGATGTTAAATCCAACACAAGAATACATGACAAATTCTCCAAAGGCAAAGAGAAACCAAAACCATAACTAATATACGTCACTTTAAGCAAAGTTTTCCCTTATCCAAGCTGCTTAATGATGCAAATTACTATATAACTCATACCTGTTCTAGGTAAAGTGGAAGTATGTTGCTATCACCAGCAATACTTTGTAAGTTATAAGAACCCAGTGACACCATACTTTCACATATATATTCAGCAAACTCATATTCTCTCTCATCTATGGACCCAGGACCTGAACCAGATCTATACAAAAATTCTCTCGATACATTCATCAATGTCTGAAAGATGCCACTCATAGCCTGGTCAAACTCAGAACAAGATGCATCAATAGGCCTCTTCCTACAATCACAATTCAGAGAGACCCATTGTATTATTGAACAATGAAATATGAATAGAACCCTCAGAGAACGATAATGCATACCTTGGAGAGATAAGTTTGAAAAACTCCGAAGCGTGAAGACGAAAATCAGGAGTAGATAGTAATACACCACAACTGCAGGGAGTTCGTTCACAGAAAAACAAGGTGGGCAAAAATTGAAAATCAGAGCATGGTTAGATACCAAGAATATTGCATGGCACAAGATAATAAAGGCAAGGAACAAACCCATGAATGATCCCAGACTTGGCAAAATCTGACAATGGAGCCCACTCAGCATAAGCATTTACTGCATTTAAAGTTGCAGTTACTGTGGCAGCATGCTGTTTAGCAATATCCATCTGTTTTCTGCCAGCTTCATTCAATGCAGCTGTAAAGTGCCTTTCCAGTAACTGCATCAAGCATCACAAGTCACTACATTAACAACACTTAAGTTAACAATGAGCACGTAAGAAGGTTCAAGGCTGAGATGTACAGTGTATAATAGTGGCAAAGTTTCAGGCAAAGATTGAGTTAGTCCACGCAAAAGTTGTCTTCGCCGATCACCTGACATATCAACATGTCCAGTAAGAACATCATGTTATATACAGAAAAGTCACTTAAGATCAAATACTCATATAACACTTTAGTGTTAAAAAGTCAGTGGTTTAGGAGTGTTGGGTTTGTGTTGTGTATTTCATTCATAGACACCTAGTTTATGAGCAATGTTGTTAAATATAGCACTACTGTGTTGCGGAATTCCTTGGATACACAAACACAACTTTGTCTATTGTTGCAGCTATATCATCTTAGAGAGAGTTTGAGAAAAAAAGAAAGTGAAGAGGAGAAAATGATTCTTTTATTTTTCCCCAACTGATAAGAGAATACACAGATAGTATTTATAGAGAATAATGCAACTAAAGAAGCCTAAATACAGCTGTCATTACTAACTGTAACAAGAGGGAGACAGTTAGGAGATAGCTGGGTCCGACTAACCTACAACAGAAACGGTTAGGGGATGAAAGACTAACAACCCGTGACAGAGTTCAGACAAAGTTCAGGTTGCAGTTTTTGAACTGCACCTTTACAAGATACTCCAATACTATAGCCTATAAGTTGTGGTTACTGCATCCATGCTTAATAGTCTTGTTCTTGTCACCTTTGGTGAGTCTCCACTAACTGAATTTTTTAGTTGATATTATATCAATTTTATGCATTTTATTTTTATTTGCATACAACTTAATTTTTTACACATATATAATTTATACATATCATATTTTTAATATTTCAACCACCATGCAATTTCTGCTATTTATTGGTTTGTAGCCATTTTCCACAATCTGCCATTGATAACAATATTTATATTTATTAGTTTAATACGCACACAGGGATCCTAACAATTGCAAAAATAGTGCATCCCATTTACAATTTACATACAACAATTATTTTCCACATTTTACATACTTCTCTTCCTCTCTCTCCACTCACACCAACAAGCATCTTTCTCCTTTCCTTCATGGTATCAGGATGTAATAGTAACCAAGATGGAAAACATTTTTTAGAGAAATGTAATAGGCAAGCAATCCTAAAATGTCCCCTTTGCTTTTGCTTAATAACAGAGAAACTTATTAATATTAGTATCTAAAATTTTCATTAGAATAACTCATTGCATCATTGCTTTCAGATAGATTTACAAAGTAGGAGAAAAATAATTTTTTTACTCTCTGTACGTAATCCACATGCACTGATACACACACATACATGTGAGAAAACACGAGTTATTACAAACCTTCCAAGTCTTCATTGTGAACTGTAATGTCTTCAGGAAGCCACCGCAGCATCATTGCAACTAACTCAGCCTGATACACAATTGCGAATCATAAAAAAGTATATTGAAATAGAACAAACTCAGACCAAAAATGATGCAAGTAGGGAAGCTTGAAATTTACTTCTATTGGACCCTTGTTGGATAGAGAAATCAAAGATGGAAGCATTTCTTGCCATAAATTAAGACCCTCTCTTCTAACTACCTGTGAAAGAACCGCCAAAACAAATAGTTTCAGTAAAGCAATATAACTGTGTCAGAGTAAGAAGCATGTGTAAATGAAAATTAAGTGCACTGTGATGAAAACCTCAGCAACAAGGGCAGCTGCCTGGCTTTTGAGAGCCCAATTTTCACATGGATCTGCAATCTCAGACATCAAATCAATGGAAAGATTTGCAAAATTCTTGTGCTCTGCAGGGCCTAATTCCTCCCATCGTAAGCGCACCAAATGCTGCATACAAACACGGTATCAGATTAGGGACAAGGATAAACAACTAAACAGATTTATCACATTGAAAAGTATGATAATGCGAACCTGTAACATTTTAAAGGCATGCAAACGGATTTCAGATGACCAGTTCTTTTTCACCAGAAGGAATGATGTGTTTGCTAATACCCGTATATCACCTGTCTTGATCTGGAGATATTTTACATAAATTAATCTGTGGTTGGTGTTGGCACGTGTCAAATATTAAAGCAAGAAAACCCATCACCATAAAATAGCAATACCCATACATGGACTAATTATTCTAGGACGCGTGTCAAATGTTGAAGCATGATGATTAATCACCATAAACTAGCAGAAGTTATTGGGCAATAGTAATACTAGTAGTTGTTAAAATGATCTAACAGAAATTAGCAAGCAGCTTCCATTCAGAAACAAACAATGGCTACTTTGATTAAAAAAAACTTACGAGCAGAAAATCCAACGCCCATCTTTCATTATATTTTAAATTCAAGAACTATATTTAATTTGTCGTTTGAATTAAAAACGAAGCAGCAACTTTCTCAGCACAGTTGAGTACAGCATGAAAAGACCTATTATTATCACATAACAGTATGTGCTGGAAAAACATGCTCATTTTGACTGACACAACAAACACGACCAGTCTATGTCAATTACTGAAACAAATACAAACATATCTACCTAACGAACGCATAGAGGCAGCGTGAGTGTGAGGAATTGCAGAGATAGGAAAGTTTTATGTCTATGAACACAATACGATAGAGCGATGAGTGATGTGGTTTATGCTATGTTAATTAGGGCTTGTGTGAAAAAAGATGGCAGATATTTGTAAAAAAGAAAAAAGAAGCAATAATAGAAGCATGGCGCGAGTGAAAACAGCGAAAATAAAGGGTGCGATGAGGGGATTGAATTGAGAAAAGCAAAAGGTGTTAGGGAATGAGAAGAGAGTACGGAATCGAGAAAAGTGACGGCGTTTTGACGAGCGTCGGGAGTAGAGGCCCAATCAAGGGCGGTGAGTATAGCTTGCGCGACATTGGTGGCAGTGATGTTAGTGTCGCTAACGGTGTTCTCCATATTCAACTTCAACGGCTGGAGACTGACTTGAGAGAGACAGAGGTTCGCGTTTGTGTCAACACAAAGTCTTGTTTTGGTTTGGGTTTGGGTTTTGGAATCACTCACTTCCACAGACCCCTTATGTGTGTTGGTGCGGTGGCGTATTGTCAGACCCACCCACGATCACTCTTCTTTCCTCTCAAGTTTTCTTGAGTCTTTTCTTTTCTTCTCTTTTTAATAATCTTCGAAGGGAATTTTAAGTGCCTGCAGTACTTCTACTTTCTTTCCTCTTTCATCAATCAAATTCGGGGTTAGTAAATTTTTCAAATGATGCCAAACTCTTATAACTACTACTAACTATACAAAAATCAACATTTTTACTAACAAATCTTCTTATATTCAAGAGTAATTGAATAAACAATATATGTCTCTTTAAAAAACAAACAATACATATATGCAATCACACGGTAAACAATCATTTACACTGTAATCTAATCCTAAACTGTTGTATATCATAAATTATTTAATTTTTATAATTATATTCAAAAGTTTTAATTAATGATATACAAAATTTATACTATTAGTGTGTGTCTATTAAAAGTAATATAATTAAATTTCTATTTTTAAATTAATTTTAATATACATTATTTAGTATACTTTTGTAAAACAATTAGACGAATAATTATCTTTAGATAATAACTAAATAAATTATTATAAAATGTAATATTTAATATTATTAATATGTTTTCATCATTTTTTATAAAAATACTGACTTATCTTTATACTAACTCCAATGTTATTTCAAAACAATTTATGCATCCATTGAAATCCTTAATTTTTTTTTTTAAGTTGTAATCTTTTGTTTGTGTTAAATAGTTTAACTTGTTAACATTGGTTAACTTGTTAAAATAGGCTTTTTAAGTGTAAAAAGTTGTTGTCTGTGTGACACCTAAAAATAACTTTTTTCCAATTTCGCTCTTTATATAGACAAGTCTTATGTATAATAAATAATGTTGCTGAGAGAAAATCAAACTCTCAAGTAGTTTTCATATATCTCTTATCTTAAGTTGGTATTAGAGCGGGTCGATCCTGCTTTGCCTGTTTGTTTCTCGGAGAGAATATCTCTATCCACCATCGTTTGTCGTTGCTATTGTCTCTGACGACCATCGAATCTAGAGCATTTCTTCAAGTAAGGCTCAACCCTCCCTGTCGCGGAGCCAAACGTCGTCACGCGTGCCTCCACGCATAGAATATATGTGTGGCACTCTCCAGCGCATGACATCCACACGCCGCCTTCCGGCCACTAAAGTACCTTTGGACCACCACCTGTTCGAATTGTCGTCCTCCCTAGTTCCGGTTTCAATCTTCATTTTGGCCTTCCACCATAGTTGAGGCATAGTTTTTGCTAATATTCCATTTCTATCCCTGTTTAGCACCTTTTTTTTTGTCAGAAATGGCTTTGTCCACTCATTTTCTGGGACTCCCACCATTACTTCAAAGAAGCTGAATGGCAAAACCTATTTCTCTTAGTCTGCATCTGCTGAACTTTGGTTTCTTGCCCAAGGTTTTCATGACCACTTAGAAGAAGATAACAATAATGTACCATCAGACACAACTAAATAATGGAAGAGGATGAACTTTCAACTTTGTGCTTTACTATGGCAATCTATGGAACTCCACGTATTGGGAACTCTTAAAACATTCAAATCTTGTAACTCTTTTTAGAAGAAGATTAAGAGTATTTTTGCAAATGATATTCAACGCCTTTATGATTCAGTCCATAAATTGGCATGACCAACAAACAGATTACGATATGACCTCCTTCATTGTTGGAGCTCAATCAACTATTGAGGAATTAAAAGTGTTCTTAGAAACTGACTTCTTGGAAAAGATTAAGAAGAAGTTGGGTAAGTTTTATATGGTTATGATCCTTCATGCCATGAATCCGGATTTTGATCATGTTCAAGATCAAATTACGACTAGCCAAGAAGACCCATCTATGGAGGATTTGACAACACGATTGTTTCATGTTTCCACTCTTAAAAGTAGAAATCTTTGTGATACTACTGAATCCTCTGCTATGGTATCTAATTGTGGACGAGGAGGTCGTAGCAATCGAGGAGGACAAAGTGGTCGTGGTCGTCCCCAATGCTCATAATGTAAGAGAATTGGTCATACTCAAGCGAATTGCTTCTCTTTACATGGTTTTCCTGATAAGACAACCAATGTACTCAAATCTGAGAAGGTTGAGCCGAAGTTCACTAAGGAAGAATATCAAAATTATTTGAGATTAAAATTCAGCAACCAAGTGGCAATCTACTGACCAATTTGCATTTCTCAAACCATGGAAAGTTCAAGTTCATGGATACTTGATTTAGGTGCTTCTGATCATATTTTTTGTAATGCTTCACTATTTTCTTCCATTTTTCCTCCTAGAGTTCCTCATTTTATTACTTTAGCCAATGGGTCCAAAATTGCTTCTCAGGGAGTTGGTCAAGTCTCCCTCTTTTCCTCTTTAAATCTAAAATTTGTCCTTTTTGTTCCCAATTGCCCTTTTAACCTAATTTCTGAGTCAATTAACCAACAATTTAAATTGTTCAATAACATTTTATGTTAGTTCTTTTGTTATACAGGAGCGTGGGATGGGTTGATTAATTAGAGAAGGACATGAATCTAAAGGATTATACTATATTGGTACTAGACCATCTATGTCGTGTTTTGCATCTCCATCTCCTAAACTTTTGCGTGATCGCTTAAGTCATCCACAGTTATCCAAACTAAAGGAAATGGTTTCCAACCTTGGAAAACTTCAAGTCTTAGAGTGTGAGTCATGTCAACTAGAAAAACATGTTAGATCTTCTTTTCCAAAGAGAACTGAAACAAGATGTAATTGTCGTTTTTCCAAAGGCCATTCAAACATTTGGGGTCCTAGTCATGTCATATCTTTTGGATTTTGGTATTTTGTTACTTTTATTGATGAATATTCTCATTGTAATTGGTTTATTTAATGAAAGATCGTTCTGAATTGTTGTCTATCTTTGCACATTTTCTTAATGAAATTAAAAATCAGTTTGGCTAAGTTATCAAAATTTTCAAAAGTGATATTGCCAAAGAATATTTCTCTTCAAATTTTTCTACCCTTCTCAGTTCCCATGGCATTTTACATCAGTCTACATGCCTCCATACACCTCAAAAAAATGGTATAGCAGAAAAGAAAAATAGACATTTAGTTGAAACTACTCATACCTTATTACTTGGTGCTAATGTACCAATTCATCATTGGGGAGATGTTATTCTCACTACTTGCTTTCTCATAAATAGAATGTCTTCTTCTTCCCTTAAAAATAAAATTCCTTATACTGTCTTGTTTCTTGATGAACCTATATTTCAAATCTCTCCTCGTATCTTTGGTTGTGTGTTTTGTTCATGATATGTCTTCAGGGTTAGACAAACTATCTACCCAGGCCATCAAATGTGTTTTCCTGGGTTATTCTTATCTCCAAAAAGGGTTTCAATGCTACTTCCAGACGTTAAAAAGTACTACATGTCCGCTAATGTCACCTTTTTTAAGAGACCCCTTTCTTTTCTTCTTCATGTCAAAATACTATCTATATCCAACAAGTCTTAAATGTTCCATTAGTTGAGCCATTGTATGTTTCCCTTCCTAACATCCCAAGTCAAACCACAACTGAAAATTCTTCTCCTCCTCCAATACCCTCTAAACCATCATCACTTCCTCTCCTTACCTACCATCGTAAAACACAAGAAACTGGTCCAATGTTACATGGTGAATCCTCTTCTTCAAGTCATTCACCACCATTTATCCATACCACGACTCTGGATGATGAAGAATCTGGTTGGCCCATTGCTCTTCAAAAAGGTACTCGATCTACCCGTAATCCTTATCCCATTTACAATTTTCTAAGTTATCATAGACTATTTCCTACCTTTTTTCTCATTTGTCTCATCTATGTCTTCTATCATTATACCTAAAATTATTTATGAAGCACTTGATCATCCTGGATGGTGACAAACCATGATTGTTGAAATGCAGACTCCTAATCAGAAAAAGACATAGGAACTAGTTTCTCTTTTACCTAGGAAAATGACTGTCAAATGTAGGTGGGTCTATGCTATTAAGGTCGAGCCGGATGGTAAAATTGACTGACTGAAAGCAAGACTAGTAGAAAAAGGATACACACAGATATATGGCCTTAACTATAGGGATACCTTTTCTCTTATGGTCAAAATTATCACTGTTTGGCTCTTCTTTGCCATGACTGCTATTTGCCATTGGCTTCTCCATCAGCTGGATATTAAGAATGATTTTCTTCATGGTGATCTAGAAGAAGAAATTTATATGGAGCAACCTTTTGGGTTTGTTGCTCAGGGGGAGTGTGGGTTAGTTTGTAAACTATGTCGATCTCTCTATGGTCTCAAACAATCTCCACGTGCTTGGTTTGGAAAGTTTAGCCATGTTCTACAAAGGTTTAGGCTAAAACGTAGTGGAGTAGATCATTCAGTCTTCTATTGTCATACCTCCCTTGAGAAATGTGTGTACTTAATTATGTATGTTATGACATAGTCATCACAAGGAATGATGCCTCTAAGATTTCTTACCTAAAGAAACATCTAAGTGATCACTTTCAAACCAAGGATCTTGGAAGTCTCAAATATTTTCTAGGCATTGAAGTAGCTTAATCAAAGGAAGGAATTGTTATTTCTCAAAGAAAATATGCCTTAGATATCCTTGAAGAAACAGGTTTGATTGATTGTAAACTCATGAGCAGTCCTATAGATTCATATAAGAAATTAATTGTAGAATAAAGTGAGTTTTTCTCAGATCTAGAAAGATATAAAAGACTTGTTGGAAAACTTATTTATCTCACTATTACTAGACTTGACTTATCCTTTGCCGTGGGAGTGGTTAGTCAGTTTATGCAGGCTCTAGACCTGAATCACAGGAATGCTATCATTCAGATTCTCAAATACCTCAAGAAGGCTTTAGGACAAGGATTGCTATACGAAGACAAGGGAAATGTGCAAATATATGGATATTATGATGCTGATTATGCAAGATCTCTTGCAGATAAACATTCCATTTTTGAATATTGTGTTTTCATTGGAGGCAACATTATTTCTTGGAAAAGTAAGAAACAATACGTGGTTGTTTGGTCTAGTGTTGAAGCTGAGTATATGGCAATGAAGTCTTTCACTTGTGAACTTATATGGATAAACAATTCCTCTAAGAGTTGAATTTTGCGAAATTCAGCAAGTGAAGATGTATTGTGATAACCAGACAGTTATTCACATTGCTTCCAATCCTGTATTCCATGAGAGAACCAAACACATTGAAGTTGATTGTCATTTTATCCAAGAGAAGGTGATGTCCAAGGAAATTTGCACCGAATTTTCCAGCTCCTATAACTAGCTTGCAGATATTTCGACTAAATCCGTGATGGGACCTCAGATTCAATTTATATGCTCCACGCTTGGCATATACAATTTATATGCTCCAACTTGAGGGAGAGTGTTAAATAGTTTAGCTTGTTAACATTGGTTAACTTGTTTGAATAGACTTTCTAAGTGTAAAAAGCCGTTGTCTGTCTAACACCTAGGAATAACATTTTTTTTTTCAATTTCACTCTTTGTATGGACAAGTCTTATATATAATAGATAATACTGTTGAGAGAAAATTCAGCTCTCAAGTAGTTTTCATATATCTCTTATCTTAAGTGTTTGATTTAAAGAAGAAAACAAGGAGAAAAAATTTAGAATTTAATTTAGAAAAAAAAAGGAATTTTTTATTTTTATTTACATTTAAATTTAAAAAATAAATACATAATTGAATATTGTATATTTTAAGTTATTGTAAAATTGAATTAATTTTATAAATAAAACATTATGAATTACATTATTCATGATATTAATACTAACAAAAAGTGTATTATTTTAATTAAAATATAAGATAAAATAATTTAATTTGATATTTTTTTTCATTTTCTTGATAAATATTTTATGTAATTAATTTAAAAGGTACTTATTAGTTGATAATTAATATCAAAATTATGACACATACCTTATATATATTTAAAATATCATATTAGTATCTTTTTCAAATCTTACACTAACATCGAATGAATATACAATTACACTAAACTTCAAGGTGTTGCAGTAATTTATTCTTAAATTTAGAATAGTTGATGATAAATTTAAAATAATAATTAAAATTAAATTTAAGAGATAAAAACTTTTTTATATATATATATATATACACACGTATATTGTATATATATTAATAAAGGTAATATATTTATAATTATTAAGGGAGGAAATTGTATATATATTATGATAGAAAGAGAGTGATAATAATATTCGTATGCTTGAGAGGATGGTAGTGTAAAAAATATTTTATAAATAATTTTAATTTTATGGAGCTCAAGGAAAGAATTTCAAAAATTCAAATGTCATATATTTGAATTTATTTGGGGAGAGGATATAATTTTTTTAGAGTTTAATAGTATTCACTTTCAATATAAAATTTTTTACACTAATATTTAATCATAATTTTTCATGAATTTTTTTTTTTTACCACAAGTATCCTTCATTAAACTCGAAACCTTTAGAGCAATTTTTAGGTTAATTGATCTAGGTATCTGGTTATAAAAGGAAATAATTTTTAACTTAAAAGAAGAGGCGACATAATATTTCTATCTTTTAGGTGAGGAAAATGTAATTTGTTCATCTATTTTACATAAAAGTACTTCATATTAAAATTATGACATGGCAAAAGTAAATTTATATTTTTATAGAAGTAACAAATAAAAATATATAATTTACTTATACTTTATTTATTAGAGTTCAAAAGCAATGTGTTGATAGAGTAAAACAACTTTACATAAATAATTCAATCATAAATCACCTTTATATAATTTATGTAAAAGTCATCAAACTTATCATATATGATAATTTGTGATTAAATAATAATATAAAATTATTTTATGTAATCCTATTCTTTTTCTATATTTATTATTGTAAGTTTATTAACTTATTTGTATATAAGCTTTATTGTTTTAGTTAAAAATAAATTTACTTGTTAAATTTCAAACCTAAAACTCGCAAAAATATCCGCAGGGATAATATAAATGGGTATCCGCCACCCGCAGATACGAGTTTTTTTCTACCCGCTCCTTAACGGGCATGGGTACGAGTATCATATATCATACCCGTACCTGCGGGTACTTGATACCTGCTAAACCAAATATAAATATATATATATATATATATATATATAAGTTAAAAAAATACTTTTAGAAAATAAATCAAATTAAAATATTAATTATCAAAATTAATTTATATCAATCTTACTTTTTTATGAAAATTCACGGTTAATAAAAGTATTTATTATAAAAAAAGTTTAATTGGTATACACTGTCAGTGTAAAGATTTTGTTGACTTTAATAAGAGTTTAATTGGTATACACTGTCACAATTGTTCATGGTTAATTTGTTGACTTTACTCATTACTACTTTAATAGTCACATAAATGAAAAAGTCATGATTGACTGAAAAATCTTTTACACTAATAGTATATACCAATTAAACTCTTATAAAAATACCAATAATATAAAATAAAGATTTTATTTGTATTAAATATTTTCTCATAATATATTATATTAATCTACTTTTAGATCCAATTAATCTTGTAAAAACTAGTATATTTTATTTCTAGATTTTCCAAAAAATAAATGATTTATTTGATAAAACTTCTTACAAAAAATATTTAATTTTAAAAAAAAATAATTTTTTTAAAATATCCATGGGTACCCGTGGGTAATAAAAAAATCCACAAGTATTTCTGTAGCAGGTACCAAGCGGGTAACATGTGGTGGGTTTTTGTAACAGATTGGGTAGCGGGTAACTACTACTTGCACCCGCCCTGACTTGTTGTCAATTCCTACTCGCGACACCTTTTTCTTCTATGCACCATATTATAATCGGTTTTTAGATAAGTTTTTTCCCTATTTTTATCAGATTTGATTTGTTTTATAAACACTCCTAAAAGTACTACCTTGGTAATTGTAGATAATGCAGAATTGTATGTCGAATTCTAAATAATAAAATATATCATTTGTTTTACTCCGATCTTTGTTGCTAACCCCATCATATTTTCAGAAAAAAAAAAAGAAAAAAAACATTTTGACAAAGTTGTTTGATTGTTAAAAAAAAGAGAAGAGAATGAGAATGGAATAAAATGAAACATGGTAGAATTGAAAGGAAATTAAATTAAATTTGTGTAGTATATAAGAGATGTGGGATGAAACCCACAAAAATATGTTCATTGTTCATGAATAGAATTTCACCTTTTCTTCCTAGCAATCAAACAAGGCATAAGATTCAAACTTACAAGATATTTTGAAGGGCTGTCTAAAAGAATTGCAAGATACGTTGCTGGCTTCACCCCGTCAAGAGACTTTTCACCCTTACCTATCTAGAAATGAGAATACCGAAATAGCTAAATAATGTATTACAATTCTCAAAAAATGAAACACAATTCAGATATTAACACGAGATTCCTTAAAAAAATAAATCACGATGTACAAAGTAGTAATTCTCTCATGATACTAACAGATTGAACATAAAAGAAAATTTTCATTTTAATAAAAAACAGAGAAAGAAATTGAAGGTATAAGATGGGGAAAATGAATTTTATCCCTTGCTGAGAAATGAGAAGCTATTATACTTATACTCAGGGTAGTGGACAGGCAGCAGGACATTTTAAAAATTGCATTGCGCAGCAATTTGGCTGCACCAAAAAATGAGGCAGCAGAGCCAGATTCTTAATTGTCTCTATAAGAATGTATTAATATCTAAGCTGTGATTTTCTTTCCTTTAACCTTGTCCTTCAGGGCATGTTTATGTGGTTTTGATAAATCCAATGCATCACCTGCAGTGTGTTTCTTCTGCTTTGGCATTCCAATGTCAGCTGCATTACCAATGGGACCAGACCAAGCTTGGAATGGTTCCTTTGAATATGTATACGAGGTTGATGTAAAAGAGATATTAACAGGAACAGTGTCTGGATCAATATGATGTGAAGATCCCAAAGGAAAACCAAGTTGTCCATCTTGATGCGGCGGAGGGAACTTTTCACTCTTGCTCTTGGCATTTGCATGAGTGATTAGACGTCTTCTCTGTTACATAAAAAGTCATAAGAACATATTTAATCACCTTTACTTTTGACTCAGGAAGCATAATCTTGCATATTTTTTCTTTAGTAAAGTAAGACAGTTTAATTAGAAGGAAAATAGCAATAAAAAGAAATGGAGGATAAAATATAATCGTTAAACAAAGCAAAAAAACAAAAGAAGAACATAAAGATATTAATACATTAGAGATCTTTGATCCCTTTGCATGTTTATCCTAAAACAAATCAGCTGTTGAATACCAATCTGAACTCTGAAGCAATTATCAAAACCAGTGAACCTAATCAAAAGATATTGACCCTAAACATGCAGATATCTAAGCAGTAAGCACTCCTGGATGGAAAAGAGATAAGCCCAAGCTGCTTAAAAAATTACTTGAATTGAGGTGCCAGGCAAAGTCCACTGCTATTTTTAAAACAAATTGAGCACTGAATCTTAATAATCTACTTGTTGAAATTGGCACTATGACAGATATGCATGTCAACCTGAGACAAAAAAATTATGGTGCCAAATCCTAATAGTCCTTTATATTTACTCTCAATCATCTCATTTTTTAAGCATTCTGGGAAGATATAAAATCTCACTCAGGCTCAGAGCACATCTCTCTTCAGTGGTTTTATAAACCAAAGCAAAGTGTTCCTAGCATACTTGCTGTTATTAATATAACTACTCTTTTTTAACATACATCAATATTGGATTGAAGTTCAGCATTGGCTTCAGGAGCAGCAAAGGCTTTTGTAGTTCGATCACGTGTCCTATGCTTCTTTGGACCATCAACCTGAGCTTTGCCTGCAGCTCTCAGTCTGAACATTCATATAGACAAAGTATCTTAGAGATAGCCAAATAGAGTATGATGTCTAAATTATAACTAGCAGACATTAACCAAAAAGACAATGAAAAATTTTCAATCTAATAAATATCAGTGAGTGTGTGGATTCTGGAGTTTACGTTGTGTATGAATCTGTTTGCTGAAGAGTATATTTGTTAAATAATGCAAGGTTATAAATGCCATTGATTAATCTAAGGAATATAAAATATAATTGTTTAGGTAATATCAGGGTCAATATATGTGTGTGTACATTTGCAAATACTTTTAGTATGCAGAAAGCAAACTTAAGAAAAGAGATACCTCCTCATTTCATCATCCCGTCTTTTAGCATCCATTTCCTTGCTTGGGGGATATTTTGGAAGACTAGAAGGATCGCAAGCATAAGGTTCTGTGGTAAAGAACTACAAAATGTACAAGCACACAAACAAGGTAAAATACATACAGGGTTGATTTTAAAAGATTATCAAAATTCGACAAGAATAACATCTAAATCATATTCAAGATAGTTTCACTTCATTAATTCTTACATGGATATAGCTATATTACATTAAATTTAGACCATCGTGAAAATTTAATTTTAAGACAAAATTATCCATTCCATGTAAGAACTTAGTTTAATTTTAATTCCAAAGAAAACACGATAAAAGCAAATTGTTGAATCAATTCCAAGATGGGATTCGTAAGGTTAAGATAAATACAGCTTAAGAGACTAATGTCACTGCTAAGACTATATTCAAAGATTTGGTGAAATATTTTCCTGTAGTAGTATGAAGGTTCATGGTTAAAATAAGATATCCAAAACAAGAAGCTGGAGAACCAAGCTCTTATTGTTAATGATCAAATATCCTAACAAAATCATGTTCCACATCAAGAATATTATATGGCTTTGTTATATTATGTTAAATTTACTATAATATTTTGGCTCTCTCTCTAATCAATTTTACATATAAATGTAATCAGTTCTATATATAAAAAATAAATATATGCTTCAGCTAAGTGTGGGTTAAGCACTTTAGCAGCAATGTAGATCCTAAATCTTAATTCTTAACGTGGTATCAAATCAAAGTGGGTTGATCCTGCTTTGCCTGTCATGGTCTGGTGTTCACTGCTATCTGTCACTGTTTGCTCCACTGCTTCTGTCAGAATACCATCAGAATTGTCTCCTTGAGCACAACAAAACCCACTAAGTTTCTGCACACACGTTGGCCTCTGGTCACCAGAACTCAGCACACCACCATCTTGCAAGTTGCCGGCGCTCCCTAGCCTCAACTTGTCATTTTTCACTTGTTTGGATAGCGGTGGTTTGAACTTTTTCTCGTGTGATCTCCTCTTTTCTTTGGCAGACCTACTCCACGGAGGTTGTTTGCTTCAACCAAAACCAACTTCAATGAGTCTGCCCTAGTGGTCAGTTTCTAGTGTTGTCAACAGAGTTGTTGCTATTTGGATATTTTTTACTGTTTTCACCTTCAGAATTAATTTTTGTTGTTCTTTTCTTCTTAACCTCTTTAGGTATAACTTTTTTTGGGAGTTTTCAGTCATCCAATTATAACAAACAAATATAGCTAGTCTTTCCAAGTCAATGCCACTAGTTTTATTTCGTCATCTTACTGGTCAAGATATCTGGTTCTCTGGCTCTGTTTCAGTCCTCAAGATTCCTTTTTTAACACTTGTTTGGCTTCTGGGTCTGAACTTGGCACTACTTTCCTTTGGGTTGTGTTTTGGTTCTGAAAAATGACAACAATATGACCACTTCTGGTATCATTTCCAGCACTGTTTGCAGCCATCTTTCACCACTGCCTGGCACTATTCATCCAATTTAAATATGCAAACAGTTCATTATTGTTGTCTCATCCATTCATCAAGATACTCTAAGATGTTCAGATGAACAAAAAAAAAGTGTTGTTTACAGGTCTTGTAGCATGTTGGGTTTCATTATTTCTATTTTAACAGCAGTATAAGGCATTATTTGTCTATCTTTCACGGCGTCATGTTTGTATCACTTTCTTTTGAAACTCACATTGTTCATTCCAAGCTGGAAGTGTTGTGAACACCTTCTAGCTTGTTGGGGCTACAAGAGATATGACCTCATCCATCCTTTAGTCCTAGTTTGCACTGAACCCATCTTTGTCCCAGCTGCATTAGTTTAGTATGTCTTTGTCACAGTTGCACTAGTCTAGTATGTCTTTGTCCTAGCAGTTGCATTGGCCTCACCTCTCTTTCTTTGACTTTGTCCTAGTTGCACTGACCTTATCCATCTATGTCCCAGTTGTACTAGCCTTCTCTTTGTCCCTGGAGTAGTTCCTATTCCTAGGGTTCAAGAAGCATCATTTCCAGCTTTTGTTTTTCTAGTCCCAACCATTGTCATCAAGCTGAAAAGCTTAGTAAGCTTTAGCTAGAGAGGTAGTGCTGGAAGCTGTTAATATGCCTATGGTATTTGGAATTCAAGACTACAAAAGATGGATATAGTCTATGAAGATCAGTATGAAAGAGTATCTTTGGAGGAAAATCACAAATCAAGCTCAGTCATCCTATGTCCCTAGTATTTCAAAAGCATTGTTTTTCTCAACCAGCCACTAGTCAAAGTAAAGTGTATTCATAATGACATCACACCTTCTCTAAAGGATTGTCAGCTCTTTCTCTACTTGTTTCAATCCTCATTGTGCTATCTCATTTCTTGTTGGACAATGGATCTATATCTCTTTCATTTTGTCCGGAAGACGCTCCTGTTGAAGGAATATTGAATTTGTGAGTTCAAATGATGTACTTGCAGATATCTTTACCAAGTCTTTGACAGGGTCACAAATTCACTTCATATGTTCAAAGCTTCGAGCATTAATATATGCTCTAAGTTGAGGGGAGTGTTAGATTATGTTAGATTTGCTGTTGTATTTTGGCTTAGTGGCAGAAGTGAAGTTGTTTTAGTTGTACCTATTATGACTAAATAGACTTAGGTCTCTCCTATGATTCAGCTGAGTGTGGGTTAAGCACTTCAGCAGCAATATAGATTCCAAATCTTAACAGTTTACATATAGCTCAATACACAGGTTATTCATAAACGTCACAAAACAGAGCTTCAAGTATGGGCTTTAGATATTTAGGAAAATCATTATGGAAGAATGCACCGATAGATCAATCTAAGTGGTATTACTATGAAATAATAAATCAATACCAAAGGCAGTACAAAACCTGAAAGCAATTCAAGAGCATTTTAATGAAAAGAAGATCTGGAATTTGATAAGCTTACCTCACTTCTTAAAGCATCTGAGGCAGTTTTCCGTTCTACAGGATCAATTGCAAGAAGTGTATCAATGAGGAGTAGAGCAGAAGGCGGAAAATCTTTAAATATCTCTCCTATGCGTCTCTTGTATGGCTCTCGTGGTTTAAACAAGGTAGCATTAGGCAACTTTGACTTCTTCCAATACTCATCGGAAGGTGAACCACATAGTTTGTATATCTTGTGCAGCTGCTCCACCTAAACAAACAAGTAAAGAATTCTTATAACCATAAAAATAAATGCAGTCAATATAACTTAGAACCAAACTATGGCATGCAAAGTTCGAATTCCCACAAACAATGCAAAAGATATCAGAACTACACATAAAATCTAGTATTAGCCTACCAGTTAAAGTGGAATTTTTCTATAAACAAAGAATTTATACATTGTAGATAATGCAATTTGGTAGTTATTGATCCATGTTGCATATTGAGATAACTGAAGTGAAAATACTATTACTATTTAGTATTTACTATTAACATACATTTTATATTATGTTGCAGAGATACGATGTGTGTATCAAATACAATACGTTATTTTATTGATATATAGGATACAATATGTGTAAGATACATATTTAGAAATATATAAAAAGAATAATAGAACATAATAAAATTATAATTCTGCAAATCCACATTAAAAAATGCTTCTTGAACATTTTAGAACAAAAATATTATAAATCATTGTCATCATAAATTACTTTCTATTATTTTATATATAGGAACAATATTATCAATCTCACCCATTTCTAGAAATCATTTGTAAAAGAACAATTTTCATTTTTATTTATCTAATATTTCTATGGTTTATTTCTAATTTTCTATGGTTTTATATTATACAACTATGTGTTTCACTTAGCTGATACATATCGGGATGAAGTATCCAAAAAGTATTGGTATTGGATACGTGAAGCAAATTGAATTACTGTAGGTTTGAATACTTCACCGATACGTATAGGATAGGGATACCTGAAGCAAATAAAAGTATCAGCGCTTCAAACATTGATTTTTTTAAGATGGGGAGATTCATAGAATTACCTTAGATACCAGTGACAGAAAATCAGAGAAACGAAGAAAAAAAAATGAAAATTCCTGTAATCCTACAAGATGAGATATGTGAGTCGTTACCTCTGTACGGCCAGGCATGATTGGCTTCCCAGCCAATAGCTCTCCTAAAATACATCCAGCACTCCAGAGGTCTATACCTACACTATAATCCGTGGCACCAAGAAGCAACTCAGGAGGTCGATACCAAAGGGTCACAACACGACTAGTCATGGGATGCTTATGGTTTGGATAAAAAATAGATGCCAGTCCAAAGTCAGCAATTTTAAGTATTCCTTCATTGTCAATAAGAAGATTTGATCCTTTAATATCACGGTGAAGTACATGACGGTTATGACAGTGCTCAAGTCCTGATAGCAACTGATGCATGTAACATTTTACCTGCAATGAAGGTATAGTATTTGGCAACATCAAATCCTACTGCTTGAAAAGAAAATAGCAATTACCAAATTATAGAAATAATACTTAAATTTTTAAGGCAAACCTGGTCTAACCTGAGCCTCTGTAAACCTGATTCCTGGGCTTGCAGCAAGTCCAGCCAAATCATGGTCCATGTAATCGAACACCAAATACAAACTACAGGACATCCTTGACGTAACTAAACCTTGCAACTTTACAACGTTGGGATGATCCAACATTCGCAAAATAAGAATCTCTCTTGCCATGAACTTCACACTCTCAGGTTCCAAATTGTCAAATCGAACCTTCTTTAGGGCAACAATTTTTCCTGTGATGGTGTCTTTGGCTTTGTAGACATTACTATAAGTTCCTTGCCCAATCTAAAACAAAAGAAAAACAGAGAAGGGAATACGTATAGTGAGAAGCAAATGCAGAGATTAAATGTAGCAGCAACAGCAACGAATAGGAAACATACGGAGATAAGGAATGATGGATTATTAGAAAAAGGATTTCCATTTGAAAATAGAAACAAAAAAAGAGAGGAATGCATAGAGCGAAAGGGAGAAATGACACCTTATCAATTTTCTCAAAGGTGTCGGCCTTTCGCGGAATCCAACCACCGAGAGCCTCCCCACAGACTGCAGTGAGCCACGGCGGCCATCCAGCGGCAACCTGCTCTCCCCGCAAATGGTTGGCCGGATTGCTCAGCCTCGGATTGCCCTTCGCCTTTCTCCTTTCGCCGCGAGGCCGCTGCTGCTTCTCTTCTCCACCGCCACTCTTCTCCTTTTCCTTCTCACCAACACCGTTCTCACCCGAGACTATCCCCTTCGACACTTGTCTGCTAATCACACACCCCATTCCCCTAACACTGATCTCCTTCAAATTAATGCCCACCCTGCACTTTGCAGTAAACTGAAATCACAAAAGAGTATTTTTGTTTTTCTGTTTGTTTGGTGCTGTAAGGTCCTGTTTGGACTTTTGGTCTCAGACAACAAGATCTTCTTCCCTCTCACAAGTCAAATCCCAAACACTGCCCCTTTTTGTAGTGGTAGTGCATACTATACTCCTAAATTCACCGGTATTTACGTTCCTAGCTGTTTCGTAACTCCTAAGGCACGCCCCAATTAATCCGTAATTCATAATCTTTATTTATTGCGTTAGGAGAACACTGCTTGCTTTTTCCTTTTACAAAACTATAACTGTTTAATGCTACTAACTACTAAGTAAGAATGAGATCTGCATCTGCTCATTATAATTATAATCATTATTCTTTTTCTTTTATTTATTATTATTTAAAGCAAACTGATAATTACATCCGAACAGTTTCTATGTCAAACTACTTTTCTTTCTATTTATCTCACTCGACAAAATCAAAAGACTCCTTCCTACCAAAATATTATTAGTGCGCATTAAAATGACAAGTTCCAATTTGGCCTCAATTTCTCTTTCTTTGTCAAAATTAATAATGCTTTTTTCCATATCAGTTAAAAAGTAAAATTTATAATAAATTGCCAACAAATTTTAAAGGATGTTGACATACATAGCAAAAGAAATTGAAAGGAACCAAACAGATTAGTAAAACTACCCCATCATGAGTTTAACGTTGTTGGAACTTGAAAAATTAAATATAAAGAGTATGAAGGAAGTGAGGTGAGTATAGAAGCCCGAAACATGTGACTACTCTACAAGATCATTAATATCTATATTACTTCATATTTTAAAATATTAATAATAAAAATTTAAAATATAATTAATTAATTCATTTATAAATTTAAATAATTTTGGTTACATTATAAACTATAAATATTATTTATGAAAAATAAAATCATACTTAACATCATTAATTTTTACATTACTTTATAATATCTTTATGTTTAAATATTTATAAAAATTTAAATAAAATTAGCTAATATCGTTACACTATTGGTGTGAGAAAACTTCTTGTACATTTGATCAAGTAGTAACATGGTCATGCATCTAAAGTAGTCATATTATTTAAATCATGCATTTAGAGTATTAATTTGGTGTGAGAAAACTAAAAGTAAGTTTTTATTTCACAATAATTTTATAAAACAATTTTCAGTATTTTTAGTATTTAAAAACTAAAAAATTCCTTTGGTTACAATTTTTTAAAACATTTTAAAAAAAAGTTTTGAATTTTTAGTTTTTAGTTTTTAAAAACTAAAAAACATGAACGAAGGTAAGTAATTTTGGTTTTCAATTTTTTATTTTTGAAAAAAAACTCAAAATACAATGATAATATGTTGTTTTTTGCTTTTCATTAATGATATTTCTAAAAATATGAACAATTTTTTTTATTTTTAATTTTTTAAATTAGTTTTCAAATAACACTTAGCAAACAAGTTTTTTTTTTTCTTTGTTCAGAAACAGTTTTTGAAAACTATTCCTGAAAACTCTTTTAAAAACTAAAAAATAAAACCAAATCAATAATTCCCTTATTCTTATTAATTATAACTATATTAAAATTAAAATGAAAATAACCTAAAGTAGCTAATTTCAAAATTGAAAATTAAATTAAAGAGTAAATTCTAAAACCTAAAATGATAATAAATTAAAATTAAAATAGAATATTATTTTTTATTTTTTATTTCAAAATAAATAAATAAAAGGTGAGATGATTAAGATTCACATTTTATAAAACTCGTGTGGTACTTTTGCAAAGGGTATAATTATTTGAATTTCAAGAATTAACTTATTTTTCTTCCAAATTATCTCTCAAGCTCAGCAACCATTCTACTAATTTTACTCTTCAGAATCAATCTAAAAATGCCTAAAATATTGGTAAATCATATCTTGAAACACAAAAATACAAAAAATTGAACAAGCCAACAAGTTTTAAAATAAAATAAAAAGACACAAAAAATACAAAAACTAAGTCTAAATCAGTTATTGACATACAGAGAAATAAAATATTAATTAAAATAAAATAAAAAATAGCTAAAAACTCACCAAAAACATTAAATAGTTTTAATTATGATTGAGACTACAGATATAATTTACAGGAAATAAAATTTTACTCAAGGTCATTATTTTATAATTTTATTTTATTAAAATATTTATACTAAAAATAATTTAATGTATAAAAACTACGAATACCATTTTGGGAGAAAAAGCATAAGAAAATCTACATACTATATATAAAGAAAATTTGTACTATTTTTAACCATTAAATCGATATTTTGATTGGATAATAGTTATTTATTTGATTGAATATATATTAAAGATACTTGAATATGAAGTATAAAAAAAAAAAAATCTTTGATAAATTAAAGAAGGAAGCCACGTATAACTAGGAAACTAAGGATATTAAGGGATATAAGGTAGTTCAGCTGGTTAAAGATGAAAAGAGGTGGGATGGGAAAAGATCGTTGGTGGGTTTGACTCTGAATGGCAAAAGGGTGGGGCGAGTATAAAAAAGGTATATATGAAATTTTAATTCTTGTCTTTGTTCCTGTTAGATATTTTTGGGTTCGGTATACCAGTAGATACTCTATCATATTATTTTTTATAATTTAAATTTACTTATAATTATTAAATAAATTATATGTTAAGTTATTAATTATATTTAATTTATTTATTAATTAAATAAAATATTCGCACAAATAGTATAAATGGATATTTTTCACCTGCGAGTACGGGTTTTTTTCTACCCACTGCTTAACGGACATGGGTACGGGTATCATAGTACCGGTACATGCGCGTACTTGCTAAACTAAAATAATATATATATATATATATATATATATATATATGTTAAAAAATATAATATTTTTGAAAAATAAATCAAATTAAAATATTAACTATCAAAATTCATTGGTATCCATCTTAGTTTTTTATGAAAAATTCATAGTTAATAAAATTATTTATTATAAAAATGTCAATAATGTAAAATAAAGATTTTATTTGTATTAAATGTTTTCTTATAATATATTATATTAATATGCTTTTAGATCTAATTAATCTTGTAAAAACTAATATAATTTTAATTCTAGATTTTCCAAAAAATAAATGATTTATTTGATAAAACTTCTCATAAAAAAATATTTAATTTTTAAAAAATTATTTTGTTAAAATACCCAGGGATACCTGCGGGTATTAAAAAACCTATAGGTACCCGATGAGTTTTTAGCGAGTAATGGATGACAAATTTTTGTAGTGGGTAACCACTACCCGTACTCGTCCCGACCCATTGTCATTCCTAGGCAGGACATGCACCAACAACGCAGGATTTTTTTGTCAAAATCAAGACGAGAACAGGACGGTACCAGTTGACGGACATGATTGTCATTTCTACCAACAAAACTAATTACTAACCATACTAATATTTTGGCCTATGAAAAAAAACTAAGAGTTATTGAAAATATAAATATATAATATCATTTTAACAAAAGAAGTGTTACCAACACACTCATTCTAACACACTCTCTATTATTGGTTGAAATTTATTAAAAATTACAAATTATATGGGTCTCACTTATCATTAAATGACTCACTCTCCTAATTTTGTAGTTTTCAATAAACTTCAACCAATAATAGAATACCTTACGAAATGAGTGTATTAAAGAGTGTATGGTTAACATTTTTCTTTTAACAACAAAAAGGGAAACACAATTAGAAACGGAAATTAAATGATAAAACACAGTTTTAATCTTAAAAATGAAAACAATCATTTTAGCAATTCTAATAATAGATTCATAGAAATTATTAAAAATAAATACCGACCAACAATAGGTTATTCACAAATTTTAGCACGATCTCTTTCTATACGTTGTAGATTGTATTTTTGTATACAATTTCAATTTTTTTATTATGGAAATTAGCTATCAACAATTCAAAAGATGATTAACAACAAGGGATGTTCTCAACCATGTTCAAGATTAAGAGTATGTAAATAAGAATATCATTATTAAAAACAAAAATTTATATAAGGAACATTTTCTTCATCTTTTAACATATATATTTTAATTAATTTTCTCTTACACCAGATTATGATTTATGAATGATAGAATTGTATTATTAATATATATATATATATATATATAAATATATATATATATATATATATATATATAAATATATATATATATATGTAAAGAACGATTTAATTAATAGATTATTAGTGAAACAGAAATAAATATTACAGAAAATTAAATATTTAATTATATTATATTAATATAGTAATTGGAGAATAATTGAGTTTATTCATATTAAAAATATTAGTTAATTAATTTTGAGAGAATATTAGGGAGATGAGAAGAGAAATATTATTATTATTCTTTGGTTTCAGAGAGTTTTAATTAAGTTTCGAAGTGCTTTTAGAAATCTGTTTAGGAGGGAGTGCGAATAACAAGTTGGAACTCACTGAGTTCACCCCTACTTCTTTTCTTCTTCTTTACTTTTTCTTTCTTCTTCTTCAATGCTTTCTTCTTCCAATCGCCACTTTATTTTCTCTCTCTTTAATCAAATTTTCGCCTCTTTGCATGGTTAGCCTCTAACGGATGGATTTCAACTTAATCTCTTCCATAGCTCTTGTTGTTTAGTGATAACTATTATAGGTAAAGTCTTATCTTGAATCAACAAACCTTTTTCTGATCATTTTCGATTCTGTCAATACCGTCAATCAGAAAAGGGAATTTCTTGGAAAATCCTTATTTCTAAGGTTCTTGTTTAATTTGAGATTTTTTTCAGGTTCTTGTAAAACTTCTTTTGGTGAATTTCTCTATTTCCTTTTGAATTAGCTTTGGGAAGGAGAAATAGACAAGGGAAACTAAAACCTTAATTTTAATTTGAGAGATTGTTATTTTGTGAATGTGAAACCAATGAGGTGTAATTGATTGATGTATTGAATTGAATTTGATTATTATGTGAAGTTGTTCATGTGATGAAATTAATGATTTTTTTGGTATTTGTTATTTTTTGAAGATTTTGGTAATATTTGATATTTATTGATGATTTTGGTGGTAAATTGATGCTTCATAATGATTTGGTGATGTAATGCATATTATTGTAATGCATGATGATGAGGTGTATATTAGAGGTGTTGAATGATGGTGGTTACATGTGGTAGTTTAGCCTTGGGTGATATGCATATATTTTTATACATGTGATGTCTATTGAGTTACGGTCGCATCTGAGGTCAATGTAATCCAGATACCAAATATGAAAGTGGGGGTAATATGTGGTTTTACATTGTGATCTTGGTACCAGATATGCGAGTAGGGGTAACCTTGGGATGTACTTAGACAACAATTATATGTCATAAGAGTCACGTAGACCCTAGATAATAGTTGTTAGATGAGTATGCTGAGATTTCAGTTGGATATGAGAGGGGTCAAAGGGATCCTAAGCACTAATTGTGAGAGGTCTTGGCCACCTTGATGTACGAGCTTAGTACGTGCTCCAAACGAGCCATGTTGAGTAATGATATGATGTGAAATACTTATGTTCAAGATGAGGATAAATGTGTTTGATTGATTGTGATATTTAATTAATGTTTGGTGGATTGTGATATTTAATTAATGCTTGATTGAATTCTTTGAATTATACACTTACCCTTGCATTGTATGTGCATTTTGTATGATTGTGATGACCGTGATTTGCATGAGAGCAAATCTCAATGATGACAGAAGAGTTTAGCATTAGCAGTGTTGATAAAGGACTAAAGGCAGTTGTGGAGTTACTTGTTTTTGTGTTAGAAATAATTTATATTATGTATCAAAAGCATGTGAATGTATATAAGTTTGGCTTTTAAGGATGCTAAATGTTAGGTTGATTAAATCTAGTAGCTACATTCTAAGTATGCATAAGAATTACAAAAAACGACTAAGTTGGAATGACTCTGGAGTTATGTTATGGATGAGTTGTGTAATAGTTAAGTTTCAACAGAGAATTTACAAGTTATATATATGCTTTGTATGAGTTATGCTTTAGCATGTTTTTGATGAAGAAAGGACATGTAATATTTTGTGCAAATGATACGTTATAAATTTGGTAAATGATATGGAGTATGTATGTGTATGATTTGATTTGCGTAAAACAGGTTAGAGTGAGTTATGCAGCAAATGTCCTCCTATTTGCAGGGTCTTCTTGGGCGGCAAGTCTCATCCAACGAGCTTTATTTTCTGTTATGATTAAATTGCAGCTTTGCGCTTAATGAGAGGTGTCACCCATCGCAAAGTTGACTTGGGTTGGTTTATTGAGGGATTTGCACCCAACGAGTGGTCTCGTTGAGTGTAGTCCCTGTTACTGGAACTGTTTGATACAGGATCCTTGCTAGGTGACACTTGCCACTGGGTGGGTTACCCTGGATCTCGCTAAGCGACATAGTGCCGTTGGGCGAACTATTGTTGTATATATTGCTTTGAACTTTGAAATTGTTGTGTTGTATGCTTAAATATTGTGACAAAATTTTATCTCATTATTGTATTAAAAATACATAAGTAGTGAGAATTAAATAGTAAATATTTTTAGCATGATTTGCGTAAATAATTTGGGATGTTACAATATAAATATATATATATATATATATATATATATATATATATATTTAGAAATATACATATATAGTAATAATTTTATTAATTTTTTATATTTAATTATTCATTTAAAGTAAAATTGTATAATGAATATTAAGATTGATATTTAATACATTTGAATACTTTTAAAAAATAAAATTAAAATAGAGTATAGTCATATATATATATATAATTTTATATTCTTAATTATAAATTTAAAACTAATAAATAATAAATTATATTTTTTAATTACCAGTTTTAACTAATTAATCATCTAATTAATTTTATTATATTCTAAAACTGAAGTAAGGAAAAACAGTTTTTTAATATGAATAAAAGAGAAGAAAAATTAAGTTAACCAAGATCTCAATTCAATTGGATAATCAGTCTGCTAGGTAAGAGTTACGTCGTCGACCCTGCAGGGTATTTGAGAGGGGCATAATGCAGATGGAAGTCAGTAGATCATTTGGTAAGACTGATGCAAGGAAAAAATAATTTTTTAATATGAATAAAATAGAAGAAAAATTAAGTTTGAGAGAGAAAAACATTATAAATTATTCACATAAAAAATAGAATTTAATTAGTATATATTGATAGTGTAAAAAGTTTTACACTGTCATTAAATCACAATTATTTATTTATGGTAAATTTGTTAACTTTATCGATTAATACTTTAAAAATAATATAAATGAAGAATCATAATTGGAGGTCTAAAACCTTTTTACACATTGTGAGTGTATACTAATTAAACTCTAAATAATATTATTAAAAATTATTATAGAGAATTAAATGATGAAATAGAGAAGGAAACATGTTTAATAAAAAATAAGGTTAAAATTATTAAAAATGATTCAATGTTATGTTTTAATTGTTTTTATTATCAATTTAGAATTAAGTCTTGATGTTAGGAATTTCTTTCATCCACTCCATGAGCATTATAACCAAGTGACAAAAGGTTATTCAAAAAATTTAGCATATGTTGTATACTATTTCAACTATTTTTTTTTTACAGGAATTATCAATGGCCACTTTTAAAAGATGATTAACAAACAATAAATACTTCCAATCAAGCTTAAAAGCAAGAATAAGTACTTCAGACAATGCTCACGAATCAATCTACTTCCAAAAATGCTATGAAGAAGTACATAAGAATATTTTCTATTAAAAATAAATATTTACATACATTAAAATTTTCTCTGGGTTATTATTTAAGAATGATAAAATTATTTTTCAAATTTTTATTTTTAAAATATATTATATAGTAATATATTATTAAATTTATACATTTAATTATTAATTATTGATTTATCTAAAATTGTATAATGAATATTAAAATTGGTATTTTATTTAGGAGTGAATACTTTTAAAAACTAAAATTAAAAATAGAATATTCTCATTCACACACACCCCACCCACACGCGAGTGTATATATATATATATATATATATATATATATATATATATATAATTTAGAACAAATTAAATAAATTATTAGTTTTTTTAACTAATTAATTTTATTATATTCTGAAACTGAGGAGGAAAAAATAATATGAATAAAAGAGAAGAAAAATAAGTTGGAGAAAGAAAAGGAAACATATTATTAAAATGGTAATTTCTATGAACCGTGCATCATTCGAGTTTAAAATGGCACCTGTTAAAATATATTCACATGAAAATAATATTTAATAAAATATTAAATACAAATATTAAAATATACAATTAAAATGAACCGTGCATCATACGAGTTTAAAGTCTAATTGATTTGTAATGTAATTACTTTATAATTTATTTTTAGTGAAACATTTATATTAAATATTGCAAATCTAATTAGTACAATAAATTAAAATATTTTAACTATCATAGAAACTAAAAATATTATTTAAAAAAACAATATCCTCCTAAGATAATGAATTTCTTTATTATTTATAATTTCTCTTAAAATTATAAAATTTCTAATACGCAATATTAAAATTATTTTTTATTTAACACAATATCAATGAATAATTTATTATGCTAATATTAAATTTTTTAATAAAAATATTAAAAAAAGGTTTAAATACAATTGTGTTCCCAAATTTTATCAACATTTTGTCGTCAAATTAAAAAACCATAACATATGTCATAATAATTTAAAAATCTATCAATTGGTGTTTCTTTCGTCAGTTGGGATGTGACCATTAGCTTTGATTGAGGCTTTGACCGTCACATTTACAAGTTAAAGTTATGACGTGACATTGAATTAACATTTAATTGAGGTTATCGTGAGAGTTGAACTTCCGAGAGTAAAGAGAATCAATGTTTAGGGTTCTTTATTCTGGAGTATCAAGCTGAACCTTCGTTTTTTGTTCGATGTAGTTTTTTTCTTCATCCATCTTTCTTCTGCAATCTCACATCTCCTATCTTCAATCTTGTTTCTGAAATCGTGAAACCTTGTTGCTTGTCTCATTACCTTTAAAGTGTGAGTGTGAAGGAGCGATCATGATTTTTTAACGGTGTCAAGGTTGATGGCAACCGCAATGGAGGGACATCTGGTATTGGGCAAGGTAGGGCTCGCGCACTAGCAAAAGAGGTCTCGATATATGTATCCAAGTAAGCTTCCTTTTGCTGACATCTTTGTTGTAATGTGTTTAGGGTTTTCTTGATGTGGTACCTAATGCTTGTTTTGTGACATTTTTAAATGAGTAAAAGTTGTGGGGGAACATTTTTATTTGCAACTACAGTTCTAGTCGTGCCATTTTTTAAATGAGTAAAATATGTTTGTTTTACTTTCAGGCCAACGCAATTTCATAAAATCTGTTTTAAAATACATCATAGGGAGATTTTAATTCATGAACTGAAGACCATGTATATGAATGAGTTATCTCACCAGGAATAATGAGGTTGAGACATTGATGAAATGTCATTTATTGACATATGTAAGTTGATTAAAATTTTTGGTTATTCTGAATTTAGCGGTCTATGGTATAAACATCCAAAACTGAGCATTGCATGTGAACTGCTCTCATTAAAATGTGATGCTGATGTACTTAAGTTAGTTAAAGATGTTAAGAGATTTAACATAATCGATATGTATGTGGAACATGTTGTTAATGTTCCTGTTCTATTTAAGGGGAAAAAAGGAAAGAGGGGACCGATTCAGTGCTTTCCAGATTGACGTTTATGAAAATAGGAATGAAAGTGCTGAAGGTCTAAAAAAGGGCTAAAATTAGAGAAGATGAAAGAGATGATGGAAGTTTAGGGGGGGCTAAAAATGAAGTAAGTGAATTAGAATATGATTTCAATGACAATGAATATGAAGAAGGTTGGAATTGGAGTAGTGTGTTACCTAAGAAATCATTTGTCAATAACAGTGATAATGATAAGGGTTATGACAATCCTCTTAAAATTGTGGAGAAGTATGTGTTGTCAGAACTTAAAGATGAAGATGAAGACTCTGATGAGCTTGAAACTCCTCCTTGTAGTGATGAGGAAACTGTTTGGAAGAAAAAAAAGTTTCCAAAGTTTAAGAAAAGTGATGATGACAATGATATTTATTTTGAGTTAAGTATGATATTCAACAAGAAAAAAAATGTCAGTCAAGTTGTGAAGACATTTGTAATAACAAGTAAAAAAACTGTCTTTTAAAAATTCATGTTCTAAAAAAGTAGTTGTGACATGTGTAAAGGGTTGCCCGTTTTACCTAAGGGTGACAAAAAGTCAACAAAATCCTTACTGGCAAGTTGTGACATTTGCCAACAATCACACTTATGCTAAAACTCCTCATAATAAGCAAGTTAAAATTGAATGATTGTCTACAAGATTTGTACATTTGTTGAGAGATGCTCCAGAAATGAAGACAAAGTTACTAATTTCTTGTTAACTACTGTTGCTTGTCTATACTTGCAAGAAGAATGCATTCTTGACTACGTATTCTTACATTGTGAAACTATGTAATGAACCTAACCTTTGGCCATGTGGTACCAATGAACTCATTCTTCCACCTACACTGAGAAGAGCACCTAAGAGGCCCAAAAAGAATAGGAACAAAGTTAATGATAAGCCCAAGAGCAACACAAGTTTGGGAAGGCGATCAACTTTTGTAGTTTGCAATAGATGTGGAACGGTTGGATATAATATCAGAACTTGCAAAGTCAAAGCAGTTGCAGACATGATCATTTCAAAGAGAGGCAATAAGTCATTCATTAATAAAGGAATTTGATGTGCAAAAAGTTAGTAATAGGCAATTATTAATATTAGCTTTGATTTCAATTTGCAGGAAATTAAAAGGAAGAAATCAAATGCTAAATCTGTTGTAGTTAACACTTCATCTAAAGAGGCATGTAAAAGCAATTCATCTACACTAGCGCAATCTATGACAACAACATATGCACAAAACCAACAACCACTTGTTGCAACTCATTTTGTGCCTGCAACACCTCCATCAACCCAACAATCAATGACTGCACCTCATTTAATGGCACCAAGACATCCACAAAGCCAATAGTCAAACCCACATATTAAATGATCCATTAATCAGAAATGAAGATTTAGTTATTTAGCTTTTTTTATTATATGTAATTGGTACTGATATTTATTTTTTGTTATGACAGTCCCTATGTAATTTTTTTATGGTTATGTAATTTTGTATTTTGAATCATGTGACTTTGCAATGTATATTTAAGTTATATAAATGAAGTTATGTTTCAAGTGTCCAAGCTGATTTTATGAGTCTAATTGTTGTTGTGATTCAAGGTTATGGTTACTATGATTTTGGTTATGTAATTTGCTTGTGATTCTGGTTATACTTGTTGTCATTATGGTTTGAAATGGGATATGATTCTTACGCATAATATTATTTTGAGTAGCATGTGTAGTATTGGGAGATAGATGGATTCTGAGAAGTTGTTGGCTGACATGCTTAGGACTTACATTTACACAATCAGCCAATTAGAAATTGCTCTTTGTGATTTTTAAAATAAAATGGTATATTGTGCATTTATGGTTATTGTGTCATGGTAGTGGTATACTGTGTGGTTTGCTTGATGTTGCTTGTCATAATCAGGTTCTCACTTGAATTTGGTTATGATTTGAAATTGGTTATGCATTTATCTTGGTTAGATAATTTCAAGTGAAGGAATTATACTGCATATTTCAATGCTGCATTTTCTTGGTTTTGCATATTTCACGAGCTAATTGGTTCTAATTTGAAATTGGTTCTACATATTTTATGAGCTAATTGGTTCTAATTTGAAATTGTTTCTGCATTTTTCTCGAGCTAATTGAACTGAGGTCATACGAGGGTGCCTAAAATAGCATCCCTTATGTGCATCAACAATAATTTAACATGAGTACCTTAGCCACTTGATTATCAGACACAGTTTTTTGTGGTTTTCTTGAATCCTAAAATGATGGCTTCCCTTTTCAGTTTAATTTCGGAAAAGTTGGATTTTGATTCAAAATTGCACCAAGAACCATAAATATTAGATTGAAGTATTACTGATATATCTTTGGTTATGCAGCAACTGAACTCCATTCTCAATTCTACTGTCAATGTATTTTCTTTGAGAATAGTTGGATATATATATATATGACAAAAAAGCATCAGAATGAATTACATGCTTTGGAAATCATTGTTTTATGTTTTGTCATGGCTCAATTACTTAAATGTGGTGTCTCTTATTTTCTTTGCCTTGAGTGTGTATGTATACATGTCTATAATTCACTTTTTTTTAATTCTTATGACACTACAAATTCCTACTTTCCTAATTTTAGGTTAGCAAGAACATGACTAAGTAGTATCAACCACACTGGTACCTGACTATATTATCTGAGGCAGGGTGAAAGCCTGAATCAGTACTGAGTATTAACCATCAATTAATCATATATATAAACAAGTGAAAAAAATAGTATAAACTAATATTAAACAAATACAAAAGAGCTATCATCAACATCAATTTCATTCACTAAACAATTGTCCTACATTATCAACTCAAATACCAAATTACATCATTCATCTATTAATGGAATAAAAACACCTCCTACCCTAAACAAAATACATATATCAAAATGTTGCCAACAACATCAACATGTACTAACTCACTAAACTATTACTTGCTATCAATTTCCCCTACTAACAATTACAAAGTCAAACAAAATTAAAATTAACCAACACATTGTTAGTCCCATTGTCATAATCTTTTTCTTTTTCTTTATTTTAGTTATTACTATTTGTAGTCCTCTCTCTTTAAATTGAAGCTCTTTAACCTTCTTCAATAGGTTGAGCATAATCCCCATATTCATTGCAGGATCATACCACTGAAAAAATTGCAACCTCTCCAAGAATCAATTATACAATTTCTACAAAACTAAACCCTAAAACAACTAATTCAAAAAAATTCGTAAACCCTAAACCTTGTACAATCCACAACCATAAAATCTTTTGGATGAGTTGTCTTCAGTCCAAGAGGTTACTAGCTGTGCTTTTAATCCACACAAGCAAACTAACCCACGCCTTCACAATTATGCCTCCAAGCTGCTTGATAATCCATTGGGTTCCATTCGAGTTCAATACCTATCTTCGTTGTCACCTCAATGCGTGTCGCTTTGTCATTGTCTTGACCCGCCTCTCTTCCAGGTATGCCTTAGACTTCTTAAGCAACAACCTTGCTTCACTCAAGCTTTGAGATTGCATACCTTAAAGCCCTTTCACACTCATGGTTTCGGGCTAATCATTCAACCTAGGGTTTGGACTTGAGAATGGAGATTGGAGATGAGGTGGCAAATTGCAGAAGGAAGAACGACCCACATGGAATGAAGCATGAGTAATGAATGCTATTCTTTGGAGGTTTACTTGTTTTTTCCTACTGAAGTTACATCTTCTCCTCTTAGTTCAACACCATATCATCATTTATTTTTCACGTGCCAGTCAAATCCCTAAAATCTAACAGTCAACTTTGCCAACTAATGAAGGACACCAATTGACAGATTTTAAAATTATTGGGACAAAATGTCATAATATTTTAATTTGAAACAAAATGTCACGATTTGATAAAACTAGAGACACAAATTGTATTTAAGTATAAAAATATCATCTAATACGCAAACCAATCCACGAAACCGTGCCTACACAAAGATATACATAACAATACTATAGTTAAAAAATTCAAAGTATTTTAATTTTTTATAATAATTATTTTAAAATTTATACTAACAAGACTTATGATAGACAATGTAAAACTACAAAGTTACTCGAAGAAAATATAAAACTGTAAAAATAAAAAATAAAATATAAAATTACATAGTTAATAAAAAAGAAAATATAAACCTACACTGAGTACATAATAATTGAACTACTCTTTTCATTATTTTAGTTTTTTAACATAGATCAGGAAAACTAATAATAAATATATAAAATAATTTTTTTTATAAAATTAATTTTATTATCATTAATTCATTTATAGATCTGTTGCCTATCATTAGTATTATAAAAATTAATTTCTCTCCATCTCAATATAAGTGGTTTTGTAGGTTGTTCTACACATAGCAAAAAAAGCGGATAAATATATGAAAGATAGTGACAACTTTACAAAACTAACCTATTAATAATAATAAAAAAAAACACTTATGCACTGAGAGCTCAATCACAACTTTTTATATGTGACAAAATTTGTTGAGTTTACTAATTAATATTTTAAAGAGATTAATTAACATGCACTGACAAGTAAAAAAAAATTATATTGACATTTAATCATGTAAATGCTAAGATGTTACAGGTTTTGATGATGCCAAAAGTGACAAAGAATGTTGATACAAAAGAAAGAAAAAAAAAACAACAAAACAACACTAATAGAGATTCAAGATATAAGCTAGAAAATTAAATTAGCTCAGTTATTGTAAAAGAATCTCTAAGAATTTGCATAAGCTTAATTTGGCAAGATATGTTTGTTATCAGTTAAAAATTATGAACTGGTAATCAGATTATGTAATCGATTACCAGAGAGCTTGTTTATTCAAATTCTGAATTCAAAAGTGACAACAACACAATTTTTAAATCATGTAATCGATTACTAGAAAAGCTGTTATCACAAAAATTTGAAAAGTCACAACCTTTTGTGAAAGGGCACAATTTTTTTAACTGTGTAATCGATTACCAGTAGCTATTATGAAAAGTTTGAAAAGTCACTACACATCACTTTGGTTTTGACACTATAAATAAGTGACTTTTTCTTCTGTTTCAAATCACGAATTCTTCCAATCTTTTACAAAACAAAAACTCTTGCCCAAACACTTGCAAATTCCAAAAGAGTTCTTATAGGATCTTCAAGTTGTATCATTTGCTCTTTAAGAGAGATTCTCTTCTTGTTCTTCTGATTACTCACTGATTATATTTAAGAGAGACTTCTTGAATAGGAAAAGGAATCTCAAACACAGGGAGAGGGCACCCAAGATGATTGAGGATTCATTCATTTGTCAAGTGATTTACAAAGATAGTAAAAGCTCAAGTGGGGTTACTTGAGGACTGAACGTAGGCAAGTGGATTGGTCGAACCAGTATAAAAAGAGTTTGCATATTTCTCTTCTTAATACTCCTATTTATTTATTCTGTTTGCATATTTAAATACTTCACTTTTATTTTTAAATACTTTATTATAAAATCAAAGAGAAAGAAAACGAAGTTTAATTTTGATCTACTTAAAGTATTAATTAATTAGTTAAGTAAAAAAATGTTCCACAGATAAAAGATTGTGAATGTCAGCATAAAACACTTCTTATATTAACAGAACATACTAATTAAACTCTATTTTAAAAATTATATAAATAATTGGTTACGATGAAATGTCACGGGAAACTATTTTACACATTCAGTGCATAAGTCATAGGTGTTAAACTCTTATTAATATGAGTTATTCAGTGTAAAATTAACCTTCAATCCTCTTCATCTATATATGACTTTAAAATATTAATAAGGCAAAGTCAATACCATAAATAAAAAATCATGATTTATTATCAATGTAAAACTTGTTACATTGTGTATTTTAATTAAACTCCATTAATATTACATTGAAAATTTAAAATCATATTTATTAAGAATATTAGTAGAAAAAATAGTTAACATTACATTGAAGTTAAATTTGACATTGAGACAAATTTGGCACTTAATTAATATTTATTCATATAATATTTTTTAAAAATTTCTCGTTTATGTAAGTTTTCTAGTTTAATTGTTTATCATGAAAATGTACGATAGATCCACATATACTTCATGTTATAGATGCACCCCTCAACTTTAAAATTTTGCATAATTTTTTTCAGTCCTAATTTTATATATTCAAACTCCTGGTCTTAATTTTTTATATTTTCAAAATTTGCACCTTAAATTTATATATTAAAATCCATTATTTTTAATTTGTTTATATTTTTTTCCTTAATTTTATGTAATTGAGTCAATTATCGTTAATGTGTCACTTAATTATGTATTTATAAGTTTTTATATAAATATTGAACCAAAAATTTCAATTTTATATTCTTTTTCTCAATTATTTTGATTCTATCATTCGCCACCGAGGGAACGGATGGTTAACTCCGAGTCTGAGACACAGCCTTCTTACCGGATAAACTTCTGGCCAAGTTCGAATACATTCAATAAATTCTGATGCGATATTTATATATATATATATATATATATATATATATATATATATTTTATTTTTATTTTTTTTTTTCTGTATTTCAAATTTATTGCATGACACAAAATTATGAAGGAGATGCCTATTCTTTTCAGTTTATACCTGAAATGGCACCATGTTATTTGGAAAGAACTACTAGACTTCTTAATCTCGAATATGTATACTCATATTCTAAGATGGACAAGCTCAGAGCTACTTCTTGACACATCTCTGTCTTCAGGTTTTAAATCTTCTTTTTTCATGCTGTTGGAACCCTCTGCCACGGATCTCCTTGGAGGAGCTGAGCAGACTGGAACAACTGATCTGATTCTCACAGCTGGTGCCATGAATAGAGGATTAGGAGCTCTTATCATGCCAAACCTTTCAGAGGTAGGTATGCCTGGACTTCGTGGGATTCCAGTTCTCATCCTTGAGGCAACAGCCAGAGGTATCTCCCCATGTTGTGGTCTTGAACCCACAGAAGAGGTAGGGTAAATGTTTCTCACAATGGAAGATGATGAAGCAGTTGCTGGTATAAAATTTATGTTGGAACTTATTTGTGAATGTGCTCTGAGGACAGATGAGTCGATACTGTTTGGGCTCTGCAGTTCTGCATTAACTGTTCTGCGTACAGATCCCATGCTCCAATGAGAATCCCATTCAGATTTCTCAATTTGCTCTCCTCCCAGCTCAACGTTTCTACTTCGGCTTCCAGAGCCACCATGTTTCTGACTCTCATCCTCTGGAGCTGGCGTTAGGACTCTAGTTTCATTGCTAAAGTTGCAAACTTGGGGATCTTCTGTTTTTTCTTCTTGTATCTCTCTAATGGTTAGCGTTGACCTACCCGTGTTTAACTCGGGAACAATTTGGTTTGAGAAGTAAACTGAAGGGTGGCTTGACGTAGGGATTGATAATTTTGGTCCTACAGGAACTGATGCTAACTCTCTAGCTGGAAAATAAAGACAGTGGTCTGGCTGGAACATGGATTGCATTAACGGATAAATTTGTGGAGTAGATGGAATAATTGGTTGAATGGTTAGTGCCAATAGACGATTTTGTTGCTGCATAATTTGCTGTTGCTGCCAAATCTGATATAGAGCCACCTCGGGCGAGAAACTAGAGATTCCGCAATGCTGGCACTGCATAGAATACATGTCCGGAGTTGGCTGGGTAGGCACCAAAGAGGTTGTGGAGGACTTTTGCCATCCAAGTTGATGATCACTCTTTGAATCAGACGGGTGTAAACTTGCAAGGACCCGAGCAATGACTACTTGTTCCTGTTCTTCATTGACTTTAGACTCTGGAGAAAATGCAGATGAAGTTGAAGAAGACAAATGATGCTCTGACACTACATAAGAAGTTTAAAAAAATAGAATATGTTAAAATGAAGAAGGTATGTTGAAAGAAGACAAATTGAGGCAGCTTCACAGAGAATATTTCGTATGTGGACACCAAGAAAATGAACATATAAAAAATGCTCACATTTTCTCAATGCAGACCAAGCGGCCATCGCAGCATTCTTCTGAGCCTGTTTCTTGGTCCTAGCTAGGTCTCCAGTAAAATGCATTCCTGCAATCTCAACGGTACATAAGAAGTTAGGACCATGACCTGGTCCAGAACGAATGGTTGTATAAACAGGAAGATTCAGTCCAGCTCTATGAGCAGTTTCCTGGAGCAAATTCTTGTACACTCCTGTTTCATCCTGTCAATATCCGAATAAAAAAGAGTAATAAAAACAATCTTGTAAATAGATAAAAAAAAACCTACATTGTAATTGAAGGAATTTATAGAAGTGATGAATATAATTCATCTCAGTCCTCCCCCGCCTAAAAGAGAATGAGAAAAGAAATGGAAAACACTAAAATTAAATGCAATAATCCAGCATTCTTTATTTAGATTCCTAACATTGGGGGTATAGTTCTATTCTTAATCTGAAACTCTTCCATTCATTTATCCTACTTGGTTGTAAAAGTTTAAATCTAACGAATCAAACATCCTTGGGATGAAAAGCAAAATACTATAAAAGATAAAGAGCGAACTACATAATTAGAATATTTTTGTATTGTGCTTTTCATCAACAACAGGATTGGGAAATGAAGTGAACTAAGTGAAGACCTATATGGAAATGTTTATTTGGCCGTGATGTTGGTTGGTTAGCATGTTCACCCATCAAAGAGAGAGGTACAAATTGACATTTAACCCAGGATGACTGTTACAAGGAGAAAGCTAAACATGGAAATGCATTGATGAATAATCTAGACAACATTGATAAGTTAGGTTACAAGAACCAGGTAGGTATTGATTCTTAAAAAACTGGGAACTGATCACATAAATAATAGACATAAAACCATGAAGAAGTTAACTCTAACTTTACATATCTGACGCAGTGATGCCAATACAAAACACAAGCTAAGGAGTGTTCTAAAGGAACTGGTTAAAAACATTAAATACACCTTATTAAATGTTTCTAATTACCCAAAAAGTATGTTTAAAGGATTTTTGCATATCCGAATACAATAAATACTTCCTTTTCCAACATAAATTTCCTACTTTAGTTTTCTAGTTAGCATTTGCCTAGACAAAAACCAAAGTTACAATATTTTTATAGGAAGAATTGTTCTTCCAATAATTGACAAACAGTGGCACCATATGATAATTTATGCCAGTACTCAAGATTAAAAGTGTTACACATCAAATGACAAAGGATAAAACCATCATGCACTAGTCAACCAAGTGATTACAATTTTGGAGAAAGAAAGAAACACTGAATATCTAGGAAGGATAAAATCGCCACTTGCTCACCAGAACTCTTGCTGCCAAACCTCTAGATGGACCTCTTTTTGCAAGAGTGTTAAGAGCCACATCAGCTGCTGCATGTTCTGCTTGCCTAAGAGTAGAGCAGAATGTAGGGCTTTCAAAGGTCTCTCCATTGAAGTTGACAGTTGCTTTAAAACGAGGAGCATGATCTGGCCCTTCGCGAATGCATGAATAGGCTGGCAAATTAAAACAACTTCTTTGAGCCAATTCTTGCAACCGGTTCTTATACATGTCTGCAAACAAATGAAAAGTTAAAAAAGAATTTAACTTTTTATAATTTAAGGTGAAGAAGGAGAGGGGAGAAGAAAGAAAACTTCTGTTATTCTAGCAAACAGTTTGATGTATGAACAGTTTACTCATAACAGTTACTATTCAGGTGGTGTAACAGATAAATACGCTCACAATACTGTGAGAGAACGTGGTAAGAGATTTAACACATAATAGGGTTGAGTAACATACTACTATTGCCACAATATTACCACTGCATTTCTTTCTCTCTTTTATTTAATAACAAAAATTCAAACAAAGAAACAAACAACATCCGTAACATTACACCAAAGATCAATCACATTCCCCAACTACATAACACCGTCACTAACCTCCACACTTGATTTGTGTGCGTATATCAGGACACTCTCAGGCAATGTTTATAAAAGAGGAGTAATGAAGTGATAATTAGTAACGCTAAACTTAAAAATAAAAACAAACTATGCTCTGAAAATACAGTAATTGAATTAATTTGTGTATAAACTCGATGGTACAGGGATTAGAGATGTTTTGGGTACATTCCAGACAAAAGCAGAATCAGAATTTGATTGAAGATGGTTGGAAATAAAATCAGAGGGAGTGGAAGGAAACCCCAAACAGTAAAAGAATGAAGTCAGCAGTGAGCAGCTACGAAACAATATTGAGCATGATCAAAGGAATTTAAGAGAGAAGAAGTCAGAAATTGCAGTGATAGAGAGATAAATGAGTTAAGAAAGCGTGGAACAGCGAAAGAAACCTTTTTGAAGAAAGGATCTGAGGCACAATAATGAAGTGCGCGTCTAAATGTTTCCTTCCAGAGAGAAGACAGAACAATAAAAGTGGGATTTATATTCTGCTTTCCCAACCAAAACCAATCTCTATTCTCTATTCTCTATTCATTATTCATTACTGTATCCTTCTTTTTAATTTTTACCAGGAAACCACTCCTCAATGTTCAATACTCACACCACTAGTCTCTTTAAAATATAAAAAATAAAATAAAATTGAGGAAATGTTTTAAAATACATCTCCAGAGTCTTATTCATTATTTTAAAATTAAATATTTAGTTTTTTTTCATAAAAATGTTTATAAAATAATTTTTATTTGAAAAAATTATAGTAACATCTCCTAAATTTTTATTAAATTACAATTAATTTTACTCTTTTTTATCTTTCTAGAATTTCATTTCTTTAAGTTTAAAAACATTAAACTAACACTCTGTAAATATTTTAAAAGATTCTATTATTACTTCTTTTAAATTTTATACTAACACTTCTTGTATGTGCGAAATGATATTAAAAAAATAAGAATCATGAAATAAAATATTAGTTCTAAAAAGTGTTGATACAATTATAAGATATATTGAAAAAAAATAAAAAAAAGTTTGCAAAATATATTTTTATATAATATTTTAAATTAAAACAAAGAGGTTAAAAAATAACATTATAATAGAAGAAATTTAAAAAGAAGGACCTTCTAAGAGCAACAACATCTAAAACTCAGTAATAAAAGATAATAACAAAAAAATATATATATAGATTTACTCTTAATGGAACTAAGCTATGTTCAGTTCCACTATTTTAAACAAAATACAAAAAAATATTCTTACTATTATTTTTGCCTCACAATAAGTATTATTCACCACCACTTTTGATCTACTATTAGGAAATACAAATTTTTATACAGATTTAGTTTTACACATATTCTTTCACTAAGTCACTTTTGGCAAATGACTGAGTTGAAATAAGATAAATCATAGATGAGAGATTTTTTAAATAAAGCTTAAGAAATAACTTTACACAAGTGAAAGATTTTACAAGTGAAAACAAAAAAGATATTTTTTCAAAACACTAAAAAGTGTGTTTATCAAAAGGTTAGGGACAAGAGCTTTAAGCATGTAAATAATAAATGAATATATGCATACTTTGATGATCTTCTTTTGGTGCATAACTTTCTTTATATAGATATTAAATACATGTAGTTAAGACTAAGATTTGGATTCTAACTTTCTTGTATACAATGTTTCTATAAAGTATGCTAAATGTCACACTGAATTAGTGTTCGAGCTCCTTATCATCTTATGACATGCTAGAGCAATTATGTTGACACTTGTAAGAATAAGATGTTTGAACGTTGATTTTTTAGATTTTGGGATATTCCAAATTACAAGATTGTCTATGAGATACTAGATGCTAGATAAACACAACATCTGTTTTTTTTTAGATTTTCTTGTGATAGTGACTATTTGCATTGAAATTAGTACATACTGTAAATTCTAATAGAATATTTATAAGAATAAGAATAAGAATTTTTTATTGGAAGTTTTATATATAAGTTTATGGTCAAATATAACGTCAAATGGTTCATGCACAACATCATATAAATAAGAAGATTTTATGATATTTTGTCTCTTGTAAGTGTTACTTCTTGACTTCGTCTTTTAACATTCTTATGATTATTATAAACCTTATCGTGGTTATTACAGTGTGTTAATAATTTCTTATAAATTATTTTTGTTTATAACATCTTGTTTCTTACTCCATTGATCCCTGTTATATGGGTAATAATATAATCAAATAATTAGATAATCAGCCTTAATCAAAATGCTATAGAGAGATTATTAGATAGTCTAGCTCGGATCAAATAATTAGATAATCAGCCTTAATCAAAATGCTATAGAGAGATTATTAGATAGTCTAGCTCATCACTGTATAATCTATGATGTTAACCAATAAACATGTAATATATTATTAATTAATTAATTTATCTTGTAAATTATGTTAATTAAATAATTATATATTTCATTTTGTTTGGTTAAGATGATAAATAATATGGTGGTCCAGAGCATCTAATAAATTTTCATTTTGGTTACATGAACCTTGAATCTAACACTCTTCTTCAATAATCTTATTCTAACATTTATTAAATACACGAAATCTTATAAATTAAGAATATATGTGTAATTTTATCAAATTTTAGAAAACATTGCTGTAATATTTTTAAAAGAAGAGTAGTTTCATCTTCTTCGTAAAAAAATCGACTGCATTGAAAACTTTGTAGTATTGGGTACGTTGAATAATTATTTTGAGTATATATTAATCATTTTTACTTTGTAAGGTAGTAGTAATTGATTAATTGGCACTGCTTTTGCCTACAACAAGCCACCAAATTTGTAACAATAATTTTAAAAGTACACTTTGTTAAATTTTATTTTCCATTAGTCCTTACAGGAAGCCCATAAGAGGGGAAAAAAGTAAAAAAGAAAACGCATTAGTACATTACTAATGGGGCTTCGTGTTGGGGAACATGTTTGAGACACTTCCTTAAGTTGGAAACAGTTCACGCATGTATCACATTGGTTCCATGTATCATGATGAGAAGAGGGACCAAAAAGATATAAAAAAAAGGGATCATGAATTTAATCTAGTAAAATAATATATATATATATATATATATATATATATATATATATATATATATATATATATATATATGTGGATTGGAATGTAATTACAATTTTCTCCTTCTTACAAGCTTACTTGGTTGATATGTGTTCATTTATTTATTTATTGTCTTTTACACTTTTTTCTTTTTTATTATAATTTTTCTTGATTTTATTTATATTTTTTAATTATTTTAAAATTTTATATTTTCTTTAATTATGTTATTATTTTCCTTTTATTTATTATCTTGCTTTTTTGTTTTTATGTTATTTTTTATTTATTATCTTTCTGAATTCTTTTCATCTTTCATGTTTTTTTATTATTTTTATTATCATTCTTTACTGTTTTTATATTTATATATTTAATATAAAAAATAATTTATTCTATACTTAATATATTTTAACATATTACTTTAGTTAAACTATCTTTCAGTTTTTCCTTTTTATCTTAATTTCTCTTCATTTTATTTTATGTTTATTATTTGTTTTAAAATTTTCTCTTTCTTAATTTATTTAATTTTTATTTTATGTTATTTTCCTTTTATTTATTTTCTTTTTTTTATGTTATTTTTTATTATCTTTCTTCTTTTTTTTTACTTTTATATTTTTGCTTTCTTATTTTTTATTATATTTATGGTCATTTTTTATGATATTTTTTTATATTTCTATATTTAATATATTAAAAAATAATTTGCTATATATTTAATACCTTAAATATATTTTAATATATTACTTTAACTAAAATTTCTTAAATAAATTTGTTTTAATTTATTTAAGTATAAAACACAATATCATTAACGAAAAAAAAATATTTTATTAATATTTTTAACAAAAATTGTATTTCATTCATTCTCTTCAAATGCAAAATTTTCTTTATCTAGTAACATTCACTCACCATAAGTAGCATTAGTCAGTGGCTGCAAAATATTATTCATGATCTTTAATTCAAAACAAAAAAAATAACACTTAAGTGCTAATTAATAAAATAAAAATTTATATTTATATTATAATACTATTTTTTTTCATAAATAAATATATATATATATATATATATATATATATATATATATATATCAAAATTAAGTTAACAAGTTAGTTTTATAGTAAAATAATTTTAACTCTTAACACTTGTGTTTAGTTGGTTGAACTTTACTTTAGATTGACGCCTTATTCAATTTCTATAAGAAAAAAAAGGATACAACGAAAATCAATAATGCTAAGCATTAACATTCAATTATGTGACTTAAATTTTTTAATAAAAAGTTAGTCACCACTAATTAGATAATATATTTAGAGAAGTTTTTCCGCTTATGTATATTTTTATAACCATAAGATTGCACATTTTGATTTTAGTAGCTAAAATTTTTTATTTTAGTATTTATCATTTTTTAATATTTCAAATGGATACTTATTGTTAAGTGTTTTTTATTAATGAACCATTGACGTAACAAACAGCAGTATCATGTTATCAAATCCACATTATTTAAAGTTGTTTAATCAATATTCATGTTATTTCATGATAGATACTTTTTTCAAAAGTATTTTTTTTAGGAGGTCATAATATAAATAAAGGTTAGGTATTAAAACTAAAATAATTTTATTTATAGGTGCCAAAAAATTATTTAAAGCTAGAAAAAAATTAATTATAATTAGACTTAAATATTTGGGTACATGATGATATATTTGGGAATTTTGCATTGAGTCCCGATAAATTTTTTCTTCATGAGTTCCTGATAAATTTTCAATTTTGTTTTGATTCCTTCAAGTGCTATTTAAACCTTTTTTTTTAAATATTTAAAAACAATTTTAAGTGCTATCTAAAATTTTTTAGGAACCTAAAACAAATTAAAAATTTATTAGTGACCAATATGAAAAAAAAATTTATTGGGAAGCAAATACCAAATTCGGTAATATTATTTATACTTTAATGAATCTCCTTATTTTGAATACAGTTCCAACAATAAAGTCATTAAAAAAATTGTTGAATAATGGAATGACTCTATCTAAATAATTAATTTTTAAATAATTAATGGATTAAATGAGATCCTATTTTTTTAATAAATTTAATTAGTATACAATGTCAATGATAAACCTATCTGAATCTGATTTTTTGTCCATGATAAACCTCATTAGTGAAGGTTTATTGACCATGAATACTTTCCTATCCTCGATAAGATCTATAGGAAAAGTGGAAAAAACCAGGTGTATAGTCTTACTTTTGTGCCCCGGGAGGTGAATTCAGTAGTAGATAGATTTGCAAAGATAGACTTATCTATGTCTTAGGATTATATTATTTTCAGTTTTGTTCAATAGTCTGTAGTTGCTAACTATGTAAAGGATTTAAATTGTAATTTTCTTTCTATTAATTAATTTTGGTAAGACTTTCCCTACCATTCACAAAAAAAATAAAATAAATTACACTAACAGTGTAACACTTCTTACACTGATGTTCAATAACAATTCTTAATTTATGCTAAGTTTGTTGATTTTATCAATAAATATTTTAAAAGTCATATAAATGAAAAGATGTGATTTAATGTCAGTGTAATGTTCTTTTACATCGTTAGTGCATACTAATTAAACTCTTTTTTAATAGAGTAATTTGAACCAATATTAAAAAACTTATATATATATATATATATATATATATATATATATATATATATATATATATATATATATATATATATATATATATATATATATATATATAAGGTTTGATTAGTATGCACTAACTTGCAAAAAATTTTATGCTTTTATTAAATCAGAATCCTTTATTTATGATAAGTTTTTTAACTTTACCAATTAATACTTTAAAAGTCATATAAATAAAGAAATTGTGATTAAACGTAAATGTAAAATTCATTTACACTGTCAGTGCATACTAATTAAACTCTTATATATATATATATATATATATATATATTTCACAATCTTAATATATTAATATATTAATGAAGCTTTCGTTAAATCCCTATGAATTTTTTGCTTTGCGTTAGGTTTTCAACAATTTTATATTTTATTTTGCGTATTTAAAGTGTTTTAGATAGCACTTTAAATTATTTTAAATTGTTTTAAAAAGTTTTATATAATGTTTTAGGAACTAGAAATAAAAAAATATTAGGGCTCAAAACAAAACAACAATTTTATAAGGATTTAATGTAAAACTGATTAATATATTAGGAACAAAAAACATGTTTAAGTCTTAATATAATCTGTGATATAATAATAATAATGATAATTAACTTTTTATAACTTAAATAATTTTTTGATACCTAAAAATAAAATGATAAAATTATTTTGATTTTGGTACCTAAAATTTATTTATTTTTTCATATAATACTTGAAAAAAAATTATTTTTTTAAAAAATATCTATTATGAAAATGACGTAGATGTTTATTCAACAATTTAAAATAATATAAACTTAATGATGTGACACTTAACCAAAAACACTTAATAATATGTACCAATTTGAAACTTTAAAAAATGTTTAGTAAAAAAAAAAAAAACTAAAAATTTGGGTACTAAAATGAAAATGTGTAATTTTACAAGTACTAAAAACATATTAGAACTTATTCAGTTTTTCTCAGGACCACAAAAAGGAATGCAATGTTGTGCACATGGTTAAACCTTTCATTACCACTCAACAAAACTCTTACCAATGAGGTGATTTATTGTATATAAACTTAACCTTTTACCAATGAAGGTGATTTAGTATATATAAACTTATGTTTGCCCAAAATATCTTACAGTTTTGCTTTTAGTTACGACCTAAAAGATCTCTTACTAATGAAGGTGATTTCTGTATATTAACTCATATACACCCTCCTGTTTGACGATGTGAAACTTTGCTTACATTTACATAATATAACTCTAATATCAATGGAGGACTAAACATAAATGTTCAATTGTATGACAAAAATTTTTAATTGAAAATTATTCGCAATTAATTAAATAATATATTTAACAAGATGTTTTTATAAATAAATAAATTAATTATTAAATAATATCATAAATACATTATTTTTAATTTATTTTACAGAAAATATTATAACTATCATTTGCAAGAGATGTCATTACCGACAAAACTATTATAGGCGATAAAGTTTTTTCTGAACATTTAACAATATTAAAGATTTAATAATATTTATTTATATCTTGAGATACTATAAAATTATTTTAATTTTTTATAGAAAATAAGTTTTACTAAAAAATATATAAAATATTTCTATATATGCATATTTTATAATTTTTTGGATAAGCTAAAAATTTCATAAAAAACTTTCAAGACAGCAAAAGATTTGCTCATAACGAATACAACACAAGTATAAATGGAGTGTTAAGCATTAAAATTTGATTATATGACATAAATTTTAAAATTACAAATATTTAAATCTAATTAAATAATATTTTTATTAAATAATATTTTTTAGTTTAGGATTTAGGGTTTAAATAATATTTTTATTAAATAATATTTTTATTTTATTCAAAAACATTATGAAAAATAATTTTTTTATGATTATTTAACTTAGTTGAATTTCAAAGACTAAAAACTGTATAATTTATTATTATCAAATAATAGACTTTGTGTTTAATAATTTCATATACTCAAATTGAAAATTTTATACTAAAAATTAATTTAAATCTAACTAAGTAATCTTTATTGAAAAAATATTTTTGCTTTATATTTAAAAATATATTAAAGTTTTATTAATAATTATATAATAATATTTATACAGTGTTAACTTTTTATATAATAGTTAAATATATAATAAATAATATCATAAATTAAAATAGTTTCATTTTAACAATTTATGTTTATGTTTTGTTAAAAAAGGCTAATATTTTGTTCAGCATAGCAAATAATAATCCAATTCACAAGATATGAAGATGAGAGTTAGATTACGAATACAAGTGCCGAAATTTTTATAATACTAACTTCTGCAAATTACTTAAGGCTACACAAAATGCTAACACTTGCCAATTAACAAATTTGTCTACCTCGACCTACTTAAATAGATAAATGGTTGTACATACCAATCATAAAAGGAGAAAGTAACATTCTTGAACTTTGATTTGATCCACCTCCAAGCTTTATGCTTAGTAATTTTTAGCACAGAATCAACCCACCATTTACCATCTTTTAAAGACCATGTTATTACTCATGAGCCATATTGATCATAATGCTTCCAGACTACAATATTGCAACACTTCTTACCTCTAGATCTCTCTACCAATCTAGTATGTTGATAGAAATGTCCCTATGAGTTCTTTTGCAAAGGTTGACCAAATCCAAAACAAGCATAAAGTTGTGTCATAAGTTGTACATTAATGGGCATATAAAAAAGAGAATTAAGTTAAGGAAAATAATTTTGTGACTATTTCATTAACAACTTTGTGGTAATATACCATATTACATTTTAGATAATAGACTAAAATCAAGGAAATTATTTATATTATGAAACTATTTTTAAAAAATAATAGATATCTTAGGCTATATCTATCGTAACTAATTTATGAACATAAATACTATATTATAACCAAGTACATAATATCATATATTCTATCACACCCCCGCAGTCAAAGCAAGGGGTTGACATACTGTTCCGAAAATCTTCAAACAAAATCAATGGAAGACTCTCTGTAAAAATATTAGCAATTTGATAATGTGAAGGCACATGTAATACTTGAATTTCCCCTCGAGCAACTTTTTTGCGGACAAAATGAATATCCATCTCAATATGTTTGGTGCATTGATGTTGAATTGGATTTTCAGAGAGATATATCGCATTAACATTATCACAATATGCCAATGTAGCTTTCTGAATTGGACAATGAAGCTCTAAAAGAAGGTTTCATAGCCAACAAAACTCAGAGACCTTATTAGCAACGACTCTATATTCTGTATCCGCACTAGATCGTGATAGAGTAGCTTGTTGTTTAGTGGACCAAGAAATCAAACTATCACCAATAAACACACAATAACTAGATGTGGAGCGTTTGGTGTTTGGGCACCCACCGTAATAGCATTTGTATAGGAAACAAAAGTGGATGCGGATGATGGATAGAGATGCAAGCAATGATTAAGAGTACCTTGTATGTACTATATAATGTGCTTAAAATCATGCATGTGTGCCTCCCTTGGGTCATGCATGTATAAACACACTTGTTGCACAACATAAGCAATATCAGGTCTTGTGAAATGGAGATACTAAACTGCAAGGCTTCGATATTGAGAGTTATGGACATATAGTGTGCCAACATTACCACCAAGCTTTGGTTTAGTATCAACTAGAGTATGAGAGGGTTTATAAGATGTCATGCCAGCCAGTTCAATGATATTGATTGTATATTTTCACTGTGATAGAAAAAGACCACCTGTATGATGGGTGATGACTATATCCAAAAAATAACTTAATGACCCCAAATCCTTCATATCAAATTTGGAGCTAAGAAGTGATATCATCGATGTGCATGTAGCAATAGAGGTGACTATCAATATAATATCATCCATATACAAAAGAATGTAAGTTGTACTTGTACCATTTTGATAAATCAAGAGAGAATGATCAGAAGTACTATGAGAAAACCCAATAGTAGAGACATAATCAGCAAATCATTGGTACCAAACCCAAGGGACATGTTTAAGCCTATATAGAAATTTCTTCAATAGTTATACATGATGAAGATAATTTGGGTCCTTGTAATCAATGAGTTGATGCATATAAATAGTCTCTTTGAGTTCTCTATGTAGAAACATATTCTACACGTCAAGTTGGTAAATAGGTCATGCGTTAGATATGGCTAAACTGAGAATAGTGTGAATAGTTGCTAGTTTGACTACTAGGCTAAAAGTATCTCCACAATCTATGCTAACCTGTTGAGTTTTTCCATCATTACAAGTCGGCCTTATACCTTCCAAACACACATAAGAATTTTCTTTATGAGTAAAAATCCACATAGACCGAACACATTAACATCAGGTGGCGAGGTACTAACACCCATATCTTATTTTTAATAAGAGCATTAAATTCATCATTCATGGCCAATTTCCAATTTGGGCCACGAAGGGCAAACACAGTGTTACGTGGTAAGGGATATTTAGTGACAACAGTGTGAAGGTTTAATTGTTGTTTGGGTTTGAAAATCCCTTGTTGTCTACGTGCAACAAGTCACAAAATCAAAATGGGTGATGGAGTAGGGGTTGGATGGTGATGGTATGTGAAGAATGGGTGGGGCAATGAGATAGGTAGTTTGAGAGGTTAAGTGGTTAATCACGTGAGGAAAAAGACTATCATCCATGAAATTGTAACTGTGAGGTTGTGGGTCGTGTAATTTAGCAAATGGGAATTGGATCTCATAAAAAATCACATGATGACTGAGTATGATTTTACGAGAGGACAGATCATAACACTTGTAACCACAATGATGAGATGTGTATCGTAGAAAAATACACGAAGTAGACTAGGCCTGGAGTTTGTTCATGGTAGTAGAGGGAAATAGTGGATAACATAGACAACCAAACACCTTAAGATGAAAGTAGAATAGGTCTTTTTTATAAAGAATCTTGAGTGGTGACTGATATGTTGATTGTTTATTTGGAAGATCGTTAAGAAGATAAGTTGTCATTTGCAAAGCATGATGCCAAAAATGAAGGTGGTAAATAGGTATGTACAAGTAAAGTATGAACAATGTTATTAATGGTACAAATTTTTATTTTGGATTTCCCATTTTGTGATGATGTATGTGGACAAGAAAATCAAAAGACTAACCTTTTTTTTTTTTGCAAAACTCCTAAAATGGTCCATTATCAAATTCCTTACGATTATCACATTGTATGCACTTTACATCGTGTTCACATTGGGTGCAGATGAATGCTCTAAATGATAGAAAAGTAGAAAAAACTTAAAACTTTTTAGACAATGGAAATGTCCACAAAAAATTAGAGTAGTCATTCAACAACAAAACATAATAACGATGTCCCGAAGAGCTCAAAATAGGAGATGTCCAATATCATTATTATAATATCAAAAGGAATAATAATGTAAGATATGGAAGAAACAAATTGTAACTTAACATGTTTCCCAAGAGAACAAGAGTGACAAATATGAGAAATATGATTTTTATGACACTCAATAAATTTATTCTGCCTAAGAGAGTCTAAAACAAATGGTCCTCGATGACCTAAACGAGCATGCCATAATGATGGAGTTGAAACAGCAAAAGTAGATGGTGAGGCGAATTGAGTGGTGGTAGTGATTATGATTGGATAAAGATCCCCTTACTCTCACATCTCATTAGATGCATTCCCATCTTGAGATCCTTCATAGAAAAACCAACAGGATCAAATTCAACACTAAGTTATCAATTGTAAACTTTCGAACATATACTAAGTTTTTAATAATCCTAGGTGTATGAAGTACATTTTTCAAGGCTAAGGGAGGATTTAGGGGAGGCAAACTAGTGTGACCATAACTGAATTTGAATTGAATGACCATTCCCAACAAGTATACCACGATTACTGCTTAAATTAAAATAAGGCGCGATAGTACCTTGCTCGGATGTCATGTGGGAAGTGGCACCAGTATCCATGTACCAATTTGCATATGAAGGATTAAGTTCAAGAGTGTTCATTGGGGCTGCGGTGTCGGTTGGAGTTTGTGAAGTTGTTGCTGTTGTGTATGCTTGTGGCGGTTTTGGCCCGAGGATGCTTCGTTGGCACTACTAGTATTGTTGAAACCCGGACCTGACCCAAGGTGAGAAGGGTGGTGAGAGGTATAAGCAAAGTGGAATATCCTAGGGAATTTATAGCCACTGCCACTGTCCCATAGACTACTAGTACTGATGCGCATATTGTTGCGGGTCAGACTGCCTTTGCCAGCCCCCATTGCGGCCACCATGATAGTTATTTGAAATTGGTGCGTCGACGTTCTTTAGTTGATCTGACAACTCATTAATTCGTTGAAAATATACAGAGACATTTTGAAAATCCTCCATTTTTGTATGGGAGAATTCTTGCTCAAGAGTGACAGCTTAAGCATTCTTATTGTCCTGGAATATATCATGCAATCTATGCCTCTATTGTCATTGCATTTGGTTCAAGAATCATATGCACCACGTTGTGGGAGACTGTTGCATAAATCAATTAAGAACCGTAGCATCAAGGGCTGACAACAACTCATTTTCATCAGTGTTCGACACTATCTCCTTGCTTGACTCTGATGGAATGATGTGGTGAAGCACCTTGTGGGAAAGTGCATGAATCTTGAATAGTTCTGCCCACATTGCATATTGGACGTTTTCCATCTTCAGGGTGATGGAGATATGGTTCTTGATGTTTGATACAACAAGAGCTGAGTGACATTTGTTGGAGTCAGTCATGGTTACTTACGCAAGACATAGATAGGGGAGAGGAGAAGAAAAAAAAAGGGCAAGAAAAGCCTAGGAAAGTGATGGAAGCGAGAGAGGATTTCAATCCCTTAGCTCTAATACCATAAAGGAAGATAATTTCATGACTATTCTATTAACAACTTTGTGGTTATATACTACATTACATGAAAGATAATATATGCTAAAATCAAGGAAACTACTTATAATATGAAACTGCTTTTAGAAAATAATATCATAGGCTATATCTATGGTAACTAATTTATAAACCTGAATATTATATTATGGCTAAGTACATAATATAATATATTCTATCATTAAGAGATGGCACAAGTTTATGGATCTACCCCACACAATGAGCATGCAACAACATCTAATTTTATGAGGATCCTTTTTTTCGAGAGTTGAACCTCTATTTGGACTTTATCCAAGGCCAGCCTCCGCTCAAATGCCAACACTTTTGAAGGAGCCTTCATACTCCACAACTTTTTAAAGAAATGTGAGTCTTCTCCTACCTATGACCTCATCATAATAATGGTATAAGTATCACGTACTATATATCCATCTTGAATTTTATTGTTTCACAACCATCGATCCCCTAATTCGTTCTTTAAAGATTCAAAGTGTAGAATTTCATGAAGTTCATGAACTAAACTAAAGCGTCTCCCTAGAAGAGCAAAATTCTCCTCCAATTCAAAGACCATTGCCAAATATTACCTTCTCACTTGCCCACTTCAGAGATATATATATTTGTTGCTGAAGTGACAATTTAAACAACCTTGGAAATATTTCTTTTAGACTATTCCAATGGTCTTTCGAGAACTTGACTGTGCTTCCATCGTATAAGAACTGCTTAATATATTTATTGAATCATTGCCCTTGATTTTTGCTTCCATTGACCCTCCAAAGATTTAGCCATCGTTGGATCTATTACATAAGACTTCTTTTGACCAACTTAAGCTTACAACTTTGTATTTTGTCTTTATAACATGTACCCCAAATGATTCATTCTCATGTAAGATACTCTAATGTCATTTTCCAAACAGTGATTTGTTGAATGCCTCAATATTTTTAATGCCCAATCCACCATATCTTTTCTTTTGCATATATTTTCCTAACTCACTCATGCAACTTGTCTTTCATCACCAACCTCTCTCCAACAAAAAATTGTTTTGTAGTCTTTTTATGATGTTGTCAACCTTCTTAGGTAATTTGAAAAAGGAAAGAAAAATAAAGGTATTGTTAGAATTGTCTTTATCAGATATATTCTTTCTCTTAGTAATAAATTTTTATTCCTCCATGCCAATAAATTCCTTTTAATTTATTAATCTCTAACATCCATGTCTAAGTATTATGAGCATTCACTTTAATTTTTGTTTTAAATTAATTCTAAATAATATCCTAATTAAATTAGTTATAATTTTTATGACAAATACTGCAAAAGTTATTTATGAAAGACAATCTTAATTGACACTATTATAGACAAAATTATTATATTCGTTGATTTTCCTAGTATTTAGAAAAGTTCATATTAAAGATTTGGAAATATTTGTTTATACTTTGCAATCTTATAAAATTATTTTAATTTTTTAAAAATATATTTAATGTGTTTAAAATTTTGTTAATTAATATTTACACAATAATATAAATTTTTATATAAATAATTCAATATATGATGAATAATATCATAAATTAAATTATTTTATATCTTTTACCACAAACACTATGTATATTATTTGCAAGACAAAAATTTACTTAACAATATAAACAAATTGAAATGGACAAAAAATATGATATATTGTGGTGTCAAATACAATTACCCTCTTAAATAATATAAAATAAAAAGGAGTTAAATATTTAAATTGTGATTTAATATATAAAATTTAGATATATTTTTCATAATGACTCATAATTAATTTTAACTACGATAATAATTTTACAACAATAACAACAAAAATTATTTAAATAACTTTTTTATGAGTCAAATATTAATTATTAATATACTAGTTTTTGTTTATGATAAGCTAACAATTGTTTTAACAAGTCAACAAATATTCTCTTATAATATATCAAAGTGATTGAATTATGAATTCATATATTATACGTAATTAACTCTATATATTTGTATTATTATTGTTTTCATGTTTATTGAAAAACTAATTTAAATTCTAATTCACATTCTTATGCATCAGTATTATGGTAAGACTTGCTATTTAAGATGTAACTTTTTAACTACCTTGAATGTAGTCTACAAATTTACATATGGTAAAATATATTTAGTTTCTGTAAAATTTACAAAGTATGATTTTAGTCTCTCAATTATTTTTATTTTTCTTGTTAATTTTGAGATACATTAATTTTAATGTCTAAATTAATTTTTAATGAAAATATCTCACCAATTAACTTGTGTGAATACACGAATTTCTATGTTAGTTTTTAGTGAAAAACAAGTTAACATATTTCTTCATCATGAAAAAATGGCAGCAGAATTAAAAATAATAAAATTTAATTAACATGCTAATATTATAATATCAAACGAATTTAATTAGAACATACCAATAATGTAAAAAAATTGTCAATCTATCTTAAATTTTCATCTTATGGAAAATCATTAACTTTTCTGGTAATTTTTAAGACTTTAATTTTATAGATTGATATAAAAATTTGCATTATCAACTGATTAAAACCAATTAAAAATCAGGATACCTATGACTTATAAGATAAACGTTATTATAAAAAAATCATCTTACATAATAATTTACAATTTGTTGCTCATTTAAAATATTTTATATTGGCTAATGCATATAACCTAACAAGCCAATAAAATAATCCTTAAAGCATTACAAACTCAACTATAGATTCTTGAAATATATTTTGTAAAAATCTCCTAGTGCCACATAAAAATGAAGAGTTAAATTTTATTATAATGGAAGAGAACTCATAAGAGTTCTAAGTATAATTTTAATTATCTCATAATAAACACATGTTAAATGAAGAACCAAATTTTCACAAAAAAAAGTTCTTCCACTTTGACAAACTGATGTCCTCCTAAAATGATTATCTTTTTTTTTTTAAAAAAAAAAACAGTTTTTACGATTTAAAATCACAAGAAGAATTATTATTGTAGATGCTCTTATTGAGTTAGGAAAATATATGCAAAAGAAAAGATATGGTGGATTGGGCATTAAAAATATTGAGGCATTCAACAAATCACTGTTTGGAAAATGACATTAGAGTATCTTACATGAGAATGAATCATTTGGGGTAATTAATAAAATCAATAAATTTATTATTATCTAATTTATAATTAAAGACCGTAAGAATTCTTTAAATTGTGATTACATATATTATTAATTCTAAAATTAAATTTAGGCTAATTAAAAAAAAAAGTGGTGGCATCATATTTATGGAAATGGATCCTCTCCATTTCCTTTTTGTCCATTTTTTTCATTTTCTATACTTTGAAAAAGTTAAATTCAAATGATATAAATTTTATAGAATATAACATTTATTTATTTATTGACAAGTTTAGTAATGGAAGGAAATTGAGAGAGATAAAATAGAGAGAATTTTAACTCTAAATTTATGCAATTGTGTTGACAAGTGACAAGAAATAAAGGGCACTTGGACCATTCCATGATGTTGTACAAGAGCATTGACCGAGCCGGTGGAGTAGGGATGATAATCATGCCTGCCCAAGCGGGTATCGCCCTGTCTCCGTCTGATTTTGATGAGAAAAACCTGTGTTGTTGGGGCCTTATTCTTACCCTTATCCTTGCCTAAGAAAATTAGGTAGGGATGACAAAGTGGGTCAGACCCAATGGGTTAACCTGCTACAATTTTGGCGGAGTGGGGTAGGGTTTTGGTCTGACTCGCCTAACCCGCCAACTCGTCGAGCCAGAGGCAGGGCAGGGTAGGCTACCCCGCTGACTCGCCACCTTATATTAATAATTTTTTTATATTAATATATTATATATATAAAATATAATTAATCAATTAAAATTAAAATTAAAAGGATGAGAATTAATAAATTAAACAATTAAACTTTAGTATTTACTACTTTACCTTATAAATTAATCAAATTATTAAAATTCAATTTAGATTAGAAATAAAAATTAGAAATTTACTTTATTATTACTACTTTGCTTTATAATTTTTAGACTAGTTTGGTTAAGATATTTTTATTTTGATATTTGGGTAAAAATATTTGGTTTAGAAAAAAATAAAAAACAGAAATTTGAAATTAAAACAATTGGAAAAAATGGTGGCCCAGCCCACTAGCCCACCTATAGGAGGGGCGGGTCAGGCAATTTAGTCCACCCTTAGCATTGCAAGCCATCCCGCCCCACCCTGTTTTGGCGGGTCACAAGTGAGTTAAGCCAAAAACGGGTCAGACTTGACTGCTTTGCTATCCCTAAAATCGGGAATGAGGTGGGTTTGTTGGTTCCTGCCTCGTCCTCGCACTCGCCCTCGCCTTACTTCTATGTTAAACAAACTTTCATACATATATTTTCAATCTCACATGTTTATGTATAATCCATATCCCTATGAACCATTAAAACTAAAATATAATCAATAACTTAACATATGATTTATTTAATAAATTATAAGTAAATTTAAATTATAAAAAATTACACAACGGGTACCAGTGAATATATTCGAACCTGAAAATACCCGACGGAGATGGGGAAGAAGATTAAAATTTCACATCTGCCTCCTTCATACTTGCCTCTGCCCCCACCTTGCACTTTTTCGGGACAGGAGCGGGGAAGGCCAAACTCGCTCCCACCCTGCCCTGTTTCCATCCTACAGTAGAATGTCATTAGGGATGGAAATAAATTCCATAAATATGGATACATGTGGATAAAACTCATAGAAATGCTCATACGGATAGTTTAAATGGGTATCACACCCGTGTGTACAAATTTTTTTCTACCAGTTCCTTAATGAACACAAGTATCATAATACTCATACCCACTAAATTAAAATACTACACATAATTGATTTGAAGAAGATAATATTTTTGTGAAATAAATCAACTTAAAATATTAATTGTCAAATTTCATTGTTATCAATGTTACTTTTTTTATGAAAAGTGCATAATTCATAAAATTATTTTTTATAAAAATGTTGGTTATCGAAAATGAATATTCTATTTATATTAAATATTTAATATATATATATATATATATATATTAATCTATTTTTAGATCTAATTAGAAACCAGTATAATTTTATTTCTAAATTTTTCAACAAATAAATAATTTATTTAATAAAACTTCATGTAAAACAATATTTCTTTAAAAAGATGCATGTGGGTATCTATAGATACCTACAAGTATTAAAAAATCCCGTGGGTATTTTTTTTAGCAGGTACCTGCAGGTTTTAAGCTGCTGGTGACATGTATGAATATTTTATGGTAGATCGGCTAGCATGTAGGCACTACCCGTGCTCGTTGTGACCCATTGCCACTTTTAAGTGTCACAGTGAAATGGAATGCTTCCAGCACTAAAAGCATATCCAATAGAAGTAACTTAGTATATAAAACAAAATATGTCTGGTGGTCCCTACTATGCCAAGCTATCGTTAAACAACTTTATTCTAATTTTACTTCAAGAGAGAAGTTTTAAGCCATTCCAAGAAACTCACAATTGAACAACCTTTTGATCCCCAGATTCTCGACCCCTTACTTTTATATTTTTGAATCTCACAATTGAATCTTACTACCCAAGTCGATCCTATTGGCAATGGGCAAACCACACTTACACGAGATCTTGGTGCCCTTCTCTTGCTCTTGAAAGAGAAGAAGTTGAGTTTGAGTTGTTATTTATATATATTTTTTTTAAATTTTGACTTCATTTTTTACCTTAAAATTATAAAATTATTTTTAGTTTTATTACTTATTAAAATATTAATTATTATAAATCAACTAATTTTTTTGTTAATTTTGCAAAAAAATAAATAAATTTAATACTCATAACATATAATAATTTTTTAATTTAAAAACAATGACAATTAGATAACATATAAAGAAACACGTAACAATCCAAATACATACTAATATTAAATTAAAAATAATAACATCGAAAAAAATACATGACAATGAGAAATGCAATATTCTATGTTAAATTAACTTTCGTTATTCTCAATTTTAAATCGTTCCCAAATATGTTCGACCAAATATGTCTAAAATTGACATTGTGTGTCTCTAGTTTGAACCATTGCTCTCTTTTCAAAGTATGTATATCTGAAATTGGGATAAGCATTCGAAGATACGTCGAATCTCGACATTTCATTTCTAACAATATCACAATCAACATGATTTTGATAAGTGTGTCGTTCATCCTTGACAATTATATTATGCAATATGATGCATGCATAAATTATATCTTCATTGTATAAGCATCCCAAAAATGTTTCGTATCACGAATAATTGCAAATCGTGATTGAAACACTTCATATGCACGTTCTACATCCTTTCTCATCGATTCTTGTCATTGTGAAAATAATTTCTCCTTTCTCCTTGTGACATCGAAATGACCTTCACAAATGTGGCAAATTCTAGATAAATGTCATTTGCTAGATAATATCCCATATCATATTGGGTTCTATTAACAGTGAAATGCACAATAGGTGCACAACTTGACATAACTTCATCGAACACACTAGATGCATTTAACACGATAATGCCGTTGTTTGACCATGCAGTACAAAACAATGCATGTCAAATCCACAAATCTTGTGATACAACTGCTTTAAGAATGACTGTCGCGTTAGCATGATCACTCGACAAAATAGACCTTTTCCATGTTACTCCTACTTGTAGAAGTTGTTCTGTCTTCATTATTGGGTCTCCTTAGGTACTCATCCCCAAATATTACACAAATACCTAATACAAATCGTTGTTAGCATTCCACAATAGTGCTTTCAACAATTTGAAATATTGATCTACATTACCAGCAGATGAGTCATAAGCTAATATACAAAGAGCAACAGTGCACTTCTGTAACGGGGATAGGCCTCTTCTACAGTTGCATATACCCTTTTTCGGAAGTACTTATCATGAATGGTGAAGGGTCACTACTATTATGAAAAACACATGTCTTCACATACAAAACCTTCTTCAAAATTGAGTCTTTGTGTACACTGAATTATAAGAGAAATAGTCATTGAACAAACCTTCCTCACGATTACAATATACCACCTTTCTTATTTGTGAACGACTACCAGTGTGGTTGAATCCTTGTGATTAAAGTATCAACCTAATCACTTCTTCAGTGTTGTCTTCAAGTTCCTCATCTATGACTTGATCCAATAGTGTGTCCAATTCGGTGTTAAACTCCATTCTATGGATAATTGAAGTGTTTGAGTGAGAGAACAATATTGTGTAATCTTAAAAGATGTGAGAATGAGAAAACATTACACAAATACATATCATGATTCATAACGACTACATTTACAATGACTAGTTTCTAATGACTACTTTTACAACAACTAGTTTCTAATGGCTAAAACAAAACAACTTAACTTAAATAACTAATACAACATTTAAAATCTATGTTTTTGCTTAAGATAGACACAATATTTTTCATAACACCAAAGTTACTCCTCAGACATGTTAGATGTATCCTTCATTATGATTTCATATTCTAAACGCCTTTCTTGTTCATGCAAATGCCTTTCATATGCCTCTTTTAAGTCAATAAATTATGCATGTTGTCATTTTTAACTTTCATTTCAAATTCTATTCCAAACAAATCAACATTGGTCGAAGCAGTTGCATGTCTTTTTCCTTTTATCTTCCTCTTTGCTACTTTTTGTCTTATTGGTCGATATACAGACGGAGTTCCCTCACCTTCTTCAACTTCAATGGCATCTCCGGATTAGACAACGATGGGTATGCACCTGAGGCAAAAACCTTACTCCTTTTTTATGAGTTTTTCTTAAATTTTGTATGCCATTTCGGTTCACCCTTCAACAACATCTAAGCATGCTCCAATTCAAATTTTTTACCTCTTGAATCTTCTGTGAAAATCCTATGTGCGAAAGCCATAACGTCCTTCTCTCCCTATACATTTTTCCTCATTGTTGTTGTATGCTTCTTTGATTCACTCCCAACGATTAATCAACTCTAACAATTGGATACTTCAAAACATTCAACAACGATTGAATTAAAATTATGTCCTTTGGAACTATGAATGGCACATGAGATTTTTTTTGCAACGTATTTCCATTGCTCCCATCGAGTTGGATATTATCTTGGATCCTTTGAAACATTCTACCACAACTGAATTAAAATTATGTTCTCTGGAATTGTGAATGACACACAAGATTTTTTCTATGATGTATTTCCACCGGTCCTATCGAGTCTGATAGGTGATTCTGGTTTGCTGTTAGGAAGGTCTATATTGGATGAAGTAGCTGTAATACTCATGTTCAGGATGGTTAGGGTGATGGAAACATAAGAAATTGTGGGTTGTGAGAATTTTCACCTTTAGAACAATTTTCACCTTTATACCACATGTTGGGATTCATTGGAAATGGTGGTGGATACATAAAATTTTGGGGATTTTGAGAATTATCATTGGTACGAGGTGGTTGAGTTTGCAAAAGATTATAATAATACTGATAGTGATAATTATACTAGTTCGAATCCATAAAGTAATAATCAAAACAATATTTGACTAAAAATAGGAGAAATAGAATTGGACATTGAGAAGATGTGGACAAAAAAATTAGTCTCATTGTATTAATATTTATACTTGAATTCTAGTTGCCATTTCCCACTTTGGCAACGGTAAAAATTAATTCTCAATGGTCTAAAACGGTAACATGTGGTTGCAACGGTCAAAACAAAATATATTTCTCATTTTTTTTGCTCATTTTCCCCTTTCTCATCACCTTTCATGCCCATCCATTTTCATTTCCCTTTCTCTTTTTCACCATCCCTACCTATCCCTTTTCCTTCTCCACAATTTCCTTTTAACCACCACTCCTGTTCACCTCCACTGCCCACCCCTCCTCTGTTGCCGCCCACCACCACTCCCCTTCACCTTTGTTGTCGCACCTATCCTTTCTTTCTTCTCCCCCCCTTCCATCCTTTCTCCCTTTCTTTTCTTCCCTTTTTCTTTTTCTTCCACCCTACCCTTTCTCTTCACCTCCCGTGATTGTCCCCCCATTTCGCTGCAGCCCACCACCACTCCCCTTCATCTCCATTGCTATACCTATCATTTGTTTCTTCTTCCTCTTCCATTTCTCTTTTCCCCTCTTCCTTTTCTTCCCTAGAATAACCCTTTCCTCGATGCCGCCACTACCCCCACCACTCCTGCCATTGGTCGTCACCTTTTCCCTCGATACTGCCACTGCCGTCACCTTTTCCCTCAATACTACCACTGCCGTCACCAGTCCAACCACTGGCCCATTCACTATTGAGTCCCCATGATTGAGCCTAGTCATGCATGCAAGAGCATCAGATGTAAATATTGTGTTGAATTATTTTTGTAAATGGTTGTTTTTCATCTTCTTCATTCCCAATCTCTTTAATTTTTATTTCCCTTTTTTTTAGTTGTCATATAAGATACAAATTGTATGAATGTTACAAAATAATATTTTTTAATTGGAAACACCAGGTGCTTGGAGAAACAACTCAATTTTTTTAAATAACTTTGAATAATATATGATTACTCTAAGGAAGAATTGCTTAAAGAATTAGATGCTTGCTTGAATCAACTTTACAAGTATCTTCTATCGGAAATGCTCTTAGAAATAGCAACAGAATGATATGATATACTAACCGCGTTTTGGAAGCACACGTCCACGTTGCAAGGGTTTATATATGGGATGATGACATTGGCATTATTTTGAACGTTGAAGTTAATTAGAATAATGGGCATGTACACGTATGCGTTTAAAAATAAAATCAGTATTATAGATATGAAAACATTTTTCAGGGCTTAAATGATGGGGTTGGATCAGGATAAAATATTTGATACATTTTCCTATCGATGAAGTTCCTGTATGGATCCTCCTCCCTCTTCTTGATCAAGTAATTTAAATTGCGTTCAACTTCTGACTTGATCTGCAGGTACATTTGGTTCGCACTTTCTCTGTCTTTTACTATCTCATCCATGCCTTGTGTTCTTATGGGCTTCCCAAATAGAAAGTAAAAGCGACCTGGTATTTTGGGTGCAAGCACCGGAAATGTGAGATTTTGGTTTGCTACCTCCCCACTTCTTTCTTCTCTGGATATCAGCAAACACACCACTGGCTAGTCAATCAAAACTTCATACTTCACCTACCACAAATATGCTACTAATACTAATATACACATTCACACATTATTTTAATTTTAAAGACAATTCTATTTATTTATCCAAAATTTATTAATAATCCTACTTTTTTGGGTTTCACTGCTTATTTAATGAGCTTTCTTAATTTTATAATTTTTAATAAATTTTTATCAATAATAAAATAGTTACACTAACACTCATCAGCCTATGCAGTAGTAAACCTAAGACAAGTCGAGACAATCTATTTAACAAAAAATAAATTAATAATAACTATTATATATATATTTTGAAAAAATGACAAAAATAAACTTTTAAATTAGATATAAATAAAATAATAATAAACATATAATAAAAGTAATAAAAAATAATAAGTTTAAATAAAAATAAAAGATATAAATATTAAAATAGAATGAGCTACTACAATTCTACAAATACTACGAGGAATACTTTCTCTTTTAAAGGTAGTATTATTTATTGATTAAAATTTAAAATTACAAAATTGTTTTTTTGTTATTTAATAAACTTTTTTCGTAATTTCTATACTTCATTAAATTTTAACTAATTAAAGAAAGGTTTAACGTCTTTGGTCCCCTTTTAGGCTTTTTCAATTTTGGTCCCTAGATTTTTATATTTTTTTTCAAATTTAGTCTGTAATCCTTTTCACTTGTCCCTATCGTCTACTGTCAAAAAAGCTGACACGACAAACCATGGATAATTTCTGACTGCTAAAAACCGCAAGAAATTGTTATGCGAGACTAATTACATATGCAATCCGAGTTTCTATCGTTAGATTAACTCGTTTTTAAATCAATGGATGATACTTTTTCTTTTTATTCTTTTTTCTATTTCCATTATTTTCTCCCTCTCCTGGATTACTCTGGTTTCCTTCCACCCAAGCCAACAACCATTACCAACTCCTCTAGAACCAAACCCCAAACTGTAAGCTATAAAGCTATAATCGCAGCATTATTTTCTCCCTCTCAGGATTACTCTGGTTTTCTTATACTAACTTTTTTTTAATAATAAAGTCCACATGTAAAATAACAGGAAAGAAAAAGTCGTGATTTCGAATTCTTTGATTATTCAAAACTAATACATTAAAAACTAAAATTTGATTTTAAAAGAATAACTTTTATCTAAGTTTAAAAACATTTGATTATATTTAAAAACATTACAATAACATACTTTTTAAATCTTACACTAACACATCTTTTAGAAAATATCAAAATAATGGTTAAAAATCAAAAGCAAATATGTATGTATAATTATCCTAAACTTTATGGGGTGTTGTAATTTACTCAAATCAATAAAGTTACAGGTGTTAGGGACTAAATTTGAAAAAAAATAATTATAAGAACTACAATTAAAAAAGCTCAAACTTACATGACAAAAGATATAGAGTTCAATACTTATGCATGAGTTGTGATTAAATGTTATTTTTCTCAAAGATATAATTAAACCTAAACGAAAATATGCTGAACGGATGTGTAGATATCACTTCTCATGCAGCTATATCTTATTCAATCGGGCGTGTTAAAATGAGTTAGTCACAAAAATACAATAAGTAATAAGCTTATAGAGAAGGAGAATAATTACCTAAACTTAACTGATTCACGATTCATAGTTCTTATGCGATCGTTGACTATGGGGATCTTTATTAAGTCGTTGTAGTCAAGAACTATCTGTAAAATTCAAGCAGGAAAGTCCAATCAAAAGGCATGTACAAATAACCAGAGCATTGCAAAGGAATTAAAAAAAAAAGGATAGCAACTATTTTCTTCTCATTCCTCTCCTCCACCCTAGCTATTTTCTTCTCATTCCTCTCCTCCACCCTAGCTATTTTCATTATTTAACTTGATACTTCTCTGAACGTTAATTGAGACATTTAAAATGAGTATTCCTAACAGATTTAAAAAAAAAGGAAAAGAAAATCTTCTGATGAAAAAAGTCCAGACCTCCCATTTACTATGCTACTAACTCCATTTTTAACATTGAATGTTGTCGGGTGTAAAAGATCAAGCACACTATATTCTATACTTAGAGACTAGAATCACTACAGCAAGGATTTTCATCTCATTTGTTGCTGGCAACTACATGATCCATCTGTTAAATGATATATCACTTGACCCAAGCAGAATGGACAGGCTAAATTATAAAAAAAAAAGGTTATTCACTAACTGTCAAATAATTTCATAGTGTGATTCAATCACAATCCACAATATATACAAAACAATTTTTAAAACGATTTTAGCATGTTAATACATCATCATTAAACTCAATTATAGTTGTTAATAAGAAAATCAATGACCTACATGTGTGACAAATTATTATGATTGTATTCAAATATTAATCATCAATTTTCTCATCAACAATCGAAATTACTTTCTTTCATCCTGACTCGAGAGGAGGCAAATCCATTTATGGTTAGAAAAAGTAAAGGTGTGTACCCAAAGGGAAAAGAGAGAGTATTAGAGAATGAAGTAGCATACTTGAGCTATATCATCTTCACCTACAGCTCCAAATGGCACAATTGTGGCACCAAATCGTGCTGCCATTCTCACAAATTCCGGATGATTAGGCCAAATCAACTTGTATTCTTCCCCCTAGCAATTACGGAGCACTGTTAGTTTTAAAGCAGAAGCTAGAACCATTATCACATAATAGTCAGTTGATGATCCCAAATACCGACAAGCATAACAGAAACAAAAATAGTCCAAACTTAAGGTGTAGATAGATCAGCAAGTAGTAAAAAAGGTCTTGGTAGAGCCTTAAACTCTATTAAATGTTATATTCATTGCATGGCATGGTTGTTTGTGAAAAATTAAATTAAATGCTATTTTGCATCGTTTAACTTCCTTATCAATTTCCCTCTGCTATTACTTTCCTTCCTCTCTCAGCTCTTACTGTACATACGAAGAACTAGCTGGATATAAATTTAGTGATAGGGTGCTGTAAGAGATAATGTAGCTTTCTAAAACTCAAGATGTCAACTTAAGACAAGAAAACCCGTCTTTCTTTTATTGTTGGACAAGAAGCCTAGATGAAACAATAAAACCTGATGTACCTTATAATGGAGAGCCTCACGCGCACCACCAGGATAGAGGAGAACATGTGATTTTGTTGAAAGTAATCTGAAAAGATTGCTTGCTGAAACAGGCACTCCACCAAATATCTTCACCCAATCAAACATAGAAAACTCAGAAGACATAGACTCCACTTTAGGCATAAAGAGATCAGGATGGGCTATTCCACGAAGCGCAATACCCTTCTGACTTAAAAATCCATCTGTTAGTGAGATAAGCTCTAACCCTAACAACATGTGATAACCAATATATAAGACAGGACCTTCATCAGGAACACCAGAGAGACCTTTCACAATCTTTCCATCTTCCAAGGTTGAAAAAAACACAGATCCAGTAACAGAACAAAATGATCTGAAATCCACACGAGTAGCATATAAGTTTTACACCTATTATTCCCATTTGTTTGGAAACAAGTGCTAATTAAATAGTTAAAGAAGATTATTGAAGTAAGGCAGACATAAATTGCAGGATTATAAGGATTTAAGTCATAGGTTTCATATTTATTTATATGGATACAGAATCACAGATACAAACATTTGCGCACCACTTTCTTCATTTAGGCACATTGCATTAGACCATTACTATAAAGATAAATATAATAAAAAAAAAAACTATAATGGTTGCTTGACATCAAGGTAGAATGTTCAACTTAACATAAGGACAAACAAAAAATGAGGTGGAGGCTAGGGAGTGGTAGACTGAACATGAGAAAATATGAGATATTTAATGAAAAAAAGGCCATTAGACATGCTTATCTTATACAAAAAGAAAAGCTTTCGTCAAAATCATTAGATACAACTGAGAATAAACAAGGAATAACAAAAAATGCAAGTGAAGAGATAAAATGAAACTGTAGTATAAGAAATCAAATTAAGGGGCACATTTTTTATCCATAATTCTAATTGCAAACCCAGTGCATTTGGTGGCTGCCATAACTGGCTTACAAATATAACCATGAGAACTCCACCAAAAACTTTACACTATGCATTTATCATTATATATCTCAATCTGAACTATGCAAGCTTCTATTTGCATAAGATATGCATTAGTCATTTAATAAATTATAGCGTGAATTCCAGGACTGATCAAGTCAGAATTACGTGATATAGCAATCACAAATTTCCAGAATTGTACCAGTGTCCCAATAAAGACTATACTCCAATGATCCCTTCGCCTCAAGTCCTCAACACTAATATAACTGACATCATAATTGAACTTTTTTAATAAATACAATCTAAACTTGTATAATATCCTTAGTATATTTTTTTTTACTATTGTTAAATTAATATTGTATTTGGTTATTAGTTGTTAGTTAAAGGATATTCTGTTTCATTTATTGTTGTATGTCAGAGGTTGGTGGTAGTTGTATTTACTACTCTGATTTTTCTAGATTGTATTGCATCTCTATTAATAAGAGATTCTAAGTTGAGTATGCAACTCAAGCTTTTTCTATATTCAAGTTGGTGTCAGAGCAGGTTTGACCCTGCTCTTTAAGTCTAGATTCACAGGAGGCTGTCCACCACTGTTCTTCGCCGTCTCCGGTCCCTTTCTCTCTAGTGGACCCAGTATCAGGTGTGCCTCGACTTGCGCTGTCCACCCTTGGTAATCACTCTCTAGCCGTCGTCAGACGCACCTTCACGCACCAGCTCCGCCAAATAGCGGGTGCGTGAGGTCCACGCGTTATTGAGCTCCGTTCGCCGTCATTCTGCCGTCGTCTTGGTCGCCGGAGCTGTCTGATGCCATTGCCGGTCTTCGTTTGTCAGTTTAAGCAAGTTTCCTTAGAGTTAACTCAAATCTCTCTCTCGGGCCTCCTTTCTTACCTTTTTTTAGATCTGAAAATGTCTTCTTCTACCATTAATCAACTCTGGTCCCATTCTCTCTATTTCTGGATTTGCCATCATCACAACAGAAAAGCTCAATAGTAAAAATTATTTATCTTGGGTTGATTCTGCGGAACTTTGGTTCCTTGGTCAAGGACAACATGAGCATCTAGAAAAGGTAGATATTGAGGGATCAGCTGAACAGAAAGCTTAGTGGAAGAAACTTGACTTTTAGCTTTGTGCTCTTCTATGGCAGTCAGTGGAGCTTAAGATATTGAGGAACCTTAGAGCATTCAAAATCTATTATTCGTTTTAGAAGAAAGTCCAAGATATCTACTCTAATGACATCCATCGCTTGTTTGATTGTGTTCAAAAGCTAGCCTCCTTAAAACAAAATGATTCAGATATGGTGTCTTATGTTTCCGAAGCTCAAGCCACTGCAGAAGAATTGAAGTTTTTCTTAGAAGCTTATTCTATAGAAGAAATAAAGAAACGGCTTGATAATCTCTATATGGTTATGATTCTTCGTGGTATGAGCCCGATATTCAATCACATTCGTGATCAAGTTCTGACCAGACAAGATATTATGTCCATGGAGAGCTTAACTACCTGTCTCCTCTGTGTTCTTACCTTAAGCAATGAGGGTATCTCTCTTGAAAATAATATGGAGTCTTCTGTTATGATATCTTCAAGAGGAAGAGGAGGATGTGGAAATAGAGGTCGTGGTGGAAGAGGTAATCGTCCATAATGCATTCATTGCAAAAGGATGGATCATACTCATGAGACATGCTACTCCCTGCATGGTTTTCCAGACAAGTTTGCTCATGTATCAAGGTCTGAGAAACCGGAAGAGAGGAAACTATCTGAAGAAAAATATCAAGGATACCAAGAGTATTTGAGGATGAAGTTTAACAGCCTTGCTGGACCTTCTTCTGGACTTAATGTCTCAACGGCTTGCATTTCTCAATCTGTGGAAAGTCAAAACCCATGGATTGTTGACTTTGTTGCTTCAGACTATATCTCTGGGGATAACTCATTGTTTTCATCTTTATCACCTCCCAAATTTCCCCATCTTATCATATTAGTTAATGGGTCAAAGGTTCCAGCTCAAGGAGTGGGTTCAATATCTATTTCTTCCTCGTTAAATTTATCTTCTGTTTTGTACATTCCTTCTTGTCCTAATTTACTTCCCTTGAGTCAATTAACTAAATCCTTAAATTGTTCAGTTACATCTAATTCTGACTCATTTGTCATTCTGGACCGTGGTACGGGCAGACAAATTGGCACAGGACATGAATCACGAGGCCTCTATTACCTGAAATCTAGCTCTTCAGTGTCTTGTCTTGCATCCATTTCTCCTAAATTGTTGCATGATCGGTTTGGACATCCTAGTCTTGCCAAATTAAAGATAATGACTCCTAGTATCTAGAAAAACCAAACTTTAGTATGTGAAGCTTGTCAATTAGGCAAATATGTCAGGTCTTCTTTTTCAAGTAAAGATAAATCAAGAAGTAATTCAGCCTTCTCTACTGTTCATTCAGATATTTGGGTCCTAGTTGAATTACTTCTTTTGGATTTAAATATTTTGTCACCTTTATTTATGAATATTCTCGGTGTACGTGGCTTCATTTAATGAAAGAAGGTCTGAATTTTTATCCATATTTGTGTCCTTTCATGAAATAAAAAACCAGTTTGACAAAACAATCAAATGTTTCAGAAGTGATAATGCAAAAGAATATTTTTCTTCTGAACACTCTTCATTTTTGTCCTCTCAAGGTATATTACATCAATCCACTTGTCTTCACACTCCTCAACAGAATGAGATAGCCGAAAGGAAGAATCGCCACCTTGTTGAAACAGCTCGCTCCTTAATAACTAATGCAAAAGTTTCATTACCTCATTAGGGAGACGCGATTCTTTCTGCCTGCTATCTTATCAATAGGATGCCCTCTTCGTCTCTTGATAATCAAATTCCTCATTCCATCCTATTTCCAGTTGATCCTCTGTATCATGTTTCACCTCGTGTATTTGATTGTACTTGTTTTGTTCATGATATGTCTCCAGATCTCGATAAATTGTCAGCTAAGTTGATCAAGTGTGTTTTCCTGGGATACTCCCGCCTTCAAAAAGGATACAAATGTTATTCTCTTCATAACAAAAAGTATTACATGTCTGCTAATATTACCTTCTTTGAAGATTCTCCGTTCTACTCATCCTCCACCCCTGACTCCCTTTCCATCCAAGAGGTCTTGCCCTCTTCCTCCTCAAGTCCAGAGATTGTCATTTCTCCAGACATGTCTTATCAATCTGACCATACCAATATTAGTCCAATGCCTAACTTCTCTGAAACTGATCATTCTCCCTCAACTCCTTCTCATGGCATGACACCTGAAGCTAATCCCATCATTCCTGATGACTCTCGTGGCTCATGTCCCTCCATCTGCTTCTTGTACAACGGCTCCTAATTCTCCTTCTATGGCCGATGACAACTCATGTTGGCTTGTTGTCCTTCGAAAAGGTATTCGCTCTTCTCGAAACCCTCATCCTATTTGTAATTTTTTGAGTTATCATCGTCTGTTTCCATCTTATTGTTCCTTTATAAATTCCTTATCGTCCATCACTATTCTCAAAAATGTTTGTGAAACACTTGATCACCTTGGATGGCAACAAGCCATGATTGATGAAATGCAGGCCCTTGATCACAATGGTACGTGGGAATTGGTTCATCTTCATCCTGGAAACAAAGTTGTTGGTTGTAGATGGATCTATGCTATTAAAATTGGTCCAAATGGTGAAATTGAATGCCTTAAAGCTCATTTGGTAGCCAAAGGTTACACTCAGATCTATGGACTTGATTATAGAGACACTTTCTCCCCGATGGCCAAGATCACTACTATTCGTCTTCTTCTTGCCATGGCAGTTATTCGCCATTGGCCTCTGTATCAAATGGACGTTAAAAATGCATTCCTTTATGGTGAGTTAGATGAGGAGATTTACATGGAGCAACCTCCTGGTTTTGTTGCTCAGGGGGAGTCTGGTCTAGTGTGTAAACTCAAGCGATCTCTCTATGGTCTTAAACAGTCCCCAAGGGCTTGGTTTGGAAAATTCAATAATGTTGTCCAAGGTTTTGGAATGAAAAGGAGTGAAGCGGATCACTCTGTTTTCTACTATCATAAATTTGTTAGCAAATGTGTTTATTTAGTTGTTTATGTCGATGACATTGTCATTACAGAAAATAATGAAGTCACAATATCTTAACTTAAGCAACACTTATGCAATCACTTTCAAACAAAAGATCTTGGTCATCTGAAATATTTTCTGGGAATAGAAGTAGCTCAATCCAAAGAAGATATTGTAGTTTCCCAAAGAAAGTATGTCTTGGATCTTCTGGAGGAGACAAAAATGTCTGATTGTAAGTCAGTCAATAGTCCTATGGACCCATACAAGAAGTCAGTGGCTGATATGAGAGACTTATACTCAAATCCAGAAAGGTATAGAAGGCTGGTTGGAAAGCTCATATATCCCACTATTACAAGGCCAGATATTTCCTTTGCAGTTGGAGTTGTGAGTCGATTCATGAATTCACCTTGTGTTGATCATTGGAATGGAGTAATGCGTATTTTCAGATACATAAAAAAGGCTCCAGGCCAGGGTCTATTATTCGAAGATAAAGGAAATAGCCAAATTGTTGGATATTGTGATGCTGACTGGGCTAATTCCGATACAGATCCATGCTCTACTACTGGGTATTGTGTATACCTTGTTGGTAATCTTATCTCATGAAAGAGTAAGAAACAGAAGAATGTTGCTCGATGTAGTGCAGAAGCTGAATATAGATCTATGCCTCTTGCAGCTTGTGAGTTGGTGTGGGTTAAACAACTCATACAAGAATTAAAGTTTTGTGAAATTTCTCCAAATCAACTTTATTGTGATAATCAGGCAACTCTCCACATTGCTTCCAATCCGGTATTTCATGAAAGGACTAAGCACATTGAAATTGATTGTCACTTTGTAAGGGAAAAGGTGTTGGCCAAGGAAATTAGGACCGAATTTGTTAGTTCCAATGATCAGCTTGCAGATCTACTAACCAAACCCTTGAAGGGTCCTCAGATGGAATACTTGATTTCCAAGCTTGGAACATATGATTTATATGCTCCAGCTTGAGGGGAAGTGTTAAATTAATATTGTATTTGGTTATTAATTGTTAGTTGAGGCATATTTTGTTTCATTTATTGTTGTATGTCAGAGGTTAGTGGTAGTTGTATTTACTACTCTATTTTTTCTAGATTGTATTGCATGTCTATTATAAAAAAGACTGACATTAGCGCATGGCCCAACAATGACATCAACTAACAGATTTCTAACAAGAATATTACACAATTAAGCATAATATTGCAAAACCAGATTACCCAACTACTTGATCCATTGCATATCTGAATTCTGTCATACTGGGAGGAATAAAATCCATGACCAAATCTTGCCTCCTTGAACGACGGTACATGCAAGTTCCCTTGATGATTGTCAGTAGACCAATACCATCTTCCTGCACTACCATGTAAAATGTAATTAATCAACTAAGATAAAGCTGAGTTGTTATCACTGAAGCTATACATACAGGCAGTAATTTTGCAACTGATTCTGCTAAACTTAAAAACAGCAATATAACATGGCTAGTGAGTTCATCCCATGATAGAAAGGACCGTGGTGGATACTACTCCATTTGGACACAAATATAAGCAAACAAATGGTCTTGTATCTTGAACACAAATATAAGCAAATCCAATTAATTTTACCCTTATTTAATGTTATCATTCATAATATATCCATTCATTAATTGCATCTCTATTTTCAATGACTTTGTTTATTCATGATAACAAGTCCAACAAAGGATAATTTAGGAATAATGTTATTTTTTAATTGTGTCAACTAATTTTCTTAATTTGCGTAAAATTAGTTATTTTTGCTTATATATATATATATATATATATATATCCAAAGGGAGTATTGCAAAATGTAACTGCTTTAAAAAAGAAAACACTGCCTTTTGTTTGCCTAATGGTCCATGGGTGAGTATCAAATTAAAAATGTGTTTTACAGTATTTGTCATTATAAGGATTTTTTTTTTTATTTACACGAAAGTAATCGATAAAGATGATAATTGTTGGATTTAAGATTATTTCATTAATAAAAATCTGTCAATTATCTTTATTTCCTCAACTTTTCCTTAGTTTTGAACTCATTTTAGTTATAGACAATATAATTACCGTATATCATATTTATACTTGATTTTATGTTATAATATAGCTAATTTGAGGAATTTTGACAAGTTTTACACCAATTTTGGAAAAAGTCAAGAAGATAAGAAAAGATTGGTCCGTGCTTTCTAGCCCAAGGAGCCACATCGCTCAACGAAGAGTTCCACTGCAACGCATACATGAAGGTCATTCAACAAGAGGTTTCGTTGGGCGAAAAATAGAGAAATTGCTAGCAGAGAGTTAATGGCACTGGGCGAGACGTGTTGCCTAGTGAAAAGCTTGAAGAATTCCTGGGCAGAAGCTAATTTGTGCTCAGCGAGAGATGTCGCCCAGGGACAGAATAGGGCACGATCTACTGTCAATCTGTTGCACAACGAGCATTTGCACCCAACGAGAAAATACCCAGTCTAGGAGAAAAAGTCTGAGGTTGTTGTTGGGTGAGATATGTCGCCCAATGACCTCCACCTTGGGATCATGAATTTTAATACTTGCTCGGCGAGAGACGTCGCTGGGCGAGCACTTCCTAATTAGGCCAATAAGAACTTAAGTAGGAGGGAAGCTATCATCAATGAGAGAATAGAAAGAAAGAAACCTGGAGGGAGAAAAGAGTCATGTGAAGAAAAACATCGAAGCAGAGGCGGTGATGTGACCATCTTTCTGATTTCTTCTTCCATCTTTTGTATCTTCTTGCTTTTATGAGTTGCTCATAGTAATAAGTAGCTAAATCTTTCTTAGTTGGGAGATTGGTGTACTATCAACTATTTTGTAAACTTTTAATTATAATCAAAAGTTATATTCCTCACTTCGTGTTCTTCTCTATTTTTAATGCTTGTTTTTTGTTTGATCAACCTTTAACCTTATTTAATCTGTTGAATGAATTAGAAAAAGATTTTGAGCAAAGGATTTGAGAAAAACACTGTATAAACATTGGATCTAGGAATAGAACAATGTTCATGGGTCTTTCCCTTGATTGATTATCTAATTATTTTAATCTTTTAAATCGAGGAATCAGTGATTTGAATATTATAATTAAGATTCTCTCATTGAGGAATCGATGTTTGAATACTTTTGTGGGAAAAAGAGATTTGAGATTAGCTGGAGATTCGATTATTGAGTTTATGAATAGTTGAACAGGAAACTGAGATCCCAACATCTCTCTTGAATCCTTTCTTAATATTATACTGCTATTTACTTTTGATCATTCAAAACTCTTGTTCATATTACATTGTTACATAACTAGCATGAATTTTACAAAGTTTAACTTAGAATACTGAATACTTAAGATACTTGTCAATTCCCTAAGGAGATGATCTTATATGCATCAAATACTACAAATGACTGTACACTTGTCAAGAGTGGAGTAGTATTATAAACTCAACAATAGATAATTTCATGAAATATTGAAAAAAAAAAATCATAGTATGACTATGAGATAAACTTAGGTTTTTCAAATATTAAAAAAAAAAAAAAGCTTTACAAAAGTGATTAAAGTGCATACTATAAAGAGAAAACCCTCCAAAGTTATATGCACCCCCACATTAGTCCTCAAAAAATTAGTTCACCAAATTAGTCCCTTAGATTTTTCTGATACTACTTTAGCGACCAAAAATTTGTCACCAAATTAAACCCCCAAAGATTTAATCTGACATCAAATTAGCCCTTTAAATATTGTGTCACCATTTTAGTCCTCCATAAAAGACTAAAATGGTGATAAATTAAATATTTAAGGGATTAATATGATAAAATCTTTAGAGGACTAATTTGATAACAATTTAAATTTTTAAGTGACTAATTAGGTGACCAAAATTTTTTAAGAACTAACGTAGTGAATCATGTATCTTTAAAGGACCAAATTGAAGAATTTCTCTATTACAAATAGAAAGTGTACATGTAAAATTTAAATATCTTGGACAAACCACACAGATTTAGATTCTCTAAATTGAACAAAATTTCTAACATTGTCCCAGAGCTACTCTAGGAGTTTTGTCATGTTCTTACTGGAGTAGTGTAGTATTCTCATGACTCATAGAAATGTGGTGCACAACCACACGTAATATGATGTAATGCAACCAATGTTGTTAAATAACCGCCATGGCGGCGCAATAGCGCCATGGCATGGCGGATTTTTTGCCAACCGCTATATAAAATTTCTGAAGAAATGTCCGCCATGACGGTGCCATAAGACGCAATGGCGTGTTTTTATGGCGGAATTTTAGCCTTCCGCTATGTTCCGCCATCCGCCATTGATAACATTGAATGCAACTGTCTTACTTATTACTTAACACACCTATTATAGGGTTCGTGAAGTGAGAGCATTATCTTATTATAAAAGGTGAAAGGAACTAATCTTGACTATTCAACCTTAAGTAGATGGTCAAATTTAGAAGTTGAATGTTCACTTGAAAATATCCCACAACTTGATGATTACTACAAGTAGTCTCACTTAACACAACCCTTTATACAGAGGTCATCAAATGAGAGCACTATCTTAGGTGGAAGAGACTATTCTTGATCATTCAATCTCAAAATTATAATCAAAATTGTAAGTTACATACATATTCACTTGAAAATATCCTTCAACTTTATTCATGATAGTTGCAAGTACATATATTCATTTCACGTACCAGGAGAATGGTGTGTCCACTGTCCTTAAAGATACGAACTTTGCAGTTTCGTAATAATCCCGCTAGTCTCTGAGCTTCAGTTACGCTGGGAAGCATGTTATCCTTACCACTAAAATGGAAACTTTGTCAATCACAATTCTCAACACCCAATTAAAAATATTAACTAGAATGTAACTTATACTTTTTAATTATATTAACATAAGATGAGAATCTCAAAATTGGAGTGAAAAATGCTACAGTCATACCCAAGACATTTTTAATTCAATTAATGTAAAAGCCTAAACAAAAAACCAGTAAATTTAAGCTAAAGTAAAAGCTCTAATATATATAGGTTATTGTGGAAGAATTCGTTGTGTTATATCATAACAGCAGTCTAACCTCTTCCTATTAGGTGGCATTGGTTACATGATTAAACAAAGCCATAATATTCTGTATTGCAAGTACAAATTTAGATTTGTGAGGCAATTAAAAGAAACTTTTTGAGGTATGATGAAAAACAAAATTGTACACAACTACACACAATATTATCGTGAGGTGTCAAGTCTAGAGAGAATAAAAACCTAGCAAGCACAAGTACTTCAGCTTTAACAGCATGAAGACGCGAATTAGCATAAGCAGCAGCTGATTTGAGAAGTTTCAGCTTCCAAAGAAGAGTATCCCTTGGTATAATACTAGCCAGCTCCTGACAATATATAATACAGTAAAATAGAGATTCACAGCTCAATATAATCAAGTTTCAAGTATTATATGAACTTTAAGAATTTTTCTAGAAAATAGAGCAAGGAAAATGGATAAAGGAAAAAAAAACAAGACAGATACTACTAAAATCTAGATTATAAGAGGAATACTTAAAAATTGCACGGGTTACTATCAAGGAGAAAGAAAAAGCTTCATAATTGAGTACATGTTAGTGTGTTAACAAAATTTAGAAGCTAAATCCATGCCAAAATCTTGTTATTCTTGTCAATGAACTAAAATTAGATACAATGTAGTTGTGAACATGAAGAAAAAGACACAAAAAGAGAGAGACCAAAGGACAGAATATCAAAAGTTTCTTACGGGAAGGCATGGCAACAATGCAGTGAGGTTATATGACAATTGTTCGATTTGTTTGGCAGGAGGGAGCCTATTTCCAACATTGACTGATGCCATCTTAACTGGATCACCTGATATCATTAAATATAACAATGTATATGAATGAATAAGAGATAAGATAAAGATCAGCTAGATTGTTATGATATCGATGTCAACATATCTTGTTGAGTCCTCATTCTGTTGTACCAGAACTTGAGATTATGCATTTTTGTTTTCCATTTTGTTGTTATCCACCCAGCAATGTGCTACACTAGTTTATGTGTGCACGTGCATGTGTTTATGTGTATATATCACTGCATGTAGTCTGATATCTTGAAGAGTTGAATACAATTTAATCCCTTATATTATATGAAATTCCTTTATTAATTGATGTACATATTTCTAAGGCATAATCCACAAGATATAGAATCAGAATTGGTTTAAAGATATCCACAGTATTTGCAAATGAATTATATCTTAAAGAAAATGTAAATGTATAAGCTAGAATCTTAAGAAAACATATTACCTACCCATAATAAAACTAAGAAGAAAGGGAATAGCAACATGCAGTTCGTCAGGCAAAGCCTCCAAGATAGGAAATAAAGGTTGCAACTGAGATTGGCCGAAGGATGTAGCTATGGATAAAAGGCATATTGTCAGATTTCAGTTGAAAATGAATAATACATCACTAACTAAATACATTAACGAAGTTGACAAAAGGGAATAACTGTTGAAGATCCCTTATCGACTAGTGATATAACCAATTAATAGTATATATGTGAGGTGCAAACTTAACTTTACAAACTGGTCTTGTAAAGTTGAGTTAGGCTCAAATCCCACAATTCTAAGATGGTATCTATCCTAAATCCATTAAATGGGCCACCCATCATATAATTCATGCACCAAAATTCTAAGATACACCTTTGATAGAATCACCTGGATTGGTTAATATCAGTACTAGGTCAACTGTTGGATTGTGAGCAGCAACAGCAAGTGCTAGACATCCACCAAAAGAATCGCCTACCAAGTAGATAGGTTTATTTGGAGACAAAGCATATTCAAGCTTAACAGCTTCCCCAACAAGTTTCACCAGCCCTTAAAAAAATTGAAAACAAAAGAGGAAACTCAATTTAAGTATAGATAATGGCATCTGGTAGTCATCCATCACTTGCAGATTTAAATTTATTCATTTATAAAATTTTACAACCAAGAGCATGTTTATGTTTACTTAATATTTAGGGAAAATAATTTTTTATTCAGAAACCTGAGAAATAGTTGATTCACAAACTACAAAATCATCAAGAATATCTCGTCCAATCTGTTCTAGAGCGCAGAAACAGTTTTGGGAAGAGCGGGGTGGGGGAGGAGGAGGTAATCCCTCCAGTCTAGGACTTGATTCTGATTTTCAGAGTGATCATATGAAGAGTCAGTGCATGTTTTTGGATTTAAGTTTGCAAACCTAAGTTTGGGTTAAACTTAGTTTGGAGAAGCAACTCAAGTCGTACTTCTATAAAACCGAGTTTTGGGTATAATTTCAATTGGAAAAGTACTTTTGAGGGGTAACCAAACATGTTATTAAATGGGTTTATCCTTCAAACTAAGTTTAAAGCATCTCCATCCGAAACCAAACATAGCCTCACTCTGTCACCCAATCCAGAGCTCCCCTAATGTTTCTCATAAAATCTATTTTATTTTGGTTTAAGATTTGAAGCATCAACATGCTTAATTGAGTTTTATGTTTCAAATTGTTGACTATCCCATTCATAAATGTTGAATCGGGTACAACTGTACAAGTAAGCTGCATGCATGCATCACAAGTTAACTCTTAACATTGCCAATTTAGAAGTATGTTTCAAGAGCATTAAACTATTTAAAATTGAGAAGTTCCACATGATTCAATAAATTGAACAACTCTAATTAAGCATTCTCAAATATTAAAAGCATGAAATAATTGAGCAAGCACTCTTTGATTACTCCCAGGTAAATATTTCAAAGAAAAAAAAAAAGCAACATTGATTCACAATAATTAATTTTCTGTCACATAAACAAAATTCTTAATTGCAAGGAATAATTATAAGCTACTATCCTTTAAATGCATCAACAGCAACCCAGAATAATTTTCAAAAGTTGACAAAAGCATACGTTAAAAAGCAAAGACCTTCAAATGGTGTTTGATCACGAACTGGAATATGCAAGCAACGAACTTCAAAAGTCCTGTATTGCAAAAAGTAAAGATGAATACAGAAAGCAAAATAAAATTGCAAAAGCCTACACAGAATAATTTTTCTGAGTAATACAGGACTCATATCTTATCAAGAAGCTTAAATATTTCCATTAACCTTCACCTAGAGCTGTCAATGCCCAAAACAATTAGACCATTGTGAAACTGAGTAATATTTAAGACGTACAATTTTAAAATGTCAATTCTATTCCTGCAGACATAACATGTGCTAAACAAATGACATTTTATAGGATTTTTTTCACTAGCTATAAAAATATAACAAATACAACATACTTCCCAAGAGCTTGATGGTGCAAAGTGAGACCCAATCCCGTGCCATCCATCCCTGCACGAGTTAAAGTAAAGAAACTTCAACACAATGCATGTTTAATTTCAACATTAAATAAAATAACATCGAGTTAATACACAACTTCAATTTGGTGCCTGAGAGTAGCAACTGGTGCTATACTTTGTCAGCTGAAAGTTTTCATCCATATTAGAAACCAACTTTTGAGGATGAAATTGTTTTCAAATTAAATACACATTCACGCTTTCACAGACACATAAACCTACATTCTGATTTCCGAGGAACCCAAGTAAGACAAATTGCAACTTTCAACCCAATTGTAAAAAGAAAAAATAAAAAAAATCAAGCACAACTGCAAAATTGAATAGAAGCAACATCAAAAGAAAAGCATTCAGTCCACTCTCGAAAAGCCTGAAGAAAAAAAAAATAGGAGGGGCAACATGTATATCTAGAATTCAAGTATTATAATATGTAATTAGTTGAATCCTTTGAAGGAAGTGCAAGTAATAATGAAGTTGTGAAAGGAATTTAGTAATGTTGAGTTAAGAAATGTATAGAGAATTGTGTGGCAGTCCATGGAGATTGGAGAGCATAAAAGTGAAAGAATAGAGAATAGAGAATAGAGAATGGACCAGGTAAAAAGAGAAGAGTGGGAGAATCCTTTAGAGGAGGGCCACATTCAAGCGGAGTAAACCAGCGAGGTGGGCCCCCATCCGATAAGCACATCTCCTTAGCGGCAGCAAAGTAATCCTCAACAGTCCTTCTCCCATACCCATCATCCCAAAGCGCTGTCAAACCTTCTTCTTCGCCCCTCTTCTTCTCTTCCACTCCCACCACCACCGAAGAAGAGCCGTTCACAACTGCCACTGAATCATATTCGGATGACACCACCGTCGAGCTTCCACTTCCACCCTCCAATCTCTGTGCCGCAACTCCAAATCGGTGCCTCCTCCCCACACCCACACCCACACCCACGCCCACAGGTGGAACTGGGACTAGAAAGCCCGTCACTGAAGCCATCACTCAACTCAACTCTTGTTCTTTTCTTGTTCTTCTGCCTCTGCTACACTACATTACAGCCTGTCTTCTTTGCATGTTTTTCGGAAACCAAAATTTAAAAAGCATACCACTGTTGTGTTGTGTGGTTTGATGGTCACATGTTTCGTGTTCACTCTTCAGTGGTGGAAGAGAGTGATAGAAGCAACTTTGCAGCGGAACACGCGAACGGAAAGGAGCGCGTAGGCACACGCACACTCGCGCCGCGCCACATCCAAATGTGGAACTCACTGCGCCAGACACACAAGAATATAACAACCGTTCATGTTCCACTTGGACCCACCCAAGATGGCTTCTACCATCCACCACCTTTTTATCCAATATATTATTAATTGAATATTTAATGTCTTAAATTAAAAATTAATAATTAAAATTACAAAAATTGAATTTTTTTATATTTATTACCTGCTTTATTTAGTCTAACTTGTTTTTAATTTAAAAATTATTTTCTAGTTAAAATAAATAATTATAGTTTAAAAAATAAGTATGAATTATTTTTCAAATTTATTTTTTTAGTTTAAAAACTTTTTTATGTTAAAAGTATGAGTTTAATTAATATGCACAGTTGATGTAAATAGACATTTAATCACAATATTTAATTTATGATAAGTTTATTGACTTTACTCATAATTTTTTATAAGTAATATAAATGAAAAAATGTGATTAATTATCAGTATAATATTTTTTTATACTGTTAAAATATACTAATTAAAATCTAAAAGTTATTTGATAATTTTTTCTTTTTAGATGTTCAATGAAAATATATTTATAAAATAATTTTTTGCACAAAATTAATTTACATAAAAAAATTTACTTAATATTTACGCTATAAAATAAACTCTTTAAAAATTTAAATACTTTTATATAAATATCATTTAGTTAAAAAGTAACATTTATCATTTATCGTATTATTTTATTCTCTGTTATTAAAGAAACAGTACACTCTTTATTTCAAAAACTATAAATGTTTATGACCAGTGAACATTATTTGTTAAGAAATAATATTTATAGATTAAAATATCTTTAGGTAATATAATTATGTCAATATTCTCATTGATAAGTGATGGAATATTAAAAAAATTATGAATGTAACATTTTTTTTATAAACCAAATATTAGTCGTTAACATGAAAAATAATTATGAGATGTTACCAACATAATTTTTAATACTTCCTTGATTGGCTAAAATTCATTGAAAATTCGCAATTTTAGTAGGTTTTAATTTCATTTCTAAATCAGAAAAAAAAATCATTAAATAAAAAAATAATATGTGATACCGATCAAAATTAATAATTTCTAATAAATTTTAACTAATCAAAATTAAAGTGATAAGAAAAGAATAATACAATGCAAGATACTAGAGTATAAAAATGGATCAGACACGATAGATCGAGCTATGGTTTGATAAAATGAGTCAAGTTGAGTTTATAAAATTGAGGTCCATGTAAAATTGAGCTTAAACGAACTTGTTAAACGAACCTATAGGTTGGGTAAAAAGAAAAAGAGTCTATTTAGAACATTGAACTAGAATGAGTCAAGAAAAATACATCTTATTCAATATAGGTAGCTCGACTTGGCCTATCTTTTAACTTAGTTCGACAAGCCAAGTTAAACACACACACATAAGGGGAGAAGGTCAGGGGCTCATGCAAGAGGGCAAAGAACATGCACGGAGGAGGGGTAGGAAATGATGAAGGAAACAAGGATTCATAGTATGAAGAAGTAGTATTTTGGGGATGAGAATAGTAAGAATAAGAGGTGTAAAAAGAAAAAAGCCAAGAGCAAGTGCTAAGAGGAAATTTTGTGGCAACAAGTTTTTCTTTATGCACCTCTACTGAGTCACATTTCTGCAATAAAATCAATCAATGCATGTGCCTTTATAAGTCCCCTCAGTTCAAAAAGCAAATCAAATTCAGAGAGCTCTATTAACCACTTTTTCATTCTTCCTACTAGTTCCGACCTTTGAAGCATTTTGGCGATTGGGCAATCAGTTCAAATTATTACTTGATGTGTTTAAAAGTATTGTTGCAACCTTCACATTGTTGTGACTATTACCGATGTTGCTTTTTTCGATCACTTGATACCTCTTATCTGCATCCTAGAGTGTTTTGCTAATGAAGTATGCTAGGACATCCTCACCTTCTTTAGTTTGAACTAGGACAACATGGATAGTGTGTTCATCACAACTATGTATAGCTGCAAGTTAATTTCTAGGTTGGGCTTGGTAAGGATCAAGAGAGTAGCTACTGTTTTTTTTCAACTTCTAAAAAGACAGTTCACATTCTGGGGTCCAAGCAAAATGTTTGGCCTTCTTCAATTGTTGGGACATAGGTTGAGTTGCTTGATCTAAGCAAGGGAGGAACTTGGCTAGGGCAGCCAGCCGACCTGTCAATCGTTTTGGGACTACCTAAGAACTTCATATCCAATATGACTTGACACTTATCCAGATTAGCTTATATTCCCCTATTAGTTAACATTAAGCCCAGGAATTTTTCGCCTTGCACTCCAAATACACACTTCTCTGGATTCAACCTCATGTTGTGTCGTCTGATCAAAGTGAACACTTCTCTTAAATTTTTTCGTGACCTTCTGGGGTCTTGGATTTCACTACCATATCATCAACATATACCTCCAAACATCGACCAATCAAAGGGCGAAAAATTTTACCCATGAGGCGTTAGTAAGTAGCCTCGACATTCTTAAGCCCAAAAGGCATAATCAAATAGCAAATGTTAGCCTCGTTAGTAATAACAGTTGTTTTACCTTGATCTGTCGAATGACTTTGTATCTGATTATACCTTGAGTATGCATCTAGAAAACTCAATAGAAGATCTCCTGTCACATCGTCCACTGGTTTATCTATGTTAGGGATGGGATAAGCATCCTATAGGTAGAATTTTTTAAGTTTGTAAAATCGGTGCACATTCTCCACTTCTCATTTTCCTTCTTTACCATCACTGCATTGACTAACCAAGTAGTGTAATGAATCTCCCTAATAAAGTCAGCCCTGAGCAACTTGACAGTCTTTCTTTTACAGCTTTACTTCTGTTGCCTCACATCTTCCTCTTCTTCTGCGCTACTAGCTTGGCATGGGAGCTCACTACCAGTTTATGAGAGTGGAAATAAGGGTCTATCCTCGATATGTCAGTTGTTCACCATGCGAAAAAGTCTAAGTTTTGCTGCACCTCTGCTGCTACTACTTCCCCTACTTCCAAAAGTAAATTGGAGCCAATGTTTGTGGTTTCCCCTAGTTGGGGACTGATTTGAAATGGCTCTGTTGGCAAGATGGGCTCGACTTGAAAGTCAGTATTCATCGTGGGGTCTAGGCCCACCACATCTTCAGCTTGCACACCTTTAGTATCAACTAGGTTAACCCAAGGCTCCCTACTTTTGATCAACGAGGTGACTTTTAAGCTTGCCATGTAACATTCTCGGGTTGTGCGCTAGTCGGCATGCATTGTGACTATCTTTCACGTAGTAGATGGAAACTTCATAACCATGTAGGGAGTTGAAATGATGGTCCCCAACATGTTTAGTGAGGGTCAGCCCAATCGAATGTTGTAGAAAGTATTAGCATGCATAACAATGTATCTAACCTTAATAACTCGCTCCCATTCCTCTTCCAACTTGAACTTTGTGGATAGAGCAATGCACCCCTTGGTGCTAACTCTCTCCCCTGAAAACCCCACCAACGTTCATTATAGGGCATCAACTCTTCCTTAGAGATTTCTAGTTGCTTGAATATTTTCCAATACAAGATGTTGGTTGAGCTTCCCTAATCCACCAACGTTTTTTTTATATCTCTACACTCATCACCATAGGGTCATCTTACACCGAGTTCGTGGCTTTGAGGTCCCGATTAGTAAATGTTATGTCCAGCATGCGAGGGCCTTCAGATTGATAGGTCGCATTGACTACCCAGACATGGCAGAAATGTCTCTTTCGTGCTAAAGAAGTGTTGCCACCTCCTACAAAGCCTCTAGAGATGGTGTTAATCACCCTTTTTGTTCCCTCATTTCGACGATTTCCCCTACTAGTCTCTCTCGAGATCGACTGAGTCTTTCTCCTATCATCCTGCTAATAACCTCTATCATAATATTTTCTCATGTTGTGGTCTGGGCTTTTTTGCTTCCCCGATTTGGGCTTTTCCTACCTTTTTGACCTAGGCTCCTTCTATCCCTTCAACCCTGGGTAGGCCTCCAGTCTTCCCACATGCAATATTTCAAATGACCAACTTTTATCAAGTCTTCAATTTTGTTGTGCAAGGCTGCATATTCTTAAGTCAAGTGGTTGTGGTTCCTGTGGTATTGGCACTCTTTCCCTTTATCTGCACCGGATGAGGTGTTTGCCATTGTGGGGATCGATAGTAACTTAATGCCAAGACTTACTCCAACACCTTTGTTATGCTTACATTGAGTGGAGTGTAGTATCCATACTTGGAGCAAAACGTTCCTTCGAACCTCCTACTCAACCTCTAGAATAGTCCTTGTCTATATATATATTTCCTTCCAGATCCGCCTCTATGGGCTCTGTCACAATACTTTTCCACATCTTCTATCTCTATGTAAGTTGCAACTTGTGCACGCAGCTCGAGTCAACTCCAAGTACAGGTCATTAGAAAGTTTGCTTGACTTTAGGGCACCCAATAAACTGGTGTATAGCAACTGTCGAGTTCAAATCTTTCCCTTTATCCACACAGGATGAAGTGTTCGCCCTTTTGGCGATTGATAGCAACTTAATGACCAAGGCTTGCTCCAACACCTTGGTTGTGCTTACATTGAGTGGAGTGTAGTATGCATACTTAAGAAACGTTATCTCCTTCGAACCTCCTACTCGACCTCTAGACCAGTCCTTGTCTATATCTTTCCTTCCGAACCTGCCTCCATAGGCCCTATCACAATACTTTTCCACATCTTCCATCTCTATGTAAGTTGTAGCTTATGCACGCAACTCGGGTCGGTTCCAAGCACAAGCTGTTAGAAAGTTTTCCCGACTGTAGGGCACCCAATAAACTGATGTATAGCAATTGTCAAGTTTAAATCTTTGATCTGGGCAATAGTTCTCTCAAAGCGATCCATGAAATCATGAAAGGACTCTTCTTTTCCTTGTCGAAAACCTATCAACGCCATAGACATAAGTTGATACTGACCCGAACTTCCTTAAGAATTTGGATGAAAGCTCATCAAATACTGACATGGTAGGGAGGTTGGTGAACCAACTCTAGAGCCTACCCCACCAAGCATATGGGAAATACCTTACACAACACCATGTCTGCTATGGTGTAAAGTCAGACACATGTGATAAACGCATCAAGGTATTGCTCCAGGTCAGTGTTTCCGTTATACTCCTAGTTAAGGTGCTTCTAGTTGTTGGGTAAAGGAGTCTCCATAATACCCGTAATGAAAGGGTGGCGCTACCGAGTTAACTCTCCTCCTTCCGAGATGATATTAGAATATTAGAGTCCATCTGGGTTGGATATGAAGATCTAGTGGATCCTTACTTCTGCGAGGTAGCTTCATGTTCTCTTGATCTCATTGACCTCCCCCTACAACTGCTCATTCTCCTGCCAAAGCCTATACATATCCTTTTGCATCTATTGGAAGGTCACCAACAACACATCTTCCCCCGTGCTCATGGGGCTGGGTTCTCATGCAGAGGATCGCACAAGGTTCTAACATTGCTCCTTGTTCGAACCATCTCTCTGCCTACTCAATGTTTTCTTCGAGGCTGCAAGGTATTACTTACATGGCCCCATGGTGGGCACCAATTGTTCCTGCACACATTAACCAAGCTTCCTGGTATCACCACGTCTTCTTTCAATGCTCTGAACCTCCTCTTCAATAGTTACTCCGAGCCAGCACACGTGGGTACCTACAAAAGCACTCTAACGCTCAAATCAGAGGAAAGTTGACTAAGTTCTAAAAAAAAGCATAGTACTTCAATAGAAAAATATAATATTCAATAGTCAAACCTGTATTGAGTACCTTCTATTTATAGTATTTGCCTTTTTTGAGTTTAAGCTAAGATCATTAGAGCTTTGATTTATCTAAAAAGGGTAGTGTCGACTTCACACTTAAGGGTGGTGGGTCCTACCTGAATCGAGACACCTGACTGCTGTGGGAGTAAATCCAACCCTATGGGTAGGCTGATCCCAAGGTAGACCTTGTCTTGTGTAGGTCTACTCCAAGGGAGGTTCCTCCAATACATAAATCACAAAGCAAATGATGCCATAATTACAATTAATACCGTACTGATTCAACTAATTTTAATGCCTGTTTAACACTGCCTTTCAGTATTGCACGTTGAATACCCTCAAATATCCAGAGGCAAGGTAAGAACGCAGGACCCAACTAGTGTCAGCCGAGAACTAGCATTGCATATCAAATGACTAATTTCAACAAATGAGAATAATATTATTAGCAATTAATAATTAACAAAATTTTATGATATAAATATGCACCTGGACAACATAATTTCTATGGCCAGATATTTAACGCAGAATTCAAATTTACAATGTTTTCGTTGTCATCTCTAAATCAACTACCTGATTCCTGGAAAACACCCCACTATGCCAGTATGATTCCCACCAATTCTCAACGGAGTTGATTAAAAACCTTCATCATGCCAGATGCAGACGAATCCGCCATGTCCAACAGAAGTATGCACGCCAGCTAAATATAGTTCAAAATTTACAGTAACAGCTCTCCACCAAAGAAAAACTATCCAAGCAGATTTGGAGAATGTCACTAAACTTGGAGATGAATGACAGCTCAGAATTTACAAATTCCTATAATTCCACTGATCAATGCAGGCAACACAAGAAACGGTGCTCAGAAGTATTTTACATAATCACAAGAAAACCTGCAAGTATGAACCATAATTCATAATGAAGTCTGCGATCCTTGCTTGAGACAGCATAAATCAAATATATATTTTTCCCACACTCAAGAAGTAAGAAACATGAAAAAAGGGAGTAAATTCAGTATTTTATATAAACAACAACAAAAACCTTATCCCACAAGGTGATGTTTGTACACTGGAAAGTGGAAACAACAAAATTCAGTAGAGAAGGTGATAAAAATATATGTTTGTCCTTCTAATTACTTTCTTCTAGTGATAAAAAGAAACTAGACATAAGGGGTAAGAAAGCAAAAATGATTGTGCAATGCATCAAAATCATTTAAAAGTTACTTGTGATACCAATAATGATCATTCAGACATGGTTAAAGCTCAGTTTCGTCCAATCTGAAATAGAACAAATTATTAAATAGATTAGGCTTTATCACTTAAAGATCACTTTTATCAACATTTGCATTAGTCAAAAAAGAATGAATTATCCAAAAAATAACCATTCCTCCTTTCCAGTACTTGGCAGTAAATTACATTTACAAAATAAGAAAAATACAGGAATGAAAATCCATAAAAGCATTAAATATCATGTTGTAGCTCAGAAAATCCAAGCAAGGCTCAATTACCCACCTCTGACATATGCAAGTTGTAGTCACCTGCTTTGAACTAGTCTGTAATTTAAAACTAAGTCATCTGATTTCTTCCATATATAAGCCCGCACTGTGGCTAAGCTCATTTCAGGAGACAGCACCTGGAAATAAACCAAATGGCTGGCTAAATGCAGATTAACTAAAAATAGATCATACAAAGCAAAGTCAACTGTCAATAAAAACAGACATTCGATCAATTTGGGCCAAACAACAATAAAAACAATTGCTGTCATTCTCAAACCAATCAAAGGCATAATAAGTTCAATAACTAGATTAAAACATGAAATTGAAAACGAAGTTGGTAACATACAAGAATAGTTAAAAGTTAAACCTACAGATCAAATACAAGTACTATGATCTATTTTAAGACTTAAATACTATAGTGAAAAGGCTCAATTAGGATTTAGGAGTGTCTAATATCTGAAATTGAATTTAATAATTATAGGCCTACCAGTGTGTTCTGAAGTTAGGTATGAAGACTGTCTTTTCAAATCTCATTATCAGTTACGATATCCAGTGAAGACAACATCTATCATGACGTATAATGCCACTGCTACAAGAAATCCTAGGTATAAGGAAAATTGCACTGATTTTTGGGATAAACAAACCAGTAATATTTGAACCATATTTAAAGCTAATGCCCAATATTTTATCAATCGAAGTTTGCAAATGAAAATTAGAAACCAACATCCTCAGTAACAAAGTACATAATTCTAAGGAGATGTGATTTCTTCAATGACTTCAAGAAAACACCATAATGAAAACTAAAAATGGCAATCAGGTTGGCAAACAGATTCTAGATGACATACAAAGGAATTGGAAAGTAAGGCAACAAAAGATAAATGAAGTATGAGTTTGTTCAATCTTAGCCTCTAGAAAACCATGCTATATGCACTGTCATATGATTGCATATAAAACAAGTAGCCGGCATATTACTATTTTATACTTGCCTGGTTGTTGCACAGTATTTCAATAGAAGGTCTAAGCTTTTGCCAAGGCTTAAATCCAGATCGAAATGATACATCCCCAACTGCTTGATGCTGTGACTGTGACCCAATAAGTCCAGGGGCAAAACTACCATCACCACTTAAGCTATCCAAAGGTTTGTCAAGCACCATCTTCTCTATTACATAATTAATAACCTAAAACAACCAAAAGAAGGAAAATTTAAGTTGATCATTCAAAAATGCATCACCTACCTCAGAGAAGAATATTTACAGAATCCACACACAACTAAAAACTATATTTAAAACAAGTAATACTTTTGGAAAGTGTGATCAAAGCCAACTTAACAACACATGCAAAGATCATTAATGCATTTATTAATACAAATTGGAAAGTAATATAAAAACTTACTTTGTGAATTCTTAATATACGTGGGGCACTTAGCTTCCCTTGTGTGAGGATCTGGACTGAAGAGCCTTCGTATGGTTGTAAATAAAAACTGCATCTGCGGTGATTATCACAAAAATAATATATATCAAAAAGAGAACTATATAACTAGTCTGAGATTGCCAACATACTTGGACAATCAAATTCATAGACAATTGTTCCATTTGTTAATCTATATCTATAAAAGTGAAAAGAAATTAATATTTTTATGGAAATAACCATTAAAAGCACAAAAAATGTTCAAAGAAACTGTGTTCAGTACATAGATAATAGCAAACAATAGATGCCACAGAATTAATAGGAAAATAGATTACTATGACTTCTTCACCATATATAAATTGATGTCATTTACAAAAACCATGTTAATGACCACCATATGTTTTGGATGTGATTAATAGATATAATCATCAGGCAATTATGCTACATTAACAAAATATACAAATTATCACAAGTATTGTTTATTCCTTTCAACTACAACGAAGTGTTTTAATGCAACCATCTAGGGAGGGGAAAAGAATAGTAAGGAAAAATTACTTTGTATTTTCTCTAGGAGGTAACCGATTATTCAAAATGCAATCCAGACACCACCAGGGGAAGTCTTTTTCATCCTTGGTTCCATCCAAATCAGTAATTTTTTTCCGCCACGGACCTCCATGAGTGCCCTCAGTAATAATGGAAGGAGGGGAAGTAACTGAGAATTCAAACGGAGGATAAACCATAGCATCATTCTCAGAACTGCCATCAACCTCAATTCTAGAATGGGTAAGACTTCTAGAAGAAATATCCTTTCCAGATAATAAATCTCCATTAGCCGGAGCTGGGGATTCCATTCTTTGCTTTCGTTTCCTCAACCAATGAGCCAGTAGCCCTTTAAGGGTTTCTTGAGCCAAATTAACCTGCAGAATAACAGGCATTGATTTTAATTGTTGACAGCAAACTACAGAAAAGATTCCCATTATGTCATTGTAAGCATCAATAATGTATTTCTTGAAACTACAGAAGATCATAATAGAACTCAGCAAACATCAGTTAAACAGAAATATAAAAAACTTATATTTCCATGTCCATTACACTAGGAACCATGGCAGGAATAGTTTCAGAATAAGCAAGAATATGGACTATGAATATGGTGGTTATGTGCCACTAACTGAAGTGGATCCCATGAAGATGAAGTGGTTGACAATTGTAAAGACTTAATGTTAATTATAGCCAACAGTAACAAGTAAATAGTTGCACCATAGACTTCAATTGTACTATACCAAAAACTTCATTGTTGATGACAATGAAGCCATTACCTTATCATCTTCAGGCTTGCCTATAATGTTAAGATCTGCTGAATACATCTCTGCAGAGAAACATTGGGGAGTGTCCAAATGGACTGACAAGCTTCCAAGCCTGGTATCCACTGTGAACCATGCAGGAATGCTAACCTAAAGCAGCATTGGAAGAAAATTAAAAGCCAGCTTAAAACAAATAAACTACAGAATGTCATCATGTTTTCTTAACAAGGAAAAAAAAATTATTAAAAATGAAATCCATAATGTAAATCAGTAATCATACCATCTCAAATAGCTCTTCCTTCTTCTCCTCAAATGAAACCTAGATAGTCCACAAATAAAGCATGAGCTATTATTATATACGCACAAATGAGTCCTATCAGCTATAGTTTAAATTTGTAAATAGTAAATAATAAACATCATCTATTACAGACAGTCTACTTCCCTAGCAAACAAGATTGCCACACAAATTAGGAAATGGAAATGAAACAAGTTTTCACCTTGCCATAATCTTCAATCAGAATACCTCTGGTAATCTCCCAGAGCTTCACCGAACCAGATGCATCCTTTTTACAAATTCATCAGTTAAGAAAATAACAGAAAAAGGTTATGTCAATATGCATGGCATAATAAAATTACATGAAAATACCATGGTTACCTTTGTTAGCACATGCCTCTTATTATTCAAAACTTCATGTTGTACTATAGCCGGTGTACCCAGGATAGTTAAGGTAGGTTCTTTATATACAGGAACCTATTAGTAATTTTGACACAAAAAAGACAATTATTAGTTCTGCAGGATGGAAAGAACCAAAAGCAAAATATTTTCAACAAAAATGTTTACAAAACAAACTCTGATATTCACCAAACAGGAAGTACTAATAAAGGATACGTAAACTAACATGCATCATTTATTGCATGTACATATGCAACCAGTATAATGAGTACCAATAGCAATATAAAAATTTGAAGATAGAATAATAGAAAAGTAATATAGCGATTTGTTTTTTGAAATAAATGTAACATACAGGGGTAGATCCTTCTAGTGACACTCTTGCTCTTGAAAAAGACAAGTTTCCAGCTAAAAAGGAATTGCCTCTCTGGAAAATCTTTTGAGGGTTGCATCCTTCAACTGGCCATCTATGAACTGAAGAGTCTGTTGATGCAACCCATATGTTGTCATCATGCAAAGCCAGCTGAAGAATAGGGTTCTCGCCTGTGCAAAGCAAACTACTGTCTCTAGTTTGCAAATCTGTCAAGTATAACTGAAGGTATAAAAGAATACAACATTAGAAGATGAGGTTTTCAAGTTACAATGAAAAGGAGATGTCATATCATCACAAAATTTAAGATGCACTTATGGTAGGATCGGGGACTAAAATTATAGAATGGTTATCCATACCATTGAATCACCCAGGAAACCAGCACAAAATTTAAGATGTAATTAAGGTTGCACTTACTGAAAAGTCTCTCCCTCCACTATAAACGTGGCTAAATGTTGGGGTACTGGCAAGTGCCCAAACAGAATCCGTATGAACTGCATAAGAATGCACACATCTCTGTTGACCTATATCCCAAAGCCTATTAGGAAAGGTGGCCAGATCATTAGTCAACCACAAAACAAAACAAATAGAAATGCTTATAACTCCATGTGTGCATTACCTTATCATAGAGTCTGAAGATCCTGATAAACAATATCTGCAATAATGACTAATGAACTTTAAAAACATCACAACTGACTTGTTGGGAGAAAAGATATTACTTAATATGAAACAAAAAAATTTATTCAATGAAAAGATGCATGGCCGCATACAATGAAAAGAAAGCCCAACATCATTTCATTCACTGTATGATTGACTATTAATTATTAAATAAGTTCATCATAAGTTCATAACATAGCCAATGAAAATATTACGTTATTCATGTGCATTGTTATCTATATGTTGTGTGGGAAAACATAGAAATGTTAAATGGGAAATATCAATGCAAAGAGGAAATCTTCTGTCCTAAATTGATGTCTCAATTCCTGTCCTAATCAATCAATAACCATAATATTATTTAATGTCTATCCTATATAGCCCATTGAATGACATGACAGTTATTGATTGGTTGGGACAAGAATTGAGACACCAATTTGGACAGAGGATTTTGATCCCAATGCAAAGATAGAGTGTGAATTTTATGATAATAAAGAAAGAAAAGATAAAAAGGAGACACCAAGTTACCAACTTCAAATATAGTTTTTCTAAAACAAACAACTTTCAAATATATAATCGAAAACTGAAAAATTACAAGTAAACTTAGACATCTACTCCACAAACCTGCCACTAGAATCCAGGAGCAGAGCCCTGATGTTATCAGTATGCCCTCTTAGCTTTAGAGTCTTTGACCCTGATCTTGCATCCCAGACACGCACAACCTAGTGAGTCCTCCAAAAAATGGAAGAAGAAATAAACCATGGTCAGAGACAACATCCCATAAAATCCAAGCAACTATAGTGCAAAAAAACCACCTCTATCCTTTCAAACATAAAGAAGCCTCAACAAGTCAGAGCATATACCTTTTCTGTGCCACCAGAGACAAGAATTGTCCCACTTTCATTCATAGCTAATGCATAAACAGAATCTTTATGGCCTTTGGCAGCAATTGGAATGTATCCCTGAGTTTGAGTAGTATGCATGGACATATTGTTGCTCGAATTAACAGGACGCAAGCTTGTCAATGGTAGTAAGTTGCCGGAACCATTGATACCATTTGAAGATTCATCAACCGAAGCATCATTGCACTTAGAGACTGGAGTGAGAGCAGCCTCAATATCCCATATAAAAACCTCCCCGCCAAGGCCGCCAGAGGCAACAATATTGCTCTAAAATGCATGACACTATTAAACAACCAAAAAATGGATTTGACATTGATAATTCAAACAAAGTATCTATCTGAGTCAATGTGAAGCATATAGAAACAACAAAATGAACTTTTCTTTCACGCACTTGATACGAAGAATAAGATGTTTGAAGTACATTACATTTTTTCCTGCTGCTGCAAGGCAAGTAACATAGTCAGAATGTTGTCGGAGCGTCCTAGTACAAGTTCCAAAGGACAAGGCATTCCACGTCTACAAATATAAAAAGGTGTAATAATTATGTAAGCACTGGTAATATTGAAGAAGAGCAAGAATTGTTTGCAATAGAAAACAGCTAGCAATCAACAAACCTTAAGGGTTGTATCAGAAGAACAAGAAACTAGTGTACTATCACCAGCAAGAACAGCATCATTAACCTGCAAGAATAAAATAACATTTTCATATTCAATTGTAGGTTGTTAGGCATGTGTTATAGAGTGCATGTCATGTTTGGGTATAACTTAAATACTAATGAAACAGGGTTTTGGATTTCTGCGGAGAAAATAAAAGTTGAAATGATCCTGAATTCTGTAACATTGGCATATTATAGAGTGCATGTCATGTTTGGGTATAACTTAAATACTAATGAAACAGGGTTTTGGATTTCTGCGGAGAAAATAAAAGTTGAAATGATCCTGAATTCTGTAACATTGGCATATTGAACATAAAGATTTGCATAATTTTCCAATAACATAAAAATTAGAGAAAAAAGGGATATTATAAAGGAAAATGTCCAGGAAACACTTAGGGAGTGTTTGGTAGGGAAGAAGTTTTTACTTTTCCCAGAATTTTAAGTTGGAAAACTTAGTGCTTGTTTGGCAACAGTTTTATAAAACTGTTTTCAATATTTTAGTATTTAAAAACTAAAAAACTCGTTTGGATAATGTTTTCTAAAACAATTTTCGAAAATAGTTCTAGTTTTTTAGTTTTTAAAAACTAAAAAACAGAAACAACTGAAAGTAATTTTGCTTTTCAGTTTTCTATTTTTGTTTTGAAAACTCAAAATACAATCAGAATACGTTGTTTTTTGCTTTTCATTAATGAAATTTTAATAAATATGAACAAGTTCTTCCATTTTTACATCTTCAAAGCAATTTTCAAATAACACTTGTCAAACAATTTTTTTTTTTCTTTTCTTTCTGAAAACAGTTTTTGAAAACTATTCTTGAAAACTCTTTTCAAAAACTAAAAAACAAAACCAAACCAATCAAGCCCTTAGATCCCATTGGGGTAGTTTTGAGTTTCTAGTTTTTAGTTTTGAAATATTTTACGAAAACAGATGTGTAAGACAAAAATAGTTCTGATTTGATTTTATAGTTGTTTTCAAAACGGTTTTTACCTAATTTAAAAAACAATAAAATTTGGTTTAGAAATTTTTATTTTTGTTTTTATTCAAGTTCATTGTTTGATGTCTCTCGCCACCACCACCTCCAATAATCAATCATCGGCCATCACCCCAATCATTGCTCATTAGGTGTCACCTGCAACTACTTGTTACCAACCGCCACCTCCAAGCATCACCTCCTACTGCCGATGCCATTGATCTTTGATCCTTGAGGAGGAAATATTCTAGTAGGATTAAGATTTGACAACAATGTTTTAAATTTGAAAACCAAAATATCGTTTTTATAAATTTAAAACTATAAAATAAAAACTAGTTTTTGTTTTTATAAATTTAAAAACTGTAAACCAAAAATCACCCCAAATGGAACCTTGGTTTTCCATATTTGGTATGCAATTTTAAAAAAAAAGTATATTCTCATAAAACTATGTTTCCAAGAATGTTTTTATCTCACGTGCTCACACAATCGCACAAACATGTGAGGTTTGGCAATCCAACTTTCCCACCCAGGAGGAAAGTTTTAATTATATGAAAAGACCGAATTACCTTTTTTTTTTAAATATGAATTCTCCTCAATTGTCCTCATTCCCATCATGTTCTATTTCAGACATTGAGTTAGAGTTGTTAGACCCACCAGACCAAGTTGTTAGCCGTCAGGTTCAACACAAAAAATTTAGCCTAAGTAGAACCAAGCCAATGGGAGGGGCATTGGGCATTAGCCCAACATAAAATTAAGATATGCCAGATTGCCAGGCAACAAAAAGTTCAACCATAAAGAATATGGGTTGGGTTGGACCGACCAAATTTTGCTTTTCTTGACAGGCCAGGCCTAAAAAATTTTGTGTAAAAATACTTAATGATATATCTTAAAAAGGGTACTTTTGTAAAAAAAATCTTGTATACCCTAGAAATTTCTACTTTAACGGTTTAACCAAACATGGGGATCTTTAATTCCCAAGAAACATATTACCGACAACCAAACATATTTTAAGTATGTCTAGGAACCATAATTCCCAAGAATCATGATTCTCGGGTATGAAAAAAAAAAACTCCTCCCTACCAAATAGCCCCTTAAGGATATTAAGAATTTTATGATTAATAGAAGGAAATAAGACAAAAAGACAACCTAAAAACAAAGTTCAAGAAATGCAGTGTAACTTTAGTTTACACAATATTCAAATTCAGTTGCTCACTAGCACCTGCAGTTTTAGGATTTTTTTAACATGAGAATCCAATGGGTTTTCATTGAGTTTTCCTTTTCAACCATAACTTTTCTATTAGAGTTTAAGCTTCATTAAACTTCAACACAAAAAGAACACAAGAAATCATTACAGACTGCATGAAAGCATGTCTGATGAAGTACTCCACAAAATAAAATAAATAAAAGTCAATATCAAATTCAGACCATTGCAGACCTATTTTTGCAGATGAAAAGCACAAAACTCATCTTAATCAAAACATTACATATTGGGAGGGAGGGCATTGGTAAATAAAAAACATTATAATGTACCAGAAGTCAACTAACATATGGAAGGGAAAATATTAAAAATAAAAAAACATAAACATTACCCAATCAACATGAGATTCAAAGGTAGTCGAGCATGTTGCTCTATCTGCAGCTAGTAACCATCGTTTTAACCTACCATCACGGCTCCCGGTGAAAAGATAATCAGACCCATCAGATGCTGCAGATGTAAGGAGAGCCAGACAATTTATGCCTGCACAGTGCTGCAGAAAATAGCCAACTTAAAACGATTCTAGATTGTGCAACTAAGAAAACTATCAAAATTGAAAGAATCCCAACTAAAATAAGAAATATTGATGAAAAAGTAAAACCTATGACATAACAGTAACACCATGCAAAGCAAAATGACAAGTGCCTAGCAGAAAGGTGCCAACTGCCAAGTACTATACAAAATATTAATTAAGCTTTCATTGATTAGAAAGTAAAATATTGGGTGAATTGAATGTTAAAAAAAAGGCTGAAAATAGTCCATCTAAGTCAATATAAAAATAGAAGATAATATTAAAATTCAGGGTAAACCTCCACTTTGATATCTGTAAGAACTTTGGAACATCAATTTCGTTCTCAAAAGGTTATCACATCCATTTGATCCTCAAATGACAGGTTTTAACATCAAATAAATGCATATAGTGTTTACTAGGACCCAGTTGATGTCAGTCAATAACCAAATATTCTCATTAGAGAACAATTTAACACCAATAATCTTTCATGAGAAAATTAAGTTAAAAAGAAATTCTTTCAAGGACCAAATTGGAAATTCACTGTATAATTTAAATAATATTTTCATCCAAGTAAGAAATGCATGTGTTTATTAAAAACAACCTAATCAGGTTCAAGTTATTAACACATTTGGAAGCATGAAACTAGTAGAAGCAAGCATAAACTTGTCTGTTTCGATGGAAAAATTAAAATAGGTAAATAATGAGTTAACCTTTGTGTCATCAGAATCATTCAACACGTAGGTTAATCTCTTCTCCTTTCGAGGGCGAGTTGAATTGTTTCCGTTACTCGCACTACCCACACGGTGCATTGCAGAAACTGTTAAGCACATAAATCACATAGTTTAATTAATAATTGCAGGAGTAAATTGAAAAAATAATTGTATATCACAAAATCTACTTGGGAGCATTAGAAACAGCAATAAAAAAATAGGGCTAAATTACTGTTTTGGTCCCTATTTTGATTTAATTTGTTCAATTTTGGTCCCTTTATTATTAAAATGTTCAATTTGATCTCTTAATTTTCAAAATGAAGTACTGTTGTCCTTTCCATTCAATTGACAGTAATGTCATCACTGAAGTTGACGCATGTCCATTTAACAAATTCCGGCAGTTAACAGTGTGTTATTATTAATTGGACGGAAGGGCCACATTTACTCGATGTTGAAAAGTAAGGGACTAAATTGAACAAATTAAATAAAACGGGAGATTAAAAGTATAACTTAGCCTAAAATTAAATTAATAGTTTGTGAATTATGACCATTTATTTAAAAAAAGAAAGCTTCTAGTACAAAAAAACTCTCTCAAAGGCAAAGTTAAAGACAGACATCCAAAGATTTCCACTTCCACAGAAATCAAATACAGAAAGGCATTAGGCATAACCGAATAACCAAATTACCTGGGAGCTGCAACAAACTAGCATTAAGAATTCTCTGCAACAGTGGTTAATTATTCTCAAATACTTTCTTCCGTTATATGAGGTGGACTTTAGTCTTCTGAATATCTCAAATACTGATACTAAAATCTATAACTCCAGACCTGGTTTTTCACATTTACTAAGATTCTAAGAAGCTAATAGTTATAGCTTCCACGTACCATATGTGAAAAAGTTTTCAAAACACACTACATCATTTCTTACAATAAATCCACATTAACCTCAGAATCCAGGCAAAGTTCAAAGTCGTTCTTTCCATGCTATCTGAATCACCAGTCAAAGCGTAATTGCATATCAAAGGCACCGAATAGTCAATGCCAATCAAATCAAAACGAAGAGCTACGTAATCAATAACCAAATACACACCTAGAAGTCATAACACCCGCAGAAGCTATCGAATACCCCAAATCATCTAGACACGTAACGCAAACGAAGGAAAAGAGAAAATAAAACGAAAAGATAACCCTTTAGACAAATTCACTAGTACGATCATAAGGTTAAGCGTTTTGCAACGATGTATGAGCTAAAACAGACTAATTATAAGATTCCATAAATTGTTTCATAGAATCGAAAGGAGAAAACAATCGAACAAAATGAAATCGTGTTGGAGAAGGAGAAGATGGAACAGTGAAATTAACGAACCGTGATGAGTGACGAATTCGAAGCACTTTTCGTGCTTGTTTTGTTGCAGTGAGGAAGTTTCAACTTTAGAGAGAGAAAGTGTTTGGGAGAGACAGAGAAGGGTCAGGGCAGCGAACGTGGGTTTGTAATATGGGCTTCCAGATTTATTCCGGTAGATCCTTTGACCCGTTTTGTGCTTTTTAAGTGAGGGCAAAATGGTCTATACATGTAAGAAGGATAAACCAAAGCTATACAGGGAAAAATACGCAGCTGCAGCTGCGGCCGCTTATCAAATGGGAAAGCAGCTGCCTCTAGAAACCAAGGCTTTCAAAAGGTTTGTCTTTTTTTCCTTTGTAAAGGAAATAAAATACCTGTGTCTTATTTGTTCTTTATTTTACAATCGTAGTTGAATTTGTTGTACAGTAAACAATCATCTATTTTCTTTAAAGGCACAACAACTAATAGTTTCTATAGACTTGGCGGGTGAATGGCTTGAATGATTATTATAATTTGTGATAAGACTATGTTCGCTCCAAGTTATTATAACTACAAAATAATTATATATATAATATCATAATTATAAATATTTTTTATTATAATAAGTTATCTTTATAAACAATTGGCAATATAACTGGTTATATATTTATAAGAGTTTAATTGCTATACATACTCAGTTTAAAGAGACATTCAATCATGACCCTTCATTCATAATATCTTTATTGACTTTACTCATTATACCAATTATGGATATTTGACACGGTCAGTGTAAAAATCTTTATACTAATTAAACTTTATTTATAATTGGTTATATTTAAGACTAGTTATATAAATAATTATGGATATTTGACATTTTGAATGACTTATTCACACAATTAAACTTACAACTCATTCTTTACATAATGACTTATAAATTCTTGGCGGTGTATGACTTATAATCTATATTCGTTTTACTTATCTGGTATATATGTTTAACTTTTCTTGTAATCCGTTGGAAGACATCCTTTTTGTTTCCTACCTTATTATTAATATATTTTTTAACTTATCCAAAAAGTAATAATTATGGATATTTAACCAATTATTTATCCATAACCAATTATATAACTAACAAAATAGTCATTTAGAGAAAAAAAAACTCATTTTTAAATTGCTTTTTTTGTTTAGCTTCTTTTCCACAGAGGTGTGTAAATTTAACACAAAAGTGTGGAAAACATAAAAAAATTGTTTTAAAAAATTGTTTTCTTCTTAACACGTTATCCGTAGGGATGAGACTTATATCACAAAGGTATGAAAGTCTCTTTTGCTTATTCAAATGTTTCAAAATAACAAATATAATAAGAGTTTAATTACTATGCATGTAAAAATGTTTTACACTCATGTTCAATCACAACTCTTCATTTATATGACTTTTAAAATATTAATTGATAAAGTCAACAAACTTACCAAAAATAAAAAGTTGTGATTAAATGTCAATGTAAAACTTTTTACACTAACAATGCACAATTTATTTTCTTGTTTTAAAATGTTAACTAATACCAAATAAAAGAAAGTGTTCACTTGTAACCCAAAAAGAAAAAAACAATCATAATGGTAATGTTCCTAATATAAAGTAATGTGCTACAAAGTAAAACAAGATTTAAGTATATCACCTTATAAAGGAAATAATAAATTAAAAAGTGCATAAAACTTGACCTAAGTTACAATCATTTCACATGACTATACTGTATGTATCAAGACTCATGCCATTCCATTGTCCTTGTTCTAACCAATTAGTCTTCGCATAAAAAAAATTCTAAAAGACCACTGTCAATCCTTATTAATGTGTGAAAATCGTAAGTGTACGACATCAATCAAGTAATAATAATAAAACTTGTTCATCCACAGGGACTGTGCATTTGGTAAAGAATAATTGTTTATAATTTCTTTTAATTTATAAATAATTTAAATTAATAGAAGATAATTCAAATTCTATAACTAATATTAATAAAAATAAATTGAATACTAAATTAAAATAAGATGACAGTTTTTAAGAAAATGATAACTAAAATGAAAGACAATTTTTTTTAGATTTGTTAGTATATTGGAAAGATAGCAAATAACTAATAACATAAAGGAAGAATAATTCAAGGATTGAAAATTCAAATATTAGCAAACTTCTAGGATTGAGGATATCACACCATGACTGCCTATTAAATCAAAATTAATTATCTTTTATGCTTTTCCTGGTTCTCTGTGAAGATAAATTAACCTATGATAATGTTCGTCCTCTTTTAAGGTATGAAGGTGTATCTAATTGAATTGACCCCTTGATGCATGCCTTCCTTGATTTTTTTCTAGAGGTTTTCTTTTTTGGTGAAATGGTTTGTGGAAAGGTAAGAAGTGAGGTGGTTTTAGGCGCCACTTAAGGTAAGATAAGCCTAAGAGGGAAAGTTTGCCACAAGGGATGAAACCCTTGATAAAAACCTAAGGAATTCTCAAAGAGAGAAGGGTGGACACTAAGAGAATTTTGGTCAACTTAAGGTTTTTCCATTCAATAAAGTGTAAAAAAAACAAGAGTGTGAAGGAGCACCTTTTTATAGAGGGAGCTAACCTCTTGGACAAGTCAAGAAGGAAAGGAAGGGCTAGGATTAAAAGGAGTCATGCAAGGGAGGAGGATTGAAACCCAAAGTCCAATCAATCCCCTCCTTTAGATGAAAATTGGTATCCAAGTTACCTCATCCAAGGGCCAAGATTACTCCTTTATTAGTTTTGGGTTTTATTTAGGAAAAGAGGGTGTAGTTATCAAACTACCCCCTTATTTCCTAAATAAAGGCCCAAAAGCTAATCTTACCCCTTCTTATTACTAAGACACCTTCTAGAAAATTAAATAGACTAATACATGTCCAAAATAAAATCCTAGGTTCTTAAAAGAAAAATTACAAGTAAATAAGTCATGGCTTGCATAACTTGATATGGAGGTGAGATCTTCCTCCCTCTACTATAGCCATGTCTTCTTCTATTCTCCTAGCCATGGCCTTAGTGATAGGGCCCTTGCTTGGGGAGCATGCATCACCTCTACTTTTGTAGTAGCTATGTTCAATTAAACACATTAAGTTTCTTGCTAATTCATTGAGTCATCAAAGGGTTAAACCTACTTTCATGATCAATTCCTAAGGGTTCCAATAATTAAGTTCACCTTTCAGTTCTTCTTTAATTGTTTATTACTACAAAAACAGTTATCAAGCGTATTACATTGGTAAAATCAATAGAGAAGAAATCAAGGGAAACCAATGTAAGAACAATAAAAATACTTAATTCATCATGAATAGAATCAAGCGTTAAACCCCAATTCCAGAATAAAAAGTCTACTCACACATGTTCATGACTATAAAAAACAAAGAAAATAAAATTCATCAAACCCGAAATAAAGAGTGAAAAAGTGAAAATGAGAAACTTCAAGTCTTGCTCTTTATGCCATCTTTGATCAAAAAATTCAGGACTACTAGTTTCGAATAGAAAACCTTTATTTAAACTAATGGGTTTTTTATGTCTAAACTCAAAAAGGTCATAACAATAAAACAATTAAACTGATTATACAAGGGAGGAGTGCATATTTTTGTACAGGAGTACAATCTTTCATTAATTAACTTATAGTTTATTTTTTTCTTCTAAATTTCCTCCAGCGCTTTAAACTTCACTCCAATGTTCCAAATCAGTCCAAAAGCACATCAATATCTACCAAATTATATCTTAAACACTAAAAGCATAACAAATTCCAAAATATAATTAAAAACACCTAAAATTCAAATATTAAACCTAAATAACATAAAAATAGATCAAATTATAATTAAAATAAAACCTCAAAATAGATAAAAATACAATGCATCACTCATTAAAAGTGACACGGATGAAGCTAGTACCACCATCTTGTGGAGAGACCAAATCTGCAAAATAAGAAAAGGAAAGACATTCGATTAACAGGGTTTATCAAGTCATAATAAAATAAGTAATAACACCATTAAATATATATATTTTTATCTCACCTTCCTCAATTTTTTGAATCTCTTATATATTCTCTATTGAAGGCAATGGTATAAGTGATCCATTTATTCAATCTTCTATGCAAATAAGTGTTTCTACTAATTTGGGTGTTAGGTAACTACGATATGGGTCAAGTACCCGTCCTGTAGCACTAAAGGCAGGTTCATATGGCACAATGGAAGCAGGTATTGCCAACACCTCTCTTGTAATGTTCGCAAGGACTTGAAATTGACTCGAATTCACCTTTTAATAGGTTAAGAGGTCAAAGTCTGGATTTTAGCCATTCTCTAGATCTTGTTTCAAGTACCTACTCAACTTAGTTTTGGCCGTGCTTAACTTTGCATCAATTGATTGTAGAAACTCATTGAAGAAATTATTAGAGTCAACATTATCTCCTACAAGTTAAGTTGGTTAAGAATTACCTTAGGGATTGTCCTCATTCCACCTCTATACTCTTCAAAAACGATATTTAAACATAATTATAAATTTTCTTTCAACTCATTTGCCTTGAATAAATCAAATTACTTATTGATAAACCAACTTAAATACGTGAACTTGTATCTAGGATACAACATAAAAGCAATTAACAATAACATGTTTAGGCTCTAATTACCCTAGTACTTATCATATTTCGCTTTCATTCTTTAGTGATTTTTTTTGTGTTTGAGTTTGCATAAGTGGATTCATACATTCATTTAATCCTCAACCCAATGGCAAAAACCTTTTACATATATATACTACTTGTAATATATGATGCACTAGATATGCACAAAGTGGTTTCCTAAAAAAATTCTAAAAATTGCAAGATTCCCTATGCTTCTTGCCAATCATTCGATGTAAGCATGTTGTTGCCCCTTTCAAGGTCTTCATGGTACTTTAATTTTGTAATTTCAAACTCTACAAATGTCTTTTCAAGTTTCATTGCAACCTTCGACATACTATAGGTAGAATTCCACCTAGTTTCAACATCTAATATGATGACATCTTTGCCTTGAATGTTACAACTTTCAACACATGAAGGAGAAGACTTCACATATTTCACAAGAGCTCAAATTTGAAAATGAAGTTGCCAATTTTTTTAGACCAACTTTCGCAATCAAATTTAAGATATGCACACAACAATGCACATGAACATGATTTCCATTCAAAACTAAACCATTCTTAGACCTTAACCTCATTCTTAGATTATCAATTCCACGATCATTTGAAGATACATAACAGGTTAACTCCTAACTAGTCAAGCATTAACCAATCTTCTTAACCAAAATTTCTCCTACATGGTCTTCGACTTAAAAATATTAAGAATTTTATTTTGCAAGCACCAATTGTTGTTTATGAAATAAGTGATTGCACACATATAACTCGTATTTTGGCACAAAGTCTATGTGTTAATGATGAGGCGTACACTTTGACAATGTTGAGAAAGAAACACTTCAAAAATGTTGAGAAAGATACACTTCGACAATGTTGAGAAAGAAAGTTCTTCAATATATCCTTTTCAGTTTCCCCAACAATAAAGTATCTTGTGTTAATGTATGATGTGAGATAGGAAAATATTTCGGTTGCACATGTTGAAATTGATAGACTTAAGTTGTGAAGGATGTGATTCAAGCTACTTTTCAAGTCTCGTATCAAGTGAAGGTTTTGGTTTTGTTATATCAATTCATTTTATAGTACCAAACACATTTTAATATGTGTGGTACGTGTATTGATTGATCTTTAGAATTAGGCATGGGTATGTGTTTTAGAGTTCTTATTGTTGATCTTTATAAGTGCAATTTGAATTCATTTTGAGGTTTTAAAGTTTGGAAAACTATGGTATCAAAATTACTAAGTTAAGTAATGATTTACCTCAAGGGTAATTGATTACATAAGTTGGTAATAGATTACTTGGCTGACTTAAGCAAGAAAACTAGTTGAATTCATGTTTAAACTTGAGGTTAATCGATTACCTAAAATTAGTAATCAATTACCAAAAAAATCAAGAGACATTTTTAGTTTGCATGTTCTCTAGTTTAATTGATTACCTAGAGGCATAATTGATTACCATAAAGGTTGCACTTATTTTTGGCTATTTTAAAACACTAGGTAATCAATTACTTGCGAAGGGTAATAAATTACATCAATTATAACAAACTTTTAATTGTGTTAACTAACTAGATTTTTTAAAAACAAGAGAATTTTTTTTTAGATTTTCATAAATAAATTGTGGAAATTTGAGAGAAAAATTTCAAGAAATCCAAGAGAAAATTCAAAATTTCTGAATGTGAATCAAGAACTGCATTTGAAGGAAAAACAAGCAAGAATGTGCTTATCTTTTTCATTGGGTAATCACAATAAAGGTATTGTTGTTCTAACCCAATCATTGAGAAATCTTATGGATGAAGTTATCATTGAGATTGATTGAAAACTTGTGATAAGGTGTCATAAGTATGTTAATGTTCATGTGACAGAGTATCATGGAAGAGCATGCTCTTGTGGGGTGCAAGAGTTTTTAAACATTTGTATGTTGTTTTAAGTCTTTCTATAGAACTGTATGTGCAAGGTGTTTGTTATCAATTTTTTAGTGAAAGCAGGTTTAATGATGTAGGTCATTTTATGGCTGAACCAGTATAAACAACTGTGTTAATTTCTCTATCCCTTTAGTTTTTTGGTTTTGGAAAAGTTTGATATATTGAATTGCATAATTTTATTAGAGAATTTGTTTTTGACTTTATTGAACATTGAGTTTAAATCAATCTTGAATTATAGTTCGTGAGGAATCAATCTTGTGATTTTGTTTATTCTTTCAAGTGAATTGATGTGTTGCATATCACAGTTGTTTTACAGTCTTGAAATTGGTTTTGTAAACTCTAAAAACTATTTTAAGAATTCATTTTAAAAAACCTTTGGAAGAATGTTGAAGACAAAAGAAAAGGGAATTTTTGAAAATTTGATTTTGAGAAAGAAGTGAAATTTTTGTGAATCCATTTAACCCTCCCTTCTAAATTCTTTCTGCGACCAACATCTCAAGCCTTATACATTCACAAAAGGTTTTATGCTTTTCAATCACAGTCTTCATTTTTCACTTCAAAAATTGTAACTAAAATAAAATATGTAATCACTCGATTCACAAATAACTCATACAACACAAATCACAAAAAAACAATCAAACACAAATCTTATTAAAAATTCAGAAAGCAATCAAACACGTTATCCATGATGCAATAAAATCAACACTCCTAACCACTACCCGTAAAATTGCTTGAAAATCATAGCATTAACATAAACATTCCTTTAGAAGCAACCTTCACATAATGAAATGCCAACAAAATTCCCAAATAAACCCCATACAGATCACCCAACCTCAAACTAAAACTTACACAATTTACTCAAAATCCATGGATCAAACCCAAAATTAACCCTTCCCCTTACCATGAGTAAACCTATCTACTTCAAAACTACTGCAACATTAACAAGAAAAAAAGCATTCACATAATGAAATCTGTATTTGTAGTCACTAGAATCAAAAGTAGGTTTGAGAAGAAAATGAGTTAAACATCATATTTGATTACTCTCCAAAAATATGTTTGACACAATATTTTTTTTTTAGAAACTTAACTTTAAAATAAAATTTGAGATGCTTTTAGATCAAATTGAAATTTGTAAATTGAAACCCAAAATATCCATACACATACACATTATCATGCTTTGTTTTTTTAAACACATAACATTCCAAAAACCAAATTTTATATTATTATATTTAAATAAAACTTTTACCAATCAAAATTTTCAAAACCAAAAGTAAAACTACCCCTATATCCCAATAACAATCCCACAATTTGATAATTGTTACATTTCCACAACCCACAAAAAGCATTAAATAATCTGTAGTTTAACTTTCAATATCAATATCCAGTTTAGTTACTGACCATGTACACAAAAGTTGCCTAGTTTAGCTACTAACCATGTTCGAGAATCAATATCTTACAGAAGTGTTTTGTCATATCGTGAGCAGCATCCTCCTCAAGAGACTTTTTATAATGAAATTAGGCACATCTCGATATGTTTGGTACATTGATGTTGAATTGAATTTATAGAGAGAGATATCGCACCAACATTATCACAATATACTAATGTAGCTTTTCGAATTGGACAATGAAGCTCTAGAAGAAGGTTTCGTAGCCAACAAGACTCAAAGACCACATTAGCAATGCCTGTATATTTCGCCTCCACACTAGATCGTGACATAATAACTTGGAGTTTAGCGGACCAAGAAATCAAATTATCACCAAGAAACACACAATAACCAGATGTGGAGCGTTTAGTGTCTAGGCACTCACCCAGTCAACATCTATAAAAGAAAGAAGAGTGGATGTGGATGATGGATAGAGATGCAAGTCATGATCAAAAGTACCTTGTATGTACCGCACAATGTGCTTAAGAGCGTGCATGCGTCCCTCCCTCACGTCATGCATGTATAAACACACTTGTTGCACAACATAAGCAATATCAGGTCTTGTGAAAAAGATTAACATATGGTAGAATTACCACCAAGAGGGTATATTGGTGACTTTTTCTCTTTCCTCTAACACTTCTACTTTCCTTTCTTCTCATCCCAAATAACTGATTCATCCTTTCTACAACTTAAACACCAATCATACTTCTACTTTAATCTTTATTACCCTTATCTCGTCACAACTACTTCCATTCCAAACTCCAAACCCAACCTCTCTTCATCACATTTATTTATTTATTCATTACCATATTCTTGTTGTTGTTGTCATTGTTGTTGTTGTTGTTGTTATTATTATTATTATTATTATTATTATTATTATTATTATTATTATTATTATTATTATTATTATTATTATTATTATTATTATTATATAACACGTTTTTCATATATTCTCGTGGGCGATGCCCATGCCGGTAAGCACTGCGAGTTAATACTTGATGGACGAAGCGGTGCGGGCTTTCGCGATGCTGTTATAGTTTCCCGGCACTGCAGACATGCCTAAACCACCTTCTTCCACGCATCCTACACCATGCACTCCCTCCTCCCCCCATATCTATGATGCCTGCACTCGTTTTTTCAGCTGGTCATACTCCCCCCGCCTCCAAGTTTGCACTCTCAAACTCTCCGTTGATATCTCTTTAGACTACCTCTCCACCATCAAATCATCCTCCTCCGTCACCGCTTTCGACAGCGACTCCTGTAGCGACGAGGGCTAAGAAGGATTAACATATGTGTGCTAGTATTACCACCAAGCTTTAGTTTGGTATCAACCAGAGTATGGGATGGTTTATAAGATGTTATGTTAGTCCGTTCAATAATATCTGTTGCATATTTCCGCTGGGATAGAAAAAAACCACCAGTATGATGGGAGATGGCTATACCCAAAAAATAAATTAGAGGCCCTAAATCATTCATATAAAATTCAGAGCTAAGAAATTATATGATTGATGTACAGGTAGTAACAGAGGAGACTATTAGTATAATATCATCCACATACAAAAGAATGTAAGTTGTAGTTGTACCGTTCTGATAAATAAAGAGAGGATGATCAGAAGTACTATGAGAAAACCCAATAGTAGAGACATAATCAGCAAATCATTGGTACCAAACCTAAGGGGCCTATTTCATCTCATATAGATATTTCTTCAACAGGCATACATAATAAAGATGATCTGGGTCCTTGTAACCAATGGGCTTATGCATGTAGACAATCTTTTTAAGTTCTCCATGCAGAAATGCATTCTTCACGTCAAATTGGTGAATGGGTCATGCGTTAGATATGGCTAAACTGAGAACAGTGTGAGTAGTTGTCAGTTTGACTACCAAACTAAAAATGTCTTCAACATCCACACCAATTTGTTAAGTTTTGCCATCATCTACAATTCGGGCCTTATGCCTTTCAAATACACCATCAAAATTTGCTTTATGAGTAAAAATCCACATAGACTAAATCACATTAACATCAGGTAGAGGAGGTATTAACACTCATGCCTTATTTTTAATAAGAACATGAAATTCATCATCCATGGCCAATTTCCAATTTTGGTCACGAAGGGCAGACATAGGGTTGCTTGGCAAAGGAGATTTAGTGACAACAATGTGAAGGTTCAATTGTTGTTTGGGTTTGAAAATCCCATGTTGACTACGTGTCACAGGTAGCGAAACCGAAATGGGTGAAGAAGTAAGGGCTAGGCTAGGTGATGGTATGTAAAGAGTGGGTGGGGCATTGAAATAGGTAGTTTAAGAGGTTAAGTGGTTGATCACGTAAGGAGAAGACTATCATCCATGAAATTGTAAGTGTGAGGTTGTGGATTGTGTAATTTAGCAAATGGAAATTGGGTCTTATAAAAAATTACATGACGACTGAGTATGATTTTACGATAGGACAAATCATAGCACTTGTGTTAGAATTAAAGGCTTCGGAAAGCATGAAGCATCCCTTTTGATATTTTGGTTTTGAGTTATACTTCTTAGTTTTTCTCTAATTAATTTTATGGTATCAAACACGTTTGAAAGGTGTGGTACTTGTATTGTGTGTTTAAATAGGCATGAGAATGTGTTTGGGGAGTTTAGAAATAGATTACATAGGCTGGTAAGTCTAAAAAATATTCAAAAGTGAAAATTCTGGTAAGGTAATTGATTTCTTTATTATGCTAATCGATTACCTTTCAAGAAATTCTAGGTATTGAGATTACTGCTCTTGGGTGTAATTGATTACCTAAAAATAGTAATTGATTATTTCAGAGACCATGCATTTTGGACCAGTTTTGAGTAGGATATCAAGTAATCAAGTAGGTAATCAATTACCCTGCTTCAAAACTCAAATAAAAGCAATTTTCAAAACTGATTTTAACAACTTTCGAATTGTCCATTAAATGTATGCTGCTCTTAACTGTTTTACCTAAATTCTCTCTAACAATTATACCCATTTTTTTATGATTTGAAGGTACAAGAAATTCAAGATTCAAGGAAGAGACTACATAGAGATTTGATCTATCTTGCTAAGTATTCATCACTGTAGGTGATATTGTTCTATACCATCTTTTGTGTTTTTGCACAATCTTTTGAGGTGCTCTTGAGATTGTTGTGGAATCTTGCAATGGGGTGTTGTAAGTGACGATGTGTCACAATGTAACAAACTCTTGTGGGGTGCAAAAGAAAGCCTCTTCTTGTGTGGTTTGAATCTTTTCGAGTTTAAAATATGTATGTGTGGTGTACATGTACTAAGATTTTAGTGGAAAGCAGATTAGCGGAAGACTACATCTGAAAATTGAATGTAAGTCAAGTTGACCGAACTAGTATAAATCACTGTGCAAATCTCTTTTCTATATACTCTCTAATTCTTATTTTTATTGAGATCTTGGATAATCTTTTTGCAGTTGAACGAATTTGTTGCTATTTTCTTGCAGTAGTTTTCACTTTATAATACTTTTATTTTGGTATTGGGTTTGTGTAATTGTAACAAGAAGTGTGGGTTTCAAAGTTTGATTCAATTCTTTCTCTACTCCTTCTCTTTGAGTTTGATAAACTTGTTTCAGCAATTCATGTTATATTTTCACCAATTTCAATAGTAAATCATTATTAAAGGAATTTTCATACATCAAATTTATTGTCAATTACATTAAAAGGGTTGAATCTTGACCTGGTTTCATTCTTCTTCTTGAAAACTAATTTTTGTAAAATTACAAGGTTGATTTTGAAAATTTATTTAAGGGGGAACTTTGAAAAACTTTGATATTGATTTGAATAGAAAAGTTTAAAAATATTTTGGTGATCTATTCAACCCCCTTTTAGATTCCTCCTGGGACCAATAATTGACATCAAGAGTAGGATCTTGAGAAATATTCAAGATTATATTGATCTATATTTTTTATCTTTAAAAATGTCGGGGAATCAACTACCATTTAATGAAGGTGCCTCTATTAACAGACCACCATTATTCATTAGTGAAAATTATGCTTTTTGGAAAGTAAGAATGAGAATTTTTATGGAGTCTGTAAATAGAAACATATGGCAATGGTTTGTAACTGATTATAAAATTCCTACATATATGGTTGAAAATGAAATAGTTGAAAAACCATATGAATTATGGACCACTGATGAAATAAGACGCGTTGAGAATGATCCAAAAGCCTTAAATATTATACATTCTGCTTTAAATAGTGATGAGTTTTTTAGGGTATCACCATGCAATATACCTAAGGAAGCGTGTGATCTAATCCAAGTTACCTATGAAGGAACACTTGAAGTAAGATGTGATAGAAAGAACACACTTATTTAAGACTATAAGATGTTCCGCATGAATCTAGGTGAAACTATTATGGATGTTCAAAAGAGATTCACACATATAATCAACCACCTGAAATGACTTGGAAAGCTATTTGAGGAAGAAGAGTTGAATGTGAAGATACTAAAATCTCTCATCACAAATGGCAACCCACAATAACAACAATAAAAAAATCCAAGAACCTGGTTGTTATATCTAGTGTTGGACTATTTGGAAAGCTCAAAGAATATGATATGGACATGGCTAGGGGTAGAAGAAGAACAAAAGGAAAAGAAAGGCAAATGCTTGACACTAAAAACGCATGAACAACCAAGTGATGATGAAAACATTGATAGTAGATCTTCTAAATCTGAGGACATAAGTCTCATGGTAAGAAAATTCAAAAAGTTCATGAAGAAGAAGAAAAGCAAAGAGAATTTCTCAAGTGACAGAAAGCAATCAAAGAAGGAAAATACAACTCTTCCAAAGTTCACTTGCTTTGAATGTGGTAAGACAGATCACATGAAAGTTGATTGTCCTTCTCTAACAAGAAAAAAGAACAATTAAGAGCCCAGAACAAAATTCAGGAAGAATAAGAAGAAGAAGACTTACATTGTTTAGGAAGACAATACCTCTACCACTTCCTCAAGTGAAAGTGAAAGTGACCAAGAAGTTAATCTTTGTTTGATGACAAAAGCTAAAGTAGAAAAAGAGGCAAGTGATTTTGACTCTAACTCTTCTTGTGATTGTGGCTATAACAAACTTCAAGAAGCTTTCGTTGAATTTCATGGTGAGGCTAAAAGAATAAGTTGCCTCAATATTGGTTTCAAAAAGCAGATCAAGGCATATGAAGCTAGTATAAATGACTTGCAAAAAGAAATAAAGTTTTAAAAGATGAAAATTTGAAATTAAAACCCATTTCTCATTGCAATCATGCTTTATCCTCTAGTTGTGCTAATTGTAAAGTGCTTGAAGGTAAGGTGAATTATCTTAAAAAAGCACTATCTAAGTTCACTATGGGGAGTGCTAACCTTGATGCTCTTTTGGGAAAATAACATGGCATGACATCAAAAACTGATCTTGAATGTCCTAACACCACTAAGAAAAATGCTTTCAAGAATACTTTCAATTCTAGGAAAACATCTTATAGACATTATATTTCATGCAATTACTATTTTCACAAAAGGCATACTACCTATAACTGCTTGATTATAAGGATTATACCTGGACAATGAATGCTCAAGGTACATGACGGCAGATAGAAGCAAACTCATTTCTCTTCAACCAAAAATAGGTGGTTTTGTCACTTATGTAGATAACAATAAAAGTCAAATCAAATGGTATTGGAAGTATTGGTAACAAAGGCTCTATTCATATTGATGACATTTTACTTGTTGATGATCTTAAATTCAATCTACTTAATATACATCAATTGTGTGACGAAAACTATAAAATAAATTTTGATAATGAGTGTTTCATTATTAGTGATTCATCAAATCATGTTTTGTTTGTTGGCATGAGAGTGAATAATATCTATGTGCTTGACATTGACCATTATGCATCAAACATCACATGTTTATCATCTAGGGATGATTTATCATCACTTTGGCATAGACACATTGCACACATCAATTTAGGACAATTGAATAGAATTGCTTCTAGAAATCTTGTAGTAGTTCTACCTAACTTAAAGTTCTCTAAATATGGCCTTTGTGATGAATGTTAAAAGCGAAAGCAGTCTAGAAAATCTTTTAAATCCATTAATTCAGTTCATACCACTAGACCACTTGAACTTTTGTTCATGGTTTTATTTGGTCTTTCTAGAACTGTAAGTCTAGGTGGAAACTTGTATGGGTTGTTTATAATTGATGATTATTCTAGATTTACATGGGTAACTTTCGTATTTGTCAAAAATAATGTCTTCCGTGATTTTGTCCAAATTTCCAAAAGGATCCAAAATAAAAAAGATTTGAAAATTAAATCCTTGAGAAGTGATAATGGTGGTGAATTTAAAAATGACGAGTTTGAGAAATTATATGAAAAGCATGACATGAATCATAATTTTTTTGCATGCAGAACACCACAACAGAATGAGGTTGTGGAAAGGAAAAATAGATCTCTGATTGAATTAGTTAGATCCATGCTCAGTGAAAAAATTTTATGCCTAAGTACTTCTGGGCTGATGCTTTAAACACTGCATGTTATATTCTTAACAGAATTCTGATTCATCCATTTTTTAAATTAATACCATATGAATTGTTCAAGGGTAGAAAACCAAATATCTCTCACCTTAGAGTATTTAGATATAAATGTTTTGTTTTGAACAATAAGGATAATTTTGGCAAGTTTGATGCAAAAGCGGACGAATCAGTATTTTTAGGGTATTCTGCATGTAGTAAAGCATATAGAGTATTTAATAAACGATCCTTAAGTATAGAAGAATTAATTCATGTTGTGTTTGATGAATCTAAACCTAGAAAAAGGGAGTTTCCTTGGTAGATGGTGACGATGCAAGTACAACTAATACTCCTCTTGAAAAGATAGAGAATACCATCAATATAGAGGAAAATGAAGTTGAAACTCAACCTCTACCCAAAGAATGGAGGACACCTAGGGATCTATCCCTTGACAACATGCTCGATGACATTGAGAAAGGAGTTACTCTGGATATTCTCTAACCGCATGAATGTCATAGAACTAAATGAGTGTTTAGAAATAAACTAGATGAAACAGGAACCATAACCAGAAATAAGACTAGATTATTAGCTAAAGGCTATAATCAACATGAATGTATAGATTTTGGTGAAACATATGCTCCTATAGCTAGATTAGAAGATGTTGGGCTCTTTCTTGCTTTTGCTTGTTTGTTTGACTTTAAACTATATCAAATGGATGTGAAAAGTGCCTTTTTGAATGGTTTCCTTGATGAAGAAGTGTTTGCTTCACAACCTTCTGGTTTTGTAGATAACAAATTTCCTCATCATGTATACAAGCTTAAGAAAGCCCTTTTATGGACTTAAGCAAGCTCTAAAGCAATGATATGAAAGATTAAGTAAATTTCTTTTGTCTCATAACTTTGAAAGAGGAAAGGTAGACAAAACCTATTAATGATGAGATCTTCCAAAGATATACTATTGGTTCAAGTGTATGTAGATGATATTATATTTGGTTCAATTAACACCTCCCTTTGTGAGGCTTTTGTTTCCAAAATACAGGGGGAGTTTGATATGTCTATGGTGGGAGAACTGATGATGTGATCTTTGATGATCACTTGCCCAAAGGATCCTTTCTAAGGCCACTTGAAAAGGAAATGGATTTATGGAGAGGAAAGAAATGGGGTGAGGTGCCACAAATACTAGGTTTGATAAGCCAAAGGGGAGAGGCCACAAGGGAGAGATCCCTTGATAACTCTCAGAAGCTTTCACAAAGGAGAAGGTGGGACACTCAAAGGTAAGAACCTCACAACCAATATGGTCTCTAAGATTAAATTCAAGTGTGAAAAATACAAGTGAGGGGAGAATCTCCTATTTATAGAGGTAGCTAACCTCTTGAACAAGATAACTTAAAAAAGAAGGGCTAGGATTAAAATGAGAGATCTAAGGGAGGAGGATTGAGAAACAATCCCCTCCTTAGATCATCAAACTTGGTGCCCAAGTTTCTCAAACCAAGGGCCAAGATTCCTTCTTATTAGCTTAGGGGGTTTATGTAGGAAAAGAGGGGTGTAGATATCAAGGTTACCCTTTATTTCCTTCATAAAGGCCCAAAGAGCTAAATCCACCCTTTAAATTCCCAAGACACCTTCTAAAATAAAAAAATAGACTAAATACATGTCCCAAATTAAATTCCTAATGCTGCTCAAAATTAAAATGAAGGAAAAGTACATTTTATTAAGTAACATCCCTAGCCTAATATCTTCACGCTCCACAAGAGGTGAAGTCTTCCTTTGTCTACAAGGACTAGGTCTTCTTCAATCCTTCTAGCCATGGCCCTAGTGATATGTCCTTGGCTTGGCATGATCACATCAACTGAACTTTTTCCTAGGTTTGTAAGTCAAGAAAATGGAGAAAGGGATCTTCCTTCACCAAACCAAATATACAAAGGAGTTGCTCAAGAAATTTGACATGAAAGAGTGCAAAGCCTCCAATATTCCTATGGGAACAACTACTATTTAGATGTTGACTTAAAAGGAATTCCTGTTAAAATGTCAAAATATAGGGGAATGACTGGTTCCTTATTATATTTAACTACAAGCAAACCTGACATTATGTTTAATGTTTGTTTGTGTGCTAGGTATCAAGCTATACCAAAAGAACCACACATGACTACAGTGAAAAGGATTATGAAGTACCTAAAAGAAACACTTGATGTGGGATTGTGGTATCCCAAAGTACAAATCCTTTTTTAATTGGCTTTTCAGACTCATATTTTGCAGGTTGTAAATTAGATAGGAAAAGCACAAGCGAAACTTGTCATCTATTTAGAAACCGTCTAGTATCTCATGGACAAGCAAAAAGCAAGCCTGTGTTGCTTTATCAACTGTTGAGGCAAAATACATAATTGCTAGAAGTTGTTGTGCTTAATCCTTATGGCTAAAGTAGGAACTTGAATACTTCGCATCACAATCAACAAAATACTTCTCAAATGTGATAATACAAGTGCAATTAATCTGAGAAAGAATCCTATGCTTTTTTCAAAGACAAAACATATAGAGATTCGTCATCACTTCTTGAGAGATCATGTAGAGAAAGGAGATTGTGAAGTTCAATTCATAGAAACGGAGTTTGAGCTAGTTGACAGATTTACAAAACCACTACCAAGAGAAAGGTTCTACAAGCTTAGAAGAGATCTTGGTATTGTAAGCAACCATGAACTATGATTCTAACTCATTTTGATTGATGTTGCATGCATACTTGTATGAATTGAATGATTTTTCATGAGATATTGCATGAATTGGTTGAAATTGTTTGCATTTGATTGCTCATGCATTAGAAGCATAACATCATGTTAGATTGGGAAGAAATTGCATAAAAAACATGTTTAGAGGCATATTGCATTGTGGTAATCGATAACCATTACAGGTAATCGATTATTCCCGAGGCTAGTTTTTCTAGATCCAAGTTTGGGCCTCGAGGTAATGATTACCATATGACAGTAATCGATTGCCTATGCTAAAAGTTGTTCTTGAGTTTAAAATGGAAAGGGGCACGCATCTCATTCATTCCATACTTTCAAAACCTTGATTCCAAGAGTTTTTTTCTGTGTGAAAAGTGAGGAAAAAGTTAGGTTCAAGAAACCCTCCAAATTTGAGAGTTTCCAAGATTGTTTGTGGGTCCTCCTCTCATTAACAACCTCTCTACAAAACCCTACCCCTTAAATGGAAGAAGGAAGCAGTAGTAGCGGTGAAAGAGTGAAACATACAATTGCAAGAAGAGAGTTTTGTCCTAAGCTCACTCCAAGGAAGCCCACTGCTCCCAAGAGACCTATACAAGGGTCACCGACTAAGGCTAGGGATTATGCTCATGAGTGGTTCTCTAACCAAGAGCAACAAGATGAATTTTTCAGAATCTAAGCTGGAAAGGAGGTAAATTCTCCTAAGGTCTTTACATTCTCTTACTAAAAACAAGCTTAGCTTCCATGATGACTCAGAGTATCAAGGAGTGTCTAAGTTTGTTCAATTGAAGGGAAAATTTTACCCTGATTTGGTAGTTATTATTTTCTAATTTAAAGTATGATAGCTTCGATAATCTGGTCTTTGAGGTTAAGAGGAAGAAAATTGTGCTCACTAATGAAATTTTTATGACTGTTGGTGGAATTGCCAGTGAAGGCATTGATGTGAATGTTGATTACCTTAAGGATAATGGTGTGAATTATAAGAAAATGGAAGTTTTCAAATCTATGCTAATGAAGCCTACAGAATGGGAAACAGGAAAAAACTCAAAGAAAGATTCGAAGAAGAAAATTGTCTTCAACACTGACAGTATAAAGGTGGATGACCACTTGCTTCATTATTCAATAGTGTGGATCTTGGTTGCTCGAGGTAGTAACCATGCCCAAATTATGGAGGAAGATATGATCCTCTTGTGTGCCGTGAAAAACAACATCAAGGTGAATTGGCTGAATGTGATCAAGGATAGGGCACTCAAGATGATGAAGATGGTCAAGACTAATGAAGGTTTGGTAAATAAAGAAGAAATCCTTGTTGAAGATTGATGCAAAAAACTTTTACACTCCCTTTGATCTTCTCCTTGAGGTTCCAAGCACCATGAAATGGATGATGGAGGGGAAAGAAAATGGAGGTGGAGCACCACTCTCAAAGAGAGATAAGCCAAAGTGTTTAGGTTTGCCACAAGGGAAGGAACCCTTGATAAAAACCAACTAGGAAGAGATTCCTCAAGAGAGAGGATCCTCAAGACCTTTTACTAAGAATGTACTCACAAAGAGACAATTTTCATTCAACTTCAAAGGTGAAATTTTACAATGAGGGGGAATGAGTATATATAGCCCAATGAGAGAGCTTGGGCACACTTTTCTAGGCAATGTAGGACTTGAGCTTAATTAGGATTAAAACTAATTAACCCAAGTCTTAGGCCTTAAGTGAGGCACATAAGTTCACCCCCTATGGGTGCAATTAGCATCTCTTAATGTGAATGGGCTAGCCCAAAATCATGTCTTGACTTATGCACCTATTGTAAGCTTACTCCTCCTTTTTAACTAAAGACACCTATACCTTATAAACTAAGAATATGACCGGAAATACATGGCCTTAAGGGAATTAAAAATAATCTCCTATTTAGCTAATTAAAATAAAATATTTACAAGCTAAAAATACGAAGACTATGGCTTCGAATCTTCAATGAGTTTTCATCCATGCCATGCCTTCCTTGAGTCATCCTAGCCATGATGCATGCTAGGTGGGATTGCATCAAAGATGAAGAAGAAGATATGGAATCAAAGGCATTGACTCCATTTGAGCAGATGATTCTCAAGTAAAAGGGAGATATGAGGGAAGTGCATGAAAAAAGTTCAAGCAGATAAAAGATTCCTTAGAATCAATCTTTAAGAGGTTGGACTTGTTAGATTTCCCTTCCTAGGAAACTAGGATGTTTTAGTGCACCTTCATTCTAGGTTTTAGGCATATAGGATTTCATCTTGTTTGAATTCTACAACTCTATCTTAATTTCTAGCTTGTTGCATTTAGTTAGTTGCATTCTGTTTTCTTGATTTTAGTTGTTTAGGACCTTTTAAATTGAAAATTGGTTAAGCTCTACTTTGTTCTTGGTTAATCTTATTGTAACATCATTGGAAATATCAATGAATGCTTAGCCTTTAGTCTTAATCTGGTATGAATTTGTTGAGAATGTGGTGTGAAATTTATGAAATCTATTGGTTGCAATCTAACTATGTTTTACCCTAACATGTACCCTATTTTGTAAGGAACAAAGGTTAGAAAATTAAGTTAAATTTGTAGGTTTTTAAAAATAAAATGGATGCCACAAATCTTCAACATTTTAAGGACTAATTCTACTAAACAAATTGGCCTTTTATGCAGAATTTTACTGGTTTTTCAAGTGTAGAACTTTGCTGCATCAAAGTGGAGTCTTTAGTGTTTAATAAGGCCTTCTCAATTGACTTTATTCTTCCAAAATAAGTCATTTTATCTGCATATTTCTCTATTAACCTTGTTGCTTGAAGTGCTAAAAAGGGGAGAAGTGTAATGGAATTTATGGAGAAGTATAATGGAATTGCTCTGACAATTTCTAAGTTTTGAAACAAAAGTAAGTGAAGTTTAAAAAGTGAGAAGATTGAATGACTCAACCTCATTGCCTAACTAGAAGATGTTAGAAGAGTGGTGTTTGGCTCATCAAAACCAAAAAGGGGGAGATTATTGGAACTATAGGCCTTGGAAAGCATGAAGTATCCTTTTTGATGTTTTGGTTTTGAGTTTTACTTCTTAGTTTTTCTCTAATCAATTTAAGGGTACCAAATACGTTTGATAGGTGTGGTACTTGTATTGTGTGTTTAGATACGCATGAGAATGTGTTTTGGGAGTTTAAAAATAAATTGCATAGGTTGGGAAGTGCTGAAAAATCTTCAAAAATGAAAGTTCTAGTAAGGTACCTTATTATGGTAATTGGTTACCCTTTGAGAAATTTTGAGTATTGAGATTACTGCTCTCGGGAGTAATCGATTACCTGAAAATAGTAATTGATTATTCCAAAGGCCATGCATTATGAATCAGTTTTGAGCAGGATATTAGGTAATCAAGTAGGTAATTGATTACCCTGCTTCAATACTCAAATAAATTTCAAAACTGATTTTAACAACTTTCGAAGGGTCCATTAAATGATTGCTACTCTTAACTGTTTTACCCAAATTCTCTCCAAGAACTATACCCATTTTTATGGTTTGGAGGTACAAGAAATTCAAGATTCAAGGAAGAGACTACATTGAGATTTGATCTATCTTCCTGGGTATTCATCACTATAGGTGATATTGTTCTATACCCTCTTAAGTGTTTTTGCACAATCTTTGACAATCTCTTGAGGTGCTCTTAAGTTTGTTTTGAAATCTTGCAACAGGGTGTTGTGAGTGACGGGGTGTCACGGTGTAGCAAACTCTTGTGGGGTACTAGAGGAAGCCTCTTCTTGTGTGGTTTGAATCTTTTCGAGTTTAAAATTTGTATGTGTGGTATGCATATACTGAGATTTTACTGGAAAACATATTAGTGGAAGGCTAAGTCTAAAAACTGGATGTAGGCCAGGTTGACTGAACTAATATAAATCACTTGCAAATTCTCTCTTCCCTATATTTTCTAGTTCTGATTTTTATTGAGATCTTGGATAATCTTTTCGCAGGTTTTTGTATGTGAACGAATTTGTTGTTGTTTTCTTGCAGCAGGTTTCACTTTACAATACTTTTATTTTGATATTGGGTTTGGATAATTGTAACAAAAAGTGTGAGTTTCAAAGTTTGATTCAATTCTTTCTCTACTCTTTCTTTTTGAGTTTGATAAACTTGTTTCAGCAATTCATATTGTATTTTCACCAATTTCAATAGTAAATCATTATTGAAGGAATTTCCATACATAAGGTTTATTGTCAATTACATTAAAAGGGTTGAATCTTGACTTTGTTTCATTCTTCTTCTTGAAAACTGATTTTTGGAAAATTACAAGGTAGATTTTGAAAATTTCATTTAAGAAGAACTTTTGAAAACTCTTATATTGATTTGAATAGAAATGTTTAAAAATATGTTGGTGAATATATTCAACCCGTCTTCTAGCCAGAGGATGCCTGGTTGGGGCTGCTGGTTTTGTTGAAACTCGAGCCTAAGGTGAGGAGGGTGATGAGCGGTATGGGCAAGGTGGAATAGCCCAAGGCATCCATGGCCATTGCTACTGTCCCATAGGCTACTAATACTGGTGTGTTTGTTGTTTCGAGCCAGACTACCTCTGCTTGCCACCATTGCGGCCACCACTACGACCACCATTGCCGCTCTTACCTCCACCTCGATTACCACCATTGTTTTTACCACTGTTGTTATGATTTTGACCCTTCTTATTACCATGCTATTGCAACTTTAGGGAGTCTTGATGGGAGAGTGGGAGTCGTCAGTATCGTCAGCCACCATGGTGGAACCCACGTCAGTTACAATCTTCTTTGCGAGACTAGCTTCTTCTAAAGTGAGCATAGAGCGAGTTTGATAGAATGGTGGGAGGTGATTGCTTTGGCAAATGAGCATCGAAACTCCATTGTAATCCTTGGTAAGGTTAGCCACCATTTGAAGAGCAAGATGATTATATGAAACCAGTGTGCTGACGTTCTTGAGTTGATCTGACATTGAGTCGTTGATAATATGCAGAGACATTTTGAAAATCCTCCATGTTTGTATGGGAGAATTCTTGCTTAAGAGTGACAACCCAAACATTCTTATTGTCTTGGAATATATCATACAATTTATTCCATGCCTTCATTGTCATTGCATCTGGTTCAAGAATCGTATGCAATAGGTCGTGGGAGATTGTTGCATAGATCCATTTATGAATCGTAGCATCAAGGGTTGACCACAACTCCTTTTCAGCATCAGTGTTTGGCATCATCTCCTTGCCTGGCTCCGATGGAATGATATGGTGAATCACCTTGTGGGAATGTGTGTGAATCTTAAACAGTTCTGCCCACGTTGCATATTGGACGTTTTGCATCTCTGGGTGATGGAGATATGATTCTTGATGTTTGATACAACAAGAGTTGGATGGAATTTGTTGGAGTCAATCATGGTAATTGGTGCAAGAAATACACAAGGGAGAGGAGAAGAAAAAAAATAAAGGCAAAAGAAAGCCTAGGAAAGTGACAGAAGTGGGAAAGGATTTCAATCCCTTAGCTCTAATACCATAAAGGAAGATAATTATGTGACTATTTCATTAACAACTTTGTGGTTATATACCACATTACATTAAAGATAATAATCTAAAATCAAGAAAAGATAATAGACTAAAATCAAAGAAAGATAATAAGCTAAAATCAAAGAAAGATAGTAGGTTGAAGTTAAGGAGATTACTTATAATATGAAACTACTGTTAAAAAATAATAGATATCCTAGACTATATCTATGGTAACTAATTTATTAACCTAAATACTATATTATGGCTAAGTACATAATATCATATATTCTATCAAAGAAGTTGGTAAGCCTTCTTCATAGAAAACAATTGCTCACAGGACCTAAAGTAGGCTATTTCTACCAGAACTTGATTGGTTGAAGTTAATTTTTTAGCTGTCCAATTTGCTCAAAATGCATCATGTTCAACAAAATCGAGTGTCCAAAGATGTATCAATCTCTAATGTGGAGATTATTAACATTGTCAACCATATTAAGAAAAAAAAAACAACTAAAACCTAGCAAACAAGATGGAAATTGGAAGGAAAAAAGAAGAAGTGAAGCAAATACAAACCAAAGAGTCTAGGATTCAATTAAAAGCCCAAAGATTAAACATGAATGAAAGTCATTTCGATCAAAGATTAAGCCATTTAAATCCAACGAAAAATGGAAAGAATCACGAGCAAGAAGCGACTTGCGAGAAGCAAAAACAGCATCGAAGAGAGAGTATGCGTAAAACAGAAAAAGAACATAACCAGTTATAACCATTATCCTAACCAGCTATAACCAATTATAACTATTATCCTAACCTTTTTATTTAGTTAAAATTAAATAAATTAATTAATTATTTTTAAAATACATATAATTGAAATTATTAATTTATTTTAATTAACTGGTTATTATATAACCAGTTAATATTGGTATAATTATTTTTTAAACAAATTGATAACATGAGCAGCCCTATATAAGAGTTATGGCTACGACTCTAATTGACATAACTAACTAACTTGTAAACTTTTTTTCATGTATTACTTATCATTGTATTCATAATTAACTTGTTATAACACCTTGTTCATTATGCACTTAGATGAATTATTTGTCATTCCACGAATTTCATACCCCTTTTCAAAAAGTGTAATTGTTAATCTTCTTGATTTGAGGTAACGTATCATTATTAGATATGTATTTAGCTTAGATAAATAGCACCGAAAAGTAGTCTTATCAACAAATTTTTCACATTGTTTTCACAAGGCATGCATAATTCATATCTCATGTTTTATGAATACCTAATTAGCCATATGGTTAATGTTAGTAAATGGTATTGCATAGGACCATGTGAATTTGTTGAGTATAATCTCATGTCCTTGTATAAGAATCCTTACATATTTTATCTAAGGCATCACACATACTAAAACTTGATGATTGAGAAAGTTTGCATAACAACTAAATCTGCAAAGGGTAGAGTTTGGGCTTTCTAAAAGCATTGATTTAATTTATCAAGGATACAGTAAAATGCATTACAAGTTGCCTTTTTATGGTTAAGTGAGGCTCCTAAATATTTATTAAGACCCTTTGTGCTTGAAAAGTAAGTGTATCATTAATTTGACTTTGTAGCTATTGGTTTATATTCTTAAGGCATAATATGTGTTTTTGCCAAAACTTTTATAGAAAAGTTTAATCAAGTATAAGAACATTTTTTTTCTTAATTTAAGCTTGTTTATTCGAATAAGATAAAATCATTTACAAGGGCTAAATGTTCATGTGCATTTTGTTAAAGATTGATGGTTATGCAAAAGTTGTGTTTTATTGTTAAGTTACTTGAAACTAGGAATAACAAAGAGTTACAGCAGTCACAGGTGGTGATTACTGTTACTCAATCTGAAACAAAATCCGTCATTAATATCCGTTAAAAAACTAGTTGGGTACCTGTTATAAAAAATTCTGCGAGTCTTTTTTAATGCTCACACGTATCCACGGGTATATGTAGATATTTTAAAAAAGCATTTGTTTCAGAGAAAAGATTATTTTTTATAAGAAAATTTATTAAATAAATAATTTATCTATTGGAAAGTCTAGAAATATTTTATACTATTTTCTACAACATTAATATAATATATATATTTAATATAAATAGAATTTTTTTATATTATTGACATTTTTATAATAAATATTTTATTAATTATAAAATTTTCACAGAGAAATAAGATTGATATTGATGAATTTTGACAATTAATATTTTAATTTGATTTATTTTACAAAAATAGTATATTCTTCAACTTAAATATATATTATTTTAGTTTAGTAAGTAGCTGATATAGGTATTGTGAACCCGTACTCGTGCTCCAAGCAAGTAGAAAAATCCTGTAATCATGAGTGATGGATACCCATTTATATTATCTGTGTGATATTTAAATGGATTTTATTTGCAAGCTGTGTTTTTTTGTCATCCTAATAAAAAAAAAATACCCCATATAAAGGATGAATGGATAAGATAAAAACAGTATAGTGTTTTGAAAATTGTACTAGATTGGTTGGTTCAATGATTGAACCAGATATCAGTCTTTTGTCTGATTTGAAAGAACCACAAAATTGGTCATGAATTAAACCATTGTAAAAATGGTTAAATCAACGTTAAACTCACAAAATCAATAAAACCAATTTGGCCAATTAACTGTGTTTTAATATTTTTTTTTTGGATTTTTCTAAATACATCTCCTTTTTTTCTAAGTTAACCCTTTTAATCCCAAAATTAATGAAGAAATGGGTTAAATTAGTAATACGAGTATGTATTTAGCATAAGCCCTTTTTTCATTTTATAATTATCTTCTCAATCAATTTTTTTAAGTGTTATGACATATGACTCATGAATTATGAAATATGTATAATTTATGATAATTTTATGTTTTAATATTATGAATATTGTGATATTTGTTTGTTTGGTATAATTACTACAATGTATTAAACATAAAAATAAAAATATTTTATTGAGACTAGTTTAATCACGGGTTTAACTTAGTTTAACAATGATTGTCATAATTTGTAGAATTTGGAAGTGAAACATAACATTGTAAAAACAAGCCCAATCTTATGCATCAATTTGACTCCACCACATGTTTGGGTTGAATTAAGCCAAATTTTTTTATTTCCTTCCAATGTAATAAATTTCCAATTTAGAGTTCTTAACTAACGAGTTGACCCACTAACTCACAGTGGAGCGGGCCAAATGTTTTTTAACTCATTTGAAGATGAATCATGCTAACTTGACACATTTAATTATGAACATGTGATGAACAAGTATGTGTGAATCGAGTTAACCATTTTGACAGTCCTTGTAGAATATCATAAAAGTAATTTTTAATACATTTCAACCACTCATAAAAAAATGTTAGAAAGACAATGTGAGAGTCTTGTTAAAATTCTCTATAATTTAAATCATAAGTTTATCTATACTAATTATTCAAATATAGTGTCTCAAAAGATTTACATATAATCAATGGTTTGTATCCCATGGGTATGGATATGTTTACACACATACGGAGAGAGGCGTAAATAAAGCATTAAATTATTATAGAAGTAATTTAAAAATATAGTTACTTTATATATACTTTTTATCTATTAGATTATAAAAAAAATGAATAATATTATTTTTATCATTATTTTTAAGCATCTTTATCTATCTTATACACACATCAGCCTGTATAGCCTTTATCGTGGAGACACACACAATGTTGTTAAATATTTGAAAAGAAAATTGTGATTGAACAATGATATCTAGCCTAAACATAATCATTTCCCAAAAAAAAAAAAAATACATATAGTTTAAAAAGTCTAAGTCATAGATACTATTAAGAAAGAAAATTCCCCTTTTATGTCCTCTTTCAAAATACTTATTCTACTTTTATACCCATTTGAAAATTAAAAAATAAAATACTTTGTGAAAGGAAGGATACAAACCAACAACCTCTTTCTCCTTAAATGTAAATTTTATTACTAGATCAACCTTATAAAAAAAGTTTTTTAAAATATTTATATCCAACATCATAATTATTATACTATCAATAATCTATAATCTATAATATATATGTATGTGTGCATATATATATATATATATATATATATATATATATATATTATCTACACTATCAATAAAGTGAATTCCTTTTGATATTCATTTTTTAAAATACCTATTCAGCCTTTATACTTATTTGAAAATTAAAAAATGAACTATTTTGTCAAAGAGGGGATACGCACCCAAAACCTGTATCTCTCTAAACGTAAATTTTGCCATTAGACCAACCATATAACCTTAAGAAAAAGATTATTTTGAAACCTTTATATCTAGTACCCATAATTGTTCTATATATTATAATATATAATGAAAATAAGATGTTTTGGTTTCCATATTTTATGACTTTTTTACTTTTTCTAAACATTTTATGACTTCTCTCGCATTAATAAATACACACTTTCGCAAGTTTTACTTACCACAAATTAACTTTTCTTAAACATCCTTAATATATGTATACCTTCAATAATAAATATTTTTAATAGAAATTTGAATACACATGCACGACAATATGGTTAATTTTATTCAAACTCTCTTCTCTCTCTATTTTTTCAAATTCATTGCAAATCTTACAAATTCATTGATGATTTGACATGTTTCTATCGTGTTAATATAAACAAAAAAATACTAAATTAAAATTATTATAAACAAAATCACATGGTGAACTATTTATATTGTATCATGTTATTAAAAAACATAAATTAAAACTCTAAAATTGTTATACATATAAAATAGAAATTTAAATGCACAGGCATGATAATATCTATGTTTTCCCTAGTATCGATAATGACACTCAAATTCATGTTCCTATAGAATGTAAGAGCTCCACTCAAATTAACTAGACCAATAGTTTAATAGAAGTTAGAGTTTAAGTCTAGATAATGTTGAGAAAAGATACACTACTGATTAATTTTTTTTCTTACTTGAACATTCACCAATTTATTTTTCTTATTGGATATTTTTATAAAAATAGTAAATTGTTTTAAAAATTTTTATTTGTGTTACTCAACTCTTCAAAATTAAATACTTTTGAAAAAATACATTATTAATGATTTAAAAATATAAAAATTCACGTTATTAATAATTATGTTGATGTAATTAATCCTTTTTTTAAATAAAAGTAACATTCAAGTAAAAAGTATAAAAAATAATTTATTTATTTATTTATTTATCGTCTTTCCTTTTCGTTGGTTCTTTACTTTTTCGCCTAGAGTGGTGATACATATGCCATTGCACAATAACACTTGTTGTTATACACTTGCCTATCTAGCATTTTTAATATATTTTATTTAAATAATTGAAAATTAAAAAAATTAAAAATGAAAATTAAATTAAAGAAAAACTTGAAGGGAAACATTTGAACCCTTTCACACAAACAATCTTCCCCTTCCTCTTTTCCTCTTCTGTCATAGCTCTTGAGTGAAATTCCTTCCTTCATCCTCTCCCCTTCCATCATGATCAAGTCTTCCCTCTTCCTCATCTATCCTGTCTAGTGCCTCTTTGTTTCTCAACATCGTTCATTTTTTTCACTATCATGATGAGACTCCCTTCCTCTATTTCACCATCATCATGAGACATTATTGGAAGCAAGATTAATTTTGACAAAAAACTCTTGTGAAAGCAAGTAGGTATGTTAATTTATTTTATCCTGACTATTATATTTCCCTCTCTTTTATTCATGATTTTGATTTATTTTATCTTGATAAAACTCTTATTTGGTTATACACATATTATAAGTATGTATTATCTCCCTCATGGTTTAGGGTTTTTTTCTTCCATTACTATGTTAAATGTGAGTATAAAACATATGAATATTGGGTGTTTGATAAAATGCCTAAACAAAATATCTTTTTTTCTTTATATTGTGTTTGGATGATACATTTTAAGATTTTAAGGAATTTGAAATGCTATCAATTTGAATTGGTATGATTTGAATTTGTATCATTTTATAAATGTTTTGTTTGGATAAATCAATTGAAATTTCTTAAATTTCAAATTTCTTGTTTGAATAAGGCAATTCAATTTCCATATTAATAAAATCAATTCAATTTCCTTAATTTCAATTTTTTAATTTGGATAAGGCAAATCAATTCTTAAATTTATTAAATTTCAATTTTCATATTAATAAAATATGTCTATTATAATTTTATATATATATATATATATATATATATATTTATAAATGAAATTTTATTTTTTTATTTTCTTTTGCAAAAATCTCACATTATAGTACTACGACTTTTGTCCTGCACAAAGACCTTTTTTGTATTTTTTTATTAACAATTTATATTTTAATAATAAATTTTACCAAAAATAAATATTAAATTATTTAATATTTAATAATTTAAAAATAACTATAAAATATAAATATTTAATAATTTTTTTCCTTCTACACAATTTTTTAATCAAATAAAGAATATTTCATTTTCTTGCAAATGCTAGTTTAATAAAATTAAACATGCCGATCAATAGAATTTTAATTATCAAAATATTTGTTTTGTTGCGAAGTAAATAACATAATATAAAAACCTATAAATAATGATTAACATCTTCATGGCTATCCTACAAGCTATTTTCAAGGAGGTCTGTATTGCAAGATAATCTTAAGTAGTAATAATCTAAAATGCCAACTCCACATTTTAAACCATATTTATTTTAGTTATGGGAGATTGTTTACTAGCAAATATCAATTTGAAAAACTAAGGTCTCGTTCGGGGTAGTTCTGAGTTTCTGCTTTTTGGTTTTGAAATGTATTTTGAAAACAAAAACCTGTTTGGCAAAAATGGTTCTGTTTTGGTTTTTTACTCATTTTCGAAACAGTTTTCATTCAATTTTAAAAATAATAAAATTTGGTTTTTAGATTTCTATTTTTGTTTTTATTTAAGCTCATTACTTGACGTCACTTGTCACCATTGTCTGTCACCTCTGACTAGCGGTCACTGGCCTCTACCTTTGATCAGAAGTCACCGACTGCCACTTTGTCTGACGGTCATTGACCGCCACTTTCGACCAACTATCACCAGCCCCCACCTCCGATCAACCGTCATTGGTCATTACCTCCGATCAACGGTCACCGATTGCCACCTCCAACTGGTGGTCACCGGCTGCCACCTTCGACCGACGATCACTGGCTGCCACCTCTGACCAGTAGTCACTGACCGCTACGTTTGACCAACGATCACCAACTACCACCCCTGATCACCGGTAACCCAACCGCTACCTCTGACCACCCGTCACCAACCACCATCTTCGATTGCCAGTCACCGACCACCACTTTTGATCACCAATAACCGACCATCACCTTCAATGACTGTCTCGATCACTACTTTCAACTAGTGTTTTGGTTAAGATTTAAAAACAATGTTTTAAATTTGGACACAGACAATGTTGTTTTTAGAATTTTGAAAACTTAATCAAAACTAGTTTTTATTTTTAAAAATTTCAAAACTAGAAACGAAGAACCATCCCGAACGGGGGCTAAATTAGTCAACCCTTTTAGAGGAAAGTATGTCAAATTTGTTGCTTCCACAATTCTATCTAAGAACATCAAGGATAAATATATAATAGGTAACAAGTTCACAAATTCAAATTAAGACATAATATTTTTCAACTAAAATTCAAATCCCAAAAAAAAATCCTATAATAAAATTCAGAGAACTATCATATAGTTACTCATATAATTCTCCATGTGCAGCCGCTCATAGAATGTGGAATCATGGGCATTAGTTATCAATTTTGGAATGAAACTGACCCTGTTATTGTAGCATTAATTATGAAGCCTCCAAGCAAGAATGCCTTGATAATCACCCCCATTAAATTCAATTTAGCTCTCAAAACTTCAATGCACTTTATATTAATCCAATTCCCTACCGCATAAACATGTTGCACATGATAATTCCTACATTTTCTATAGGAAGTTATCAAGATGGATATTATTTATAAATCATAATACATAATCTAGGATCTCAATCACAATTATAAACATTCAAGCATGGGTACTTGTAGAGTCAATTATTTACAACATGCCAACAAATAATCAAGTTTATTTTTTTGTATAGTGTCTTAGGTACATATAGATACAACTCAACAAAATGCAACACAATATGTAGTTAAAGAGGAATAAATGTTGCAAAAGGTTAAAAAAAGACATATTACTATGTTTGGAATCCTAATAATTTATTGTGTATTGGCAAAATCCTAATCGCACTAGATTTTGCAAAAAACTATAAAAGTCTCCCCTAATGTAATATAGGGTTGAACTAAGATTGAATCACAAGGAGAAATACATCAAACAAAGATAACTTCTATCTCTGTGCTAGTTCTAATATCCTTTTTTTTTTTACAAATTAGCAAGGGGGGGTTTATATTTAGAAAATTTTGCAAGAAAGAAAACTGGATTTTCGTAGTAAACATGAACAAAAGTGCAGGAAATTAAAATTCACAGGAAAACTGAAATTTGCAAAATAAGTAAATTACAGAAACTGAGAGAAATAAATTGTAGAAACTGAAAATAAGGAAAGCAAAGATTTCAGAATTTAAACAAGAACAAAAAATGGCAGAATTGAAATAAGAACAAGAATAAGAATTTAGAATTTGCTTCTACACCTAGCCCTTCATGCAACCAATCGATTACAAGAACCTGCTAATTCTTGATCAAGAATCATGCATAAGGAAATGAAGAGTCAAGGGAAGAATACAAACTCAGATCCAATTAAGAACCAGAATTGTAAGCTGGAATTGGAAACTGAAAAATGAAACTGCAATAGAACTCTCAAAGATAAAAAATTTTCTAAAACTTTACAAAATTCGAAAACTTCTAAGAGTGTATGGTCCCTCAACCCCTGTTGGGTTTTTACTCACATGAATAATGGGACAAGCATTGGGCCAATGGGCCTAAACCTAATTTACATAAAAAAAATCCTAATACAATAAACTATAGTTTTCTACCCGAACTTATAAAAATCCTCAAAAATATCTCCAGACTCCAAAATCCATGCTCCAGATATCCAAATTGAAGCCCGGGAAGTAAGTAATCCAATACAAAAAGAATCAGCCAAAAATAATATCTACAGAAAAAGTTATGGCTAAAACATTAGATAGTGTCAGGACAGAAATAATGCAGATTTTAAAAAAATGCAACTTATAGCTATGTTTTATTCAAATTATTATTTTATGAAGAAAAACATAAATGTATGTTAAATTCATGAAATAAATAAGAAATAACACCTTATAAGATATATCAAGAGTATAAATATGAACATATAATATAAACCATCATATATTTCTTTCTTATTCATAAATTAGAGTCAAGAGCTACCACAAGATTGTTGGAACCAAACGAACTACATTGGAATTTTGTGAATTTTGGTTTTGCTTTTTTCTCTTTGTTTTTGCTCTTAAATCAATTTTATTGTACCAAAGACATTTATAGGTGTGGTACTTGTATTGTGTGTTTTATATAGGCTTAAGAATGTGTTTGAGATGGTTTTGGATAGATCTCATAGGGTGGTTGTGCTGGAAAAACTTCAAAAATGGATTTTTAGGTAAGGTAATCGATTACCTAAAAATGGTAATCGATTACCCTGCGAGAATTTTTAGAACTGGAATTTATGCTCTCTGTGATAATCGATTACCTGATTTCAGTAATCGATTACTCTCGAGAACTAACACTTTGGACCAGTTTTGTGCATGATATCAGGTAATCAAGTAGGTATAGATTACCTTGCATCAAAACTGATATAAAAGTATGTTGAAAACAGATTTTACAAATTTTGATCAATCCAATCAAGTGCTTGTTTCTCTTGTATGATTTCTCAGAATTCTCTCCAAGATTCAAACCCATTTTTTATGGTTTGAAGGTGCTTCATTTTCAAGATTCAAGGAAGAGACTCTATCGAGTTTTAATCTTTTAGTTTGGGTATTCTTTACTTCAGTGATATTGTTCCATACCTTTATTTTGTGTCTTTGCACAAGGTTAACAATCTCTTGGGGTGTTCTTGAGATTGTTAGGAAATCTTGTAGCGGGGTGTTGCAAGTGAGGCTTTGTGAGTCACAGTGTAGCAAACTCTTGTGGGGAGCAAGAGGAAGCCTCTTCTTTTGTGGTTTAAATCTTTCCGGCATTAAAATCTATGTGTGGTGTGCATGTATTGAGATTTTAGTTGAAAACAGATTAGCGGAAGGCTAAGTCTGTAAACTGGATATAGGTCAGTTAAACCGAACCAATATAAATCACTGTGCAAATTATCTTTTCCTTATACTTTTTAATTCAGTCTTTATTGAATTCTTGGAGCACTAACAACTGAGTTTTTGTAGGTATTTAATTCATTAAGTTTTCTTACTATAGATCAAATTCTTTACATTCATTCAATTGTTATTAAATTTGGGTTTTGACCCATATTTTGTGGTTTAATTTTTTATTCTTTTTACCCTTTTCTTTTGATTATGAATAACTTGAAATAGAATGCTTGCTTAGTTTCTCTTCTATTTTATTTGAAATCATTATTGGAGTAATTGAATTGATTGGTGATTTGCCTTAATGGTTGAATTCTTGAAAACCTATTTTTGTAAAAGAAGGTAGATGTTGAAAATTTCTAAAAGGGGATGTTTTTGAAAATACTTTAATTCTGTTGAATAGAAAAATTTTGAAAAATAATTTGGTGAATCTATTCAAACCCCTTCTAGATTCCCTCGTAGGATCAACAAAGATGTAAATCCAAAATTTTCTCATGCAAAAATTTCCAAAAATTCACCAAACTGATAATAACAACATACTAATAAAAAAAAATCCTTATAAACTCAGAACAAACAGTAACGAGTTGGAGTTCAAAGATGGGCTAGGTCAGACTGAAATTTCAGATATCTTTATTTTGGTGGGTCAAGCTTGCTTGACCCGTTTATTCTATAACTTGCGATGGGCCAGCCTGTGTGGGCTGGACTGACCTGTTTTGACACCTCTACTAAAAGGGGCATAGGATAAAAAAAGGCACTATTAAAAGCGTTTATACACATGAAATTTCATCAAGCACCTAAGCGACTTTATTTTTCGTGTTTAGTATCCAAACTGCAAAAACTAACCAAACAAGAAACCACAACAATATTCAAATACAATGACCTTCATTCACAAAAGAGAATTTCATCAAACTTTATTATTCATGTTGGGCATAAAAAGTGAATAAACTAAAAAACCTTAATGTAAAGCGTAATATGTAGGAGAAAATGAGAAAGAAAAAGAAATTTCTCCTTTGTGAGTGAAAAAAAGGTGAACCTTGATTATGATAAACACAAAATATCCTACCAAATGAGTGGCTAAGGAGAAGAGTGAAGATCTTCAATAAAAATGATGGTGAAGGAAGAGAATGAACCACCCAACATTGGTGCAAGAGAAGAGAAGCTACCAGGTGAGAAGAAGCGAACAAACAGAGAGGAAGTGAGAACACATAAAAGGAAGTTAGTGTGAAGTAAGAAAAAGAAGGCTAGCGGAAGAGAACATGTGAAAAAAAAATGTTAAAGAATAGATAAGAGAACATGTAAAAGAGAAAGGTGTATTTTTTTATTTATTTATTATTTTACTCATTTTCAAATTTCATTTTAGTGCTATTTTAATTTCTTATTAAAAATAAAATATATTATAACTACCATCTCACATGATGGCTAACATGTGTTTGTCATTATATGGTGTATGTATATAATTTTTCTTTCACCTAACAATTAGACACACACAACACAAACAAAAATGGTTATTTATTTATTTATTTCTTGAGCCGATGTTATAACTATGGTGTTTCGTTCCTACGAGAGAACGATATCTTATCTTATATTCTCATGAAGATGAGATTCATATAATAAATCTACTACTACATATAATTAATCAGTAATAATGACCTACTGCTAATGTATGCAATGAAAGTGAAACAACGATGAAGGGGAAATGCATGGTGATAAGTGATAACAGTGCAAGGTGAGAGTTCTCTCTTCTTTAGCCACCATCGTTTTGGCATTCATTATTTTTTTTTTTTCCCCTTCCAACGCTCATTTCCTCGTCTCTGAAAATAGAGCAGGGGACGTGGAGTGGGTGCAACCAGATTTGAGTAAGCTTGTATTCCCGCATTTCTCCTTACTCATTACTTCCTTTCAACTTATTGCTTTTTGGATTACATATCTTTCATTGTCATTCTAACATCACTGTCAAACCCACAATTTTGAATACCACTTTGTTAGTCTAATTATCATTTTCTCTTTCTAATTATCATTTTCTCATTCTAACATCCACAGGCTCACTCTAGTTATATGTTTCATTGCTAATTCAAAATATTATACATTTTCAAATTTAAATTTTGTTTCTCTTTTTTATAAGACATCCTTTAAAATTCTTCTTGCATTTTTTACCAAATTTTTCTTAATTAAATTTTTATCTTGTTATTAGTACATGCAATTTCTATGATTATTTGACCTTGAGTGAAATTTCTTCTGTTAATCATATTTTTCTTTCCATAAATTTATAATTTTTCTATCTACAATTTTCTAAGTTGAGACTTTAGCTAAGAGATATGAATCTAGTTTCACTCATACAAAATTAATATTGATATTTGATTATCACAAATTAGCAAGAGTGAGATTATGAATTACAATAATTCTAAGAGTAATTTTATAAAAATAAATTATTAATAAATTTAATTACTAACTTTCTTTATTTGAAGTAGTTTTTTTATAATTCAAACAACATTATTAAAAACCAAACGAAAGAAGAAAATGTACCTTCCTTAAGCACGAAAAGAAAACAGACAAAAGGAACAAAGAACTGACACAATCACTCAACATAACAAGTTCATAACACATTCAACATGAGAATGTGAGGTGAGTTTAGATGTGGGCCACCACTTCCACAAATTCAATTGTATAACACAAACAATTTTTTGTATATCAACAACTTATGCTTTAATGATTCACGACCTTAGTTTATACATCATAGAGATCCTTTACTAGTTGTAATGTGTGTACTAGACGTATGGTGAGACATTACAATTAAAAAAAAAAGAGGTGCAAACATGTTTTCTCTGCTTCACCACACAATTTGCATAATTCATCCCTTTACTATATTATTTGTATTCCCAACAAATTGCTTCTAGTTGGTAACTTATCTACATTCAATTGTCACACCAAAAGTTGTACTTTTGATGCAATCCAGTTGCCTACAACAATTTGAAGAAAGGATATGGTTGTTATTATGAGTCTCCTGTCAATACCCTATAAACAGAGCATACTGAATATTAAATAGAAACTTCCATATCCCACACCCACTTATTAGGCACTCCTTCTCACATCTCAATTCCATCGAGACTCTTTATTAGTCCCTCCTCAAAGCAAATAATTGTTGTCTCCATGTCTACTTCCACCTCAATCCTAAACCTTTTATTTCTTTAACTGATACATTCTCAATTACTGCTAAGCTATACTACCATGATAACCCTCACTTATGATGAAGATAATCCTTCCCGTCACCCTCTAAGTTTATGATAATCAATGACAAGGACCACTTGTTTCAAATAAATGTTATAACTTATACTTCTTTTCTTATATTTTTATTTGCTACTTAGTTAAAACTATCAAGTTACAAATTGATAAAGTATCTTTTGATAATTGAGAACGTGGTTAATAGAAGTATCATGCCATCAATTATATATATAATTTAAAAGTGCTAAATAAGCATCCACATAGTTTTCATGACATGTGTCTTTTTAAAAAAATAAAATAAAATTTAGATACCAAATTAAAAATAAAAATAAATGTTAGATGCGTAAACTTAGATAATTTTATACCATAGGTATAAAAAATTTATTTAAGTTTAGAAAAAAAGTTAATTATTAGTGTCTGATGCATGCTCCCTAAATAAGGGCCCTATTACTAGGGTTATGACTAGAAGAATAGAAGAAGACATAACTAGAGTAGATAAAGGAAGACCTTACCTCCATATGACCATCAAGTTGTGCAAGCCATGACTTATTTTAGTTTTTTACTTAATGAAACCTAGGATTTTATTTTGGGACATGTATCAGTCCATTTAATTTTCTAGGAGGCATCTTAGTAATAAAAACGGGTAAGATTAACTTTTGGGCCTTTATTGAGGAAATAAGGGGATAGTTTGATAACTACACCCCTCTTTTCCTAAATAAAATCTCAAACTAATAAGGTGTAATCTTGGCCCTTTGATGAGGTAGCTTGGGAGCCAATTCTCATATAAAGGAAGGGATTGATTGGATTTTGGGCTTCAATCCTTCTCCCTTCGATGATTCTTTTAATTCTAGTCATTTCTTTCTTTCATAGAGGTTAGTTCCCTCTATAAAAAGGTGTTCCTTCACATTCTTGTATTTTTTGACACTTTGTTGAATGAAGAAACCTTAAGTTGACCGAAATTATTCCTTAGTATCCACCCTTTCTCTCTTGAGAAATTCCTTAGGTTTTTATTAAAGGTTTTATTTCTTGTGACAAACTTCTCCCTCTTAGGCTTATCTTACCCTCTTAAGTGGTGCCTAAACACCCAATTTCTTATCTCTCTACAATCCATTTTACCAAAGAAAAAAATCTTTAGAAAAAAAAAAATCAAGAAAGACATGCATCAGTATCATTCCATTACCCACTATTTTAATACTTAAACATGTTTTGTATTCTTAATATATTAACATATTTTGTATCTATAATTTTTTTGTTTTGTCTTTTAAGTACCTAATATTAATAAATTTTGCTTCAGGGTTTTAAAAGGTTGTTTAAAATACTTTTTAAAATTTTTTTGATCCTGATAAAAATGGAAGACAAATTATCAAGATATTTATAAAATTCAGTGCTCAACGGATTGACTTTTTAAAATAATCTAAAACGCTATCTAAAAAAAATAAACATATTGAAAATCTAACCTAAAACAAAAGTTTTATTCTTCAACGTAATCGTTAAAAAAATAGAGATTTCATTTAATCCTTTAATTATTTAAAAATTAATAATTTAGTGAAAATACTTTCAAAATAAAGTGATCTATAATTTTTTGGTATCTACAAAATAAAATTATTTTGATTTTTTATTTATTTTTTTATATTTTATTTTGGTATTAAAAAAATTATATTTTCAAAAATGGCATGAGCTCAATGATTTTAGATAATTCCATTAGAAATATCTTCCATTAACGTAAAACACTTAATAATGGTATGAATTTTAAACATTAAAAAATATTATATATTAAAATAAAAAATTAAAAGTTTAGATATCAGAATTAAAACGTGCAAAGATATTTAAAACTAAATAAAATTGAAAATTTAAACGACGTAGGTTTGAAACTAACGTAGCGTATCATCAATTTGGACTTTGGAGAGCAATTGTAACCTGGAGCTGAGTTGCAGGGCTGCAGCTACAGAATAGTTGGAGAGAGTGATCAATTAATGGTTTCGATGCCTTCCATTCGCATCGTGAGCAAAATTTTATATTCAGGCGCAAACCAAAAGTTGAAGTACCGAACAATCTCCTCTACGGCACGGTTGCAGGGTTCATGGATGCAGAAGGTGAAAAATGTGATAACTGGCCAAAAGAACACGCCTCAGCCTCAGCCCTCCGACTCCTTCACCCTGCTCCGTCAGTTCCTTTTTATTCCCTCTCTCACATCGCTTGCTCATTTAATCTATTAACAATTGCATTTCTCACAGGTTTTGCCGATGAAATGAAGAATGCAAGAAGGATTGGTAAGTTTAAGGAGTTCATGGTCGGACGAAGCAGCGAAGTCACTTTCTCCACTGCCTTCGAGAAATACGAAGCCATCATTCGATACCTTGCTGCTTTGGACCCCACTGGAGAGGTTTCTACGCTTCACACTCTTTTTCTTTTTTATCAGCTAAATCATGTCTCATTTTCTTTTATCCTCAGAATCTCCAGATCGCTCAAAAGCAAGAAGCAGCTAGACATTGTAATTGCACCTATGTCGATGTGGAGAATGCGCTTGCCAAGTTTACTTGGGCCAAACAAGCACAGAAGAAGATAGAAAAGTTACAACAAGAAGGAAAACCAATGCCAAAAAGCTTTGCTGAAGTAATGCTTCTCATTCTTTTTTATTTACCTTGCCACTTTCTTCATTGGGGAGTTTTATCTTCACATTTGGTGTTTCGCATCAGTAGCATCATTTGGGTCCATTAAGTGAATTACTTGCTTCTTCAATAGGATCCACCATATCCGCTTCCTTGATTTTGGCTTATGTTACTGGCTGTGTATTGTATAGTATTGTTTAGCATCATGCTCCAAATAAAAACAAAGTATCAAGTGTTGATGTCTTTGTCAAAGTGTGTGATATTGTCTTCTCGTTTTTATTGTTGGTATTGATATTTAATTATACTTTCTTTTAAAACTTGCTTGATTTGGATATATATATCTAATGCATACCAAGTCATTGACTTATTTCATGATTGTGATGTATGTGAGTGAGTATATGCAGCAAGATAAGAACTTTACTTTGCAATGTTACATAATTAGTGCCACAGCTTTTCTGGTGGCTTATAGGGCAAAGTTGAATTTGACTTTATATTTTGTGTTCTCTAGGTCCAAAAGCTGGTTGGTTCATCTCCATTGGATCTCGCAAGGTCTAATTTGGCCCAAGCTGGACAAATTAGTCGGAATGCACTCTGTCCATGTGGTTCAAAGAAGAGATATAAAAGGTTATTTTTCTTCCCTTATATTTTTTTCTTGAAAAAAAAAGTGTTAGTCACCACAACGATTCTTGATTATTATTTTTTTTTGTTTTGTGGCATTTCATGTTTGCTAGTTCTTCAATTAAACAAGTGAAATACTACTGAAGTTCTTGTTCATACTTGCTGTAGCTTTTGTTCTTGGCTAAAAGAATGGCTGAAGTATTGAACTTAACAATATGTCTATACATGGGTAAAGTAATTGCTTACAAACTAAGAAGCATGGACATGAGACGAATATGCTGACACGGATAATGTCTAAAATATAAGATATAGGAATACAACTTACATAATATAAATAATTAGATTTTAATGAAATAAAATATGAGTAACATAACAAATTAACTAAAGTGTTAGGGTAAACTATTTAAACCAATTTTCTATGATAACAGGACTAAAAAATAGATCCAACATTATTTTTTTAATAATATTAATGTGTCTATTTATGTTGAGGTGTTGGTTTAGGTATCTAAGACGTATATAAATGTGACTTCAAGTTTCTAAACAAAAAATAATAATTTTTTTATTGGACACCTAATTAGAAGTATCCACATGTGTCGGTGTCTGACACGAGGACACTTCAAACAATAGAGGTGTCTTTGTTTCTTAGAATTACAAAACGCCTTAGTCCTTATCCTTTCCTACGTAGTCAATAGTGTACTAATTTCTAGTATTTGGTTAGATAATAGAGTAGTTTGGTGCCTAATGCGTTTTATTTCTTACATGTCTATCAACTCTAGACTTGTAGTGAAACTAAATTTAGGGTCAGTTTGGGTAATCTTCTTCAGAAACCCTTCTAAGAAAAAATATACAAAGAAAAAAATCGAAACTTTTTTATAAGTTTTTTTTTCCCCCAAATGATGTGAGACTCTTACAAGCTAAATTTTAAGAAGTTCCTTATCTTTTAAAGAAGTTATATAAAAGAGCTTTTATATTTAAGCTAAAATCAACTTGAAATAAGTTCTACATCTTTTTAAAAAGTTCATAGGAGAACTTTTTTGACTTTTTTTTTTGTATTTTTTTTTCTTTTAAAAGTGTTTCTAGAGAAACTTACCCAAATAGACCCTTACCTGATTTCTTTGATGTTTTCCAAAAACTGGATTTAGTGTTTTAATATATCATACTTTGAAAACAATTCTGTATCCAAGGTAAACTCCTTGACATTTCTATTTCTTTTCTCACTCTGTTCTATTGAAATAGTAACCAAATGTTCTGAATTTAATATTTAATATAAGAAGTCCGGAATCACTATGAAAAGATTTTCAAATTTGATTGCCTCATGCTTCTCAATATTTATTTATGAAGGTGCTGCGGAAAGGATTGAAGGAATTCAGAGATTAAATGTTAAACTACTAGTAAGCCTGGTCGGTTATGGAGGTACCCCACATTTCCCAATTGATTACAGTCAAAGCCTGTTCTATTCAGTTCAGATCTAGCTGCCCAATGCTCTAGACTGCAAGCATGCTCACAATAAGCTGATCTAGGATGAGATATTTTACTGAACAATTGCACACTTTTAATTTTATCTTTCTAACTTTTAAGGTGGTCACATGCAGAATCAAACAGAATATTTTGTTTAGTTGAAGAGTAGTTAGTTAGTTCTCTTCTTTCCCTCGGAGCTGCCTAAATAGGCTAGAGAATAAGAGTAGTTACTCGAGTTGCATTAATAGATTTTGATTTAAGACTTGTAAGGTAAAGGTGAAAGGGAGACTATATGGGGAACACATTTCCAGGGTAGCAGTTAACTGAAATGCGTGGCAAAGATGACCTTCCACTCAGTGCTTGTTTGTTGAATAAGCTTCTGTGTCCGCCCCTCAAAAGTAGGTTCGCCAATGGATCGGGAATGCTACTTCTATGTATGTTTGATGGGCGTGTCTTGGAACACACGTCATTTCAGGTTCAATTGCAACCCAAACGTAGCCTCAGCCATGCTTCGAATTTCGAAGTGCTTAAATTAATTAGCAAACTGGAGAAAAAAAGTAGCACATGGTTGCATGGAGTATTTGCTCAAAATGGTTAGAGTTACAAGCAGAGTAGCAGACCTAAGAAAATTACATTTATACCCTTCCAACTTTACAACCGTAAATCCCAAATATATGGAGAAAATAAGAATGGAAGAGCATTTTCTGACTAAAGTTGTTAAACTGTTCAAAAGACTTTTCCCTCTGACAAAAAAGGATTTAAAAATAATGTCTTTCCTGGTTATCTTCATTTTGAAAAGAATAGTGCTTGCTTACCGGCGGAACTTTCACGTTCCACCGTGAAAAAATAATACAATAGCGTGTTTCCTTAGTTCCACACAGTTCAGCGATTTAGTCAATTGATCCATAATGGTTGAATGTTTTAACTTACGGATCAATTGATTCAAAACATACAACTTGTATTTTGGATCTGTCACTGGAAATAATTAAATTTATTGTGTTTCAGATAAAGTTTTATGCAATAGTTAAATTGATTTTAAATCACTTGATTTGGAAATGATTTCTTTTTTAATTCAGATTAGTAGATTAGTTGACTTGGAATGTATAGTGTTTTTTGAATCAAATTGTCCAAAAAATTATATTAGATTTTGTATCAATTAATTTGGATTATATAATTAATGTATTTCTGATCAATTTGTCCATATTAGTAAACAGATTTTAAATCACTTGATCCAGCATAGCTTAATTTTATGAAAGGAAAAACTTGAAAATTCAATATTAAGTTGGAGTCAATAGCAAAAGAGTAAGTCCCAAAAGTAAAGCTCCAATTTAAGTCCAATGTTTTGTTTTAGACCCACTAGTTGACACAATATTTGAGCACTAAAAAAGCACTTACATGCAATTAAGTATTTTTTAATGCTTAAGTGTGTTTTAGGCTGTGGATTTGATTATGGACATCAAATCATGTTTAGTTTTGTGTAAGAGAATAATTAATAATTGATTCAGGTTTAAAATTGATTTTAGGTTGAAGCAACTTAGAGTAATTTGTGCATTAGATAAATAGTTTTATATTAAATGTTACTTTTAGCTTGTTTTTATAATAAAAATATCTAAATATAAATCACATCATCTCAAAATCAATTTTAATTTAATCAAGTATGCAAAATCAACTTATTCAAACAATTGTTATTCACACACTTTCCTAGGATTAATATATTTTTAAAAATCTAAAAACACTGTTGTTAGCTTTTAATTTAAGATTTCATAAATTTTATTCATACCTTACCTACGTTTCCTTTACTTCATTCTCGTTTTTGTCTCCACTTCATTTTTTATTTTTGATAAGTTTATGCAAATTTTTATTCTCTTTGAAATTTTCAGATCAGTTGATATGAAATTGGCTTTTATATTTATCGTATTTGAATCGAATGATCTAAAAATTATTTTAACATATATTTCAGATCAATAGATCCAGAGCTAAAGTTTAATTATTTTTCTAGATCTATTGATTAATACATAAAATATAAATTTTGGATTAAATAATAAAAAAAAATTAATACTCTGGTTCAATTAATCTAAAATCGATCTTCTGATTGAAATATAAGAAAATTTTGGGTAGTTTTCGTTATAAGGATTCGAATAGTAATTGTGAAGTTCTTAAAAGAAATTGTCTTTTTTCGTTAATAGCTTTAGTTTGAGTCCACCTATACCAAGTTTTTTAAATTACTTCCGCGTTTAATGTAGTTTGTCCCCAACTTTCAAGCCTAATTTGTATAAGTTGAAGTAATTTAATTTTTCATTTATCTTGGATTTCTATGAATGTATCTTTTGAATTTTTGTAAGAGAATGTCGTCCTTATATTTTGATTGTCTTTATGTACATTAAGTAAGAAATTTCTTTTGACAACCTCATATTTACTATTAGCGTCTCGCAAAACATAAAACAATTAAGATGTCCTTATATTTCATTTTAAATTCTAAAATTAATCCTTATCCATATAATTTTGGATTGGTTGATCTGGTACACATAAGAAAGTCAATTCTGGATTATTGATTTGAAGAATAAAATAACACACTTCTTAAATCATTTGATTCAAAATTGACTTTTTTATGTATTTCGTATCAATTAATCTGATTAATCGAAAAATCACACAATAGCAAATCACTCGATCCAAAACACATAACAAAGGTCAATTCTAGATCAAGTGATCCAGACAACAAAAATATCACAGTTAAAAAAGTCATTCTAGATCAACTGATCCAAAACCATATGAAGTAAGAAAATGTGTAGCCATGGAAGCCTACTTGTGTGTGCCATGCGCAAAGGGCTTCAAGTGGTTTTATGATTTTGTTGCCGCAAATATTCATGTGGTGGAAGATGTGAAGGAGAGGAGGAAGAGGGAATGGGGAGGGAAAATGTGCTTGATGAGGGCAATTAGACAAGTTTGTAACAAAATGTAAACAAAGCAGCGGAAATAAATTCTCCTATCTGCAAGAATCTATGAGGAGCAAAAACAAAAATATAATAAGATATCAAGTGAGTTTCTAAAAGCAAGGGTAAAAACCACGGGTCGTCCACAACAAAGAAATAACTCCATTATTTTCAATAAAGAGTATAAAAGAGTCTCAATCAAGTGTCAATAACAACATCAATGTCAACACCAACTTCAAACAGTAAAGCAATAAGACTTACAAATAGAGAACAAGAAAGATGAAAACCCCCTAAAACACTACTTCCATATGAATTGAATATCTCCCAACTCAGACCTCTTTTCAATGATCCAAATGGTCTGAATGATGAAACATACATTCCAAACGTGCTGTCCAAAAATCAGTCTGATCCAACGGTGAACGAATCTGTAGTGATGAATTTACGGTTGTAGCTCTGTGTAAAAACATGAATAACTTTCTCTCTTCTTTTCTCTCAAAACAATTGGTATGTTTCACTAACATCTCTCTTTCTCTCTGTTCACTTCTTGTGCCAAAGCACCTTCTCCACTTAGCTTAAATAAGATATCAAGTGATTTTCTCAATTTTGGCCTTTTTTTCCACATAGGAAAGGAGTCCAATGCCTAACAAATCTCCCCTTCATGACTATGTAGAGAGAACCACCAAACCGGCGATCTCACAATAGACTTCAAACTTTTCTCTTGACAGTGCTTTAGCCATCATATCAGCACCATTATCATCAGTATGAACTTTAACCAACTCCAACAACTTGCATCCAAAACATTATGTATCCAATGATACCTTACATTAATAAGTTTTGACTTATAATGAAAAGTTGAATTCTTACTAAGATGGATAACATTCTGATTGTCAACGAGTAATGGATAGTTGTCTTGTACAAAACCAAGCTTCTGCAAGAATTTCTTCAACCATAGGAACTCCTTGCATACTTCAGTAATTACAATGAACTCTACCTCAGTAGTAGACAAAGCCATACACTTTTGCAAGTTAGATTGCCAAGCAACATCTCCCCCTGCAAACTTAATCAAAGAACTCGATGTAGAACTTTTGGAATCAATCTCTCCACCCGTATTTGAGTCTGAGTAGCCATAAAAATAGGCTTATCACCTCCCAAACAAAGCTTCTTATCAATAGTACCATGAAGATACCTCAAAATCCATTTCAAAGCTCTCCAATGCTCTCAACTTGGGTTTGAAAAAAACTTACTGACTATACCAACAACATGAGCAATATCAAGTCTCACACACAACATTGCATAGATCAAACTACCCACTACAGAAGCATAAGGAACTCTTTCCATGTTTAATTTTTCAGCTTCATTTAAAGAGCTATATTTAATACTCAGTTTAAAATGAGTCGCAAGAGGAGTGCTCACAACATTAGCTTTTTCCATCTGGAATCTCCGCAATACCCTTTTAATGTAGTGTTCTTGTGATAGCCACAACTTCTTTTTCTCTCTATCACGGATGATTCTTATACCAAGAATTTGCTTAGCAGCTCCTAAGTCTTTCATGGCAAATGACTCGCCCAATTGCTTCTTCAACCTATCAATAATAGAAACATCTTTCCCAACAATAAGCATGTCATCAACATACAATAACAGAATAATAAAGTCATCATCAGAAAAATTTCTAAAAAAGACTCAATGATAAAAAATAGTCTTCTTGTAGCCCTGCTCACATATAAAAGACTCAAATTTCTTATACCATAACCTCAAAACTTTCTTTAAACCGTATAGACTCTTTCTCAGTCTACACACATAACCTTCCTTGCCTTTAACCTAAAAACCATCAGATTGCTTCGTATAGATCTCTCCCTCCAAATCACCATGAAGGAAAGCAGTTTTCACATCCATTTTCTCTACCTCCAAATCAAGAGTAGTTGCCAAACTCAAAACTGCTCTAATGGATGACATCTTCACCACAGGTGAGAAAATCTCATTAAAATCAACACCCTTTCTCTTTCTAAAGTCTTTCACCACTAACCTAGCTTTATACTTGGGAGACATAAAATTATTCTCATGTTTCACCCTGAATATCCACCTATTTTCTAATGCTCCCTTACCCTTATGCAATCTCACCAAGTCATAAGTGTGATTATCATGCAAGGATTTCATATCATCTTGCATTACATCCAGCCACTGTTGCTTTTCTTCACTCTCTAAAGCCTCTTCAAAATACTCAGGTTCTCTATCATTAGTCAAATTCATATATTCATCATAAGAATACCTGATAGATGGTTGTCTTTGTCTATTAGATCATAGCTCACATTTTTCGAAACCAAATGTTATTTGGAACTTCACTGTTTAGAATAACAGTAGGAGTGAGATTAATAACATGCACCGCTGTGTACAGTGCTCACCCCAAAAAATGCTTAGGTAATGTAGCATCTGAAAGCATACATCTCACTCTCTCAAGCAATGTCCTGTTCATCCTCTCTGCTAAACCATTTAGTTGAGGAGTTTTAGAATGAGTCTTCTCATGTGCAATATCATGCTTTTTGCAATAAACATCAAAGGGTCCACAATACTCACCACCATTGTCAGTACGAATGCGTTTCAGCTTCTTGCTTGACTCTCTTTCAACCAAAGCATGAAATTGTTTAAATTTCTCTAGCACTAGGCATAAACCCATAACTTCCTGGAACAATCATCAATAAAAATAATAGAATAAAGTGCACCACTAAAGGATTTTACCTTAAATGAACCACACACATCAGAATGCACCAATTGCAACAACCCTGACTTGCTTGCAGAAGGATGTTTCTTGAAGGATACTCTAGTTTTCTTCCCAACAATACAATGAGAACATCTCTCCAATTCTACATTTTTTAACCCTTAAAGAACATCCCTTTTAACTAAGTGGTTCAACCCTTTTTCATTGATATGACTAAGCCTTCAGTGCCACAAATATGACTCTATATTTATGACATTCACACTATCTTTAGTAACCAAAGCTTTTGTCTAATACAATTTAGAAATCTTCTCCCCTCTAGCTACAACCAAGTTACCTTTGGTGAGTTTCCACTTTCCAGAAGCAAAGTGATTATCATAGCCACTATCATCAAGCATTTGCACAGAGATCAAATTAAAATAAACATCATGAGCATGTTTGAATCCTCTAAGCAACAACTGCACTCCCATGTTGGTTTGCAGGCAAACAACACCAATGCCAATCACCTTAGACACACTATCATTACCCATCTTCAATACTCCAAAATCACTAGAAGTGTAAGATGTAAAGAACTCCTTCCTTGGTGTAACATGCAGTGTAGCACCACTATCAACAATCCACATGCTCTCCTTTGATACAAGATTAACTAACTCGTTGTCACAAAGATTAACAAGATCACAACAAGTAGCAGTAGCAACATGATTATCATCAAGATGATCCTTCTCTTTCTGCTTACCCTTTTTTATCTTTATTCTCCTTTTTCCACAGAAAAATATTTTTGTATGTGCTTGTATTATGACAATAGTGACACTTCATATTCTTATATCTGGACTTGGACTTACTCCGACTCTTTTCTATACCACCCTTCGGTTCCTTTCTTTGACTTTTTTCTTTGTTTTCAGTGACAAGTATTACAGGCTGAGATGAAGAACCTTATGCCTTCCTTCTCATATCTTCATTAAGAGCACCACTCTTTGCCGCTTGCAAATAAACAACATCATTAGGGGTTGAGTTTGTAATAGAAACCCAAAATGTCTCCCAAGACTCATGTAAAGTATTAAGTAGACATAATCCCAAAACTTCATTATCAAATTTGATACCCATACCAGATAACTGATTTAGGAGCTCTTGAAATTCATTCAAGTGATTTGAAATAGAAGAACTCTCCCTATACTTCAAATTCATAAACAGTTGAATATATACAATTTATTATTCCCTGATTTGGAAGCATACAAGGACTCAATCTTCTCCCATAATGTTCTCACATATGTCTCATTAGCAATGTAATTATAAAAATTGTCTTCTACAAATTTCTGAATAAAACCACATACCTGTTGGTGTTCAAAACCTCACTCTTCTTTAGATATAGAATTCGACTTCTGAGTGGCAAAAACAAGAATATGCATTTTCTTCACAAATAGAAAGTCTTTCATCATGCCCTTCCATAAGTGATAATTAATGCCATTTAAAGCAATCAATTTTGTATTTGCCTCCATCATTCAAGCAAGTCAAATAGTCCATAGACCAAAACCAAAGAGCTTTGATGCCACTCTGATGGGAGCAATTAGACAAGTTTGTAACAAAATGTAAACAAAGTAGTGGAAAAAAATCCCCCTATCTTGCAAGAATCTATAAGGAGCAAAAACAACAATATAATACTAACCAATCACTTCTCTTTTAAAATAAGACACAAAGATTTTAACGAGGAAGACCCCTCAAAGCAAGGGTAAAAACCACAGGTCATCCAAACCAAATAAATGACTCTATTATTATCAATAAAAAGTACAAAAGAGTCTTAATCAAGTGTCAACAACAACATCAATGTCAACACCAACTTCAAATGACAAAGTAATAAGACTTACAAATAGAGAATAAGGAAGATGAAAACCCCAAAAACACTGCTGCAATACAAACTAAATATCTTCCAACTTAGACCTCTTTTCAATGATCCGGACGGTTAGAATGAAGAAACATACATTCCAAACATGCTATCCAAAAATAGCCGATCCAACAGTGAATAAATCTATAGTGGGGAATTTACGGTTGCAGTTCTGTGTAAAACGAGAATAATTTTATCTCTTCTTTTCTCTCAAAACAATGAGTGTGTTTCAGTAACATCTCTCTTGCTTGCTGTCCACTCCTTTTGCCAAAACACCTTCTCCACTTAGCTTAAATAAGATATCAAGTAGACTTCCTAATTTGGACTTTTTCTCCACATAAGAAGGAAGTCAAATACTCAAGGGGGAAGAGGGAGACTAGGTGAAGGGCACTTGTAGCTATGTGTTGGGAAAAAATGAGAGTTATCTTAAAATGTGTAAGATGGTATTTAAAATTTTCAAAAATATTTTAAATCAATGTGTGAATAAAAAATATAGGGTTGCTAATTAAATGAAAATGTCGATTATGTAATGTAATTTTCATTTGGGTTAATAACCTTAACTTTTGCTTGGATTTTCTATGCATGTCTTTTATTTTTTTATTAATTTATTTTGTTGATGATAGAAAATAAAATTGTGAATTTGAATTAGAATAAAAATAATTGTTTTACGTATTTGATAATAGAACTAGAATAAATTGAAGATCCCATTTCACCCGTTTTTCTTTCAATGGATGGAACCTCAGAAATTTTATAGTTGTTATGTACTCCCACTAATTTTATATTATTTAATTGTATTATTCTTAAAATATTTTTCATAATTTTTTATGATATTAAATTTTGATGAAGAATATTTTAAAAATAATTTTATTTTTATTGTAAATTAAAAAATATTTGATAATAACTAATTTTCTAAAGTAGTTAGTTTTGTTTATATAAAAGATTATATATAAGTATTGGATATATATTATTCTTTGTTTTATAGATGTTACAAAGTGGATGAAACAATTGGCATTGACCAGGAATTGAAGGCCAGAAATGAATTTATAATTGCTTGGGGGGGTTTGGAACGAAAAGAATGGACGGACATTTGAGGAATCTGGCAACTATGGATCTCTCTAGGATCAGTCTGCGGGAATTCAAGATAAGTGATGCTGATGACTTGTTGATATGGGCAGGGGATGATGAAGTGATTCGAAACATCAGATGGGAAAGGTGTGAGTCAAGGGAGGAGGCTGTGGGCTTCATAAGGGATGTGTGCATACCACACCCTTGGCGCAGATCAATCTGTCTTGACGATCGTTCTATCGGCTTTGTTTCGGTGTATCCATGGTGTGGTGATGAAATGTGCAAGGCTGACATAGGGTATGCGATTGGAAGCAGCTACTGGGGCCAAGGGATCGCCACCAAAGCCCTCAAGACCGCCGTGCCTCAAGTCTTTACGGACTTTCCCCATTTGCTAAGGTTGCAGGCCTTTGCTGATGTTCACAACAAGGCTTCTCAGAGGGTGTTGGAGAAATCTGGATTCCTTAGAGAGGGTGTCCTCCTAAACTACACTTATCTCAAGGGGGTTCTTAAGGATTTGGTTGTCTACAGTTTTTTGTCAACTGATCAAATTCCTCCTGCTCACTAGTTTTATTCTCATATTATCTGCCCTTGTTTTGCTGCAAATAATGTAAAAATTCACTGTAATACTATTTCTGCAGCTATCTCCTTTGTTTTCTTTAAGGGTATGCTTGTTTCTAGTATCCTTTTATTTACCATGCTGAGTATATACTTTTGGAACCCTAATATATTTTAGGAAAAGCTTAATTGTCATTGCCACCTCCATGTTTATACGCTATGAAAGTATTTCATTATGCAAAACAGAGTTTCACAATCCTGGAGGTGGGTTTGTCTATGCACTTCCCAATTCTTGTTTCATTGGTGGAGTTTTATGTGTTTTTTTATTAATAAAACTTCTTTTACTTATTAACTAATTAAAATTAACATAAAACATATCATATTTTAAAGAAAATTTAATGAGAAGTTTTTCCATAACCCTATGTACAATGTTTATTGTCCATTCATTCTTCTTTCTTGTGACAACAAAGGCAGTCTCTCTCAATTGCTTAATTCCATAAATAGAAGTTATTGACTTTGTTATGTCACCTTTTGACAAAAGCAGATAACAATCCTTTATCAATTGTCTCAACTACAAGTTACTAGTGGAAACAATCTAAAATCCACTACATAACCTTCAATTTGCTGTTGTACAGGGTCCAAATCTACTTAATTTGCACCCATGAGATACAAACTTCAACTTTCCATTATCCTACAAAAATTTACTTTAAATATATTACATTTACAATTTTAGAATAATTAAAAAAAAACAAATGACATTTTGAACTTGCATGTTCATCCCATAATCTATTAGCAACACGATCATCATATAAGATCGACACAGATGTATCCTATGGTCCACCATCATAAATCTCCAATGGAGGTGATGGTATTGCCTCCAGATATTCTTCATGATGATCACCATCATGAAGTTCTTCACCGCTTTAACGTAGTTTATATTGTACCAATGTTATTGGTCTTATTTGTTCTATATCATAACAATTTGTTTTAAGTTTGGAACCACCGCCTCTAGTTTGTACTATGTCTAATTATAAATATTAATGGATGGTTATAAGATTGCTTAGGATAAAAACAGAACAAAATATATATTATGATCATGTATGAATTGGGTGATGGAAATAAAGGGAAACCTTAAATCAATAGATACAAGATTATAGTATGTATAGAGAATTAAATATAAAAAGATAGAGGAAAAAGAATTTGTGTACCTCAGATATACTGAATTGAAGTTCTTGATCTTTAAAAACAAAAACCCTATGAATGATTATTGTAGATATATAAGTTTAATAAGAACTCTTGAGGGTTTTACTACCTACTTTCTAGGGGATTATTCTAGAGAGTGTGTATTGTTGTTGTTGTAATTTGCTTAATGGGATGACAAATTTATAATTCCCCAGGGTAGGCAGAGACCCCTCAAATGGGCTTTTTTTTATGATTGACTCAACCCATCACAGAGTCAATCTTACTATAATCCCATTCAAATAATCATAAAGATATTATAAGATATGATTATCACCAAATCTTAAATTGCCAGATAATGATAAAATATAATTGATTAATACCAATCCACTATTATTTCCAACATTCTCCCACTTGGATGGTATTAATCAATAATACAAAGATAAATCATTAAGCTAGAATGACAATTATAGACAAATCTTATATTAGACAATGAGAAATTTGGGCTACAAAATAATATCCGATAGGGATATATATCATAAATATTTCTCATAAAGTATATAGAATAATGTAGTTCAATAATATGATACTACATGATCTCAAGCATCCAAAAATGCTAAGAGATATGTTACTAAAAAGATATTACTTCACACATATCTCATAAGAAAGTTTTCAGACTCCCACTGATCTAAGACATCAAAACTTAACCAAACCATATGAGTTATAAAACTCCAAAGTTAAGTATTTGATCAGTGAATAAAAAAATATTTAATTAATATAATTTTTTTTTTACTTGAGTCTGAAAAATTATATAGGTGAGAAAGCATAATTTACATGCATCTAATTATTCATCATAGCCCAATAACATATGTAATTACATATAGGCTACATAAATGCTCTATAATATTTGACATTTAACTAATCCGAGTTTCAAAAATGAGTGACTATGTAAGAATATAAAGATAAGTAGGAAATCCATAAATTCCCTACTAAAACCACATAGACACCTAGTTTATATAAAATGATACTCAGATTATTGTGGCTACAAAATGTCAATTGAGCAAACACTTAGATAATTGGTCTAAACAAAAAAATTCATAAGTACTTCAATAGTGCAAAATTGTACTCAATAGGAGTACTATCATAATAAGCACTTTTTTACAAAGTAGAAAATCATACTCGATAGGAGTATTGCATCTACAATATACTTATAGAATTTTGACCAAACAAAATGTGAAATTGTGGGTAAAGAAATGCACAATACTTAATTGCATACCAAAAGAATTAATGTGCAATGCCCAACAAAATGCTCTTAACATCCATTAAAGATGTCTATTAATTTTATGTATCTACAATATAGTTGTTTTCTATTAGAGAAAGATACAATGAATTATGTATCTCAATTAAAATAGGACAAAAATAAATAGTCAAGTCCTATAAAGTATGTCATATCACAATTAAATGTGCACAAGAATATATGACAATACAGATAGATAAGTCTCGAGACATGATACAAAATTATATACTTCTAAAATTTTGATCAATATTAAATTTGGGTAAAAGAGATGCACAATGCATAATTTTATGCCAAAAGGATTAATGTGCAGTACCCAACAGAATGACCTTAACATCAGTTAAAGATGTCTACAAAGATACAATGGATTTTATGTATCTCAATAAAAATAGGACAAAAATAAATAGAGAAGCCCTATAGAATATATCATATCATAATTAAATGTGCACAAGATTATATGACAATAAAAAATATATAAGTTTCGAGAGATAATACAAGATTATATATACTCCCACTAATCCTTAATATACCAAAAAAATATTAGGATTATCATTAGGGTACACTAGTATTAAAAGTTCTAGTGATAGTGGGATGATGACTTTATAAGATAATAATAAAAGTGAATTAAAATTCACTATTATTCTACTTAAGGAATTAGAAAGTAGTAGAATAACAAATGATTAATGAGAGAAGTGGTTAAAATAACAAGAATATGAAACCTACAAATTCATCCATAAGAATAAATAATTCTCACAAATGGTTTCATAATTAACCACATATTAATCAATCTTTACAAAAATATTGACCCCTATGAGGATCTTGAAAAAATAATTACATGAGTGAGAAAATAGATCACTTGATAATTTTACGTAGAATATGAGATCATAAGCAAGTTCTCAAGTAATCATAAACAAAAATCAAGTGCTACAATAAACAATATTTACACACACTTGAGAATAAAACATGATTACACGCAGCGGAAGAATGAGACCTATTCTTACATATATTAAGGATATAATAATAAATAGTCTCTAACTCTCATCACAATTTATAATGGACATAGGTTTATTTATATATCCCAAAATAAAGCCTCTAGCTTTTACAAGAATACCATTAACAATATTATAAAATATGGTATGGAGAAATTAATCTCTTAAAATTTGGGATTCCTATATTGTCCTTACAAGAATTGCATACTAATATTGCAAATCAACAGAGAGCTTGTTATACAAGAAAATATTTTACAAGAGACCAATATAAAATCCTTAATATAGATCCCAACAATGTGATCACAAATAATGTGATAAGAAAAAATAATTTTATCAAGAACATTTGTTTTTGTACATGTATGATTAATTGGACATTTAAAGTAAAAAACCTTATATCACAACAATTTATTTTATAAGATATTAATTAAAATTCTAATATACAAAATCCTTCCACTTGATAAAGAAAAAATAAGTTGACATAACAAAAAAATACCCAGAGGGCTAAATAAAATTCAACTATTTCTTTATCAATATATATATATATATAGAAAATTTTCACCACAAAAAATGCAACATTTTTTTTTGAAGGAAAAAATGTCCAATTAAAGGTTCTAAGTCAATATGGAACAAAAGGAAATGAGAGTGTAAATTTTGGTTCCATATAAATATAACTAAACATGATCAAATGAGGGAAATAAACTGAACATTACAAAAATAAGGAAACATGATGTAATTCTAAAAGTTCAGTTAAAAGAGAATCCCTAAAGAAATTACAATGTACTATAACTTATATCAATAAAATCCTAATACCGATAGGGTATTAAAAAATCATTAACATAAGCCAAGAAAAATACATTGTATAACACCAAATTACATTAATAACAATACACCGATAGAGTATAATTATCATCAATGCAATAAAAAAAATAATTATATCACAAAATTCACATAAATGCATCCAAAATAGTGAAATTATAATTATGTAAATGAAAAAAAAGAAATTATGCATATTGTCCAATAAATTTGCATAATTTTAATCATATATATTATATGACCAACATACAAAATTCACATTATTATACCCATGATAGACAAGTAATAATAATGCAAATTAATAAAGAAAATTATGCTTATAAGAGAAGGACAATTAAGATTGTGCATAATTAATAAAATAACCTAAAATCAATTTATAAATGATAATTCAATATTAAAGAGAGTACAGTATAATTGGAGAATACAAATACTGTAAAGAATTATCACAATGAAAATAGGTCCAAAATTCAAGATTATAATAGTAAAAAAATTTTAATTTAACCTTGAATTAATCAATTTTTTTTTATACTCAAAAATACCAATAATATAAAAATATTAAATAAATATGGTATTTTTGAAAAAATAAGAATATAAAAAATTAGCAACCACATTCAATGCTTCTGAGAATGAATTTAACATACCAATCATCATACACATGATCGTATCAAAATGACAAAGTTCTCCCTTGACCAAATCACAAAAATATGAGTATAAAAATGAGTCCATGCAACCCATTAACACTTTCCAAAGTAAAGTTAACATAAATATATTATGTTGCCAACACAAATGACTCATATCGGTCAAACATAAAAAAAAGGAAAACCATTAAGTAATTTTAAAAACAATTTACCCCATAATTATTTAAAAGAAAACTAAGTTTTAAAGGGGTAGCACTTAAAAAGAAGTTTCAATATATAATTTACCCATGTAAGAGTAAGAGAATGAAACTTTAACATGTTATTTTAACAATAACAAGTAGCGTAAACCCTCATTTTTTTTTTGTGAAAAAGATAATAGTGAACTATACACAAAAAATCTTCAATTCAAATTTAATTTTCTAATAGAAAACAACCATATACACAGAGTCAATCTTACTATAATCCCATTCAAATAATCATAAAATATTATAAAATATGATTATCACCAAATCTTAAATTGCCAGATAATGATAAAATATAATTGATTAATACCAATCCACTATTATTTCCAACATTGGGTGTTTTAGTAAAGCCTTGAGAATCCAAATTATGCATTGTAGACTTCTTCATCACACTCAATTGTTTTCATCTGGATTAGCCTATGGAAACTGATTAACTATAGAAATCAAAAGAAAAATTGAAATCGCCAATTCAAAGAAACAATCCATGATAATGAAATATTAAATTCAGATTGCCATCTCCACCAATTTGGATTGCAACTTTGAATTACACTAAAATGGAAGTTAAGTAACATGTATTTACCAAATAAGAAGCTACTTGGTTTTCCTTTGACGAGGGAGATGGAGAGAGAGTCCGAATTAAGCAATGGAGAAAAATAAAAACGCAAGCATGGAAGTGAACCATACGTAAAGACTATTCAAATCTGGATTGAGAAGAAGAAACAAACACGAGGTGAAAGTTGTCGTCCTTGTAATAGGAAAGAAGGGTGCAATGCAGAGCTATTGTATTTAGAGTTATTAGAGATCTTTACATTTTCAAAATATATGAAGGTGTAGGAAGAAAAATAGGAGGGAGTTCATGAAGAAAATCCCTAAAAATTGACTGTTTTTGTTTTTTTTTACTCATTATTTTCATGTTATGAATGGTTCAACCTCAAATAACATAAAAAATATATTGTAAAAAGAAAGTCTTATGGCAGGAGAATTTCGTCCCAACTGTGAATAATAGTTTGGTTTGATTTTTAAACTAGGACAGCCTCCTCCTATAAAAGACCTATATATCCCAATCAGGTAATGTTGTGAATTTGTTAGCTTGTATTGCAGTTTCTTCTCAACAGATTAAAACAATACTATAAAGTAATCCAGGCTTACAATGACTTGAAGAATAATTGCATGTAACATATAATTAATGTGTCGTGGTTTAGTCAACATAAAGTATACAAATTAAGTCCGTATGAGTTTCTTATAAAAAGTGGTCATGACAATAAGGATGACACTGTCAGCAAACAAGTTAAATACTATGGTGGCAGGACAAGACAGGACGTGGCCAGCCAAGTTAAAAAGAGGTTAATTAATTTATTTATAATTAATTTTTTGTCCTATTTGAATATTTTTAGTTAGGTTTTTCAATTTCCTGTAAAAAAAATATTTATATGAATCTTCTTTTAATTGAATCTTTAAACTTATGTTTGTTTTTTTTAACTAAATCATCTTGTTTAACTACACCGATACATCATAATGTATTATAGACATTTCATTAGTGTATATAATGATACATCCCTCTCTATCTATCTATATATATTTATATAAATATATTATATATAGACAAACACTAATATCAATGTAAGAAAAAAACCTACTTACATTACATGTCATAAATTTGACTTTTTTAATACAATTTCCAACATAAAATTTAATAATTTACGCAGGCAAGACTCATTAATAATGTCAGTGTGATCTCTTAATAATTCTTTTTCATCTAAAATCAAATTATATTATATTATTTACATATTTATTAAAGTTAAATTATACAATCGTTGGTTTTAAAAACAGATTATTGATATTATAATTTAATTACAAGATTATAGACATGTTGAAATTAACTTTTTGGGTACAGAACTATTTGGATTTTTGAAATTCCATAGCCCTGTCACATTATCTAAAATTGAGAATTTTTCTTTTTAAAAATCTGATGAAAATATCATTTTACGTACACTCGTCTAACTTTTACTTTGCAATATTTGACTTAAACAATAATATTAATAATGTTCAAATGTCAAAATTACAATTAGCGATTAAGTTTATCTATTTAAAATTTTGAATGAAAGAACTGTTTTCTTCTCAAAAAGTGGTTTGGAATTTTCTCAATTTTAAACAGACTTGTCACTGTTAACATTTTTAGGAATAAAGAAGGTGATGTCGGGTGATTTAATTTTTTGGACCAATTTTTGAATATTTATTATTTTAAAAAAAATTTATACTATTATTTAATCACATTTACTATTTATAGATAAAATCAACAGACTTATTTTATTTTGTTTAGAAAAGGTAAAAGTTTTATTTAGGAAGTATATAACATCACACAACACGGTGCTTAACATTTATGTAAAAAAAAAATCAATCTCACACAAAGAATATAATCATTACATGATCTAACAAAGTGTCATATAATTTCCCTAAAATTATCTCTTTTTAAAATATACATACAATTTTGGTTGCATCATAACCATTCATAGAAAGAGAAAGAAAACATTTTTTACAAGAACCCCTAACCCACAATCAAGAATTTTGGATTGCCTTTTGCAAAACCTTTATTGCACAAAATTGAGATCCTCTAGACACCAAAGTATTTCATGCAAGTTATGTGAACCATATGATAGCCAGTCAATTTATGCACATTATATTGCACATTATTTACCTTTATTTCTTTTGGCATATGTAAGGTGTTGTTATAGGTGAGAGGTATAGTTTGACAGCAGAATATTTAAGTGTTCAAGCCAGTGATAACAATTCATTTAGATTTTATAGGATGTCTTACATGAAAAAACAAATGTGATGCAAATTCTAGTTTGGTGTGATAAACAAGACATATACCACAATATAGAATGTAAGGTAACGTTTGTTTTAGACGTTTTCTGTTTTTATTTCAGAGAAAATAGAAAATAGTAGTGAAAATATGTTTCGTTACAATTTAGAAAACATTTTTTATGAAAAATTTTCAAAAGACAACTGAAAACAAAAAAAAAAAGTTGTTTTCACTGTTTTCAAAAGTTAACACTATGAAAACTTAATAACAATATTGTAAGTATATATATAAAAAATAAATGTATTCTATACATCTAAATAATTTATAATAGTTTTACTAAAATTGATGAAATTTAACAATATTATTTTTTGAAAATAGAAAATAGCAAGTGAAAACAAATATATTTTCTAAATATTAAAAACCTGAAAATTAAAACAGTTTTCAGAAAATTAAAACAGGGAATGAAAACATAAAACATTTTCTGAAACCAAATACCACCTAAATGTTTCTGTTTGCCAATTATACTTTTGTTGGAATCCTATCGTTAGCTATAAGACCCTTCTACCCCAAAGTACTTTTTTCTTTAATTACAAAATAATATAGAAATTTGTTTATTTTTAAATATTAGACTTTGAGGTAAAATGATTCACATCACATAATATACACTTATTTTCTAGGAGTTATAAGGTTAGTCTGGGGGAAAAGTCCACATGTGGGGAGAGTGGAGGAGGGGGAGGTTGTGGGTCTGAATCTCTCCACTAACAAAAACTAACACATTAACAACTAATATTTATCCTAAAAAAATACACTTATTTTCCAAATTTATATTATAACAAAATGTAACAAATAAGTAAACATGTTAGGCTCTAAAAATTACCTTTACAATATTCTCAATTAATAAAGTTCATAATGAAGTTTTAAACAATTCATATACATAACGAAAAATTATTATGAATCCTTTCTAACCTGATGTCACACTTAATCAAAGCATCACAATGGAAATGATAAGGAAAAGCTGAAGCTTTATCACCTATGATATCATTAAGATCTTGCTCATCTGAAAGTGACGTTCAACCTAAACAAAATGCAACAAGCAACATGGGGTTGAGAATACATCTCACACACGTTAAGGTATATATAGAGAGAATGGGCAGTTAACTAAAACACAACATGTAAACTTTTAAATTCATTTGAGATTATACATCAATGCACATAAATTCATTTCATGCTAATGATGTTCATGCAATGCAAGCTCATGCATGCTTTCTCAAGTACATACTAAAAGTGGTCCTTTTCTACATCAGTAAAATGTAGGTACAACCATCTCACCATAGGTCCACCCAAAGTGAATCCTTTTCTATGTCTGTAACACATAGGTACGACATGCAATGCAATACAACCTAAGAAGACTTGGTCCAAAGCACCACACAATGAACGATCCTTAGAAAACTTCTTTGACTGTCATACTCATCATGTCATCTAGAACATAAATCATAATATCAACAACTAATAATGTCATCACATTTCACCCTCAACTGTAGCTGGGATGACATCTTATCATGCACACCTTGACCATAATCTCAACATAAATCACAATATCAATATCTAATCATGTCATCATACTCTTGGGATGACACCTTGTAAGGAACACCTTGACCATAATCATCAACACACTATACGTCCAGTTGAAATTAACATCAATATCACACAGCGGGACAATTCTCAATTCATGCACCTCAAATAACTTTAAACATTCAATCATTCACCACACTCATAATTATAATATACATCACAATAATCTAATAACGTCATTACAGTCTACCCCTAACAGCAGTTGGGATGAAACCATGTTAGGCACATCTTGATCATCATTATCAACACACCATACGTCCAATTGTAATCAACATTAATATCATATAGTGGGACAAATCCTCAATCCATGCACCTAAAAAAGTTTCAAACATTCAATCATTCACCCCACAAACAATTATAAGATACATCACAATATTTTGCACCAAAACAATCAACACCATTACAACTCACAAACTATCACTTCTTATCTTACTCTTTTATTATATCGTGTGTAATATACATACAATATATATGTAGTTGTACTAATGATATAGGGTGGTACAATTTTTATTAGAAAAATAATACAATTATAAAAAACTTTTATGTTGATGTCTAGAGTTAGTTTTATCATCTACTATTTTTAATCTAATAGTTTGACTTTTACTCCTAATTGTATTCATAACTTGAGTTATATACATCCTTTTTAAGCGATTCCAAATCTATTGGAAAGGTAACATATAAGGCTACAACTTTCATGAATAACATGAAATCTAATTAGGTATTTTAGGTCACCTTACAGGGATTACATGACCTAAACATATGTTTCACGCATTGGATTAGAAACTTAACTTTTAACTCATATAACTTGGTCATTATTAACATTTTTATGTGATTATTGAGCCTAAAATATAGCCCCAAATGTCTATTTTCTAACCCAATGAACATAAATTGGTTTGGTTTAATACAAAGAGAGATATTATAGAAACACCGAGGTATGTTCATACTAAATTTTTCAGATAATAAGTATTCAACTTATTTAAGATTCATAAATTATAACTCCAACTCCAAACCCTCAACCATTTTATTTCTACTACCTTCAATATTTAATTAACATCATAGATTACAATTTTATCAATAATAATCAAGTTCACATCAATAAATCATATAGTTATAGTTTTTCATCATTTAATCAGCAATAGCATCTATAGAGCAAATAGACATATAAATTGAATAAAATACACAAATTTATTGCATGAATATCTAAACCATAACAAATAATAACATCACAAACAATTATAAACATATTTATCCTTCGGTGTGTCTCCCACAACTTTGTGGTACTTTCCACAGCTGATGTGATCTTTGATGATCACGTGCCTAAAGGATCCTTTCTAAGGTCACTTGGAAGGGAAATGGATTTATGGAGAGGAAAGGAATGGGGTGAGGTGCCACAAATAATAGGTTTGATAAACCAAAAGGGAGAGGCCACAAGGGAGGGGTCCCTTGATAACTCTTAGAAGCTCTCACAAAGGAAAAAGGGGGACACTCAGAGGTAAGAACCTCAACCAATATGGTCTCTAGGATTATTCAAGTGTAAAAAATACAAGTGGGGGAGGAACTCCTATTTATAGAGGTAGCTAACCTCTTGAACAAGATAACCTAAAAAAGAAGGGCTAGGATTAAAAGGAGAGATCTAAGGGAGGAGAATTGAGAAACAATTCCCTTCTTAGATCATCAAACTTGGTGCCCAAGTTTCTCAAACCAAGGGCCAAGATTCCTTCTTATTAGCTTAGGGGGTTTATGTAGCAAAAGAGGGGTGTAGATATCAAGGCTACCCCTTATTTCCTTCATAAAGACCCAAAAAGCTAAATCTACCCTCTAAATTCCTAAGACACCTCCTAAAAATAAAAAAATGGACTAAATACATGTCCCAAATTAAATTCTTAATGCTCCTCAAAATTAAAATAAAGGAAAATTACATTTTATTAACTAAAGTCCCTAGCCTAATATCTTCACTCTCCATAGGAGGTGAAGTCTTCCTTTGTCTGCAACGGCTAGGTCTTCTTCAATCCTTCTAGCCATGGCCCTAGTGATAGGTCCTTGGCTAGGCATGGTCACATCATCTCCTCCCCCTTGAAGAGGATTTGACCTCAAATCCATGGGGTCTTCGTTATTTTCAGCACCTACAAATGGAGACAAATAAGAAACATTAAAACTGGTGTTTACCCCATAATCCTCAGGCAGATCTAAAACATAGGCATTATTACCGATCCACTCAAGGATTTGGAAAGTTCCATCTCCTCTAGGGCTAAGTTTGGACTTCCTTTGAGAAGGAAATCTATCTTTTCTCAAGTGAAGCCATACCCAGTCGCCCTTTTCAAAGATGACCTCTTTCCTCCCCCTATTGGTGAAAGTAGCATCTCTCAAGGATTGACGCTCTATGTTAGCTTTAACCGTCTCATGTAATTGTTTTAGAAAAATGGATTTTGCCTCTCCTTCTTTTATGCACAGCAACAGAAAGAGGAAGAGGTAAAAGATCTAGAGGAGTACAAGGATTAAAGCCATAGACCACCTCAAAAGGAGAATGCTTGGTGGTTCGATGAACCACCCGGTTATAAGCAAATTCAATATGGGGAAAATACTCATCCCAAGACTTATGGTTGCCTTTAAGGAGAGCCCTCAGCATAGTGGATAAAGATCTATTTACCACTTCTGTTTGTCCATCAGTTTGAGGGTGACAGGTAGTGGAAAAAAGAAGTTTAGTTCCCAGCTTAGCCCAAAGAGTTTTCCAAAAATGGCTAAGGAACTTCACATCCCTATCTGACACTATTGAAGAGGGTATACCATGCAATCAGACAACCTCTTTAAAGAAAAGTCTTGCGATGATGCTCGTATCATCCACTTTGTGGCAGGGAATAAAATGGGCCATTTTTGAAAATCGGTCCACCACCACAAATATGGAGTCTGCACCTTGTTGGGTTCTTGGGAGCCCAAGGATGAAATCCATGCTAATATCCTCCCAAGGTACAGAAGGAGCAGGTAAAGGTGTGTATAGTCCATGAGGCATTGCTTTAGACTTTGCTTGCAAGCAAGCTATACATTTAGAGCAAGGTCTATGGACATATCTACGCATATGGGGCCAAAAGAATTTCTCTTGTAAAAGCATGAGGGTTTTGAAATCCCAAAATGCCCCATGAGCCCACCTTCATGACTATCTTTTGTAAGTAATTTCCTAATTTATCCTTGGGGTATACAAAGCTTACTCCCTTTGTAAAGATACCCCTCACTGATGAAGTACCCATCATGGGCCTTTAATGCGAATACAGATGCAAAGGTAGCAAATATGGGGCCGAAATCCTTATCAGACGGATACATAGCCCGAATGTCATCAAATCCCAAGATTTTTGCACTCAAGGATGAATAAAGGGCATGATGCCTAGAAAGGGCATCAGCCACCACATTTTGTTTTCCTTTCTTGTACTTGATGACATAAGGGAAAGATTCAAGATATTCCACCCACGTTGCATGCCTTTTGTTCAATTTACCTTGACCCCTCAAATATTTTAGTGACTCATGGTCACTATGAAGGTGGGGTAGTTGAGGGAGGCACCATTGAGATTTTCACTGAAATACGCAATGGGGTGCCCTCCTTGCAACAAGACAGCCCCCACACCTACACCAGAGGCATTACATTCAAGTTCAAATGTTTTAGAAAAGTCAGGTAATGCCAAGATTGATGCATGGGTCAGTTTATGCTTAATTAGCTGGAAGGTTTTCTCTTGTTTCTCACCCCAAAGGAAAGGAACTTCCTTTTTCACCAAATCATTTATTGTTGCGAAGAGCGTGGAGAAATTAGGCACAAAGCGCCTATAAAATCCAGCGAGACCATGAAAACTTGTGATCTCTGTCACACTCTTTGGGGTGGGCCATTCCTGAATAACTTTTATCTTTTCGTGGTCAACATGAACCCCTTTTGTGCTAACTACAAAACCTAGGAAAACTACACTATTTACACAAAAGGTGCATTTTTCTAAGTTACCAAAAAGATGATTACTCCTAAGAAAAGAAAAAACATGCCTTAGATGTCTTAAATGATCATCTAGGTTCCTAGAGTAAACTAAAATGTCATCAAAGTAAACTACACAAAATTTACCAAGGCAATCCCTCAGTACATGATTCATTAAGCTCATGAATGTGCTTGGGCCATTAGTTACCCAATGCAATTCATCCAACATGTCATCAAGACGGTGGATTGGGTGCCTATATTTGATGGTGATATTGTTGATTGCACGACAATCAACACACATCCTCCATTGGCCATTCTTCTTGGGCACCAACAAGACTGGCACAGCACAAGGGCTTAGGCTCTTTTGAACCCAACCCTTCTCCAACAGCTCATTCACTTGAGACTCAATCTCTTGGGTCTCCATAGGGTTGGTCCTATAGGCAGGTCTATTAGGTAGACTTGCTAGGCACCAAACCAATTTGATGTTCTATACCCCTAATGGGAGGAAGTCCTTTCGGAACCTCATTAGGGAATATGTCATCAAATTCTTTTAAAATATCTTGAACCCCTTGAGGAAGGTGCTCATGTGCATGGGCTGTGGCAGTGCTCTCAGCAGAAGAATGCAAAATGGGAGAAGGATTTGATGCTTCTTTGCAAAAGAGGAGATAAAAGGGCTTGTTAGTCAAAGGGGCTTCTTTTAAATCATGTTTAGTAGCAAATAGGCTCCTTTTACTAATATTTCTTTTCGAAGGGGCATCACCTTCCGAATTTCTCTTTACCCTTTTCAAGCTTTAAGGGTAAAACTTGTTGTCCTTTTTTTGTTTTTGTTTTTCCTCAACTCTTTTCTTTTTCATCGCAAATTGATCCTCAGCCACTTGAGAAGGTGACAAAGGATACAATTTGAAGCGATTTTCATTATGGGTGAGAATTATTTGGTTGGAGTGACCATGGTGAATAGCTTTTTTGTCAAATTGCCATGGTCTCCCAAACAGGATATGACCAGCCTCCATAGGAACTATGTCACAAAGAATCTCATCATTATAAGATCCTATGGAAATTGGAACCATAACTTGTTCATTGACTACATCTCCCCTTGCTCATTGAGCCATTGCAATTTGTAAGGTTTGGGATGGGGCATGGTAGTCAAGGCTAGCTTTTCAACCAACCTAGAGCTACAACAGTTACAACAGGAGCCACTATCAACAAGGAGAGAACATACTTTGTCATTTACTTTACATCTTGTATGGAAGATGTTCTCTCTTTGTGACTGGCCAAGCTCTAGAGGTTGGCTTCCAAGAAGCCTTTGAACCATAAGGAGGTCCCCCTCATAAGGAAAAGCTTCCTCACACTATTGTTCAAAAGTATGTCCCTCTTCTTCCTCACTCTCACTAGAGGAGGAAGATGAGCTATTCTCACTACAAATGTCTTGTCCCCTCATTATCATGGTTTTCTTGTTAGGGCATTGAGAGGCAATATGGCCTCTCCCAAGACGTTTGAAGCATTTGATATTAGTTTGCCTCTCAGTAGGCTTAGTAGTAGGGGGTTTTGTCTCTACATGAGGTGCTTTTGTATCTTAGAAATGTTTGGGTTCCTCTTTGGGAAAATCCTTGAAAAAGTTTCCCTTAAGTTGGTCTCTCTTTGAGTAAGAGGGAGAATTTTTTTTAAAGCTTTTTCTCTTGAGTTGATTCTCAGCTCTTACACAAAGTTCTACCAACTTATTAAGGTTTGAGTATGAAAGAAGCTCTACCTTATCTCTAATGTCAGAGCTTAATCCGCACAAAAACCTAGCAAGGGTGGCATTGGGTTCCTCAATAATATTGGCCCTTAGTATGAGAAACTTCATCTTTTGTCTATACTCCTCAATACTTAGGTTATGTTGCCTAAGTCTTTGGAGCCTATCCAAAAGATCCCTTTCATTCCAGTAGCGAATGTTAGGTATTTGTTTACGGGCCCTATCCTTGACTAACCCATCCCACCAATGCAAAGCAGAACCTTGAAAACTAAGAGAGACCAAAGGTACTTTCCTTTCTTCCCTAATTTCATAGCATCGAAAGAGTTATTCCACTTTGACTTCCCAATCTAGGTAAGTCTCAACATCTTCCCTACTATGAAAATGGGGTAGGTCTACCTTTGGTTCCCTAGCATGATTTATGTTCTCTTGAGGAGAATGATGATTGTATGATGAATGAGAGTGATGCTTATGTTTATTTCTATAGTATTCTTCTTCACTAGAGCTAAAATGCCTAGATGGGGATCTTATGAGAATTCCTTTATTTTTTCTATCACTCTCCCTCCCATCTCTCCTCTTACTTTCTTCTCCTCTCCTTCTCTCTTCTTCCTTTTTTTCTTTCTAGTTCTTTCCTTCTTCTCATTTCTTCATCCTCTCTTCTCTCTCTTTGCCTTCTCTTTTCTTGCTCTTTTTTCTCTTTTCTCATTTCCAACATCTCTTTTTTTAAATCTTCCTTCTCGTTTTGTTTTTCCTTTTCTTTTATTTCTTTTTTTCTCTCTTTTTCTTCTCTCCTTTCTTGTTCTTGAGCCATTCATTCCCTAAATTCTAAGTTAAGGTTTTCAAGAGTGTCTCCCTTAGAAGGTTTTCTTTGGTTGACACTCTTACTTGATGAACAACTATGTGCACTAGAATGTGTGTGGGAAGTCATGGTGCTTGGATGCTAAAAACTAAAGGGTAGGCCAAAAACTTTTTTTTTTTCAAGCAACACCCTTTTTTTTTTCTCACCTAAGGTGGCTTGATGAGTCTTTGGAACTCTTAGCCTCTACATGTTTTTTCAAAACAACATAACATAAAATAAAAGTGCAAGAATGTAAAAGAGAAAGGGCTCTAATAGTGCTCCTAAGGTGTTGAAGGAAGTGTACCACTTTTCCCTTCTTCACCTAATTAACGAGGAACTACGCTAAAATTAACCAAAATTATTACAAACCAAGGGAGGGCCTTAAGGGCACTCAAACTCCCAATCTAAAATTAAGTATACACAATACAAAGAATAAAAAAAATTAAAACAAAGTCTTCACTCCAAGCTTTTTTGGTGTTTGTCTCCTTTTGATCAAGCCCCTTTGAGTTGCATCAACCCACCCCAAGAATGCTACCCTTGTTTCCTCTTGTTTGGACTTGCCAAAATTTTATATATGGAACCTTTCCCAACCTTTCCTTACCAAGGCCGAATACAACACAAGACAAGAAACAAAGGTGAATAACAAAACAAGGTTCACAAATCCAAGTTGATAGATTAAACAATGACAAACTCAAAGAAGTAAAGAAGACAAGCAAGAAAACATAAGGCTCACAAAGGAAGGTAGCACACAAATAACTTTCCTAGATTAGCTCTAAAAGTAGAGATGAAAAAATACTCAAACAAAAAAAATGAAACCAATAGTTGCACACTTAATAATATTTAAGTGACCAAAAACTAAAAAGCTTACTCAAGTAATTTTTTTTGAATCACAATTGGTTCCTCATATCAAATGTTTCTACTATTAGGTACACAACTTCAAATTTGTCTTTCTTTTGAGTTCTTTATCTTCTTTTTTTTTTAACTTGAAATTTTTATATTTTTTTTAACTTTTTGTAATCATTTTGCTACACCTAATAGCTTGTTGAATTGAAATTTTAATGAGGATGTTTGAAATAATAACACTTGAGTGAATAATCACAAAGTAAGATCAGACAACTTTCAAGCAATGCATGCAAATAAAGGCAAAACAACTTAGTAGTTCCAAATACCACTGAACTAATGGTGCTTAAGGAATGATTTAGGGCTGATTTTGAAGTAAATTGATTGCTCAAATTACTAACACAATTCACCCAAGCTAAAATTCCATAAAGAGGCACCAATACTGAAGGTAAACCAAGTGGAAAGCTACTAATAATTCAACTTAAAACAAGAAACATATAAATATTGAATTGAGCAAATATTTAAGAACAACAAAGAGATTAATATGCTTGAACTAAAAGCATAAAAGACTTAAGAGACTCAACAAGAGGTTCACCTCTTAGGAGCTCAATTCAAAATGTTTTTGAAGGTTTTTTTGTAAAAATTTTAAGAGGCTAAAACCTATGGAATTTAAATGAGACAAAATAGGAAACTAACATGACTAGTATTTGACAAAACACAAGATTAAGAAAAAATAACACACCTAAAAATAGAGCAAAAATTTCAGCAAGAGACTCAAACCAAAAGGCACAACAAAGTGGCCAAAGTTGATCACCACAATGGTGTGGAAAAATCCTCAACCATGTGGGTTTAATGGTCACAACTTCTTAGGCACACTTTAACATAAAAAACCAAGGGAAAATTAAGCAACTTGAACACGAAAATAAGATGCAAAGAAAGGGACAAATAAAATCGCATCAAATTAAATGGAACATAGGCGCGTAGATAGAAAACAAAAGCGCATATAATAGCAAGAATAAAAGCTATACTACTAGATAATAAAGGAAATAGAGATGACAAAAAATGAAGGACTTTAAAATAAAGAGATCAAAGAGATAAACAACAAAGAAAAAAAAATTGAGAAAGAACGTGACCTTTAGAAAGTGACTCTGATACCACTTGATGTGATCTTTGATGATCACGTGCCCAAAGGATCCTTTCTAAGGTCACTTGGAAGGGAAATGGATTTATGGAGAGGAAAGGAATGGGATGAGGTGCCACAAATACTAGGTTTTCTAAGGTCACAAAGGAGAAAAGGGGACACTCAAAGGTAAGAACCTCAACCAATATGGTCTCTAGGATTAAATTCAAGTGTAAAAAATACAACTGGGGGAGGAGCTCCTATTTATAGAGGTAGCTAACCTCTTGAACAAGATAACCTAAAAAAGAAGGGCTAGGATTAAAAGGAGAGATCTAAGGGAGGAGAATTGAGAAACAATTCCCTTCTTAGATCATCAAACTTGGTGCCCAAGTTTCTCAAACCAAGGGCCAAGATTCCTTCTTATTAGCTTAGGGGGTTTATGTAGCAAAAGAGGGGTGTAGATATCAAGGTTACCCCTTATTTCCTTCATAAAGACCCAAAAAGCTAAATCCACCCTCTAAATTCCTAAGACACCTCCTAAAAATAAAAAAAATGGACTAAATACATGTACCAAATTAAATTCTTAATGCTCATCAAAATTAAAATAAAGGAAAATTATATTTTATTAACTAAAGTCCCTAGCCTAATATCTTCACTCTCCATAGGAGGTGAAATCTTCCTTTGTCTGCAAGGGCTAGGTCATCTTTAATCCTTCTAGCCATGGGCCTAGTGATAGGTCCTTGGCTAGGCATGGTCACATCAACAGCTCTTGGGCAAGTTCCTTATGCATATTCTCATTCTGCACATCACCCACATCCATGTGAGATTTGTCATAAATTTGTGTTGTGCATCTATATAAGGGTTACGAATCCAAGCAACATGCATCTAATTTCCAATCCATCAAATCACTCACAAAAGACTAGAAATCATTCCAAACCTCAATACAAGTCCAAAAAATAGTAATCAATGATCAACTGCACAAACACATCATTAAACAAGAATTCTCAAATAAAAAACAAAGATTTAGTTTTCCTTACAATCCAACAATATATCAACAATCCAATAAATTAATACATACACTACTATTGTGTTCAAGGATACTAATTTATAGGCTATAAAAATGGAAAACCTCAATGCCAACATGATCTGATAGTTCACATGACCCTCAACAATTCAACAAAATAACTTAATTGAGACATCCATTAACTATTCCAATTTATCAAAACTTTTCATCATTTAAATGCAAAACTCCAATTAAAGAAAATAAAATATCCACATAGTCACGCTTCATTTATTAGCTCTCATTGGTGATGTACATAATATTTCAATGACATACATAAAACCTATTGAAGCTTAGGAATAATTTCACTACCCATTTGAACTAGACATGTAACATGAGAGATAATTTTCTACCTCGTTACCTCGAATGATGATCTTGGATGTGAATGGTGTGTCCTCAAGTTCCCGACAACTGTGCTCCTCAATGTTCTCCGATAATGTTCCCTCTGCAGTTTTTTCTCAAAACCTCTATAGTCAAAAACGTAAAACTGAAGCGCAATATCCTAACCCCTTTGAATTATTTTAGGTTAATAGTTGGATTTAGCTTTCTAACACTAGACCCAAACTTAATCTTCAAACTATCTTACTATTTACAGTCACATTTATTTATTTTGTAAATTAATTCTTAATTTATTCTAATAAATACAAATATTAAGTTAATTTAAGTTTATTAATATAAATTACACTTTTTATTAATATTTTATTTTAAAAAAAAACAAGATGTTACATGAGCAACTCTCCAACAATCATAGATACTTTTGACGATACTTTTGCTTTTTAGATCACTTTAAAGAAATTAGAATTTTTACTTCGGATGATTGTGATTTTATTATAAGTCTCTTTTACTAAAAACTCATATTCTCTACTAGAGCTATTCCTTACCACTCATTTTTCACACAATGTGTCCTCATCAAGAATCATCTCTAACTCACTCACTCTATCATTGTCTTACGTCAATAAGGAATCTTTTCTATCAAACTTAGTATTTAAATTATTATTGAATAAAAATATAAAATTAAGTATAAGCATGTAATTCCTTTTCTCTTTTCTAAATGTATAAAATTTAGATGTCTTTTTCTAAAATTGTTACTTAAAATATATTTAAAATGTATCTATTAAATAAAAGTTTGATTAAATATTTAATATAAACTAGTAACTCATACGTGATACCCATAAGTAATTTAGTATTTTAAAACAAAAGGTAAATTTGGGGTGCAACTATTTTATATATGAAAAATGATACATGAACACCTCATGTGTTATTATTCACCTAGTGAGAAGAAGAAAAAAGAGAAGGATACATAGGTATCATAAGATTTATGATATAATAGGATAAGAGAGATAGAAAGAAATAAAAGGTGTTGATAAAGTGTATAAATTAGAGAGGTATGTATATGTGTGTGTGTGTGTGTGTAGGTAGGTGATAAGAGAGCAAGAAGTTAAAATCTTAAGCTAGTAAAAAGTAGAAATACAACGAATTAGCTAGCATTTGGTGTGGATGTGTCATGGCAATGAACTTATCACAAATCACTTTATGAGTGTTCAAGTTGAGTGACGTAGATGATTTGATGGTTGTAGCAGGAGATGACAGAGTGACTCAGACACTAGATGGAACACTTTCGTTTTGAGGGACCATGCGTTGACTTATATCCAAGATGTGTGCATGCCTCATCCATGGACTCGCTCCATATGCCTTGATGATCTAACCATTGGATTTGTGTCTGTGTCTCCTGGATCAGGTGATGACAGATGTAGGGCTAACATTGCCTATGCCTTAGTTGCCAACTACTAGGGCCAAGGGATTGCTACCCAAGCAGTGTGCATGGTTATGTCACAAGTCTTCAAGGTGTTCCCTAGTTTTGTAAGGCTACAAGCTTTTGTTGCTGTCAATAAAAGCTTATTGGATTATTAGTGTTACATTTGCATCTTATTAGGTCATGGTCAATTACTGGTGTTACAGTTGAAGATATGTATCCTCAACCATCACTAGTGATACACTTCAGGCTTGTTAGGTTTAAGCAGGCTTTTGTGATACACTAGGACCTAATGGAGTGTTGATAAATTATTAGTGTTACATTTACTTCTTATTGGACTATGGTCAATTGTTAGTGTTACAATTAGGCCTATGTATTCTCAACCATTATTAGTTATATACTTGAGACTTGTTGGACCTTAGTAGGCTTGCTACATTTTTTTTAAAGAATTATAATGTAGGAAAATTTGAGTCCAGTCTGCAAAATCCACAGACTTCGTAGGCTAAGTTTACAGACTCACAAGTTTGGTTCGTAGTCTGTTTAAAGGGACAAATTTGCCATTTCGACTATCAGTTCGTATTAATGTTGTCATTTTTTTGTTGTAAATTGTGATTTTTTAGAATTTTAGTGTTGAAAATATTTAGTATTTTAGATTATTATAAATAATGATATAATTTTTAGTATAATATATTATAGTTTAGTTGGTTTTAAAATATTAGAATTTTTCAATTATTTTTAAATATATGTGTGTGTGGACTCGCAAAACGGTTTGTTAAGTCCATAGACTTTAGGATTGGATACAGACTCTTAAGAAAACCTCTTTATTTTCACAAACCAAATTTATTTGGCCATTTAAATGTGAATTTTGTGGGTTTAGCTTAAACGGGTCAAAACAGTCTGTTTATCCACCCCTAAGTGTTACACTTGGGTGATATTGGCTCGTGGTCAATCATTAATGTTATAATAATAAGACCTTATGTGTTTTGAATAATGATTAATGTTATAATTATCCTTGTTAGGCCTTAGTGCTACATTAAAGTTACATTTAGATCCAAATAGACCTTAGTCAATAATTAGTGGCTTCTTTTCTTGACACATTATGTTTTTCTATCTTCCCTTTCATATACGTAACAGGGATGTAGGTACTTCGAAATAGGTAATCTGCATTTCAGTTTTGATAAATCTGAATTACAAATCCAAAATAGGTAATTTTAATGCATTAGAATGGGTAACTAAGATGTTTTTTTACAAATTTGAATTATCTATTTTGGACTCAAATTAGAAGGCTTTTTTTTTCTTTGTTATACCCAAAAGAAAAAAAAATTACCCAAATGATATACCCCCACATTATTTATCTAAATAACATCTTTTACTATTCATGTTGAGAAATTAGTTGTTAGGGAACCAATTTCTCAAAGTGATTTATTTTTCATGTAAAAGGCTATAAGAAATTGGTTGTCCACCAATTTCTTATAGGACATTTTGTTTCAAAATTTATTATTTTAGTCAATTTTTTAAAATTTATTTTTTATTTATGTATATTTTTTTAAATAATGAATTTTAAAATTAAAACTTTTCTAGTTAATTTATATTTTGTTTTATTTTATTATGTGTTTTATTTTTATGTTGTATATCTTTTTTCATTGTTTTAATTTTTTTAAACACTTTATAATTTTTTTCAGTTAAAATTTTTTAAATGATTCTTAACAAAATAATTTAAAGATAATTTAAAATATTAGGTTTAAAAATCTTAATTTAAAAACCTTAAACTGAAAAATAAATTACAAAGCATTTTAAAAGAAAGTTGAAATAAAAAAAAAGAGACACAACATAAAAATAAAACACATAAAATAATCAAATAAAAATTAACTGAAAAGTTTTTTTAAAATTATACTTCATAAAAACATACATACATAAAAAAATAAAAAAGGAATTAATGAATATTTTAAAAAAATAAATCTGAAAAAAACTAGCCAATCTTTTGACTTTTTTAAATTTATTTTTATTTATTTATACAGTTTTAAATCAGGAACTTTAAAATTGAAATTTCTAAAAAGTTTTACTTAATTTGTTTTTTATTTTATTATGTGTTTTAGTTTTATGTTTTGTATCTTCTTTCATTGTTTTAATTTTTTAAAATGCTTTGTAATTTATTTTTCAATTTAAATTTCTTAAGAATTTTTTACCATAATAATTTAAAATTAATTTTAAATACTGGGTTTAATAACTTTAAACTAAAAAATAAATTATAAAGCATTTAAAAAAATTTAAAATAACAAAAAAATACAAAATAAAAAATAAAACACATAAAATAAAAAAAATGAAATACAGATTAATTTAAAATTTTTAAAATTATACTGTAGAAAAGCATACGTATATAAAAAATAAATTTTAAAGAAATTCAAACAAAGTTAGATAACAAATATGACAAAAGAAAGTCAAGTTTTTAATTTTTTAGATTTATTTTTTTATGTATATTTTTTTAAGTCATGAATAATAAAATTAATTATTTTTTAAATTTTAAAGTTAATTTATATTTTATTATATGTTTTAGTTTTACATTTCAAATTTTTTTTTGTTGTTTTAATTTTTATAAATGTTTTGTAGTTTTTTTTCAGTTTATATTTTTTAAGTTAAATTTTTAAACAATTATTACCAAAATAATTTTAAATTAATTTGAAATATTTGATTTAAAAATCTTAATATACAAAATTTAAATTCAAGAAGTAAATTACAAAGCATTTGAAAAAATAAAAAATAGCAAAAATGATACACAAAAAAAATATAAAAATCATAAAAAAAATAACATACAAATTAACTTAAAAACTTTGTAAAATAATTTTATTTTGAAAGTATAATTTGTATGCATGTTAACTTTAAAAAAGTATAATTTTAAAAATTTAAAATAACGAGAAAGATATAGAACTTAAAAATAAAACACATAAAAAAATGAAATACAAATTAACTTTAAAAGTTTTTTAACTTAATTTTTATTTCATTTTTTTAATTTTTTATTTTTATATTTGTATTTTTTTCATTATTTAAATTTATTTTAAAATTATTGGTAATTTTTTTTAATTTAAAATTTTAAATGTTGATTTTTAAACCTAATATTTTAAATTATTTTGGTAAAAAGTGTGTAAAAAATTTAACTTAAAAATATAAACTAAAAAATAAATTACAAAGCTTTTAAAAAAATTTAAAATAATGAAGAATGATATAGAACGTAAAAATAAAATATAAATTAACTAAAAAATTTTTTATATTAAAATTTGTGGTTTTAAAAAATACATAAGTAAAAAATAAATTTAAAAAAATGACTAAAAAAATAAATCTAAAAAAACCACCCTATTATAAATTGGTTGGTAGGTGACTAATTTCTTATAGGTTTTTTACATAAGAAAAAAATCACGTTGAAAAATTGATTTCTTGACAATCAATTTCTCAACATTAATAACAAAAGAGGTTATTTAGGTAAATAATGTAGAAGTGAGTTATGTAGGTAATTTTTTTTTGGTATATAATAGAAAAAAACCACGTCAGAACACCTATTTCAAACTCATTAAAATTAGCATTGGATATTTCAAAATAAGTAATTTGAGTTTGTAAAAAGCAACATCTAGATTACCTATTATAGAGTCATTATTTTCTAATAACTTTTTAGAATATAATTAAATTACTTTTTTACCATTTTAAATTAGTGATTTTTTTTCAAAAGTCATGTAAAAAAATTAATTTCCTTTTAATATTTGTAGATTAATATTGAATAATTATGTTTAAAAAGTTAAATGTATATTATTTTCTAAATATTGTGGGTCCATAGAGACCTATTGGCTGGATCCATTAGTCTACAAAATTAATAGATTGAGTCCAATCAAATCATACTTAATTTTCTTATTGGATTTGAGTGACTTTTACTAAGGTTTGGCAAGAATGTGTGTTGTTAAATGGAAGTCCTATAAAGGAGTTTGGCATATGGAGAAGGCTGAGACAGGGAGACTCTTTATCTTCGTTTCTGTTCCTAAATATATACATTAGTTCATTCTTAATTCTTGCACCCATATACATATATACATTCATTCATTTTTGTCTTTGATGTCTATTGCACACATTTATATTTTTTTAATGTTATGTTAGTTTATTTTTTAATATTATATATTTTTTATGCATATATGAAATTGATATATTATTTTACATAAGAAAAGTGTGGTCAAAGTGAGGGTATAAGCATATAGGTATTCAACGGGTATGGAGTTTGGTATCAAACTTTATATCCGTATGGGTATGAGACCGAATACATGTCCATTTTTCAAATATGATCATGGGGATGAGTAATATAGTATCATACCGAGATCTTACCCATTTTCATCCTTGTTATATAGGAACATGTTAGTCCAAAATTAATGAAATCTAGAAATATAATTAGTTGGATATTTTTATCAAACACTATTTAAATTATGTCTTATAATGGGAGGGAGCATGGATTAATCCATTATGACTGTATACAAAACGGATTTTCTGAATAAAGTCACCAAATATGATTAAGGTTACTCAAATTGGGTGAGATCAGGTTTGTATAACTTTTACTTTGAACACAATATAAACCAACTCATGCCATTTATGAATGCGTTGGATCAATCAAGTCAAATTATTTTGAAAAATATATATTTTTTGAAAATTTGAAATTCTAAAATGTGTTGGATCAAAAAATATAAATCAGCTCATGCCATTTATGAATGTGTTGGATCAATCGGGTCAAATGATTTTTAAAAAATTTATAGTTTTTGAAAATTTGAAATTCTAAAATGTGTTGCATCAATTAGGTCAAATGATTTTAAAAAACATATATTTTTGGTGCCTATTTGTGGTTGAAGTATCAGCACTTAACACTCACAATATGGGCGCCCAAAAAATATGGGCGTCTATTTGTGGGTGCTTATTTGTGTTGTCTCAGTTATTTTGGATGTTCCTTGAGTGGTGATACTTCAAGTATTTGGATGTTCCTTGAAATTTGAAATTCTAAAATTTATTATTAACTACCCTACACCCAAAATATAAGTGTCCAACCTTGGCAAACAAGAACATCCAAATAGTTGAAGTATCACCACTCAACACTCACAATATGGGCGCCTATTTGTGGTGTCTCAACTCATCATTTGAGTTGAGCACCCAACGGTCACAATGGGACCATTGGGATTGTGGTGTTCATGTTGACACTTTAATGAGAAAAATTCAACCACTAAAGAGGCATTTTTCTAAAAGCTAATATCTTTACCTTCCAAACCTAGAGTTCACTTCTAGTTACTCTCTCGTCCATAAATAGCTAAATTTTTCCCTAATTGAGGTTTGATGTAACTAAACTTAATGATGGAGGACCATCCTTGGGGCATTAAATAGGACCAATCACAAGGTCCATGGCAAAAGAATAGAAGAAGAGGAAGGTCATACCACACCAAGAGCATTGATGATCACATGTGTGGACTTTGGTGCATCTACCTAGTCTTTTGCTTGTTTTCCTTATTTTTCCCTTGTATTTTGGGGAACCTTAATCACTTAGGATTTTATTGTGTATTTTTATTTAGCCTTTGTATTATGGGGCAAATTAGTTTAGGATTTATTTTGGGACTTAAACCTTGACTTGTAAGGTCAAAAGTCCATTTCTTTCATTTTCTAGACACAAGGGTATTTTAGTCATTTAAGAGGGAGGGACCTATATTTCATTTAAGGTTCATTTAGGGTTCATTTGAGAGGCATTTAGCTCTCAAATTTTCGTGAAAATGGCCTAGAGGCCTCCCACCCTCTCTTTAAATACCCTAGGTTAGACTACATGTAGTCAATTTGGATATATTGGATATTTGAGAGAGTTTTCCTCATCATTTCTCTTCCTTAGTCATTTAGGGATCTCTTGGCCCCCTTCCTCTCCTCTCTAGCTTAGAAGGAGCTTGGGTCTCCCTAGGATTGGCCTTCACCCTCTCCAAGTGAAGTGAGCTAGCCAAAGAGACACCATCCAACCACCACCACCACCCAAAACACCATTCTTTTGTCTCCATTTTTCATGAACCACTTTCACCCTTCATAAGCCCCATTTTGGCACCTATATCAACCCTTGAAGAAGATCCATTTCAACATCTCATCTTGGAAAATAGTTGGTGACAGCATGGAGAAGGTAGAGCCATCACTTAAACTCATATGTACATTTTGATATTTAATCTAAGTTTATTATTCAATGTTTGTGCTTCTTTTCTTTTCTATGCTTTACTTATCTTATCTTTTGTTTAATTTGCATTTTGAATGCGATTGAAAAATCTATTTGACTTGTAAAATGAGAAGACATCTTAGTGAAGTTTATTGCTAAAAATAGACTAAAACACATTGACCATTGATAACTACCTAATTTACCTATTTTTACATAGGTAAAATAGAGTAGTTATCATAATTCTTCCTTATTTAAGGTCCTGTTTCCCTCTTATTTCGCTTACAATTAGATTTAGCTAGAAATTTTAGGTTTAAATTTTAGTTTATGCTTATTTTACTGTTATTTGCTTGTTTTTAGTTGTTTTGAGTCAGGTTTTAAAGGAATGAAGAAGCGAAGAAATATTTAGAAATTTGGTTCAGCGTTTACTCATCAATTTGTTTACATGACAAAAAATTATTAACTAATTCTCTCTAACCCAATGTCACACCTAATAGGAGCAACCCAATAAAAAGAGGTAAAAAAAAAGTCAGAGCTTCATTACCATGATATCACCAAGATCTTGCTCACCTGAAAGTGACGTTCAACCCAAACAAAATACAACAATAAGTAGCAAGGGGTGAGAATACATATCATGCATATTAAGACACATATAAAGAGAATGGACAATCAAATAAAGTATAACAAATAGACATATAAATTCATTCCACACTCATGACAGAAATTATAAATCCACATACATAAATTTATTCATGTTAATGATGTTCATGTATGCTCTCTCAAGTACACACCTGAAGTGATCATCTTTAACGTCAGTAACACATTGGTACAACCATTTCACCATAGGTCCACCCAAAGTGAATCCTTTTCTACACTAGTAACACGTAGGTACAACTATGCAATGCAAAACAACCAAAGAAGATATGCTCTAGAGCACTACACAATAGGCAATCCTTACAAAAACTCTCAACTATCACGCTTATGCATGCTCTCTTAGGTATGTGCTCGAAGCGATAATCTTCTACACTAGTAACACGTAGGTACAAACATCTCACCATAGGTCATAAAGATCCTTTCTAAGGTCACTCGGAAGGGAAATAGATTTATGGAGAGGAAAGAAATGGGGTGAAGCGCCACAAATACTAGGTTTGATAAGCCAAAGGGGAGAGGCCACAAGGGAGGGGTCCCTTGATAACTCTTAGAAGATCTCACAAAGGAGAAAAGGGGAACTCAAAGGTAAGAACCTCACTACCAATATGGTCTCTATGATTAAATTCAAGTGTAAAAAATACAAGTGAGGGAGGAGCTCCTATTTATAGAGGTAGCTAACCTCTTGAACAAGATAACCTAAAAAAAGAAGGGCTAGGATTAAAAGGAGAGATCTAAGGGAGGAGGATTGAGAAACAATTCCTTTCTTAGATCATCAAACTTGGTGTCCAAGTTTCTCAAACCAAGGGCCAAGATTCCTTCTTATTAGCTTAGGGGGTTTATGTAGAAAAAAAGGGGTGTAGATATCAAGGCTACCCCTTATTTCCTTCATAAAGATCCAAAAAGCTAAATCCACCCTCTAAATTCCTAAGACACCTCCTAAAAATAAAAAATGGACTAAATACATGTCCCAAATTAAATTCTTAATGCTCCTCAAAATTAAAATAAAGGAAAATTATATTTTATTAACTAAAGTCTTTAGCCTAATATCTTCACTCTCCATAGGAGGTGAAGTCTTCCTTTGTCTACAAGGCCTAGATCTTCTTCAATCCTTCTAGCCATGGCCCTAGTGATAGGTCCTTAGCTAGGCATGATCACATCATTTCCTCTCCATTGAAAAGGATTTGACCTCAAATTCATAGGGTCTTCGTCATTTTCAGCACCTACAAATGGAGACAAATCAGAAACATTAAAACTGGTGCTTACCCCATAATCCTCAGGCAGATCTAAAACATAGGCATTATTACCGATCCGCTCAAGGATTTGGAAAGGTCCATCTCCTCTAGGGCTAAGTTTGGAATTCCTTTGAGAAGGAAATCTATCCTTTCTCAAGTGAAGTCATACCCAGTCGCCTTTTTCAAATATGACCTCTTTCCTCCCCCTATTGGCAAAAGTAGCATCTCTCAAGGATTGGCGCTCTATGTTAGCTTTAACCTTCTCATGTAATTGTTTTAGAAAAATGGCTTTTGCCTCTCCTTCTTTATGCACAATAACAGAAAGAGGAAGAGGTAAAAGATCTAGAGGAGTACGAGGATTAAAGCCAGAGACTACCTGATGTGATCTTTGATGATCACGTGCCCAAAGGATTCTTTCTAAGGTCACTTGGAAGGGAAATGGATTTATGGAGAGGAAAGAAATGGGGTGAGGCGCCACAAATACTAGGTTTGATAAGCCAAAGGGGAGAGGCCACAAGGGAGGGGTCCCTTGATAACTCTTAGAAGCTCTCACAAAGGAGAAAGGGGGATACTCAAAGGTAAGAACCTCAACCAATATGGTCTCTAGGATTAAATTTAAGTGTAAAAAATACAAGTGAGGGAGGAGCTCCTATTTATAGAGGTAACTAACCTCTTGAACAAGATAACCTAAAAAAGAAGGGCTAGGATTAAAAAGAGAGATCTAAGGGAGGAGGATTGAGAAACAATTCCCTCCTTAGATCATAAAACTTGGTGCCCAAGTTTCTCAAACCAAGGGCCAAGATTCATTCTTATTAGCTTAGGGGGTTTATGTAGGAAAAGAGTGTGTAGATATCAAGGCGACCCCTTATTTCCTTCATAAAGACCCAAAAAGATAAATCCACCCTCTAAATTCCTAAGACATCTCCTAAAAATAAAAAATGGACTAAATACATGTCCCAAATTAAATTCTTAATGCTCATCAAAATTAAAATAAAGGAAAATTACATTTTATTAACTAAAGTCCCTAGCCTAATATTTTCACTCTCCATAGGAGGTGAAGTCTTCCTTTGTTTGCAAGGGCTAGGTCTTCTTCAATCCTTCTAGCCATGACCCTAGTGATAGGTCCTTGGCTAGGCATGGTCACATCATCCCCTCCCCCTTGAAGAGGATTTGACCTCAAATCCATGGGGTCTTCGTCATTTTCAGCACCTACAAATGGAGACAAATCAAAAACATTAAAACTGGTGCTTATCCCATAATCCTCAGGCAGATCTAAAACATAGGCATTATCACTGATCCGCTCAAGGATTTGGAAAGGTCCATCTCCTCTAGGGCTAAGTTTGGACTTCCTTTGAGAAGGAAATCTATCCTTTCTTAAGTGAAGCCATACCCAGTCGCCCTTTTCAAAGATGACCTCTTTCCTCCCCCTATTGGCGAAAGTAGCATCTATCAAGGATTGGCGCTCTATGTTAGCTTTAATCCTTTCATGTAATTGTTTTACAAAAATGGCTTTTGCCTTTCCTTCTTTATGCACACCAACAGAAAGAGGAAGAGGTAAAAGATCTAGAGGAGTACGAGGATTAAAGCCATAGACCACTTCAAATGGAGAATGCTTGGTGGTTCTATGAACCACCCGGTTATAAGAAAATTCAATGTGGGGAAGGTACTCATCCCAAGAATTATGGTTGCCTTTAAGGAGAGCCCTCAGCATAGTGGATAAAGATCTATTCCCCACTTCTGTTTACCCATCAGTTTAAGGGTGACAGGTAGTGGAAAAAAGAAGTTTAGTTCCTAGCTTAGCCCAAAAAGCTTTCCAAAAATGGCTATGGAACTTCACATCCCTATCTGACATTATTGAAGAGGGTATGCCATGAAATCAGACAACCTCTTTAAAGAAAAGTCTTGCGATGTTGCTTGTATCATCCACTTTGTGGCAGGGAATAAAATGGGCCATTTTTGAAAATCGGTCCACCACCACAAATATGGAGTCTGCACCTCGTTGGGTTCTTGGGAGCCCAAGGATGAAATCCATGCTAATATCCTCCCAAGGTGCATTAGGAGCAGGTAAAGGTGTGTATAGTCCATGAGGTATTGCTTTATACTTTGCTTACAAGCAAGCTATACATTTAAAGCAATGTCTATGGACATCTATACGCATATGGGGCCAAAAGAATTTCTCTTGTAAAAGCATGAGGGTTTTTGAAATCCCAAAATGCCCCATGAGCCCACCTTCATGGCTCTTTTTTGTAAGTAAGTTCCTAATTGATCCTTGGGGTATACAAAGCTTACTCCCTTTGTAAAGATACCCCTCACTAATGAAGTACCCATCATGGGCCTTCAATGCGAATGCAGATGCAGAGGTAGCAAATATGGGGTCGAAATCCTTGTCAGACGGATACATAGCCCGAATGTCATCAAATCCCAAGATTTTTGCATTCAAGGATGAATAAAGGGCATGACGCCTAGAAAGAGCATCAGCCACCACATTTTGTTTTTCTTTCTTGTACTTGATGACATAAGGGAAGGATTCAAGATATTCCACCCACGTTGCATGCTTTTTGTTCAATTTACCTTGACCCCTCAAATATTTTAGTGACTCATGGTCACTATGAATGACAAACTCCTTGGGAGCAAGGTAATGCTCCCAAGTTTGAAGGGCTTTAATTAGAGCATAAAAATCCTTATCGTAGGTGGGGTAGTTGAGAGGGGCACCATTGAGTTTTTCACTGAAATACGCAATAGGGTGCACTCCTTGCAACAAGACAGCTCCCACACCTACACCAGAGGCATCACATTCAAGTTCAAATGTTTTAGAAAAGTCAGGTAATGCTAAGACTGGTGCATGGGTCAGTTTATGCTTAATTAGCTGGAAGGCTTTCTCTTGATTCTCACCCCAAAGGAAAGGAACTTCCTTTTTCACCAAATCATTTATTGGTTAGAAGAGCGTGGAGAAATTAGGCACAACGTGCCTATAAAATCCAGCGAGACCATGAAAGCTTTGGATCTCTGTCACACTCTTTGGGATGGGCCATTCTTGAATAACTTTTATCTTTTTGGGGTCAACATGAACCCTTTTTGTGCTAACTACACTATCTACACAAAATGTGCATTTTTCTAAGTTACCAAAAAGATGATTACTCCTAAGAAGAGAAAAAACATGCCTTAGATGTCCTAAATGATCATCTAGGTTCCTAGAGTAAACTAAAATGTCATCAAAGTAAACTACACAAAATTTACCAAGGCAATCCCTCAGTACATGATTCATTAAGCGCATGAATGTGCTTGGGGCATTAGTTATCCCAAAAGGCATAACCAACCACTCATAAAGACCAAATTTAGTCTTAAAAGCAGTTTTACACTCATCACCCTATTTGATCCTTATTTGGTGGTAACCACTTCTAAGATCTATTTTTGAAAATATTTTTGCCCCATGCAATTCATCCAACATGTCATCAAGACGGGGGATTGAGTGCCTATATTTGATGGTGATGTTGTTGATTGCACGACAATCAACACACATCCTCCATTGGCCATTCTTCTTGGGCACCAACAAGACTGGCACAGCATAAGGGCTTAGGGTCTTTTGAACCCAACCCTTCTCCAACAGCTCATTCACTTGAGACTCAATCTCTTGGGTCTCCATAGCGTTGGTCCTATAGGCAGGTCTATTAGGTAGACTTACACCAGGCACCAAATCAATTTGATGTTCTATACCCCTAATGGGAGGAAGTCCTTTCAGAACCTCATTAGGGAATATGTCATCAAATTCTTTTAAAATATCTTGAACCCCTTGAGGAAGGTGCTCATGTGCATGGGTTGTGGTAGTGCTCTCAGCAGACGAATGCAAAATGGGAGAAGGATTTGATGCTTCTTTGCAAAAGAGGAGATAAAAGGGCTTGTTAGTCAAAGGGGCTTCTTTTAAATCACGTTTAGTAGCAAATAGGCTCATTTTACTAATATTCCTTTTCGAAGGGGCATCACTTTCCGACTCTCTCTTTACCCTTTTCAAGCTTTAAGGGTAAAGCTTGTCGTGCTTTTTTTTGTTTTTGTTTTTCCTTAACTCTTTTCTTTTTCATCGCAAATTGATCCTCAGCCACTTGAGAAGGTGACAAAGGATACAATTTGAAGCGATTTTCATTATGGGTGAGAATTATTTGGTTGGAGTGACCATGGTGAATAGCTTTTTTGTCAAATTGCCATGGTCTCCCAAACAGGATATGACCAGCCTCCATAGGAACTATGTCACAAAGAATCTCATCATTATAAGATCCTATGGAAATTGGAACCATAACTTGTTCATTGACTACATCTCCCCTTGCTCATTGAGCCATTGCAATTTGTAAGGTTTGGGATGGGGCATGGTAGTCAAGGCTAGCTTTTCAACCAACCTAGAGCTACAACAGTTACAACAGGAGCCACTATCAACAAGGAGAGAACATACTTTGTCATTTACTTTACATCTTGTATGGAAGATGTTCTCTCTTTGTGACTGGCCAAGCTCTAGAGGTTGGCTTCCAAGAAGCCTTTGAACCATAAGGAGGTCCCCCTCATAAGGAAAAGCTTCCTCACACTATTGTTCAAAAGTATGTCCCTCTTCTTCCTCACTCTCACTAGAGGAGGAAGATGAGCTATTCTCACTACAAATGTCTTGTCCCCTCATTATCATGGTTTTCTTGTTAGGGCATTGAGAGGCAATATGGCCTCTCCCAAGACGTTTGAAGCATTTGATATTAGTTTGCCTCTCAGTAGGCTTAGTAGTAAGGGGTTTTCTCTCTACATGAGGTGCTTTTGTATCTTGAAAATGCTTGGGTTCCTCTTTGGGAAAACCCTTGAAAGAGTTTCCCTTAAGTTGGTCTCTCTTTGAGTAAGAGGGACAATCTTTTTTAAAGCTTTTTCTTTTGAGTTGATTCTCAGCTGTTACACAAAGTTCTACCAACTCGTCAAGGTTTGAGTATGAAAGAAGATCTACCTTATCTCTAATATCAGAGCTTAATCCACACAAAAACCTAGCAAGAGTGGCATTGGGTTCCTCCATGATATTGGCCCTTAGTATGAGAAGCTCCATCTTTTGTCTATACTCCTCAATACTTAAGTTATGTTGCCTAAGTCTTTGGAGCTTATCCAAAAGATCCCTCTCATAATATGAAGGAATGTGCCTTCTTAGCAAACAAGTTTTTAAATCATTCCAGTAGCGAATGTCAGGCATTTGTTTATGGGTCCTATCCTTGACTAAGCCATCCCACCAATGCAAAGCAGAACCTTGAAAACTAAGGGAGGCCAAAGGTACTTTCCTTTCTTCCCTAATTTCATAGCATCGAAAGAGTTGTTCCACTTTGACTTCCCAATCTAGGTAACTCTCAACATCTTCCCTACCATGAAAATGGGGTAGGTCTACCTTTGGTTCCCTAGCATGATTTATGTTTTCTTGAGGAGAATGACGATTGTATGATGAATGATTGTGATGCTTATGTTGATTTCTATAGTATTCTTCTTCATTAGAGCTAAAATGCCTAGATGGGATCTTATGAGAATTCCTTTATTTTTTCTATCACTCTCCCTCCCATCTCTCCTCTTACTCTCTTCTCCTCTCCTTCTCTCTTCTTCCTCTTTTTCTCTTTTTCTTTCTAGTTCTTTCCTTCTTCTCCTTTCTTCATCCTCTCTTCTATCTCTTTGCCTTCTCTCTTCTCACTTTTTTTTCTCTTTTCTCATTTCCAACATCTCTTTTTTTAACTTTTCCTTCTCTTTTTGTTTTTCCTTTTCTTTTATTTCTTTTTTTCTCTCTTTTTCTTCTTTCCTTTCTTGTTCTTTAGCCATCCATTCCCTAAATTCTAAGTTAAGGTTTTTAAGAGTGTCTCCCTTAGAAGGTTTTCTTTGGTTGACACTCTTACTTGATGAACAACTATGTGCACTAGAATGTGTGTGGGAAGTCATGGTGCTTGGATGCTAAAAACTAAAGGGTAGGCCAAAAACTTTTTTATTTCAAGCAACACTCCTCTTTTTTTTTTTTTCTCACCTAAGGTTGCTTGATGAGTCTTTGGAACTCTTAGCCTCTACACGTTTTTTCAACCCACCCCAAGAATGATACCCTTGTTTCCTCTTGTTTGTACTTACCAAAATTTTATATATGGAACCTTTCCCAACCTTTCCTTACCAAGGCCGAATACAACACAAGACAACAAACAAAGGTGAATAACAAAACAAGGTTCACAAATCCAAGTGGATAGATTAAACAATGACAAACTCAAAGAAGTAAAGAAGACAAACAAGAAAATATAAGGCTCACAAAGGAAGGTAGCACACAAATAACTTTCCTAGATTAACTCTAAGAGTAGAGATGAAAAAAGACTCAAACAAAAAAAATAAAAACAATAGTTGCACACTTAATAAAATTTAAGTGACAAAAAACTAAAAAGCTTACTCAAGTAATTTTTTTTAAATCACAATTGGTTCCTCATATCAAATGTTTCTACTATTAGGTACACAACTTCAAATTTGTCTTTCTTTTGAGTTCTTTATCTTCTTTTTTTTTTTAACTTGAACTTTTTCTATTTTTTTTAACTTTTTCTAATCATTTTGCTGCACCTAACAGCTTGTTGAATTGAAATTTTAATGAGGATTCTTGAAATACTAACACTTGAGTGAATAAGCACAAAGTAAGGTCACACAATTTTCAAGCAATGCATGCAGCTAAAGGCAAAACAACTTAGTAGTTTCAAATACCACTGAAATAATGGTGCTTAAGGAATGATTTAGGGCTGATTTTGAAGTAAATTGATTGCTCAAATTACTAACACAATTCACTCAAGCTAAAATTCTATAAAGAGGCACCAATAGTGAAGGTAAACCAAGTGGAAAGCTACTAATAATTCAACATAAAACAAGAAACATATAAAGATTGAATTGAGCAAATATTTAAGAACAACAAAGAGATTAATATGCTTGAACTAAAAGCATAAAAGACTTAAGAGACTCAACAAGAGGTTCACCTCTTAGGAGCTCAATTCAAAATGTTTTTGAAGGCTTTTTTGTAAAAATTTTAAGAGGCTAAAACCTATGGAATTTAAATGAGACAAAATAGGAAACTAACATGACTAGTATTTGACAAAACACAAGATTAAGAAAAAATAACACACCTAAAAATAGAGCAAAAATTTCAGCAAGAGACTCAAACCAAAAGGCACAACAAAGTGGCCAAAGTTGATCACCACAATGGTGTGGAAAAATCCTCAACCATGTGGGTTTAATGGTCACAACTTCTTAGGCACACTTTAACATAAAAAACCAAGGGAAAATTAAGCAACTTCAACACAAAAATAAGATGCAAAGAAAGGGACAAATAAAATCGCATCAAATTAAATCGAACATAGGCGCGTAGATAGAAAACAAAAGCGCATATAATAGCAAGAATAAAAAGCTATACTACTAGACAATAAAGGAAATAGAGATGACAAAAAATGAAGGACTTTAAAATAAAGAGAACAAAGAGATAAACAACAAAGCAAAAAAAATTGAGAAAGAACGTGACCTTTAGAAAGTGGCTCTGATACCACTTGATGTGATCTTTGATGATCACGTGCCCAAAAGATCCTTTCTAAGGTCACTCGGAAGGGAAATGGATTTATGGAGAGGAAAGGAATGGGGTGAGGCGCCACAAATACTAGTGATGCATGCCTCCCTTGATATTTTTCCTTGAGGTTCCAAGCACCATGAAATGGATGATGAAGGGGAAAGAAAATGGAGGTGGGGTGCCACTCTCAAAGAGAGATAAGCCAAAGTGTTTAGGTTTGCCACAAGGGAAGGAACCCTTGATAAAAACCAACTAGAAAGAGGTTCCTCAAGAGAGAGGATCCTCAAGACCTTTTACTAAGAATGTGCTCACAAAGAGACTATTTTCATTCAACTCAAAGGTCAAATTTTACAATGAGGGGGAATGAGTATATATAGCCCAATGGGAGAGCTTGGGCACACTTTTCTAGGCAATGTGGGACTTGGGCTTAATTAGGATTAAAACTAATTAACCCAAGTCTTAGGCCTTAAGTGAGGCACCTAAGTTCACCCCCTATGGGTGCAATTAGCATATCTTAATGTGAATGGGCTAGCCCAAAATCATGTCTTAACTTATGCACCCATTATAAGCTTACTCCTCCTTTTTAACTAAAGACACCTATACCTTATAAACTAAGAAGATGGCCGGAAATACATGGCCTTAAGGGAATTAAAAATACTTTCCTATTTATCTAATTAAAATAAAATATTTACAAGCTAAAAATAACGAAGACTATGGCTTCGAATCTTCAATGAGCTTTTGTCCATGCCATGCCTTCCTTGAGTCCTCCTAGCCATGATGCATGCTAGGTGAGATTGCATCAACTAGGTTTGATAAGCCAAAGGGGAGAGACCACAAGGGAGGGGTCCCTTGATAACTTTTAGAAGCTCTCACAAAGGAGAAAAAGGGACACTCAAAGGTAAGAACCTCACAACGAATATGGTCTCTAGGATTAAATTCAAGTGTAAAAAATACAAGTGAGGGAGAGGCTCCTATTTATAGAGGTAGCTAACCTCTTGAACAAGATAACCTAAAAAAAGAAGGGCTAGGATTAAAAGGAGAGATCTAAGGGAGGAGGATTGAGAAACAATTCCCTCCTTAGATCATCAAAGTTGGTGCCCAAGTTTCTCAAACCAAGGGCCAAGATTCCTTCTTATTAGCTTAGGGGGTTTATGTAGAAAAAGAGAGGTGTAGATATCAAGGCTTCCCTTATTTCCTTCATAAAGACCCAAAAAGCTAAATCCACCCTCTAAATTCCTAAGACACCTCCTAAAAATAAAAAATGGACTAAATACATGTCCCAAATTAAATTCTTAATACTCCTCAAAATTAAAATAAAGGAAAATTACATTTTATTAACTAAAGTCCCTAGCCTAATATCTTCACTCTCCATAGGAGGTGAAGTCTTCCTTTGTCTGCAAGGGCTAGATCTTCTTCAATCCTTCTAGCCATGGCCCTAGTGATAGGTCCTTGGCTAGGCATGGTCACATCAACTACACAATGGGCGATCCTTACAAAAACTCTCAACTGTCACGCTTATGCATGCTTTCTTAGGTATGTGCTCGAAGCGATAATCTTCTACACTAATAACACGTAGGTACAACCATCTCACCATAGGTCCACCTGAAGTGAATCCTCTTCTATGCCAGTAACACGTAGGTACAACCGTGCAATGGAAAAAAACCCAAAAAGACTTGTCCAGAGCACCACATAATGGACAATCCTTACAAAACTTCTTCGACTATGCATCATGTCATCCATAACATAAATCATAATGTCACCCCCAATTGTAGCTAGGATGACACCTTGTCAGTAGAGCTGATAATCTGGGTGGGCCATTGGGTTTTGAAAAAAAAATCTATTGAGCCATGCTGACCCATACAGGCCAAAATAGGCCTTTTAAAAAAGGATCAAAATTCAAATTTTTATAAAAAATAAAACTTATTTTATAATACAAGCCCAAACTAATTCGAAACAACATACTAAATCAACAAAAAACACAAGATAAATAATTCTAAAATAACATAAAAATATATTTGTACGTATATTTTAATTTAATATACATTTTAGAACAACATAATTTTTATTTGTTAGAAATATATTATTAAATAAACATCAAACATACTTTTATATGTAATTTATATATATATATATATTAACAATATGTATAAATTGACTTCACATTAAACATACTTTTATGTGTATATTTTTATTTAATATATTTTAAAAAATATATTATATAATATTAATATGTATTTTTAAAATTGATATATTTATATTTGTATTTGGGCCAGTCCATGGCCAACTAGGCTAACCCAATCGAAGTCCATTTACATATTCAGGCCAAATGGATCGGGCTAAACAACTCACTTCTATTTGGGCCTATTTTTTTAGAGTAGTTTGACCCTTATGTGGGTCCACAGGCCAACCTAGCGATCTAGACCCATTTTGATTGCTTTACTTGTTAGGTACACCCTGACCTTCATCATCAACATAAATCACAATGTCAATATATAATCGAGTCATTGCATACCACCCCAACCACACCTGGGATGACACTTCATAACGCACACTCTAACTATCATCATCAACACACTATATGCCTAATTGAAATCACTAACAATATCACACAGTGGAACAAATCTCTAATTCATACCTCAAACAACTTTCAAACATTCAATCATTCACCACATTCACAAGATACATCACAATAATATAATAACATCATCATAATCCAGCCCTAACCATAGTTAGGATGACACATCATTAGGCAGTCTTTGACTATCATCGATCATCAACATAATATATGTTCAATTGTAATCAACACCAATATCACACATTGGGTCAAATCCCTAATCCATGCTCCCCAAATAACTTCAAAAAATTCAATCATTCACGATACTCATAATTATAAGATACATCACAATATTTCACACCACAACAATCAACACCATCACAACTCACACTATGCCTTCTTACCTTACTCTTTTATCACATTGTGTAGTCTAAATACAATATCTATAGTTGTACTAATGATATGAAGGTGTATAAATTTTTTATAAAGGTAATACAATTACTTAAAAAATTCATGTTGAACTAGATTTATTTTTATCATCTACTATTTTTAAAATTACAAACCCGCAAATATTAACCTCAAATATGATAACTTGACCTTTACTCATCATTTTATTCATAATTTTAGAGCTATATATATCCTTTTTGAGTTATTCTAACTCCAATAGAAAGATAACATATAATGCTACAACATTCATGGAGAACACGAAACCTAATGAGGGTTTTAAGGTCACATAATAGAGCTTACAACACACAAACATATGTTTCACGTATAGGCTTAAAAACTCAACTTATAACTCATGTAACTTGGTGAATTCTTAACATTTTTATATGATTCTTGAGTCTAAACTATAGCCCCAAATGTTTATTTTCTAAAATGACAAACTAAATGGAATTTGGATAACAACACAAAAAGATAGGACATAAACACTGAAGTATATTCATACGAAAATTTTGAAATAACAATTATTCAACTTATAAGGTTCCTAAAATATAATTCTAACTTCAAACCCTCAAAGATTCTACTTCTTTATCTATAATACTTAATTATCATCAGACCTTACAATTGCACTGATAACAATTTTTCATCAATCCTCTCAATGGAAGAAAACCACCAATACGTAACACCTAATCCTTTAACTATGGAGAATAGTTCAAATAACAGATCAGTTCTCCAACTATCATATTAATTAATCATATAATCAAAGTTCCTCACCATTAATAATCAATAACATTAATAGAAATAAACAAACTAATCAATCACATAAAAACACCTAAAACTTTAATCCCTAGGAAGACTTAAGGTTTACTAATGGTGTCATCAGTTCGGGTCAACCCGACGAACCCAGTAAACCTAACCGAACCAATTAGTTTGATTCATTTTTTAACTTGATCAAATTTGGATCCTACCTAAACCGACAAGATCCAACCATGTCAGGTTCAGTTCAAAATTTTCACATTTGAAAACCCTGACCAAATCTGAACCAACCCAAAAGCATATATATTTATTTTATATTTTTAAGTTAGTATATTTAGTAACTTGTTTCAGTGTTTTGTTTAGGATTTCAGTGTCTAAAACATTTTTTCTTTACTATTTCGCATTATTTTATATTTTTAAGTTATTTAATATATTTATTATTAAGTTTGTATTGTATTATGTTGTTTTAATAGTTTAATTTGACTAATTTAGTACATATGAATCACTTGATATTTTATTATAAAATTATGAATTTATTAAATTAATGGATTTGACTAGTTTTAGGTATAAAATTATTTTTTTTATTTAATGAAAAAAATAATTTTTTTTAATTTTTGGATTGGTTTCCCTGAAATCGAATCGAACCAACCCAATTATCATTAGTTCAACTTGATTTAGATCAAGGATAAAAACCCAGAAAATCGAACCAATTCGAACCATGAACACCCCTAAGGTTTACCTTCATTACCTTATTTCTTATATATACTTGTTTGTAGCTAATCCCACTTGCCTTTGTAATCCAACAAAATAAATTAATTCAAACATCCATTAACTATTCAGGAGCACCAAACATATTGACTTCAGATTTTGAATACTTCCCATTACTGAGTTTGAGGGACTAATCTATAGGTATAAAAAAGGAAAACCCTAATGTCAACATAATTATTACATTCAAATAATTTGATAATGTACATGTACTTCAACAATCTAAAAAAATTAATTAATAAGACATATAATACTTATTCGTGAGTATCAATCACACCTGAATAGCAATTTATCTTATGTCTGATTCAAATATATATCTCCAATCAACAAAACAATATATCTACACACTACTACAAAAATGACTTTTAAGAACAACTTTTGTGATTAGTTACAAAAAAATTTATCTTAAAAAATATAGTGATATTTTGTAATTAATATTATTGTTTTAAAACTTTTCAGACCTATTAAAATTTTAATAGATCAGAAAAGTATATTTTTCTAACCTGTTTCAATTTCATTCCTCACAAGTTACTTTTGCTCGTTTTTCATTCTCATACCCGCGTTTGTGCTCTCTCCTCCATCTTGCTACTTAGGCTGTCATTGCTCACGCCGTCACTAACCTTGTCGTAGTGCTCAATGTCCCTGAAGCTGCCGCCAACCGCCACCGCAATGCTAGCTCAAGCTGCCACTGACCATCGTCACTCTAGTGGTCACTTTCGCTCAAGCAGCTGCTGACCGTTGCGGCAGTGCTTGCTCTCCGTTAAGATACTGTTCACCACCACCGTGGTGGTTGTTCTCGCTGACGCTCACGCAAGTGCTCGTTCTCGATCTAGGGCTTGTTCTCGCTCGGTCTCGGTCTCGGTCTCGCGCACGCTGAGTCTCATTCTCGCTCTCGCTCAATCTCACGCTCACTCAATCTTGCTGCAACCATTTGTTCACGTTACCATTTGCTTGGGTACACTTTAGGCATTCTCGAAGATTTTAAAAAGAAGGAAAAGAGGAAGGTATTCAATATGCTTCATTTCTTTCTTATCCTTTTTTTTCTGCTAGGCACTTTCAATTTCAATTCATTTTGCAACACTTTACATTTTGTACATAGCTTTACCTTTTGCATTCGTGGAATTAAAATAATGTAATAGTTTTATTACTTAATGCTTATCAATCTGATATTTAACAGCAAGCTGTGGTTATGTGCTACTTTTTTCTAAGATCTAATAAGGAAAAGTTTTCTTTTATTGGTTGTTGATGTTCTTAAAATTGAGCCAAAGTAATGGTATTAAGAAATTTTTGGTAGGAAAGAATGTGAAGACTCTATAGGGTATGTTCTCATTTCTTATGGGTTAACCTTAAAGTAGAATTTAAAATCCAATTAGTTTGTGATTAAGTTTTATTTTATTTTCTTATTAAGCTAAATTATTGGCAAGGGCACGTTATTCATTGGCAAGATTTAAAAGGGAGCAAATTGTAATTCTTTCACAGGTTGGGTGGCAGATTTCTTAAAAAAAACTATATATATGTTAGTTAAAAAAAGCTATACATTTTCCCATTTTCCTTTCACTTCGTGCTCCACTTGGTCCTTCCTAAAACATTAAAATCTATCTATGGCCTATATAGCATTGATGATGGTTTTAATATTGTCTGTTGTTTGAAATTTCTATTGACTTATATATATTATATTACTACTTGTTAACATGGACAAGATGTAGAACAGCCACATAAAGACTCATCATTGAAGGCAATGAAGCACCCAACTTTAGTTCTATGTATGATTTATTCATCTTACCTTTAAATTTATGTAGAGGAATATTTGTTTCACTTTCACTGAGTCAAAATTGGAATTAATGTTTCATGGATTTTTAGAAGCTCTGCCCTGTATATTTTGTACATTAGCTGTCAGTCCCCCTATCTGTGTTGAAGTCAATGTTTCATAGATTATTAGAAGCTCAATACTTAGAGAAAGAGAATTGAAATTCATTATTCCGCTGTTGCTGCAACACCGAATATATAACCATGCATGTAGTTGACAATAGCTATTTAAAATATATTATATTTTGTGTTGATTGGTTGCATGAGAAGTAATAACGTGTTTCTTAGTTATTTAAAATATATAATATTCTAGGGCAAATTATGTTGTATCGAAGCAATAACATGTGTTCCAATGCGTTATTTAGAATATATCATATTCTGTAGGTGATCAAATTAAATAGCTTTTTATCATTATGTTATTTTTCATATGTTTATATTTCTTTTGTTGTTATTGATATAAAAAATAGCCTACTTTGTTTTTTTATATTTCATGATTTTATGTTCTTGTTGATATTTTTTATTAAACGATTATGCTAATTATTTATTCATAATGTACATAACATATTAACCTTAGTTTGATTATCTGTCATAATAGGTACATGGATGATTCATTAAGAACCCTTCATTCACAAGGTTGGTCGGGTTCTCAATCTACAAAGACAAAAGGTAGAGGTCCTACACGGTTACTGAAGTTAAGTCTTAAACGTGCTATAGGTTAAATGTTACCAATTCAATTTAATCAATTAGGTATCGTTGTTGGGCCAAACAAAACAGAATTTAATACCTTTGTTGGCGTCATTGCCCGAAATAAGGCTAGTATTATGCATGAGACTTGGGAAGATGTAAAGGAGCGTAGGAAGAATTTGATTTGGCAAACTATCATGGTACCTCATGTTCACCATTTATGTATGTATAATTTTATTTAAGCCAAAAATTATGAATAATAACTCATCTTATTTTTTTCTTATATAATGCAAAAAGCTTTTGCACTCCCTTTGATCTTTCTCCTTGAGGTTCCAAGTACCATAAAATGGATGATGAAAGGGAAAGAAAATGAAGCTGGGGCGACACTCTCAAAGAAAGATAAGCCAAAGTGTTTAGGTTTGCCACAAAGGAAGGAACCCTTGATAAAAATCAACTAAGAAGAGATTTCTCAAGACCTTTTACTAAGAATGTGCTCACAAAGAGATTATTTTCATTCAACTTCAAAGGTGCAATTTACAATGAGGGGGAATGAATATATATAGTCCAAAGGGAGAGTTTGGGCACACTTTTCTAGCCATGATGCAATCCCACCTAGCATGCATCATGGCTAGGAGGACTCAAGGAAGGCATGACATGGATGAAAGCTCATTGAAGATTCGAAGCCATAGTCTTCATTATTTTTAACTTGTAAATATTTTATTTTAATTAGCTAAATAGGAGAGTATTTTTAATTCTCTTAAAGCTATGTATTTTCGGTCATCTTCTTAGTTTATAAGGTATAAGTGTCTTTAGTTAAAAAAGAGGAGTAAGCTTAGAATAGGTGCATAAGTCAAGACATGATTTTGGGCTAGCCCATTCATATTAGGAGATGCTAATTGCACTTATGAAGGGTGAACTTAGGTGCCTCACTTAAGGCCTAAGACTTGGGTTAATTAGTCTTAATCCTAATTAAGCCCAAGTCCCACATTGCCTAGAAAAGTGTGTCCAAGCTCTCCCTTTGGGTTATATATACTCATTCCCCCTCATTGTAAATTACACCTTTGAAGTTGAATGAAAATAGTCTCTTTGTGAGCACATTCTTAGTAAAAGGTCTTGACGATCCTTTCTCTTAAGGAATCTCTTCCTAGTTGATTTTATCAAGGGTTTCTTCCCTTGTGGTAAACTTAAACACTTTAGCTTATCTTTCTTTGAGAATGGCGCCTCACCTCCATTTTCTTTCCCCTTCATCATCCATTTCATGGTGCTTGGAACCTCAAGGAGAAAGATCAAGGGGAGTGCAAAAGCTTTTTGCATCATTATAGCTCACTTATGATGTTCCGAATTCTAAGTTGATTAGGAAGAAATACATTTCATATGTTGGAAAGCATTTAAGACAAAACTCAGTAGTGAGTATATATATGGGAGTCTAAAAGGAAAATCTCCTTGTGATGTCTATCCTTTTATCAAACCGGAAGAGTGAGAGAAGTTTGTTGAGATCTGAATGGCCCCTTCTTTTGAGGTTAGTAACTTACATTTATAGATTTTAACTTTGTCATTTCATTAGTAAGTTAATTAGTGAGATCCTTATTATTTGTAATAGGGGAAAAGAAAAAAGGCACAAAAGATTCAAGCACATAATCTTTACCCTTATACATTGTCTCGTGGGGGCTATGATTTACTTGAGAAAAAAATTATGGAAACAAAGATGAAAGCACTTGAATAAGTTTCTCAATCCGATCCCACATTGATTATTGATCCTCCATCTCCACCCAAAAGCCATGAGAAATGGAAGAGAGCTAGACAAACAAAATCTGGAGACTACATTACTGATGACATATGCATTATTGGTGAAAGAATGGTAAGTTAATATTCAATTCAAAATGTAACAAATCACTCATAATTGTAATTAAATTTTTATTGAATTACATGTTGTAGGATTCTCTCGTTGAACAAAGTACACAAGGATTATTTGTTTCCTAAGGACGTCAAGATATCTTGGCTACTACAATTGGGAAACCAGAGCACCCTGGTTGTGTTCGTGGTGTTGGTCGAGGCATAGGAATTAGGCAGTACTTTGGACCACTTACCCATCATAGTTCCTCCTCAACTATTAGCATGGAACGCTTAGAGTTGCTTACACAACAAATACGTGAGCAAGTCACTAAACAAATCCAACAAGAGGTCACTCAACAAGTCACTCAACAAGTCACTGAACAAGTGACTCCACAAGTGACTGAGCAAGTCAAACATCAATTCCAACAACAAATTTCATGCTTAGGTCTTTCCCAACAACTAAAATAGGTGGTACAACAACCAATAATGCCTCATGTGAGCACGAAAGAAAGTTGTGCAACTCCTAATGATCCTAATCCATCATGGGAAGAAAATTATGACATTGATCTCCAAGATCAATGTGAGTTATATGATAATGTTGATCAGGCTCATTTAGTGGCAATTGGAAAAATATACAATTTGGGGTCAAACATACACCACAAGAAAATAGAGAATGATAATGTGAGGGTGGTGGTTACTAATGTTAAAGATGCAAATGCTCTAGTTCCTTTCCCTACAGATGAGGTTCAAACAGTGGGACAGACCCCTAATAATTTCATTCAGTGGCTAAGAAGACTTGTAAAGTCTATCTCAACTAAGGTATTCACAACTGATTATTTAATTTCTCTAATTTTATAGTTGCAGACTTAATGTTTTAAATTTTGTTACGTAGACTAGCAAAAGATGTAGCAAAGATGTTCCCATAAAATGTTGAAACTTGAACATGATCCACTTGAACGTCTATTCAATGTAGCTAGTAGAGTTAAGGATCCTATACAACTACCTTGGGATCCTACTGTATTAGGCAGACCTTCTCACATACCATTTTATATTGATCGGAGGGATCTCTTAGAAGTATATATGGTATGCAAATGCTCAACATCTCAGTTATACAACTATGGTTGATGTAAGTATATATATATTATATATATATATATATATATATAAATTTTAATATGTTAATTTTGCAAATATTTATTAATTTATGATAATATTTACTTCAATATCTTAGGTATCTACATCACTTGTGCACTAATATGAAGAATGAACATAATACTTATGGATTCATGGACCCACAATCCATTCAAAAGGTTGGAAATAAGATAGGAGATATTCCAAGTTATTTGCAAAATAGGCTACATGAAGGAAAAAACAAATGTTACTTAGCACCCTACTTGCATTCGTAAGTTCTAGTTTAAAATTATTTAAAATTATATGTTATCAAGTCACTAATTGTTTTGCAATATAGGAGTCATTAGCTTATATATACCACACCAACATTGACAACAAACACATAAAAAAGACGTGTGTATATGCCCACTGTTGCTCCATATAAAGTACACCCAGTTCCTTTCTCAATAATTATCCACCTCCTTTGCAAATTATCCCTAGTTGGCAACCTACTAACAAACAACCTCTATGTTAAGTAATAGACCTTTGAAGGCACCCTATAAGCCCGACAGAATTCAAAAGTATCTTCCTTCAAAAACCCCACACTAGAGGTTAATACTTTATAAGCTAAATACACTACATACTTCCTTGAACCATTTGTTGACCAAAACCACTCATCGTTGATTCCTTCCCTTAATATTATACCCTTTCTAGTTTTGCAACTAGTGCTGTTATTAATGGCTCTCCCCACACAAATAATTTCCTTCGCCACTTCCACTTCCAATCCAACCCCTCCTTCTTTAACTCCATAATCGTAATTTTTTTTATACTGCCAACCTAAACAACCTTTTATAAGCATCACAAGACTTTATTCCTCTATCTGCCAAAACATAACCCTCTCACATATCTTAATTTCCTTTTTATATGACTGGACCACCATCCTTGCTTAACATGATCCTTAATAAAGTGGAGATTAACCCACCAATGCAAGCACCTCTTTCCCTTTCACACCTAACGCCCAACATTTGACATATATTGAGAGTGCAATGCATGCACCCATAGCCATATACTTTCAGCCTTTAATTGCCATTTCCATTTACCCAACAGAGCTAAATTGACCGCACACATATTCTTGAGTCCCAAACCTCCCATCTTCTTAGATTTACAAACAGTTTGCAAGATGTCTAATTTACCTTTATACACCTTTCCTTTTCTACCCATAAAAATTGCTTAAATAATTTTTCAATATAAAAAATAATACCTGATGGTGCCTTGAAAAAGGATAAGTACTAAAGAGGTAGTGCAAACAAAGCTAACTTTATAAGTGCTACGCTTCTTGCTATGGACAATTGCTTTTGCTCAACAAAGATAGCTTCCTCCAAATCATATCCAACACAAGTTGCCACATGACTTTACTGCCTGACCTCCCTCTATAGGCAATCCCAAGTATTTAACAGGGATAACACCCTTTTGACAATTTATCAATATGGATGCTTAGGCCATCCACTGATCTGCCACATTGATTCCAAAAGGTTGACTCTTGTGAAAATTCACCTTTAGTCCGAATAATAATTCAAAGTTCTACAAGATGGCTTTCACTACAGTTATTGATTCCCAATCCTTCTGTACCAAAATGATAGTATCATTAGCAAACTAGAGATGGGAAATGCATTCTTTCCGAACCACATACCCCTTCCATAGTTCCTTTTTCACAGCAACCTGAATCAACAGACTCAACCTTTTTGTTGCAATAAAAAAAAAGAAAAGGAGATAAAGGATCTCCCTACCTTAGTCCTCTCCTAATGTTAAATTCCTCCATTGGACTACTATTTACTAGTACAAACATTCTTGCCGAATCCACACATTCCTTGATCCAGCTTATCCACCTCCTTCTGAACTGCATATTTTCCATAACGTCCCATAGACATTGCCAACATACCGAACCATATACCTTTTCAAAATCTACCTTTAGTCTCATCAGAATTTTCCTTTGCCTTCTCACATCATCCATTACCTTATTAACAACTAGAATTTCATCCAGAATTTGACGCCTACCCACAAAAGTCAATTATGTCTCAAATATTATATCAGGCATGATCTCTCTCAACTTCTTTGGCACTAAAGCAATAAACAAGCTATTTGAACCCTTTACCAATTTGCTAGTTGGGTGAAACTCCTTAAACACTGCTAGGAAATCTACCTTCAGTAGCTGCCAGAATTCTTTTAAGAATAAAAAATTAAACTTATTTGACCCTGAACTCTTGTTATTATCTCAACCCCATACTGCATTCTTAATTTCCTCTTCTGAGAACGACCTTTCATGATTCAAGTGTGCTTTTCTACTCAATGACTTGAGCTGCAAGGTGCCCAAGTTTGGTCTATCTCGAACCTTCTTCTGGAACTGATTTTCAAAGTTCTTCTTCACCTTTTCCTTTAGCTTGCCTACCTCCATTACATTTTCGCCGTTAAAGTTTAGACTCAAGATTTCATTCCCTTGTCCCCTCTTCATGATGGGTCTGTGAAAATATTTAATGTTAGCATCACCTTTTCTTAGCCATTGGACTCTTGACTTTTTACTTAGCAAAGTACATTTCCTTCCCACTCATAACTTAGATTCTCCCAATAATTGCTTACATTTAGCAAAGTACTCCTCCTCCAACCCCACTTTTTCTTCCTTCAAATCCAGCACAAGAATTGACTCCTTTGCCATAGAAATCTTTTTATCGAGGTCGCCAAACACCTTATTGTTCTATTCTTTCAGTTTTCCTTTCATTAACTTAAATTTTTCCTTTAACAAAAATAATTTCCTTGCTTGAACTGTCAACTTCTTCTATTTAGATTCCACAAAAGTTCTAAATCTTATATCATTAAACCAACAATTGGGTACCCTGAAAGGTTTAGGGCCTCAATTTGACTCTCCCTTTTTTAATAGTATTGGACAATGATTCGTCACAAACCTTGGGAGACCCTACTGCTACATATTCCCTAAAATTTGGAGAAAATCTTCTGAAACAAAAAATCAATCAAGTCTACTCACGGTTTTAACATCATTTTTAAACTAGGCAAACTTCCTTCTAAGCAGCTGCAAATCTAACAACCTGACTTCTTCAATAAACTCATTGAAATATCATATCTCCCCCTTCGCTATTGTGCCACATCTTCCTTCTTCTTTCCTCGTCACATTTGATAGAATTAAAATCACCTATTAAACACCAACTACCTCTCCTCTTGCCCTCTAAACAATTAATTAAGTTTTCCCAACATTGTTTTTTACCTTCCATATGACATGATGAATATACATTTACAAAATAAGTTTTATGATTCTTCCTACGCCAGGTCCTTACCACCTCTACAAAATGATAATCCACAATAAATCTTCTTTTGAAAACTTTAATGGTCCAAATTACAAGAAGTCCTCCAGGATTGCCATTTTATGGTTTATAACACCACCTCGCCTCAGCTTTCCACCATAAATATTCAAAGAGTACCTCCTTAATGCTTTTCATTTTTGTTTCCTACAGACAAATCATCCCCAAATGATGTTCATTTGTTAGCCTCTTGACCTCCCACTTCTTGATCTTGTCCCCCAACCCCCTGATGTTAAATGATATAACCTCCATAGCCACTCTAAACTTGTTCCCCTTTCTGATCCTCCATATCCCTACTCTTCATGTCCTCTAACCTTTTGATCAATTTGACTGAGTTATCACAACATAATCCTAACAAACTACCCATCTTCCAAGTTCACCTTTCTCATCAACCCTTTTCATGGTCGAGCCCTTCTTACCAATTTCTTGTCCTTTAAGATGTGGCACCTCTCTTGATCAAACTCTACGTTTACTTCCAATATCTCCTCCATCACCATTTTGTCTTCATATTCCTCACTAGGCAACGAAATCACCTTCTTGAAAACTTGCTAAGAATCCCCTGCCACTTCTCCCACACTCAAGTTGTGAATTCAACTACTATCTTTCAAGTCGCATAAAGTAAAGTCATGCAGTCCATATGAATTTTTGTTCCCCTTCACTCTCATGACCTGCTGCTTAATAATTGTGTAATTTGTGAATTTCTCATGAGGGCTTTCAACCTCTTCTACAGAATCCGCCACGTAGGCCTCATGCACCTTATCACTGAATGCATATCAACAACGTTCCCAATTCAATCCCAATCATCCATCTTGCATGCTACTGCGACCACCAAATTAGTATGCTCAACACTATCTCCATGTGGTCCCTTTTGTGTATCAATTCTTCCATTTGCTACCTTTTTACTTGATGTGCCCTGTGCCAAAAGCCATTGAGAATACCTTGTTCCATGCTGCCCCGCATGCTCATTAATGTTTGTTGTATCATGCATTTGGATTTCTAACCTTTTCACCATAACCTTTTGACATGTCCTTTGTTCCAACTAACCTTTTTGCTTCACTTGTCCTTCTCTTTCCATCCTGATTGGTGCTTGGCGTCTTCCACGTCTAGGTTGAAATGAGTCACAACATTTGCCTCCTAGACACTCGCCTTTTACTGCTTTGCACCCCTTTGTTCTATTTGTAGATAGCTCAAGCAACTCCACTTGAGACAATTCGACCCACATCTCCTTATTCAGGCCACCACCATATCTTATGTTTACCACCAAATCCTTAATTAACTAGGTTTCAACCTGTCCATCTAGCCTATTGCATGAAAATGTTGCAGCCAAATGGTGTGGAAAAATACTCAACCATGTGGGTTTAATGGTCACAACTTCTTAGGCACACTTTAACACAAAAAACCAAGGGAAAATTAAGCAACTTGAACACGAAAATAAGATGCAAAGAAAGGGACAAATAAAATCACATCAAATTAAATGGAACATAGGCGCATAGATAGAAAACAAAAGCGCATATAATAGCAAGAATAAAAAGCTATACTACTAGACAATAAAGGAAATAGAGATGACAAAAAATGAAGGACTTTAAAATAAAGAGATCAAAGAGATAAACAACAAAGCAAAAAAAATTGAGAAAGAACGTGACCTTTAGAAAGGGGCTCTAGATACCACTTGATGTGATCTTTGATGATCACGTGCCCAAAGGATCACAAAAATAGGAAGAATTAGGACTAGGAAAGAACCTCTAGGAGTTGGCTCTTGATACCACTTGATGCAAACCCAAGTTTGCCTCCCTTGATCTTCCTCCAAGAGGTTCCAAAGCTCCAAGGAAATGGATTAATGGAAAGGGAAAGAAATGATTTAGGTGGGGTGCCACTCTCCTTGGAGAGATAAGCCAAGTATTTAGGCTTGCCACAAGGGAAGGAACCTTTGATAAAATCCAACTAGGAAGAGGTTCCTCTAGAGGGAGGATTCTCAAGACCTTTTACTCATGAATATGCTCAAGAGAAACAATTTTCATTCAACTTCAAAGGTGAGATTTACAATGAGTGAGGGGTCCCATTTATAGGGAAAGAGGGGTTAGGATTAAAGGCCTAATTATGGACCTCCTAACAAGGTCCATTCCCTAAGTAAGATTAAGCTAACTAACTAGGGAACAAACCCCATTTCTGGCGCCTAAAATCAAGAAGGGGTGGGTCCCTGTGTTGGTCATGTGTTGTGTGTGAGAGAAAGAGGGGTGCAAAAATGAGCTAGGAGGTACAAACCAAAGAAACCAAAAGTAGCAAGGGGAGGTGCGAATAGAAACTCAAAAAGCAATAAAAGATAACACAATCAAAAGGACACTTAACTAAATGGTAAGAGTATATAAGACAATCTAGAAAGATGATTTAAAAGACAAGCAACAACTAAAAGGTAAACAAAAGAAAAAGACCACACAATGGAATACCTAAGAAGGGCACTAGATTAAAGAGTAGAAAGGCACAAATATTAAGTTCTAGTATACCAAAAGTAATAAAATTTCTTTTAAGGTTCCAAGTTCAAAGTTAAAGCACTTGCTAATTTTAGGTTAGGTACATCAAATGAATTTTTCAAACTTTCTTTTCTTTTGTTTGTTCTCTTTTTTTTTTAATCCTTCGTTGTTGTTTTTTTTTGTATTTTAGACTTTGTTCTCTTATTCTTTTTTTGAATATTTACTAGATGCGCCTAACTTGATTGTAAATTTAGTGCTTAATAACAAAGAGTTATGTGCTTGGAACAATAAAGAAAATTAAAAGCAACAATTTAGGTACTACTAGACATGACTTCAAAATGCAATGTAGCTATAGATGTGTTAATGGTTTAGTAGTTTGGTGTGTCACTGGACTCAAGCTTTGTTAAGTTTTTAGTAATTTGTTGAACACAAATACCAAACTTATAGCTTAAGTGAAAGCACTCACAAACAAAAACTACTTTTACCACACAAATGAGCTACTAATTATGCGTATAACGAAAATAAAGACAAAGGGAATTGAACAACTATTTTGGAATTTTTTTGAAGAATATGCTTGAAACTAAAAGCACATGAACCTCTAAAGAGACTTAGACACGAGGTATGACCCTCTATGTTGCTTAATTTAAGAAGTTTCAAAAGTTTTTTTGTAAAAACAAAAGAGGCTAAACTTAAAAGGAATTAATAGACAAAATGGGAAACTATAAACATGACTTATAGACAACTACACAAGAGTATAAAAGTGAAAAATAAAAGCTAAAAATAAGGCAAAAACAAGGCAACTAGGCGAAAGGAAGCACAAGAATTTGGTCTAAATTTCTTGACCACAAGGTTGTGGAATTCACCACAATGGTGTGGATTTTTAGCAAGAAATTCTCAAGACCAAAACACAAGCAAGAAAGCACCTAACTCAAAGCTTAAGCCGAAATTAATGAATACGAGAGAGGAGTAGATGCAAAGAAAAGAACAAGATAAATTGCATCAAGCAAAAAATGAATGGCGCAAATAAACTATAACTCAAAACAATAAACTCAAGACATAAATGGAAATGATAAACAACAATGAAAAGCTAGAAAAAATTGTGGAAATTAAAGATAAGATAAAATAGGAACGTAAAGAAAAAATAAATGAGGTAAGAAGAGAGTTTAGACCTCTAGAACCAATGCTCTAGATACCAAATGATGCATGCCTCCCTTGATTTTTTTCTAGAGGTTTTCTTTTTTGGTGAAATAGTTTGTGGAGAGGTAAGAAATGAGGGTGTTAGGTGCCATTTAAGGGTAAGATAGGGAAAGGTTTGCCACAAGGGATGGAACCCTTGATAAAAACCTAAGGAATTCTCAAAGAAAGGGGGAGGGACACTAAGAGAGAAATTCGGCCAACTAGGGTGTTTTCATTCAACAAAGTGTAAAAAATACCTTTAATGTTTTCATTCAACTGGGGATCAAATTAGTTTTGGGTTTTATTTAGGAAAAGAGGGTGTAGTTATCAAACTACCCCCTTATTTCCTAACTAAAGGCCCAAAAGTTAATCTTACCCTTTCTTATTACTAAAACACCTCCTAGAAAATTAAATGGACTAATACATATCCAAAATAAAATCCTAGGTTCCTAAAAGAAAAATTACAAGTAAATAAGTCATGGCTTGCATAACTTGATGGTCATATGGAGGTTAGATCTTCCTCCTTCTACTCTAGCCATGTCTTCTTCTCTTCTCCTAGCCATGACTCTAGTGATAGGACTCTTGCTTGGGGGGAATGCATCATCTCCTCCCCCTTGGGAAGGATTTGACCTTAAATCTGATGGGTCCTCCTCTTCTTCATCAGTACCTACAAAAGGGATCAAATCACAAAAATTACAAGAGTATGAAGGAGCACCTTTTTATAGAGGGAGCTAACCTCTTGGACAAGTCATAAAGGAAAGGAACGGCTAGGATTAAAAGGAGTCATCCAAGGGAGGAGGATTGAAGCCCAAAGTCCAATCAATCCCCTCCTTTAGATGAGAATTGGTGCCCAAGCTATCTCATCCAAGGGTTAAGATTACTCCTTTATTAGTTTTGAGTTTTATTTAGGAAAAGAGGGTGTAGTTATCAAACTACCCCCTTATTTCCTAACTAAAGGCCCAAAATCTAATCTTACCCTTTCTTATTACTAAGACACCTCCTAGAAAATTAAATGGACTAATACATGTCTGAAATAAAATCCTAGGTTCCTAAAAGAAAAATTACAAGTAAATAAGTCATGGCTTGCATAACTTGATGGTCATATAGAAGTGAGATTTTCCTCCTTCTACTCCAACCATGTCTTCTTTTATTCTCCTAACCATGACCCTAGTGATAGGGCCCTTGCTTGGGGAGAATGCATCAGTACCTATAAAATAAATATATAAAAAGATAAAGATAACACAAACATGCATCTTGCTCACGAACAACAACGTCAACGAAAGTCGGGTTGGGGGTTAATAAGTGTAGGAGCCTTTTCAATGGCCTCAAGGATCATAGTTCCCTCAGGATAAGTGGAGGCATCCACCAGCAAACCCCCACTTGGCAGTAGATATGCTCGAGTGCTCGACCTTCTTTTGCTTAGCTCGAGTCCTCTTCGGCCTCGGGGTAGGAGGATGGCCACTCTTCCTATTTCCTCATTTACCCCTTATTATCTTAGCAAAAGCCTTAAAGGCCTCTCCTTCTCGGCAGTAGATACACTCACCCTCATAGCCTAGAAATCAAAGCCATTCATGACACCTTTACACCACAAGACCTTGCTCAACCACAATGTATAATATCAAACAAAACCCAATAGACATGTAAGTAAAAAAAAACGATCAGAACACTCACTACTAAGAGATTTATCTATATCGACAATGTATTCAAGATCCAGCACATCCTTTTTGTTCATATGACAAGTGATGTGACCATGCCTAGCCAAGGACCTATCACTAGGGCCATGGCTAGAAGGATTGAAGAAGACCTAGCCCTTGCAGACAAAGGAAGACTTCACCTCCTATGGAGAGTGAAGATATTAAGCTAGGGACTTTAGTTAATAAAATGTAATTTTCCTTTATTTTAATTTTGAGGAGCATTAAGAATTTAATTTGGGACATGTATTTAGTCCATTTTTTATTTTTAGGAGGTGTCTTAGGGATTTAGAGGGTGAATTTAGCTTTTTGGGTCTTTATGAAGGAAATAAGGGGTAGCCTTGATATCTACACCCCTCTTTTCCTACATAAACCCCCTAAGCTAATAAGAAGGAATCTTGGCCTTTGGTTTGAGAAACTTGGGCACCAAGTTTGATGATCTAAGGAGGGAATTGTTTCTCAATCCTTCTCCCTTAGATCTCTCCTTTTAATCATAGCCTTTCTTTTTTAGGTTATCTTATTCAAGAGGTTAGCTACCTCTATAAATAGGAGCTCCTCCCTCACTTGTATTTTTTACACTTGAATTTAATCCTAGAGACCATATTGGTTGTGAGGTTCTTACCTTTGAGTGTCCCTCTTTCTCCTTTGTGAGAGCTTCTAAGAGTTATCAAGGGATCCCTCCCTTGTGGCCTCTCCCCTTTGGCTTATCAAACCTAGTATTTGTGGCGCCTCACCCCATTCCTTTCCTCTCCATAAATCCATTTTCCTTCCAAGTGACCTTAGAAAGGATCCTTTGGGCATGTGATCATCAAATATCACATCAACAAGGAAAATGGGAAATAATAGCAATATCGTGCTTGTCCTTCGCTGTCAACATATGCTTAGGTCGCGACTTAAAGTGACATGGTCGCTCTTGTTAGTATAGTGGAAACCGAGCAATGGTCCCATTTTCCTTGAAGAAAAGATCTCGGTGGTCATAATATGCAATGTTAGAATCAACCTTGAAGAAGTTGAATTTGAAGATTTGACACGACGTGTTAAGAAGTGTAAACAACATCCCATAATGACAAACAATCATAAAGATCCACCCCACCCTGAGGTCTTTAACTCCTTTCACCCAATAGAAATACAAGAACTTGTTGGTAGTAGGGACTATTCCCAACAGCTCGCAAAAAATCTTGAATCCTCAAATGAATCCTAACTATTGGGGTGGGGTGCCACATTAAGCTCTAATAACACCTCACATTGAAAGTCATAAAATGGCAAATTCACCTCAATATGCCTAAACAGCTTGGCACATACGTAAGTAAATGACACCTCCTCCTCTGAAGCACTAAAATACATGCACTCATCAAAATCACATGGCTTTGCAAGCACCTAGTTAGGACGATCAAGGTCACCACATATGTTCACTTCGTTTCATAGTTTGCAAAGCTCGATATCCGACGTAAATGACAAAGGGATTGAACCTGCCTCCTCAGCTACCTAGTTATACCCCAATCGCACAATGGGAAGAAGCACATGTTTCTCCTTCCTCTTCCTACTCTTCTTCTTCTTCTCTTTCCTCACATCTTCCCCCACCTCAACCTCATCCTCTACCAGAACCTTCCGACACTTGCTTCTACCACAAGATGGGACCTCCTCTGACAATTCACCCCTAGCACGCATCAATTCATCCTCTAAGTCGTGAACATGAGCCATCATCTCCTCCACTCCAAAAGACCCCAAATCCACCACTATAGACAGTTGTGACTCCGTATTCAAACTCTTTTCAGTCACACGTAACACCCTTTCCATCATGTTCGCAGACTCTGCATCATCCGACAACCCAAGCGACTCTGCCACAGATGATTCCTAACTCAAAATAGGTACCTCCCACTCCACCATAGTTTCACGATGGTGCTAAAAAGAATCGTCATTTTCGCTTCCCACACATACACATGTCTACCCCACCACTTACCCCCACCAAACCTACATACCCATATGGAACTTAGCCTTATTGGTTCTTCCCTTACTGGCCGACCTTAATGCTACGAGAGCATGTGTACCCTCCTCCCCCCGATCTCAGCTTGGCATCTTGACACCAATACACCTCAACTCCATACCTGCCTAACACCTGAAGGCCCATCTTCTTGAAAAAGGTAACCCTAGGGCAAACCACACACTAAAACAAGCATAAAAAGGGGATCAAACCCCACCTCCAAGTATCCAATTATATTCACAAATCTCTCTCTCTCTCTCTTTTATTCCAACATTTCACTTGAGCATCAAAGTCTCTTTTGCAGTACCTACCTATCCTTGTGGAGCCCTGGTGCCTAAGACACAAAATACTACAAGTTCTACCAAACTTGGTAAGTACAAAAAATTTTGAATGTCTTACAGTTTTGAAAAACATTTTTTATTCTTAAAAGATATACTCAATAAAAAATACAAGTGTATATAAACATGAGACACAAAAAATGAAATAACAATTACAAATGATAAACACAAAATATTCATTCATGAGGAGCATTTGATCATCATGTTCAACACAAAGCCATGTTGGTCCTATATATTCAAGGTTAAAATATTTTAATTTGTTCTACTTGCCTAATAGTAGAAAAGAATAACTGATCTTTTCCTCCATTCGACTAAGTTTCCAGTCTATCATTCTTTTCTTAAGCATGTAAGTAATATCACTTGTTTTTTTAATTAAAATACATAAATAAATTATAGGCTATGATATGACTTACGTATTATCATCAAATGTGTTTATCAATTGGCAAGAATTGTTCTAACTTAAACAATCTCAAGTTTGAATTTTGGGTATGCAATTGCATTAAATAATCAAAAGGAGAGTTTTCTGCAAATCACAATTGTTAAACTCGAGAGTTTATGTAAACTCATGGGAGACTTGTAAACTCAACTCGCAAACTTCTAAGAGATTAGCTTATGTTAAAATAGTATTAAAATTTATTTTTCTCCATACCACAATACATAAATAAGAAAATAATATCTTATTTATTAACAAATTTCATCAAAATTCATAAATAGTCAATTTAAAATAGAATTGGTCCATAATAAAGTTATACAAAATATTATCAACAAATTTAATAAAAAACTGATTAAATCCACATCAAAATCCATAATAAAGGCATATAAAATATCGTCTTGTTAAAAAATAAAAATAATATACTAACAAAATAAGAATCAACTACATGTGTTATTCATTTAGAATAAAAAACTTATCAACTATAATATCAAAAGTTGAGTTTATCCGAGTTTATTCGAGTTCACCCGTTGATGAGTTTACATGTGAGTTAACTTGTTTTAGTTTACCTAAACTCATAAAATCGTATGCCTTACAAGTTAAACTGTGAGTTTAGAAACCATGTTACCGATAATAGTCTCACAAGACTTGAACATGATTGTTTTATTTTGGATAGAGATACTTTTAAAATAAAAAAGATGATTATTTTGATTTGGATGGAGACTTGTTTTTGTTTTCTCAACTTCTAAAATCGTATGCTTTACAAGTTAATGGTGAGTTTAGAAACTATACTACCAATAATAGTCCAAAAAACTTATTTTGATTTGGATGGAGATACATTTTAATATAAAAAATGGTATAGTGCCATCAAATATAACATATATTTCGCAATTAATTCTTTTAGATTTTTACTTTTAATTTCATTAAAATATTAAAATATATTATGGTATAATTGAGATTTAATCGACACTTAACGTAAAATAGTTTTTGGCTCACAATACATTGATATTAAATATTCTTTTTAGATGACGCTATTAAGCATTTAAATTCTTTTTAATTTATTTTTTCTATTTTCTTAATTTATTTATATTGGAATTATAAAATTTGTTAATTTTTTTTTATATCATTGGCAAGCCCTAAACATGGTCGGCATAGCCAAACTTATTTTTTAGGAAGGTTTATAGATCTAAATCAATTCATGAATTTAACCATCTAAATCAATTCAATATGAATCAATCTAAATATAATTTATCTAAGTCAGTCTCTTTTTATATATATTAAATAAAGTTTAGATAACAACAAAATAAAAAAATAAGTAAATATTCAATTCATTTCATTAACTTAATCCATAACATTAGTTCACTCGTCGTATAGTAAATTTTTTTCTCTCACGATCACTCAAAATTCGATTAGTCTAAATATTGAACTCACAAGTCAAGCTCTAATAGCTTCCCGATAGTTGTATCTTCATGCTCACATCATATCACTTATAACCACCTTTACAACTTTAGTAAAGTAATGAAATTATGAAAATTACTAATTATTTAGTTTTACTATTTTTAGTCTTTTAAAATTTACTTTTTATCTTTTATAGACTACTACTTTTTATATGTTATTGTTGAATATTTTGTTTACAAATTTTTAATTTTAATGTTTTATTTCTTTTGTTTTATAAAAAAATAATATAAATATAATTTTTTAAACCATGAATCCAATCGATCTATTCTTAATTCTTAATTAGATAAAATCATATTAAATTGTTAATTTTATACATTCAATCACATCAAATTCGATAAATCAAATTGTTAATTTAAAATTTGATAAAATCCAAATTCGAGAACGCCATGTTAATATTTCCTGGTCAGAGTTTTGGTTTGTCCTTCCTTTGAATGTAAAGACCATTTTGCCCTCAATAAAATGGGTCAAAGGATTTACCGGAATAAATCTGGACGAACATATTTTCACACCCACGTTCTCTGCCTGAGCCTGACCCTGACCCTTCTCTCTTTCTCCCGTACATTTTCTCTCTCTAAAGCTTAAACTTCACCAGTTCAACACAACAAGCACTTAAAGTGCTTCGAATTCGTCACTCATCACGGTTTGTTCCTTCCACTGTTCCATCTTCTTCTCCTCCAACTCGATTTCCTGTTGTTCGATTATTTTCTGCTTTCGATTCTATGAAACAATTTATCGCATCTTATGATTGGTCAGTTTTAGCTCATAGTTCGTTGCAAAGGCCTTAACCTTATGATCGGGCTTCTTTACTTGTGTCAATGTTTATATTTCTGTTTTCTGCCCTTTTGTTTTTTCTTTTACTTCGTTTGCATTATTTATGTCAGATGATTTGGGGTATTCGATAGCTTCAGTGTGCTATGACTCGTAGGTGTGCGTTTGCGTATTTATTATTTAGTTTTGGGTTTTGATTTGATTCACATTGAGTCTTTCGTGCGTTTGATATGCAATTATGCTTTGACTTGGGTGATTCAGACAGTGTGGAAAGAGTGAGTTTGAACTTTGCCTGGATTCTGAGGTTAACATGTAATTGTTGTAAGTAACGATGTAGTGTGATTGGAAACTGGTTGAGAATTAAGAAACAGAGTTGTGATTTTAGTATCAGTTTTGGGTATTGAGAAGACTAAGGTCCATCTCATAGAATGGCAGGAAATAGTTTATGGTAATTAGCTACTGTTAAGGAGAATTCTTAATGCTAGCTTCCAGGAGCTCACGTATTATACTATTATGTGGTTATGCCTGATGCTTCTCTATGTGGTTCTTTTGGAAGCGAAAGTGTTTGAATGTGACTGTCTTTAACTGTGCCCTTGAGAGAGTTCTTCTGTAAATAAATGGTCATAATTCATGAACTACTTCATCTGGGTTTTTTTAGTCCTGTTGGAAATGCTCCTAAGTAGGGCTCCTGATATGGAGTTATTTTCTGATTTTACTTCTGGGATTATTATTTAGGGTACGTGATTTATGTACTAAACAGTTTCCGCAATGCACCGCGTGGGTAGTGCAAATAATGGAAGCAACTCAAGTCGCCCTCGTAAGGAGAAGAGACTAACCTATGTGTTGAATGATTCTGATGATACTAAGGTGAACTAGTTTTTACTTATTTATTTATTTATTTTATTTGTTCCAAGGAAACAGAGTAGTTTCATACTGGCTTCTAGTAGTTGCATCTTAATCCCTACAAATTTTTCCTCTGACATGGTGCCTCCAAATCTGTTAACTAGTTGAACCTGATTGGGTTGTTTTTAGTAATCACATGCATTTCTTAATTAGATAAAAATATTATTTACATTGTACAATGAATTTCCAATTTGGTTCTTGAAAAGTTGTTTAACTAATTTTCTCCTCAAAAGGTTACTTATGTTAAATTGTGCTCTGATGAGAATATTTGGTTGTTGACTAACATTGATTGGATTATCTGCACTAGTTTTGATGTTAAAACCAGTGTTTTAAATGGAAGTGCCATGGCGGATTGGTGTAGCAAAATTTTCTGCCAATCACCATGGGCAATTTTTAAAATGAGACCTTCTATTATGGTGCCATAGGCTGCAGTGACATGTTTATATTGCTGAATTTTAGCATCCTGCATTGATGTCAATGATTAAAACCATGTCATTTGAGGATATGATAACCTTTTGAGGATCAAATTGAAGTTCCAAAGATCTTAAAGAGAATTAGAGATCCAAAGGGAGGTTTGCCATAAATTTCATACAATTCATAGTATTTAATAGCGGATAATGGCCTGACCCTCCAAAAATGCTATACAAGGAGCGGGATGGCTGCTGTTTAGACTCCTATGTAAATATATATTACTAGATGCGTATAATGTATATATGCTAAAAAATAAAGAATTGATTGTAAGGAAATATATATGTATTTCTATTGTTTGCATAAACAAAACAACAAACATAACATGTATCCCTATTGTTTGCATATACAAACCAGCTAACATAACATGTATAACACTATAAGGCAAAGTGCCTAGCTATTGTTTGCATATACAAAACATTAAATGTATTTCATGGCTTAAAGACTACACACTAGCTAAATATCATCATCTTAAGCTGAGATGTCGAGGATTTCACCTCATCTTCATCACTCATTTCTATAGATTTGTTCATCCTCATCTTCACTTCCAAGTCCATCATCTTCTCTTGCTCATCTTCATCATGTGCTGGTGTTTGTTTGCTTCTTCCAATTTGGATAGAACTAGAAACTACAACTTCCTTCTTAGCTCTTTTATGTTGCCTAGTGTATGTAATAGGCTCCCCCACCCTTGTTGTAGCTGCCACAACTCCTTAAGTTAAATCACAAACACAATTTCATCTTCTTGGACTGCTTCTTCATCTTCATTAACCATTTCACTAACCAGCCACTCATTACTCCCATCAACCTCATTCAAAATAATAATATATCCTGCATCTTCACAATCAAAATGCTGTTTGAGTGATTGATTATATTTGATGTGTACCAAATCATGCAACTATTGATGCTGAAGTCAGCTTCTCTTTTTAGAATGCACCTATTTTATATAGACATATGAAACTAAATTAGTTTGACACTTTGACATTGTTACATAAAACTAACGTACATAATTTTAAAATTTACATGCATGCTCAAAGATGCTTCAATTCTCTCACATCCTGAAGAACTACAGGTCAAGCTTAATACTTTAATGACAATCTTTTGTAAATTTAGAGCTTTTGATCCATAATTCTTCCAATTCCACCATTCAGTTGTTGCCAAAATACCACAACTCGTTACATCCTTTACAAAATTACATAATGATCATTTAAAATTATAAAAGGATCTTCTATTTACCATGAGCTAAAGAGATCTTTGTCTTATTATCACGGGAAATCTGAAATGGTATCTCACTCTTCTATAACTGGATAGCTAACGGGTTGCCATGTCTTCCTACTCATTACTTCTGGCTAGCCTTTGAATACACTTGTACAACTCTTCCATCAATTCTGCATCATTTTCAAGACTTTGATTACCATAAAAGAATTTAGGATTTAGATAATGATCAGTTGCATGCAAAGGATGATGGAGTTGACACTCTCATCTTCTATCAATTATTTAAAAACCTCTTTGTATTTCTCTTTGTTTCCTTTAAATCCATTTTAAATAACTTCTTTTGCTCTATCCATCACCTCATATATATATATATACACACACACACACACACCATTGTTGGTTTTTTCTCATTATCAATCATCCTCAAAACTTGAAGAATTGGTCTCATACACTTGACAATATAAATCAAATCAGCCTAAAAGGCGAGCATAAGGACAATTTCAGTTGCTTTCTTCCCTTTAGGTTCCTTTGCTAGTTGGCTGGCTTTGACTTCAACCACTCATCAGATGTGAACATCTTCCTACGATTGTACTTTTTGTTATACAACCTTTATGAGGTGAGGAAGGTTGTTGCAAACGTAGTCGCTCCATACCTAACCAATTTAGATTTGTTGGTGAACCTTCTTATGGTATTCAAGGCCAAGAAGTGGTTGTAAATATAGCCTACAAGACTAATCCCCCTTTGGATAGTCTTTATCACCCTTGCTATCTTTCCAATGTCCTCTAACATTGAATCATGACAATGGGTTGTTCAAGGTGTCCAAAATAAATGTGGCCTCTTAGCTTGCAACAACTTGCCTAAATACAAAATTTAATGAACTAAAATTAGTATAAAAGCAATAAAAAGATAGAATTAGTAAAAGCAATAAAAGTATTAAAGTTTTTCAATTCTCATTACCAACCCAAACAAAGTTGTTTCCATTGTCGGACTTGAACAACATTGCAGATGCAATTCCAAATGCTTGGCCATGATCTTCTCCATTGGTTTGGTTCCTCTAGTAATGTCTTGATGGAGGAGACAAGAAATGGTGGTGGAAAACCCCACTTCCAAGGGAGGAAGATAAGTTTCAGTGAAACATGCCACAAGGAAAGGACCCTTGATAAAAGAAATGATGAGTCTCCTAAGAGAAGGAAACTCAAGCCACTCAAGAATGAAATGCTTTCAAAAGAAGTCTTGTATTCAAAGGCTCAAGTATACAAATGAAGGAGAATGAGGCTCCTATTTGTAGGCTAGTGGAGAGAGGTAGGTGTCCACATTAAGCGAAGCTTGCCAACCTTAATTAGCTCAAAAAGTCAACTAAGACAAGATTAAGTTCTTCTAATCGAAACTGCCCAAATTTACAAGCTAATCTTGTCTCCTTTTGTCTAATTTGGCATCGACTAAAGGGGACAAGGGGGTCCCATATGTTGGTTATGTTTTATAAGTGCTAGAGAGGTGCAAAACCAAGCCAAGGGGGTGTGGAAATAACCACATGTCCAAGACTCACTAGCCCACCTACTTGCATACACTGCACATACTAACTAATGGCACCCCATGCTCTGCAAAATACTTGACTCAAAAAGAAACAAATTACAAAATACTATTTACACCCAAAATAAAAATACAAGATAAGGATTAGGACTCTAGGGATCTTCACTCTCATGCTCCTCCTAGTCAAGTCTTCTTCAATCCTTCTAGTCATGGTCCTAATGGTGGAACTCTTGGCAAGTAGGATTGCATCAATTGCTCTCTCCAATCTCTTCAACAAATTTATCTAATAATTCAAATACTTTCTCTATAGTCTTCATGTAGGAAGATGCATTACAACTCTTCACATAGACCCGGATGGACAATTCACTAAGAAATTTATCAAAGTTCTATTAAACATAATTGTACAACCATATTTTTCTCTCTGTGCAATATGATCTTTCATTAAATTTTTTGTATACTCCAACTGTTTCTTTAGAAGAGGAACCTTAAATTCGTGGTAGGAGTGGGAACTTTAGATTTCTTCCATAATTTCCAACTATTTGTAGCATCAACTTAAAGCTTTTCTTATCTCACAACATTAAAAGAAATGTTGTTTGTCACAAGGAAATGTTCTATGTATTGTATAATCCCTGCTCTTGCTACTTTATCAACAACATCAATGATACTTGCTTGCCTTTTCTCCTTAACCATTTTGATGGATTCCTTAGGTTATTTTAAGATCAATAAATCAATGGGGACCTTTTTTTTTTATTGATTGCAACTACTATTGTAGGCCTTTTTTTTATTATCAAATTTTGTATTTCTTCTACCTATTCGTCCTCTTCAATTTCTCTTCAATTTCAGCTACATATACATATGTCTTAGCCATTTTCTTCATAAATGCTTCCTTTAGCAGAGCTTTTACATAAGGAGGAACCTTGGTACAATTGTTGACATCTCCCTTGATTCCTATTTGGTGTCTCTTTACTCAAGAAATACCACCAATGTTGGTTTTTAAACAAAAATCACAAGTTACACCATTTTTATTATTGATATCTCTTAGGCTATTCCACTACCAAGACATGTCTATGTTTAGACCAGTGGTTTTTACTAAACCATTGGAAGGAGTGGGTTGTGAAGCCATAATAGAAGGAAGAAAAGCTGAACCAAAAAAAAAAGAAGAAGCAACTCATGATGAAGAACAAGCAACTCGTGAAGAAGTTGCGCCGGAGACAATGCTTCTTGCTGGAGAAGACGCAACTGAGCTCACTACAAGGCAGAAGAAGGGACACAAGGGAAGAAGAGAATACCTTTGGTAGAAGTTGTTCTCGGGTAAAACGGGAAAAATGTATTTCCCTATTTTACCCTTCATTTAAAAAAAATAGCTTACCCTAAGCAAAACAATGTCGTTTTGAATACATACATACATATATAGGTCATATATATATATATATATTCTTTTTTTTTTTAAAACACCAACACCAAACAACATTTTGCACGTCATCCTTGCCAACGAACCTAGAGCGTATGTCTAAGGGCTACGATTCTCCATGTTTTGGACCAAAAAAGGTGGTGCAACCGCCACTCCACCCCTCCGCGCCATGACAACTATTGTCGGAGCCTTGATGCTCTGCTCTGCTTGATGCTTTGCTTTGCCGCTATTGACTAGCATGATAAATTTTAATATTATTCTCTTTTTATGTTGACTTTGACTAATTTCATGGTTTGCATATATCGACCTTTTCTTTTTAATATTTATCCAATATTTTACTTTCTACTCAATGAATGTTCATTAATAATTCATAGAGTACTTGGCTTCTTTCTGCTAGGTACTTAGCATTTGCTTTGAAAGGTTTTATGCCATGGCTTTTATTTCTTCATCAATATTGTTTTGGTTGAAATTCCTTCAATTTTGATACTTTTCTTATTTGCATAGTCTAGAATCGCTTGTAAGTTGGTTCTTTTCTGCAGCATTGTGCAGGCATAAATTGTCTGGCTCTACTTACGTCTGCAGCATCTGATGGTTCTGATTATCTCTTCACTGGGAGCCGTGATGGAAGGCTAAAACGATGGGTACTAGCTTTGGATAGAGCAACATGCTCGGCTACCTTTGAATCTCATGTCGATTGGGTAATACTTCCCTTCTATTTGTTAGTGTTGACTTCTAACGTTAGTAAATTCAGGTGCATACCAATGATTTTTAATCATGATTACTTGAAGCTTTATCTGCAATGGATCCCTCCCCCCAAATCCCTGGCTTTTCCTGGATTTATGTTACATTTTTATAATTTGTTTGGATATGACTAAAAATCAGTTTTTATATAGTAAAAGAGTATGAAATCACTTGAAAAAGAAAAAAGGCTGTTGAAAAATAATTATAAGCTACAAATCTTCGGATTTAAATTTTTTTTTTTTTCAGATTTTGTTTTTTAAATTGAAGCTATAATGCTATAATACCAAACATATTGATTATTTTGTCAAAATAGTATCTTTGGGAAAAAATCTGCTGAAATCATATTGTTCCAAACGTACACTTCATCTGCAAAAAAAGGTTTGTAATGGTCTGAATTTGACACTCAATGCATGTGATGATTTGTTGTGTTATTTTTATATTGAATTTAATGAGCTTAATTCTAACAGAAAAGGTATGGTTGAAAAGGAAACGGTAATGAAAACCCTTTGGATTCTTATGTTCAAAAAATCCTAAAACTGCAAGTGCAAGTGTGCTACTGAATTCAATTAAGTATTATAGAGTGTGTTTGGGAAAGCTAAAAAAATTAGATTATTTTAAAAATTGATTATATGTATAATTGATTATTTTATAATCGATTACAATCAGAATCAATTTTTGTGTGGGTAAGTTTGTTTATAAGGGGTTTGAAAATAATTAATGTGTTTGGATATAACAAAAAATCAACTTTTATAAAGTGAAAGTGTGAAAATAGTTGAAAGAAAAAAGTTGTTGAACTTCCTTTTTGGGCTGTCTTTTTGTTTTGTTTCCTTCACTTATATTGTAAAATTCATAATATCCTGAAGTGTCTCCTGGACATTTTCCCCTTAAAATATCCCTCTACCTGTCATAATTACTTTTATGATACTAGAAATTTCTGCTATTCTTTTTGTGCAGTGTGTCAATGTTCTTCAACTTTTAATCATTCATCTTTTACATTTTCCCCCTAAATTTCCCTGTTTCATTAGCATTAAGGTCCCACAAAACATTACACCTAAACAATCTATATATAATACATGCATTAAAGCATAAGTACAATTAAATATGTAAAAGTTATTTTACTTGCAGGTTAATGATGCTGTTCTTGTTGGTGATAGTACACTTGTTTCTTGTTCTTCGGATACGACACTAAAGGTTTGTTGATTACTAGAATACTAGCTGCTTTTTGGTCCAATCAATATACTTGGTCTTCTGAAAATCCGTACCTATAATTGTTTACATTTTTGTATGAGTTAGATGTGGAATGCCTTGTCCTTTGGAACCTGCACGAGGACTCTCCGACAACACTCTGACTATGTCACTTGCCTTGCAGCAGGTGGAAAAAATGTAATGACTTCAAACATCTTATGCTTCTTATTAAATGCATCAAGAAAAGGTTCAATTGTTTCTATATGTTCCACATTGAAACAGATAGATACTTTGGTTGAATTATCAATGTCAAATCCATTCTTTGATCCTTTAAGGTCATGCTTTTTAGAGCAATATTGTTGCCTCTGGTGGCCTTGGCGGGGAGGTTTTTATATGGGATATTGAGGCTGCCCTTGCTCCAGTCTCTAAGTGTAATGATGCTATGGTTGATGAATCTTCAAATGGTACCAATGGTCCTGGCAACTTACTACCTTTGACAACCCTGCATACTATTAATTCAAGTGACAATATGTCCTTGAACACTACTCAAACTCAGGGTTACATTCCAATTGCTGCCAAAGGCCATAAAGATTCTGTTTATGCATTGGCTATGAATGAAAGTGGAACAATTCTTGTCTCTGGTGGTACAGAAAAGGTACAATATGGCATAAGCTCTGACTTGTTGAGGCTTCTTTATGTTTGAAATGACAGAGGTGGTTTGCTAGCACTGTAGTTGCTTGATTTTATGGGATGTTGTCTCTGACCATGGTTTATTTCTTCTATGTTTTGGGTTTCACTAGGTCGTGCGTGTTTGGGATGCGAGATCAGGATCAAAGACTCTAAAGCTAAGGGGGCATACTGATAACATCAGGGCTCTGCTCCTGGATTCTAGTGGCAGGTTTGTAGAGTGGACATCTAAGTTGCAAATTTTCAGTTTACAACTATATTTTAAGGCTGGTATCTTGCTTTTTATTATCATTGAACTCTCTCGCTCTTTCTCTCCATTGATCTTTCTCATTTGACATTTCTTTGTTTTCCCACAACATATAGATAACAACACACATGAATATCTTCATTGGCCATGTTACACTGGACTTATTTGATAGTCAGTCGTACAGTGAATGAAAGGCTGTTGGGTTTTCTTTTCATTTTATGCAGCCATGCATCTTTTCATTGGATAAAATTTGCAAGTTCAAATTAAGTAATATGTATTTTCCAATAAGTCAGCTTTGATTTTTCCAATTTAATTATTGCAGATACTGTTTATCAGGATCTTCAGATTCTATGATAAGGTAATGTACACATAAGCATTTGTATTTGTTTTGTTTTATGGTTGACTAATAATCTGTCCATCTGTCTTCATAGGCTTTGGGATATAGGTCAGCAGAGATGTGTGCATTCTTATGCAGTTCATACAGATTCTGTTTGGGCACTTGCCAGCACTCCAACATTTAGTCATGTTTATAGTGGAGGTCGAGACTTTTCAGTGAGTGCAACCATCCGTTAAGATTAACCCCAAACAATTTTTTTTTTTTATTATTACGTCTTTAATTTATTGGATGTGACATTTGCTTTTCTGTTTAACTTGTGAACCATCTTCTAATGCCCTATTCTTTTTATACCCTAAGTTATACTTGACAGATTTGCAAACTAGAGAGAGTAGTTTGCTTTGCACAGGCGAGTACCCTATTCTTCAATTGGCTTTGCATGATGATAGCATATGGGTTGCATCAACAGACTCTTCAGTTCATAGATGGCCTGCGGAAGGATGCAACCCTCAAAAGATTTTTGAGAGAGGCAATTCTTTTTTAGCTGGAAATTTGTCCTTTTCAAGAGCAAGAGTGTCACTAGAAGGATCTACCCCTGTATGTTATATTTATTTTTGAAAAAAATCGCAGTAGTACTATTTTATTGTTTTTAGTATACATATCCAATATTAGTTCTTCCTGTTGTAAATATGAAAGAATTTGTCTGCAAACAAGTTTTTGTTGAAAATATTTTTTCTTTTGGTTCTTTGTTTTGCAAAACTAATTACTGTCCTTTTGTTGTCAAATTACTAATGTTAATAGGTTCCTGTATATAAAGAACCTACCTTAACTATCCTGGGTACACCTGCAGTAGTACAACATGAAGTTTTGAATAATAAGAGACATGTGCTGACAAAGGTAACCATGGTATTTTCTTGTAATTTTATTTTTGCCTTGCATATTGATATTGTCATGACAAAGGTAACCATGGTATTTATCCATTATGCTTTGAAATTAACAACCTTGCCCAGTTATTTTCTTAACTGATGAATAACTCTTGGTATAGGATGCATCTGGTTCAGTGAAGCTATGGGAGATTACTAAAGGTGTTGTGATTGAAGATTATGGAAAGGTGACAACTCGTTGCATTACATGTACCTGTAATGATTCAATGATATTTACAAATTTCAACAATAGTTGATGATAGGACTCATTTGTCGGTTCATAATAGCTCATGCTTTATTTGTCGACTATCCAGGTCTCATTTGAGGAGAAAAAAGAAGAGCTATTTGAGATGGTATGATTACTGATTTACATCATGAATTCCATTTTTAATAATTATATTTTTACTTGGTAACTGATATAGGTAAGAAAACATGCTTTCTAGCGGTTTATTCATTCAAGCTGACTTTTAATTTTTCTTTAAATGCTGCTTTAGGTTAGCATTCCTGCGTGGTTCACAGTGGATACCAGGCTTGGAAGCTTGTCAGTCCATTTGGACACTCCCCAATGTTTTTCTGCAGAGATGTATTCGACAGATCTTAACATTGTAGGCAAGCCTGAAGATGACAAGGTAATGGCTTCATTCTCATGAAAAATGTACTTGGCCTTATTGCAAATTCCTGATTATATTAATTTTGCTCCTAGTTTTTGTATGCAACTGTGCATAATAATTATTGTCAACTTTTTTGCAACTATTTAGTTGTTACTTACTGTTAACTGTAATTGATGTCAAGTCTATGCAATTGTCAACCAATTTATTTTCGTGGGATCCATTTCAGTTAAGTGGCCCATAATCATCTCACTATCTTTTTCTGTATTCTTGCTCAATCTTATAAATGATTCCTGTCATGGTTCCTAGTATCAATCAGGACATGGAAGTATTTAAATTATTTTTTTGTCTGTTAGACTGTGTGAGTTCTATTATTCGCATCTGTAATTTCAACTTTAAAGAAATATGGGATTCATGCATACAATAACATAATGAAAATGTTTTCAGTAGTTAGTTGTCAATGATCTAAATTGATGCATGTTATTCTACAGGTTAATTTGTCTCGAGAAACCCTTAAAGGGCTACTGGCTCATTGGTTGAGAAAGAGAAAGCAAAGAATGGGATCCCCTGCTCCAGCTAACGGGGAATCATTATCTGGAAAGGATATTTCTTCTAGAAGTAGTAGCCATTCAAGAATTGAGGTTGATGGTAGTTCTGAGAATGATGCTATGGTTTATCCTCCGTTTGAATTCTCAGTTACCTCCCCTCCTTCCATCATTACTGAGGGCACTCATGGAGGTCCGTGGAGAAAAAAAATTACCGATTTAGATGGAATCAAGGATGAGAAAGACTTCCCCTGGTGGTGTCTGGACTGCGTTTTGAATAATCGGTTACCTCCCAGAGAAAATTCTAAGTAATTTTGCCTTCATTTTTCCCTCCATAAATAGTAGCATTAAAATTAAAACACATGGTTGTAGTTGAAAGGAATAAACAATGCTTGTGACAATTTGTATATTTTGTTAATGTAGCATAATTTCCTAACTGATGATTATATCTAATATCTATTAATCACGTCCAAAAAATATGGTGGTACTTAACATGGTTTTTTGCAAATGACATCAATTGATATATGGTTAAGTCATAGGAATCTACCTATTAATTCTGTGGTTTCTGGTGCTTGGTATTATCTATGTACTGAACACAGTATCTCTTAACATTTTGTGTCCTTTCTAATAGTTATTTCCACGATTTTTTTTTAAACTTTTTTACAGATATAGGTTAGCAATGGTTATATCTATGAATTTGATTGTCTGAGCATGATGGCAATCTCAGACTAGTTACATAATGCTCTCCTTGATATATATTCTTTTGCAATAACCACTGCAGATGCAGTTTCTATTTGCAACCATGTGAAGGATCTTCATTCCAAATCCTCACACAAGGGAAGCTAAGTGCCCCACGTATATTAAGAATTCACAAAGTAAGTTTTTATATTAATCGAAAATTGGGATTAATAATTAGTAATTACGTTATAATCTTTGCAGTATTGTTAAGTTGGCTTTGGTCATGCTTTCCAAAAGTTTTACTTGTTTTGAGTTTAGTTTAGTTTGTTATGGGTGTGGGCTGATTCTGTAAATATTTTTCTCGTAGGTAGGTGGTTCATATCTTAATTATCAACTTAACTTCCCCTTCTTTTGGTTGGTTTAGGTTATTAATTATGTAATAGAAAAGATGGTGCTTGATAAACCTGTGGATAGCTTGAATGCTGAAGGGAGTTTTGGCCCTGGTGTTACTGGATCACAGCATCAGGCAGTTGGGGATGGATCTTTTCGATCTGGATTTCAGCCGTGGCAAAAGCTTAGACCTTCTATTGAAATATTGTGCAGCAACCAGGCAAGCAATATTTTGTCTTATATGCAATCTTATGACTGTATATTTAATGGTTTTCTAGATGCTGAGATTGGGCAAGTTCATGCTTTATTTTTCTGTTGTTGGCATCCTTTTGTAATTTGTATTCCTTTGTATTGTATGCCTACTAGAATCTATTTGCTAATCTGATTGCAATTTTTAGTTTTCCATTAGTGTTTTCTGGAAGTTGTGGAGGAAATCATTTCTCCTTAGAATTATGTACTATGCATGTTGATTTGTAATTGTATTTACTAAGTTACGACTTTGACTTCCAGAGTGCATGATGCCGGATGAATTGAAAAAATATTAGGCAGTAACTTCAAATATGGTTTAACTATTCTTCGTTTGATTATCACCAAAGTCGGTGCAACGTTCCTTATACCTAGGATTTCTTTTAGCAGTGGCATTATTCATCGTGTTAGAAGACTGCAGACTTAAATTCTTCACCTACTGATATGCCCTTAATTATAAAATTCAATTTCAGATATTAGACACCCCTAATTGAGCCTTGAGTATTATATTTAAGTCGTAAAATAGATTATAGTTTTGTTCTGTAGTGTTAACTGTTCGTGTGTAATCAACTTAGTTTTCAATTCCATTTTTTAAATTTTAATCAAGCTTTTGAGCTGATTATGTCTTTGATTGGTTTGATGATGACAACATTGTTTTTTCAGATACTTTAGCCCAAATTGATTGAATGTTTTTTTATTTGATTAGCAGTTTGCTTTGCATGATACTATTTTTCATTTTTCATTGAAGTAATTTGCATTTAGCCAGCTGTTCGGTTTATTTCCAGGTGCTGTCTCCTGAAATGAGCTTAGCCACAGTGCGAGCTTATATATGGAAGAAATCAGATGACCTAGTTCTAAATTATAGACTAGTTCAAGGCAAGTGACTACAAATTGCATATGCATCAGAGGTGGGTAAATATTTAATGCATTTAAGATTTCATTCCTTTATTTTCCCTTATTCTGTAAATTTAATTTACTGTCAACTGGAAAGGAGAGATACTTCTTTTAAGATAACATTTCTTGTCTAACTAATGTGAATGTTGATAAAAGTGATCTTAGGTGATAAAACCTAATCTTCATTAATAATTTATTTTCTCAGATTGGACGAAAGTGAGCTCTAACCATGTCTGAGTGGTCATTATTCGTGTCACAAGTAACTTTTGAATGATTTTGATGCATTGCATAGCCATTCCTTTTGCTTTCCTTAACCTTTGTGTCAAGTTATATCACTAGTAGAAAAATAATTAGAAGGAAATATTTTTTTATCACTTTACATACTGAATTGCTAATTATAGTCAGTACAAGCTTCACCTTGTGGGGGTAATAAGGTTTTTGTTGTTTCCATACTGAATTCACTCCCTTTTTGTCATAATTCGTTATTACTGAATGTGAAAAAAATTTGATTATGCTGTCTGAGAAAGGATTGCAGACTCCAAAATGATGAATTATGATTAATACTTGTAGGTTTTCTTGTGATTATGTAAAATACTTCTGAGCACACCAATTCTTGGATTGCCTGCATTGATCGATGATATTATAGGAATTTGTAAATTCTGAGCCGTCATTTATCACCAAATTTAGTGACATTCTCCAAAGCTGCCTGAATAGTTTTTTCTTGAGTGGAGAGCTGTTGCTGTAAATTTTGAACTATATATCTAGCTGGCGTGCATACTTCTGCTGGACACGTCGGAATCGTGTGCATATGGATGATGAAGGTTTTTAATTGACTCTATTGAAAATTAGTGGGAATCATACTGGCATAGTGGGGTGTTTTTCAGGAATCAGGTAGTTGATTTAGAGATGACATGGAAAACATTGTAAATTGTGCGTTAACTATCTGGCCATCAAAATTATGTTGTCCAGGTGCATATTTACATCATAAATTTTGTTTATTTGTTAATTGCTAATAATAATATCATTTCTTCGAATTAGTCATTTGATATCCTCTCCTTGTGTATGCATATTTGAGTGTGTATTCAATATCTACTTATGTAGCTTAAAGATTTTCATATTTAGTTTAATTTTCTTAAACTTTATTATTACATTATTATATAATAATAGTAATGTAATATTTGTCACACCAACTTTTTAACTGAGAAAATTAGATTCCGACATTCCATATAGGAAAAAATTTGTAAGTGAAAGGGCTCACCTTGGAGTGTTTTTTTTTTTTTTATTCCACAAAAAGTAGCAAACAGTAATGAAAATGTGTGGCTACAGTTTAAAAAATATTTTTGAGCAATATTTTTTAAAAAAAATTGAAAATAGAAAAAAATTATTTTGAACATTTTAAAAATTAAAACTAATTGAAAATATAATGATAATGTTGTAATTGAAATATATATATATATGTATATATATATATTAGAATTTTTATTTGAATTAATTAAATCAAATATTTTATTTTTTTGAAAACAGAAAATAACATTTCAAAACATTTATTTTTGAAATTCTAAAAATGAAAGCTATTTTTAGAAAATAAAAAAAAATGTTTTCTTTCGGCACAAGATAGATAAAGGTATTATTTCTTGGTAATATTACGGGACGTGAGTTATGACATTTTGGGAAATGGCATTAGTATAGGAATTTATTTAGTAAAGATTTATTTCAATTACAATCTTTCATTTATGGTAAAAGGTCTATAAATGGAATTAACAATTTTGATAATATATCTGAATCGATTTCTTTTTGGCTGAAAGAAATTCCTACGCCTCCAACAAATAAAGTAAAGAGGACTAAAACAAACATAGAAAATAGCATAGTATTATCCGATTCATTAGGAGATAAATAAGTAGTGGTAGTTTTTTTATTACCAAAATGGGGAGTATAAAAAAAAAGACATGTTATGTTTTTTACATTTTTATTAATACGATGCAAATATATCCTTCGGATAAAAAAAGAAGTGATTTTTTTATTATTCATTCTTAAAAAAGCTAATAAAAGTTTTTTTTTTTTTAATTTTTTATACTCATTACTATTTTAAAAGTCCTATTAATGAAATATTGTGATTGAATATTAGTATAAAATTTTTTCATTAACTATGTATACCTATTAAACTCTTATTATCAATGTTATTTCTCATCAAACATGTTTTGTAAAAATCTATAATTTTTTGGAGTATTTTTAAAATTAATTTTAATTTATTAAACTATTAAAAATAAAATTAAATTAAGTGAGAGTGGGAAATCATTTCCATGAAAATAATTTTCATCATTTTTAAGAAAATGGAAAGCAAGTAAAAAAAGTGGAACGTAGATTTCTGAAAATAATAAATGGATGTTAAAAATATTATTTTTATTTAAGTTTAATATTACACTTACATTTAATTACATATTTTTATTTATATGATTTTTAAAATATTAATTAATAAAATTAACAAACTTATCATAAATTAAAAATTATAATTAAATAGTGTAAAATATTTTATACTGATAATATTAAACTCTTTATTTTTAACGGATAAAATATGGTTGTGACGAAATATGATGCATGTTACCCCTACAAGATAAGTAGCTTCAAAATCATGACTCAATGGGACACATCTTAATACATTTAAACAAATTTTTTGTCCGTAAGAAATATGACAATTTTGGTTACAAGTTTTACTTTACGCTAAAACTTTTGCAAAAATATTGTTTTGTTAAAGTTTTTGCCATAAACAAGCCGTCAATCATATGATTTTAATAATTCAATGACTTCACGCATCATAAAAAAAATATGATAAAATAATTGATAGTAATTTTTTTGAAAAATTGTTTAATTTTAATACAAGTTTACTATATTAAATAAATTTATAACTGATTCAAAAACATCATTTGTCCAAAATTTACTAGCTATCTTGTCAAATTACATGATAAATCGATGACTGCTAAAGTCACTTAATTTTTTTTATACTTTCACTAGATTTTTTAATACTTAAAGCCATTCAATTAAGTGGTTTCTTGATAATAGAGACTTTAAAAAGAATTAAGAGACTTTCGTGGAAAAAATAATTTATAAATATTTTAACCAAAACTACTGTACTTTTAAAGATGAAAAATTTATTTAAACCAAATTTATATGTAAGTTTTCTTTCTTTTTTTTTTCTTTTGTATTGTTTTCTAATGACAAGTTCATCTCTATTTTTAAGAAAATGACAAGTTCATCTTATTGACTTTAAATACTGATTAACCGGTTCCAGACTTAAGTGTGTGTCTATATATATATAAATTATTATTTAAATTAAAAACTAAGTAAAATTATATAATTTTGTTAATCATATTTAACAAAAAATTTTAAGTATTTATTAAAATTAAGAATAAATTACATAAACACTCTATTAATTAATTTTTATTAAATTACAAGTAATTTCACTCCTTTTCATTTTTCTATATTAGATTTGACAATTCAGGTGGATCGGGCCAACTTAGTTTGACTCATTAGATTTTTTCATCAAAACAGACCAAGTTAGCCCGACTCATATTTTATTCAAACGATATGTTTTTATGTCTAACCTGGCCCTATATTGAGTTACTAGGCCAAAATGGGCCTAGTGTTAAAAAACCAAAATTCAAACTTTTATTAAAAAATAAAATTTATTTTATAATACAAACTTAAAATAATTCAAAACAACACACTAAATCAATTTAAAATACATTCTAAATAAGTATAAAATAACATGTATATTTTAATTTAATATACATTTTAGAACAACATGACTTTTATTTGTTAAAAATATATTATTAAATAACAGTAAATATACTTTTACATGTATTTTTTTATGTATATTAATAATATGTATAAATTAACTTCACATGAAACATACTTTTATGTATATATTTTGCATTTAATATTTTTTAACAATATATTATATATTATTAATATGTATTTTTAAAATTTATATATTTATATTTATATTCGGGTCGATATGATCCAAATCCACTTATATAGTTGGGTTAAAGGATTGGCAAAAAAATGTTAGATTCTATTTAAGTCTTTTTTTAGAGTTCAGTCTGACCCATTTTGTGGACCTGCAAGCTAGCCAGACCCATTTCGACAACTCTAATAACTCACTTTCCTTTAAATTTAAAAACATTACACTAACTCTTATATATGTTTGAAAGTATTACACTAATATCTCTTTCAAACCTTGTAGTAAAAGCTCCATAAGGGATGTGCAAACAATAGTTAAAAATAATGGTATTCATAGGTTCGAGTCAACTCGACGAAATCGACAATCTGAGTCAAACAAATTAATTTGAATTAGTTTTTTCACTTGATTGGGTTTGGACATAAACCAAACCGAGCAGAATAAACCATGTTCTATCTAGTTTGCAATTTTAGTACTTCAAAACTCTTATCCAAGCTGAACCAAACAAAAAATATATATATTATTATATATTTATTTGTATTAAGTTATTTTAAATATATACAAATTTTTGTATCGTATTGAATTGATTTAATAGTTTAATTTGACTAATTTAGTATATATGAAACACTTGATATTTTGTTATAAAATAATGAATTTAGTAGATTAATGAATTTGACTAGTTTAAAGTATAAAATTATTTTTTATATCTAATGAAAAGAAAGTTGATTTTTTTATTTTTTATTATTTTTCCCAAATCCGAATTGACCAAATCCAATTATCATTGATTCAATTTAATTTGGATCAAGAAAAAAATTCCAAATAATTCAAACCAATTAAAATTAATTAATTTAGTTTTTTTTTTCAAAACCAAACCAATTCGAACTGCGAATACCTTTAATTAAAAAGTAAAAATACAAATATAATTACACTAAATTTTATTAAATATTATTGTAGTTTCCTCTCAAATTTAATATTAAGAATGAAAAATAATAATTTAAATATTATTGTAGTTTCCTCTAAAATTTAATATTAAGAATGAAAAATAATAATTTAAATGAAATCTTAATTAACTAACATATATAATAGTATTTCAGAGATATGATTGAATAAAGTAAAAATAATTTAAATTTATTGATATTAAAATCTATTTTTTTATTAACTGAATTTAGAGGGAGAGTATTGTATTATAAACAGTAAGTTATCAAAATGAAGTCTTAATGTTAATTATGAGCAAGACTTATAATTAAAAGGAGAATGTAATCAATGAGACAATGACATTGTGACATTTCTAGAACGTGTTTTTTATTTAATTTTATCAATAAAAAAATCATGAAAGATGTTTAAAAATAATAAAAAAATAAAATTAATTAAATTTATTTATATTTAATTTTGTGCATAATTTTTTTTATATAAATCCAAAAAATAAACTATACTTTATTAAAACTCGTAAAATCACGTTAACATATAATTTTGATTTTTAGTCTCATCCATCTATAGTTCTTATTATACGTACTGTATTTCGGTTTTGCTAGAGCTTTTAAAGAATAATTAGTAAACATTAAATTTTAAAAAAATATAATTAAATATGTTCTTAAACAAATTTTTATTTACTAATTATTAATGTATTTTATTTTATTTAAAAAATAAAAATATCTAGTAATGTTATATAATTTTTATAAATATTTTATTTGATGCTATAAAAAAATATAAAATAATTTTAACATTTTTTATAATTTATTTTTATTTTAAAGTTTATAAAAATTAAAAATATATTATTTTAATATTTTATTTTATATTTTTAATATTTTATTTTTATTTATATTTTTTAATTTTCAATAATATTAAAATAATAAATAATAAAATAATATTAAAATTATTGATATATATTTGTATTCTTTAAATAAAATAAATAATATTTTATATTTGTATTCTTTCCCAGGGAGGTTCTTTTATCATGTACATCTTAATTTTCTTACTGGTATGTATATGGTAATAGTGTATAGTGTTTGCTATGATACTCATGGTAGTTGAAGGGCAATAATGGGTCAGTGTAGAGCCTTTGTAAAACCCTAGTTTCCTACCTTGATGGGTTGAGAAATACGTGCAGATTGCAACATTAAGTTCAAATATGTATTTCCATGAAGATTTAAAAAAAAAGTTTTTTTAGATTTCTGATAAGCCTTATGATCTTCTAAATTCTTCAATATTTATTGCTTTTTAGTGTATTCTGTTGATACCTTATCTTTTGCTCCTACTTATCCGTGTCATTGCTTTTCCCTGCTCTTTTACTATCTTTCTTCAGCTCTGTTACTATTATACTGCTTTATTAACAAAAAATTTATAAAATATATGGATAACATACCACCTTTTCAAGGTAAAGACTACAAATCAACTCTTGCAGTTATTGAATTTTTAACAAAATTCCCTCTAGTGGGATATAAAAAACCTTCTACCGACGTAGATCTCGTCCATACAGTATTAATAGGACAAAACAATATAATAATAGCTTTACTAAGAAGTTTCTAGAAAGTTATCTAATCTGATAGACATAAATAAAAACAAAAATATATCAGAAAAATTAAATTATTTAGCCAACAAAGTTTCTAAACTTTCTTTGGAAACAAATACAAATACTAAGACAGTGTACAAAAACACTCAAAAATTTGTTAAAGTAATAACAAAGACAAATATAACTGAATCTAATAACAAAAATAAACAGGAGGATAATACCTCTAACACAAATAAAATTGTTAGGTAAATATGAATTTAAGACAAAATAATATTTCACAAACATAATTAGAAAATGTTTCTATGAATAGTACAACCAATAGAAACCAAACATTTGAGAGATTTCTAGAAAATTTTCGAAGGTTAAGAGAACATCATTCTAGGAGACAGGATTTCATACAACATCCATAAATCTTAAATATATTTCTAAATGAAAAAAGAACTTCTAATGTCAAAAGATTAAAATACATATAAAAACAATCTAATTAATAATAAACTCTTATAAAATCTAATATGATAATTATTTTTAGAAGCATAATCTTATACACTGTACATATTTTGTGCTTATTTTCTACATCATGATTTTATAGCAATTATTGTGGACAGTTTCAGGCAACCTTTTCCAATATCCTAATTTACAAATGCTACGCCCTCGGGCAGTGGCAGTAACAGTGACTGTGACAGCTCTTTCTGCATTGACATCGTTTTTCGTGAACCGCTCCATGCCTTCATTCATTAACAAATGTTTCATGGATATTCACCATTCCATAGATATTTCTTAGTTTTATTAATAATTATCGTATAGCAAGAAAATTATCTTTATTAAAATTCTAACGAATGTAATTTTACATATTTTAATAAAAATATATTTTAATTTCTAAATCAGTGTCCTAATAACATTCTTTCATAATAGAAACATAAATTCTAAAATATATATATATATATATATATATATATATATATATATCAATTTAAAATTTTACTATAATTTATTTACGGTACTTTTATCATTTAGTATACTTCTAACGATATCAATTACGAGAATTCTAAAAAATATAATAATATATTAAATATATAGTTAATTGTGTTATTAAATAAATTTTTATTTTAATAATTATTATTTAAAAATAAAATAATTTTAACATTTTATTTTATATTTTAATATTTAATATTTTATTTTAATTATTTTTAACTTTTAACAGATATTAAGATGGAAAAATTATAACATAATTTTAAGTTTAATTTATTTTAATTTTTATATATTAAAACATAATTTTAAGTTTACTTTATTTTAATTTTTATATATTAAATAAAATATCAATTAAAATTATATAATTTTAATAAATATTTTTTATAAAATAAATTAATAATTGTTAAATTAAAATTTTATTTAGTAACAAAATAATGTTAATTATTTACTGTTTTTTCTAATGCCTCTGGAAAATGTTAATAATTATTAGAATTTAATTTTTAATAAAAATTTTAATGTATTTATTATGTAAGAGAGTGAATATAGTTAAAAAATATTAAAAAAAAATTTTAATACTAATTTATTCTAATTTTAACTTTGTTTTTTCACTTCACTCCCACTTTAATTTTTACTTTTATATTTTTTTATATTATTATTTCTACAATTTTTTTAAAAAAAACTCAATGTAACATATATCCATTTAAAATATAATAATATTAGGTTTTTTTCTTTTTTATATCAAAAAGAAAAAATATTTACCAAAATGATTCACTTCTTACATTATTTATTTACATAATTTACCATTTATGCTTGGGAATCAATTTCTTAAGGATATTTTTTTATTCAGATTTACTTTTACTATTCAGGTTGAGAAATTAGTTATGGAAAACTAATTTTAATATTATTTAGATTTATTTTTTAGTTATTTTTTTTATGCATATGGTTTTAAATCATGAATTTTAAAATTAAAATGTTTTAGTTAATTTATATTTTATTTTATTATCTATTTTATTTTTACGTTGTATATCTTTTTTTGTTGTTTTAGTTTTTTTAAAATACTTTGTAATTTATTTTTCAGTTTATATTTTTTAAGTTAAATTTTTTAAATGTTTTTTATCAAAATAATTTAAAATCATGAATTTTAATAGGTTGTTTACATAAAAATAAATAAATTATGTTGAGAAATTGGTTTCTCAGCAACTAATTTCTCAACATGAATAATAAAAGAAATTATTTATATAAATAATATGAAATGGGTTATTTGAGTAATTTTGTTTATACACAAAAAAAAAGCCTAGTATTCAGAACTATTATATTTTTTAATTAGACATTATATTAAATTTAAATGACAATATTGAAGAATTTAATTATATTAAAACTATTTTATCTTTTTAAAAAATATTTTAATATTTCACATTTTATTTATTGTTTAAACTAATTATAATATTATAAAAAGATAAAATAAAAATATTGTTATTCATATAGTAAATATATGTTATGTTAAGTTTATTTTTTCTAAAAAATAATATAAAAACATAGAAATAATAATATAAAAAATATAAAAATTAAAATTAAAATAAAAAAAATTAAAATTAAAAATAAATCAATATTAAAAAATATATTAAATATTTAAAGATGCGATGATCATTTAAAGGCTTTATCATATGTTAATTAAATTTACTTTCTATCAAGTTTATAAGCAGATGTCTAACCAGCTCTGTCAGATTCAGTAGCTTATAAACTTGTCTTGTTATGTTATTAGTTGTATAGATTTAATTTTCTATCAAGATTATACGAAGATGTTTAACCGGCTCTGCCAGATTCAGTATCATATAATTTTGATATGTTATTATGTATATTTAATTTTGTTGTATATTTTATTTTGTTTTCTCCTCCTTCTTTTTCATTTCATTCTTTCTCATCTTCTTCATCTCTCTCTTTATCTCTCTAATTTAATTTTCTATCAAGATTATACGAAGATGTCTAACCGGCTCTCCCAGATTCAGTATCGTATAATTTTGATCTGTTATTATGTATATTTTATTTTGTTGTATATTTTATTTTGTTTTCTCCTCCTTTTTTTTCATTTCCTTCTTTCTCATCTTCTTCATCTCTCTCTTTATCTCTCTTGGTATCAGAGCCATGTTCTTTCCAAGGCAAGTTCTTTTATCGTGTACATCTTGATTTTCTGACTGAAGATATATCTAATAAAAGTGTATAGTGTTTGCTGGGATACCCTTGGTAGTTGAAGGGCAGTGATGAGTCAGTGGAGAGCCTTTGTAAGACCCTAGTTTCCTACCTTGATAGGTTGAGAAACACGTGAAGATTTGCAAATTACGACACTGAGTTCATATATATATTTCATGAAGTTTAATTGCAAAAAAAAAAGTTTTTTTTTTAAAAAAAAATTTAGTAAGCCTTATGATCTTCTATATTCTTTAATATTTATTGCTTTATCGTGTATTCCGTGGATACCTTATCTTTCTGCTTCTGCTTATCCTCTGCTGCTATCTCTACCGCTTTCACTTTCTTTTTGCTCATACTACTGCACTCTCATACTACTTTATAAACAAATTTTTACAAATAAATGGCTAATATACAACCTTTTAAAGGAACATACTACAAAGCAGCTCTTTCGGCTCTATAATTTTTAACAAAATACCTTTCAGCGGGATATACAAAACCTTCTACTGACGTAGATTTGGTTTACACAATTTTAATAGGACAAAATAATAAAATAATAGCTTTGCTGGAAGAAGTTTCTAGAAAGTTATCTAAACTTATAGACACAAACAAAAATAAAAATATTTCAGAAGAAATAAATGATTTAGCAACCAAAGTTTCTAAACTTTCGATAGGAACAAATACGGATACTAAAACAGTGTGCAAAAATACCCATAAATTTGTTAAAGTAATTACAAAGACAAACATAACTGAAACTAGTAATAAAATTCAGTATAAACAAGAGGATAATACCTCTAACACAAATACAGTCATTAGTTAAATATGAATTTAAGACAGAATAATATTTCACAAACAGAATATATTTCTATGGATAATACAACCAATAGAAATCAAACAACAGAGAGGTTTCTAGGAACTTCTCGAAGATTAAGAGAACATAATACTAGGAGACAAGATCTCATACAACATCCAGGAATCTTAGATAGACTTCTAAATAGAAGAAGAACTACTAATGTCAGAAGGCTAGAAGACTTAGTAGATATACACCAAAACACAGAAATAGGATCAAATTCAAGGATTGATTCTTTGAATCCAAGATAATTATATAATATAGGATGGTTAAGCTCTGAAAGGACAAGCCCTTACAGATACAGGAGGATAGAAGATTTCCACCTCCCTGACAACACATATGAGATAATTCCTTTAATATCTCAACGAACAGCTACACAACTTATAAATCAACATGGAAGATATGTCCACATGGGATTGATTACTATAGAAGTCAGATCCCTAGCTAGACATATGATTGGTGCGAGAGCTTTGATAGTTCTCCATGATACAAGATTTCAAAACAATGGTTCTCAAAGTATCATTGGAACCTTAGAGGTTGACTTAAATCAACCCATATCATTAATATATCTTGCTCCAAACTTTACACTCACTCTTCCAGACTTCGTTAATCACATTAGTCTAGAAGTACAAACTATAGGTTTTGGAACAAATTGGATAGGAGATAACCTACATCTAGATATTACTTCATAGGAAGAATAAGTAATTATATTTCTTCCATGTATAGAATTAACACTAGACCATTAGAGGAAGCAATAAGCTCTATTGGTAAACAATTTTTGCCAACTCAGGCATTCACAAGAAGAAATGAGGGCCATCTATGACAAACTAATCTTCAAAGGGAAGAACAAAATCCCATCACAAATCCAATTTCTGCTATTATACACAATAGATCTAGAAACCTTAGTTTAAGCTTCACAGACTATAGAAATACCCCCTTTATGGATTTAGAACAAAACAGAAGGGATAGTACATCTACTACTCCCAATGATGATCATATTGGTATGATGAACATCATAGAAAGTGATGATGAAGAAGATGATGACATAACTGATGAAAAATGGAATCATCATCAAGCAAACATAGTCATGCTTAGGCAAGGAACTTTAGACAACATTCTAGACAACCCTTATTGGGAACCTTGGGATACTTTTCCCCTTGAGACAAATGAGATTATAAAATCTCAAGAAAATAAAGAATGATAAAATTGATGATATAGTCAACACATTTTTAAACAAATTACAAATTGAAGAACAAATTGAAGAAAGAGAATTTTCTTATCAATTTACAAATAATTTAGAAGATAAAGATGTTTTTTTCACAACATCAGAAAATACAAAGGTAGGTATCATGAATGAATATGAAGGATCCACATCTACAAATTATCAACTAGATCCTGCCGGTACACAAAATTATTCTCAAGGATTTCTTCCTCGGGAACTGTACAAAATATTGTACTTAGTGACAACAAATATGTGTCTCATGGTAAAAAATTACCAGTGGAACCAAACTTTCAAATCCCAAATTTACTTTTAAACATAGGAGGAATAGATCTTTAACTCCTCCCAACATATATTGAACAATGGACTGCTGCTGTAATCCGTGGTTATGACATACATCATGAGAAAGATGTACAGTCTTCTCAAGAAATGATTGCAAAAGGATAAACATATCTCAGCGATATTGCTAGACCTGGCTGGGAATATTTTAAGAAAAAATTCCGTAATGATCTAAACACACTGGTCATTGACCCAGGTCCAAATATTTATAATTTCTGTTCCCTTATACAGAGATTGTTTACCTCACAATCAGCCAATGATGGCAATACAATTAGACAACAAATTTATTTAGGTCATCTCAAAAGATTATCTATTGAATATTTCGGGAAAATAAAAGAATACTGTCAAGATTATCTCTTGTACGCATCAATAGCTGGTTGCTTTCATGATGTAAATATAGGAGACAAAATGTTTCTCAAACTTCCAAGAAAACTGAGACAAAAAATCAGAAAAACTTGGAAAAATGATGAGGTTACGCCCATGCTGAATAACTTCTCAATAAGAATACAACACATTATGAAAACAATGAAAGATACTTGTTCTCATATTGCTATACAAAAACAACTTAAGCATTCTGATGCTGGGATATGTAAACAAATATACACTCCCCAACAGTATGCACAAAATAGGTTTAAAAATAGGAAAAATATACCTAGAAATAAACTTAGATACAATAATACCCAAAAATTTCTTGGTCCGAGAAAAACTTATACAATAAAAGCTTCTAATGCTAAAAAGCTTACTTTAAATCCTAATAGATATGTTAGGAAATTTAGGGATAACAAAACTTACAAACAAACATTAAAATGTTTTGCTTATAGTCAACCAAGACATTTATCAAGAGATTGTCCAAATATCATCAATCTTTACACAAAAGAGGCGGTTTTAATAAAGTCATGTCATATGAATCTTCTTCTCATTAATAAAGAAGTTTCTACTGAGTCTGAAATCTTATCTGTTATTAGCATAACAGAAAGTACACAGAAGAAATAAAAAACAAAATTAAAATTAAAAAGAAATCAATATTAAAAAATATATTAAATACTTTTTAACTATTTTTACTGTTTCACTTGATAAATAATTATAAAATTAAATTTTAATAATTGTTAACTTTATCATGAGAAAAACCGTATTATTTATATCAACCGAAGGGTCCACTCTAGCCGTCTGGTCCAGGTTGAGTCTGGGTAAACCAAGTTTGCTGACCGTTTGACTTTGCGCCAAGCACAGCAGCAGCAAAATATATGGGAACTTGTACAACCTGCTGCACCATCTATTTTACCCTCACAGCTTACACTTACCCCATACCCCATACCCCATACCCCATACCCCATACCCCATACTTTGTTATGTTATGGCGGTTAACTGTTGGACTGATCCTTTTGTCAATATCCCCAACCGAATTATAAATGCTACTTAATCAATTGCCCCTCTTTATAAAGTCGAGAAGCCTACCTCACCAATATCGACACTAGTTAATTAATTAGCCCTTCTGTTACAATTAAGATAAACTTTAACATGACCTTATCGTCCCCTTCTCCAATGTTTACAGTGAGGCGGTGCCAACCAGAGTTGGTGGTTCCTGCTAGACCCACTCCCCTCCAACTTCAACCATTATCCGACATAGATGATCAAGAAGGTCTACGATTCCACATTCCAACTATACATTTTTATCGTAACCACCCTTCTATGGCAGGAAAAGACCCGGTTGAAGTTATTCGGAAGGCACTGGCCCACACACTTGTCTTCTATTACCCATTTGCAGGTAGGCTCAGCGAGGGACCTGACCGCAAATTGACGGTGGATTGTAATGGGGAAGGCGTCATGTTCACTGAGGCTCATGCTGATGCAACACTTGATCAGCTTTCTCAACATCTTCAACCTCCCTTCCCATGCTTCCAACAACTTCTAGATGACGCTCCACTCTATCAACAAATTACTACCACTCCCCTTCTACTCGTACAGGTCCATTAATTACTACCCCTGTTTCATACAAAGCAATAGGCAATTAAATTGCATAACAATGAACCTATTATTCATCTATCTTATAGAACTTTTCAATAGAAAAGCAGGTGACACGGCTCAAGTGCGGTGGTTTCATCTTGGCGTACTATGTCCACCACAGCATGTGTGATGCATATGGTGTTTCACAATTCATGAGTGCTTGGGCTGAAATGGCTCGAGGTGCAACCAAACCTTCCATTCCACCTGTGTGGGGTAGAGAGGTCCTAATGGCAAGAGATCCACCTCGCGTTACATGCAACCATTTCGAATACATGCAACTCGTAGATGACGAGGAAGTGCCCGTCGATACATTCCAGGACGACATGATTCTTCGATCATTCTTCTTTGGACCTGTCCAAGTAGCTGCTATTCGTCGCTTCCTACCCCATCACTTGAAGCGTTGCGCCACCTTTGATGTCATCGCCGCATGCTTATGGCGCTGTCGAACAAAAGCATTGAAGATAGACGCAGACGAGGATGTTTGCATAATGGTCACTGTGAATGCTCGTGCTAGATTCAATCCACCCTTGCCCGTTGGTTATTATGGCAATGCTTTTGCTTATCCTACGGCTGTAACCACCGCAGGGAAGCTTTGTGGAAATTCGTTAGAGTATGCAGTTGAATTAATAAACAAAGTCAAAGGGAAGGTGACAGAGGAGTATATGCATTCTTTGGCTGATCTATTGGCAATTAAGGGACGATACATACCAAGAACGGTAAGGTCTTTTACTTTGTCAGATTTGCGGGGTTTTAATGTGAGACAAATTGATTTTGGGTGGGGTGAGGCTGTGTATAGTGGCCCGGCCCAAGCTGGCCTTGGGCCCTTTCCAGGCTTAACGTTTCTCGTTCCATCCAAGAATGCTAAAGGAGAAGAAGGTCTGCTATTACCTATTTGGTTGCCCGCACAAGCTATGAATACCTTTGCCAGAGAGTTGGATGCCACGCTTGGTTTCATTTCTAGCTTATTGTGAAACTTTTATTTCTATTTCCTTCAAAGGAAAGAAAATTAAATAATAAATAGGAGTGCTTCTTATTATGAGTTGTCTGAAACTAACGATAGATATAAGTTCTAGGCTATTTACATATATAAAAACAATTTTTTTGTGATTTTTTATTTATCCTCTTATTTAAAGTAATACACGTGACAGTGATGTGCTGCATCCTATTTTTCTTGATAAATATAATATGTAATTTTGAGAGAGTTAATATATATTAACATTCTGTGTCTATTTTATGCAAAATAGAAAGAATTGTTTAATATAAGTAGATATAATTAAAATTGACATTTAAACCTAAATCATATATAAGATTACGAATCAATAGCTGACATTATATATTAATCAATTACAATAATTTTGAAAATAAAATCGAATAGAAGAACATTGAAAAGCCACACACATGCATACATTGAATATTGATTACTTTTTTAGAGTATAAAATAAAAGTATATGCTTTGTATATTATTGTCCAGAACAACTTATTTTGGAAATGTGTGCATGTTTCGAACTAGGTCTTCGATCGACCAAATTGCTCATGAAATGTCTAATCACAACCCCAACCCGCCGTTTCTATCAAGGTATAGTGTTTAGTCACTGTCCCATTTTCCTCAAAAACTGGACCCTTCCATGAGAGTTAACATATAAGTATATGTTAACATATATATAAGTATATTTGATCCCTAACAACACATTATAACAGATCAATGTAAGATTTCCCATTGGATATATATACATATATATATATATATATATATATATATATATATGTTTATTGGGAGACGTACAATACTACCTTATATTTCTGTTTGAGTGTGAGTACAAGACAAATAGAAAAACTCATTGCGTAGGTGATTGAACGCGTCACTGAAGTTTGGTCGTTATGTTTTAGAAATTCTTGATAGAAATAAAAATAATTTGTAATTATTTTTATTGATTTTGCATTAAGAAAATTTTTAATTTAGTTTAGCTATTTGTTACTAAATTGATACCGATTATATTTGTATTTTACATTAACCTAATTAGTATTTTACGTTAATCTAATTAGTAGCATGTGGCTATATATTTTGTATATATATTGATAAATGAGGAATGAAAAAGCACGGATTATATTTTTTCATGGTGTCAGAGTTTATTTTTGTCTCTCGCTACTACAACATAACTGATTCTCAATCTTGTCATTCTCTTCTTTCGTTTTCAGCTATCAACCATTATTGCAAGTTCCAAATTTCACCCTGTTTTGTTTGTCACCAATGTGAAAACTCTTTTCTCGATCACATTAGATATGGAAACAGGACAATACCATTCATGAGCAACATTATTCAAAGTTGAAGCAAAGGTTCACGACATGCTTAAATATATCATCCCACTTACTAATGAAGAACAGAAAGAGGTTGTTGCCAAGACCAAAGTCGATGATCTCCCTTAATGGAAATGACTTGATGCGATTATCTTGCAGTGGATTTATGCCATGGTCTCAACTGACATCCTCACTTCTATTTTCATTGACGATGACATGGTTGAACATGCATAGCAAAGTGTTGTTGATCTCTTTCATGACAATAAGAATGTAAGAGCCATGTATCTTAAAGAATTTACCAACACCAATTTGCTGACTTTTCAATGACACATGCATTATTGCAATTGTCTCAAAACTCTTGTTGATCAACTAGCCAATGTCAAGGATCTTATAAATGAAAACAATATGGTATTAAAAATGTTTCAAGGTTTGCCAAAACCATACTCTTATTTTGTCACTGTGATGCAAAACAAGAAGACCCTACCCAGATTTGCTATAGATCGATCCAAACTTGCTTTAGAAGAAATGATCATCATGGAGCGATGTAAGCAAGAAGTTGGTTCCACTGCCCTTTTCACTAATGATTCTTCCCCAAATTCATCTTCTCAAACAAGTCATCCTCAAAATAATTTTCAAAGTTGTCGTGGTGGTATGAAGTCCAACACCACAACACCAACAAAAATTGCAACAAAAATAGTGGTGGTAATGGCAATAGGTCCAGTGGCAGTGGCCAGGCTAATGGTGGACGTGGTGGCAATCGTGGAGGGGTTCATCCTAGCAGTGGTGGACAACAAGTACAACAACAATGGTTTCAACCTCTTTAGTAGGTGTCGATGCAAGCACCTTGGGCCATTCCTCCTTGTCTATATCTACTCAACCTAGGCTAAGACCACAACAACAGGATGCCTATGCTGTGACTCCACAGCGCACACAATGTCTCTTTCTCAACCTGATCTGAATTGGTACATGGACATTGGGGCAACATCACACATGATGTCCACACAAGGTAATCTCTCGTCTTATTTTAATTTGAGAAAAAATAATGGGTTTACTGTTGGTAGCAGTCAATCTATTCCAATTCATGGTTGTGGTCATACAACATTTCCTTCTCAAACCTGGCATTATCATTGAAAAATGTCCTTCATGCACCTAACCTCATTAAAAATTTAGTGTTGGTAAGGAAATTTACTATTGATAATAATGTGTGTGTGATTTTTTATCTGTTTGGATTTTCTGTGAATAATCTGTAGACAGGGAAGCAACTAATGAGATGTGGCAGCATGAGTGAACTTTACCCATCACTTCTACCAGTCAAATACAAAGTTTTCCTCATTCTACTTATTTAGCATCGTCTCTTTGGCATGATCCTTTAGGTTACTCGGGAAATTTGGTGTTAGATTCTCTTTGGTAAAATATAAGGATAGATTGTACTAGTCCATTTAGGTCTATTATTTGTCAATCTTGTGTCCTCGGTAAACATATTAAGTTGCCTTTTGTTGCATCCACATGTATGACATTTATGCCTTTTGATATTCTTCATAGTGATATTTGGACATCTCCCGTTTTGAGTTCTTCGGGACATCATTATTATATCCTTTTTTTGGATGATTATTCTAAATATTTGTGGACTTTTCCTATTGCTAAAAAATCCCAAGTTTTTTCCGTTTTCACAACTCTTAACGCTCATATTTGTACTCAGTTTGAATGTGATATTAAAAATGTCCAATGTGATAATGGGAGAGAGTTTGATAATAACCCTTTTTTACAATATTGTAAGTCAAATGACATTACATTTCATTTTTTATGTCCATATATTTCGTCATCTAATGGGAAACCTGAAAGGAAAATAAGGTCTCTCAATAATATCCTAAGAACTCTTCTTCTTCATGCTTCTATACCACCTTATTTTTGGCACAATGCATTGCAAATGGCAACATACCTATATAATATACTTCTAAGTAAATTATTAGCCAATAAATCCCCATTCAAAATGCTTTACCAAAATATTCCTCATATTCTCACATTAGAGTCTTTGGGTGTTTGTGTTATCCTCTTTTTCCATCTACTACAATAAACAAACTTTAAGCCCGTTCTACTGCATATGTGTTTTTAGGGTATCCTTTGAATCATCATGGTTATAAGTGTTTTGATTTGTTTAGTAATAGAATGATCATTTGTCGGCATGTTTATTTTGATGAGAGCAAGTCTTCGGGTGTTTGTGTTATCCTTTTTTTCCATCTACTACAATAAACAAACTCCAAGCCCGTTCTACTCCATATGTGTTTTTAGGGTATCCTTCGAATCATCATGGTTATAAGTGTTTTGATTTGTCTAGTAATAGAATGATCATTTGTCAACATGTTCATTTTGATGAGACCAAGTTTTCCTTTGCTAAGGTGCATGACCTCAACCCATTAATTATAATTTTTTTAGTTAGCGGACTTTCTACTTACATGATCCACCATCTTCAACATACATCAACGACCCAACCTACCTCTTCTAAGACCCATCTTATTGCAATAGCCAAACCAACTTCTCCTACTCCTCTCTCCATCACCCACTCTTCGCGAAATACCCCTACAACCACCCGTACAACCTCAATCACAACCTCCTCCACTTCCAACTCCCGTGACCTGCAGTAAACATGGTATTTATAGGCCCAATCCAAAATACACATCCCACTAGACTTATAATACCACAGTTGCGAAATCACCACTTTCCCGTAACCCACTAGCTGCCCTTCACAACCCGAATTGGAACTGGTTATGAATGATGAATTTAATGCTCTTATTAAAAATAAGACGTGGGATTTAGTGCCTCATCCACCTGATGTCAATGTTATTCGATTAATGTGGATTTTTACTAATAAAGAGAAATCTAATTGTTCTTTTGAGAGGCATAAAACTCGTCTTGTAGGTGATGGTAAAACTCAAACGGTTAGCATTGATTGTAGAGAAACATTCAGTCCGGTGGTGAAACCAGCAACTATCTAGATGGTCCTTAGTCTTTCATTGTCGAGAAGTTGACAAATTCATCAGTTGGATGTCAAAAATGTTTTTTTGCATGGTGAGTTAAAGGAGACAGTCTATATGCATCAACCTATGGGTTTCAGGGATTCTACACATTCATATTATGTTTTTTCTACTATTAAAGTCTTTGTATAAACTTAAGCAGGCTCCTTATGCATGGTACAAACGATTTGCTGATTTTGTTTCTCAGATTGGTTTCACTAACAACAAATCAGATACTTCTCTATTCGTTTATCCAAATGGTTCTGATATGGCCTAATTATTACAGGTTGATGATATTATTTTGACTTCTTCTACTGATGTTCTCTGCAATCTTTGATAACTAGTCTTAGCTTTGATTTTGCTATGAAGGACTTAGGTTGTTTGAATTAATTTTTGGGAATAAGTATGGTTCGACACAAGGGAGGCTTATTTCTGTCACAACGTAAATATGCTGAGGAAATAATTGAGCGTGCTGCTATGACTTCTTGTAAACCCATTTCTACTCTGATTGATACTAAACTAAAGGTTAGTGCTCACACAGGTACTCATTATAAAGATCCAACAAAGTATCGTAGTCTTGCTAGTGCTCTACAATATCTCACATTTACAAGACTAGATATCTCATATGTTGTTCAATAGGTATGCCTGTATATGCAAGACACTCGGGATGTGCATATGAATGCTATGAAGCGTATCATATGCTATGTTCAGGGAACTCATCTTCTTGGTTTGCATCTTTCTTCTTCCTCACTTATAGACCTTGTCTCTTACACTGATGTTGATTGGGGACGATGTCCTGATACTAGATATTCTATGTCAGGATATTGTGTATTTTTGGGTGACAATCTGATCTCATGGTCGTCAAAACGACAACCTACTCTTCTCATTTTAGTTCAGAGGTTGAGTACAGAGGGGTAGGTAATGTTGTTTCTGAATCATGTTGGATTTGTAATCTACAGCTGGAACTACATTGTCCCATTCAAAAGGTAACCATGGTCTATTGCGACAATGTAAGTGCCATTTATCTTTCTGGGAATCCCGTTTGACATCAACGCACAAAGCATATCGAAATAGATATTCACTTTGTTAGAGAAAAAGTTGCACATGGAGAAATTCGTGTTCATCATGTTCCTTCTCGATATTAGATCACAGAATATCAATAAGGTCAATGCGTTCGAGGTATTATCCACTTTGGAGTTTGGTAGTTCTGTCACAGTTTTGTCCTGGAAAGGTACCTTGAAAGGTTAAGAGATGATGATGTTTATAAACAACCTTTGACCTCAACTTCTAGGCTATGTGAAAATTTCAAGTGTGAAGGGACAAGCTCATCTGTAACATCTTTATTTTTATATCGATTGTGATATAATATATTTGAATTTTATTTTAGAAATTAAAAATAGATATTAAAAACTTAATTTTTACAATTAAATTGATATAATTAATTTCTATCTATTTTAGAATTTTACTATTTGAAAAATGTTCAAATAACTGAAATCTAAATAATATATTATTAAAAAGCAGTAAAATAAAATATAATATCAAGAGTTCAAAAATTATTTTTAAATTATAATTAGAAACTACATAATTTATTGTAATTTTGAGAGTTTTTTTGGAATTAATTGAGAGAATTTTTATAAAATTATAAGTATATTCTGGATTGCTATAAAAAATTAAATGATCATATTTTGAGCTAAAAATTTTATGAGAGACATAAAATTATATCGGAATTTTTGGTAAACTGAGTTTATTTTAAAACTAATTAAAATTAAAAAAAAAAGAATTATGAAAAAGAAAACAATGTCTCAAAGAGACATGATGTACAAGTAGTCCTAATAATCATATCTAAGTAATCTTATCTGCAATGAATTGTTAAGTAAAGTTTTCTAATCTTATCTTAAAATAAGAATTGGTTCAAATAAATGTTGACTTAACTTTAACCTTATCTCTAATAATTTACCTTATCTATAGTAACATGTTGACTTCATCATTCATCATCAAACTTTTATTAAGAATTGGTCCATGTAACTTGTTGAATTCACCACTCATAGTAACTTACCTTATCTCTAGTAACATGTTAACTTCACAAGTTGTTAAAAATGTTGACTTCATCACTCATCATCAAACTTTTATTAAGGTAAGCAAAGAGTGATATTTATAACCTTTTGTAGTGTTAATCTTAATATACTTATAATTATAATTGTTGTTACTTCTATTATTTATAATACTTAATTTTTATTTATATGTTTAATTTTTCATTAATATACTAATTATTCTAATCTTTATTTTCAATTATTTAATTGATTGTTCAATAATTCTAACTATACTAACTTTTAGTTATTCTTCAGAAATTATGTTCGGATCCTATGTTATTATTTAATTTATTTTTCAGATATTATTGATTGATCCTTGTTATTACTTATTATTTAATTTATTCTTCAGATATTACAATTTGGTCATTTGTTATTTAGTATTTTATTTATTGTCTAGACTTTATTATCTGATTCTTTGTTATTATTTATTATTTTATTTATCCTTCAGGTATTATAGTCTGGTTCTTTGCTATTATTTATTATGTTTTTGCTTTAAATTTTATTTTTTTCTATCATATAATTTAAATTATGATTAATGTTGGTTTACATATTTCTATTCTATAGGATCTATTATTCTTTAAATTAAATTATTAATAATCATCTCATTTTTTATCACGTGTATTATATTTCGCTTAAAATGATGCTATAAAATTATTAATTATTAAATATTTATGGTAAAATAAAAATAAGTCTAACAATGTATATGTAAAGTTAAATTATGAAATTTCATAATAAATATGATAATAAAAAGATATAATTTATAAAAATATCTTTTAATATTAAAGATGAATTAATTTTACATTGGTATATTATTACTATTGATTCTGAAGTAAAAATTTTAAATTGAGAAATTAATTTTTATATCTATCTTTGTTATTAAAATTATTTTTACTATCTTTTATTTCCTTCAGATTGATTATCTATGGAATTATAAATTATTCTGTGCATGATAATTGAAATAGAAGTACTACGTACCTTTATATTCTCTAAGCCCAGTGACATTTAGAACTGTGTTGTGATGTTGTGAGATGAACTTAGCAAAGTTCTAAGTTTCCTTTTAATGATTTGGGACTATATAGACACATGAGTGTCAATGTTGGGAAGTTACAATTTGGTATTTTACGAGATGAAAGATAGGGACGGGTAAGGTCTAAGAATATTTTAGTCAAGTAGGTGGATATTTGGGTAGTCCAGATCAGCACCCTGGACTAGGGTATTCATAGGCTAAACTTGAAAATTTTTCATACCTGCTCAACATCGTCAAGGTTGAGTAGTGTTTATCTCTCTATTATGGGCTGAAAGATTGTCAAATTTTTCAAGAAAAATAATTATAATTGTACTAATGTTTTTGTGAGAAAAATATGCAACTACCAACAACGTCCTAAAGAAATTATTGATGATTAGAGTGAATCATCAAAGATCAGATATGGATCCATACATTGAGTAAAGTGAGACAGAGTTGTAGGTCAAACCTTTGGCCTCTGTTGTTTGTTAAGTCTATTAAGATTGACGTTGATGTTTATAAAAATCTCACTCTTTTCATTGTTTTTTTTTTCATCTATGATCGTGGTGCGAATAGAAGATAGAACTGTTCAATAGGTTATGTTAAATGATTCAAAGGATTTCCTCTAAGTATGTTGACTTATAAGTAATTTACTTTTTATGCTTTTGAGTAATTTTAGGTTTGTTAAAAGTCCACTGCTCTGACTTATTTGGAAAGATAGTTATAACAACTAATGTATTTATGTTTCAAGTATCATATACAATAATATTCTATAATAACTATATTTTGACTCAGTGTTTATTGTACAATTATGATTATATATGTAAGATCTTTTTAATACTAGTTAAATATTTTAAAAAAATTCTCACATTTTAATAAATAAATTATTAATATTAAGGTTGTTACACCCCCAGTTGTGGCTAAGTGGCATTAAAGAATTCGTGCCCCACAGTGGATACCAATGTTTCTACTGCCAATCCCAGAACATCGTTAGGGTGGGTACACCAACTTCTACTGGAATCATGGCGTCAAATTCATAGATGAGTCTGTAGAAGGTTTCTTGTGTAGTGGTTTGAGGGGAACAATGATAAGCCCACAGGATGCTCGTGAGTTTGTTTACCTACAGTATTTTAGTAGCTTCTAACCTTTTCTTAAGCTTAGATATGATAATCTTGTTTGTTGCTTCAACTTGACCGTTTGTGTAGGAATGCTCCACAGATGTTACCAGATGTTTGATCCCCAGTTCGCTCATGACATTCTCAACATTTGAATCAATGAATTACCTTCCGTTATCGGAGATTATTAAACAGAAGATTCCATACCTGCAAATAATATGTTTCAAATAAATTTTTTAATACAACAACCTTTAATGCAAGCTACTGCTTCTGTTTGTATCCATTTGGCGAAGTAGTCCATGGTGACTACTAGAAATTTGACTTGTTCGCGAGCTTGAATGAGAGGTCCTAGGATGTCACTTACAGATGAAGTTAATGTAGTCACTGAGCATAGTAGGCTAGTAAAATCTAACCCTCAGGATTTTGGTTGCAATGGTTCAGGCTCTACTGCGTAATCCACATATGTCTTTATGCAATTCACAAAGAACGTAGTTGGATTCTACTAGTTCAAGTATTTTAATAGTGGGTGAATAGTTCCTTGCCTAAAGAGCTTACCCGCTACTGAGACGAATCAGTATGCTTAGGAGTCATTGAGTGGTTTTTTCTTTATGTTAGGCTCTAGGGGTTTAATCCCTGCTTTGGAGCAGGCTCAAGGATGAGAAGCAAGATTGGATAGAGGTCAGTGATAAGAGATCTTGTTTATGAGACCCTTTGCCATTCTTTCTCTTTTTTCTTGTAAAGATTTTGGATTATGATGTACCTTTCTATGGAAAAACCTGCTATTTTTTTTTAATCAGATAAGGTTCTAAGGCATTCTAACATATCTCCACCTTGACATAGAATCTATATTCCAAAAACACATAAATCTGCATCCTCCAATCATAGTGACTATTTTCAATAGTCAATGTTGAGTAGGTCTAAGCAAGTGTATGAACTTGCTCCTAGGGTCTGGCTTGGTGAACATGTCAACTGGATTGTGCAAGATGTTGATCTTCTGGCCTTAATCTTATTTTCCGATCTGATGAAGTGTTACTTAACATCAATATGCTTGGTTCTATCACCATGAACTAGATCTTTGGCTAAACATATTGCACTGAGATTGTCACAAAATATAAGAGCATGTTCTTGATAGATTTTGAGATCACTCATGAGAGCTTTTAACATATTCCTTCCTTGGAAGCTTCATTTAGAGCCATGTACTTGACTTCTGCTGTTGATAGGGCAACAAAAGGTTGCAGTGTTGCCTTCCAACTAAGCAAACAGTTTCAAAGAGTGAAGGCATAACCAGTGATTGATCTCCTTCCATCCAGGTTTGCAACATAATCTAAGTTAGAGTATCCTTACACAAGGCAAGTTGAATTTGAACCATAAATCAGGCCAATATTGGTGGTCCCTCTTAGGTACCTAAAAATCCGCTTTGTGTGATTAACATCATAGTATGCACTACAGTAAAAAATTCTAAGAATATAGTAGTTTGCAGGTTTATTAGTCCATACCTCTATAGGAGTTTTGAGTCTTAGGGCTATACATTGAGCTTGAGACCAAATTTTGGTTTTTTTTCCTTTTCATTTTGGCCATCACAAATGCTCGTTTGTTGAAGTGTTGGTTCATATTAATTATCAAACTACTCTTGCATAATATTAAGGACAAGCTAACTAATGCTACATATTTTTGGGAAAGATAGATAAACATGCTTCACATATTAGAATGAGAATGTGAACTCAACATGATAAAGGAAACTTAACAATATAAAGTCCCCTGCCATATCTTTTTTTTTTTTCCTTTTAAACACTTTACTGTAAAATGTGTGAAATTAAAAGAAAAGTGATGTTGGTGAACAAAATAGTGAAAAAAATAAAGAAACAAAATGCAAGAGTAAAGTTCATATTAAAGGAAATGCAAGAAAATGGTGAAAACGAAAGAAACAAAGGATGCAAGGGAAGTGACTTTCTCTATATAATTAAACTTGACTTGCAATTTAGAAATTCAAGTATTGGCTAATTTAGGTTTACTGCGTAGTGCTAGTTTTGAAAAACAATAAAGTATTTGGCAAACACAATGAATATCAGAACTTAAAAAATTAAGAACACTAAAAGAATGAAAGTTTAACAGAAAGCGCACCCTTGAATTCTCTTGTCGATGACGGGGCACTTGGGTTTACTAGCCCTCTTGTTGATGGTTTGAAAAAAAAGCTTTCCACCTACATTTTTTTTACCAAAAACAAAGCCCCATGAGAAGCAATAAATAATGGAAATTAAAAGAAACCTAAGAAACATTGCATTGTCTTAGTGACGACAAGAGTTTATGTGGCAAGGGCTAGGGTTCGTGATGCAAAGACACATAATGGCTTTACGACTATGGTTCACAATGGCCATGCTGAGATGTGATAATGCAAATGGAGAGTTTCAATGGTGAGGGAAAAGGAAACAGATAAGATCACCTTCGTTAAGGGTGAGAATGCAAACTTGAAGATGAAGAAATGAAGAATGGGAGAGGTGATGCAAAATGATGAAGAACTGAAGATGCTTCTACCAAACCCTATTGGAGAGCTTTCGTGATTAAGATTGAGAGGTGATAAGCTTTAGAGGTAGAAGAGAGTTTGTCTAGGGCACGGGAAACTGAGAGTCGTAAGAAATGCATAGCCAAATGTGTGTTGCTATTAAATTAAAACATTTTTAAGATATTTTTTTAAAACATAAAAACTACAACACTTATCAGAATACTTGTTTTAAAATTTATACATTACATCTTTTTCTTTAGAAAACGGTTTAAACATACCACTGTGTTTTTAATTAAATCATTTATAAAAAAATGTTTTAAATCAGTGTTGTAAAAAATTATTTTTGTAGTAGTCTGTGGATGGTGATTTGTTGATTAGGAAGCATGTTGTGTTTATGGCTTGACCCCAAAAACTTCAGCTTAGGTCAGCATTGGACAACAGAAACCTTGCTCTTTCCAATAGGGTCCTATTCATGTTATTAGCTACCCAATTATGTTGAAGAGTATTCCTAACAGTATATTGCCTATCAATACCTTTTTCTTTGTAGAATTTAATGAATTTAGCAGAGCAAAACTCTAAGCCATTTTCATTTCTTTGTCTCTTCACTTTCCTTTCAACTTGATTATCCATTAAAACCTTTCATTCCTTGAAGTACTTGAAGGCTTGATTTTTATGATTCATGATGTAAATCCATGTCATTCTGGAGATATAATCAATAATGGAGAGGAAGTATCTTCCACCTCCAAGGGCAAACACTTTAGAGGGGCCTCGACAATTTGAATGGATGTAATCTAGTGTTCCTTTGGTGGTGTGAGTTGCTTTAGGGAATTTGATCTATGTTGTTTGCCATAGACATAGTGCTCACAGAATCTTAGTTCTTGCAAATCTTGATCACTAAGAAACTTCTGTTTGTTCAGAATCATCATGTCTTTCTCACTTATGTGGTCAAGCCTCATGTGCCAAAGGTAAGCCAAGTCTAGGAGATTTTTATCAGTTTTTGAAGCAACTGAGGCTGATTCAGAACCAACACAAGTAGAACCTTAAAGCATGTAGGGGTTTCCCTTCTTAACACTCTTCATTATGACAGTTGATCCTTTCTTAACCTCCATGACAACTTTTTTAGAACTGTATTTAAAACCCTTTTTATCCAAGACATCAAATGAGATAAAAATTTTCTTTAGGTTTTGCATGGGACATTCTTTCCCATGTAGATGTTACGACCATGCTTCTTTTCATATGTATGAAACCAACTTTTGTTAGGACACATGTGAAAGAAGCAACCAAAGTTAAGGATCCATTGGTCTGCAGATTGTTGATGATGATCAACAATAAAAAAGCTAGCTTGTTTTTGGATGAAGTTTCTTTTTTTACCATTGCTACAGATGGTTTCTTGCCCTTCTTCTTAGGACAGTCTTTTGTTGGGATTGATACTGGTCTTCTTCTTGCCCTTATTCTTCTTCTTCTTCTTCTTGACATTCTTGGTAGGATTAGAGGAAACAAGCCCTGAACCACTAGTTTCTTCTGCATTTCCAAATGCCTTAAAGCAGAGTTTCCTAAAGTACAAGTTGAATTTTACTTCTTCCATGGTAATGCATTTCTTGTCCATACTTAGGGAGCTTACAAAGCTCTCATATGATAGTGGTAGGGATGCCAACAGAATCATAACTACGTCCTCATATTCTATCTTAACATCAATATCTCTCCATTCCATCAAGATAAAGTTGAATTCATCCAAGTGTTGTTTAAGAGATGTACTATCTTTCATATGGAGACTAACCGAGCGATGTTTTAAGATGAGCTTGTTGCATATGGACTTGGTCATATACAATTTCTCTAGTTTCAACCACAGTCTGCTTGTTGTTTCCTCATCAACAACTTCATAAAGAACCTCATTTGAGAGCGATAGCAGGATCATTAAGTGTGCCTTTTCGTCTTATTTTGCAAGATCTCAAATCTTGGAACTTGCTTGTTCCTTTAGCTCAGTAATGACTTCTTTTTTCATAGTAACATATGCAAGAGGTCGCTAAACACGTTGCTCATTCAGCAGGGCACACATTTTGATCCTCCACAAGTTGAAACTATTTTTTCCATTGAATTTCTTGATCTTGATGGTGTTTGACATTGTTTCTTGGAAGTTCCTTTGTACAGATTGCAGCGAAAAGGGGGCAGATGAACAGTCTTGATAAACCAAATTGTTTCTTGGGATGAATGCTTGGAATACCTAGTTAGAATGTTGAGCTCTTGATTGCTAGTTTGTTGAGGTAAGAAACCATAGAACAATAGAAACAAAAAGAGTAGAGATGATCGAGAAAGAGAGAGAGAGGGACAAATTGCACACATAGAGATTTACGTGGTTCACCGTCAGAAAAAATGGGCTACATCTACAGGAGGTGCAGACAATATGATAGGAATTAATATTCAGTAAGTACAAGCGGGAGAGTGACCCTTATATAAAAAGATTTGAAAAAGAAAAGATACAATTAACTAACTTAACCGCACTAACATAAAAAAAATACTTACCAATTAGATAAGGTTCTAAGGCATTCTAGCATTATTGATTAGGACATGACTATCCCTGATTGGTTAATAGACATATTATAAAGCGATAGAGTTAAGATTTACTGTATGACAAAACTACGTTTCTTAGCTAGCTTCCAACGTGAGTATATGATCAAATTCTCAATCTCCTTACTCTTAACTCTAACTTGTTCAATTTCTACATGGCCAAATTGGGATCTCCATTAAGAATATTAATTAACTAGTCTTACTGAACATGATAGTAGTAATTATGTAAGGAAACATGACCTTAACATTCTAAATTCAAGATCTTAAATTCTTTTTATTCAATTTAAATATTATCTAATTTACTCCTAAGAAACAACAAGAAACTCTAATTCTTGATATCTCATATCCTAGTTCTTGAGGACGATATCCAAATTTATAATGCATAGGGTACGCTCGCCATGAATATGTATTTATATCCCACATTTTTTTTCTACTAGCCACATCCATGTGTATTTTAAATATATCTTATTATGTAATTAGTTATAAATATATATCTAGTTATATAACCAATTATTTTTAATGGATAATCGGTTATAATAAATAATAACTGATTGTGAAAAAGTTATTATAGTTATTGTTATTATAACTACATATGTATATGGTTATTTAATGGTTATGGTTAGATTATTTTCCTAACCATGAGCATCCCTAATTGTAGCCTTTGAAGTGCAATTGAATATGCATTTGGCTTATGTAAAATGAGGTGAAAGATTTGGGTAATATGGCTTCTTTCGTCAAGCTATTTTTTTAATGAAAAATGTAAGTTGATAACTGTTAGTTTTTTTTAACAGGAGACTCAAATTTTCGACCTCTCACTTCTTCCCTTCTCCCTTCATCAACTAGCACCTTATAACTTAGCACCTTTTACTTTGAATACACAAATTAAAGTCATTGTGGCTTACATGACTTCACATAACTTCACTAAAAGAAATAATATGATGAGGAACTTCATCAATTTAATAAAAACTATGAATATGAAGATGATGATGAAGAAAAAAAGATGGATTGTATTACTACTATATGATAAGAACACTTGATGCTTAAAGTGCTTTACAAATAGAACAAGAGAGTCCATTAAAAATATGTTTCCATCATGTATTTAATTTCTTTATTTTTTTTAAATTAACTATAATACTTAAATAATTTATTTTTTTTTGGAAAACAAGGTTGTATATATTTAAAAATTTTCATATTACATGACAATATTATGTTTTATTTTATACATTAAGTTGCATAGAAATAATCAAATTTAATAAGAATGTCAGTAATAATTAGATTGTTACAAAAATAATGTGAGATGACATTTTTATTTTGAAAATTAAAATATATAAAATAAAATAATTATTTTGAGGGATTAAAGGAAAATTTTTGAATTTGATGACTAAAAAGCTATTTTTAAATTTGAAGACTAAAAAAACTTTTTTGAATTAGATAGACTAAAAATACCTATTTTAAATTTGGCGACTAAAACTATCTTTCTTGAATTTTGGGGAAAAAACTCTTAACTCAAATTTAAGAGATAAAAAACTATTTATTAATATGGACGTGTAATATTTTTATGTAATAATTAGTTACCATGTTACCCTCAAGAGGTCTAAAAATGTTTTTTTTAAACAAAATTTAGGTACCAAAACTCTTTGAATTTTTGGAATCAAAAAGAGAATTATCCTAAATTTCAAGAATGATGACAAAACAATTTCTTAATAAAAGAATTTTTTTTATAATTTTTAATTTTATTTAATATAAGATTTTAAATCATTTAATTTTTATATAACACTTTTAATATAAAGTATTGATGACAAAATACTTTAGATAACATTTTAAAACATTTATCTAATTTTCTTTGAAAAATCTAAATTATAACATTTATAACTTTAAAAGATTAAAACACACTTCACTCAAATAATCTTTTAGGTATTCAACTCTTATACATTCATCATCTAGAACACTAATTAATTTATTTAAAAATAGCTTTTCAGAGAAACTTGTTTCCTATAAACTCTTTAAAAAAGCTTACCACATCTTTTTCTCTTTCAAGTATCAAGTATCAATATATGCATGCAGTATTTATGGTGGTCTCTAGTCTCCATGGAATATGCATGCAATATTTGTCCTCTTATGTTACAAATTACAGGGTAGACCTGATAAAATTAGGTGTAGAAGCAGCTGCTTAGGTTGGTTTTGGTTGTGAAGCATGTGATTCATCTCCTTGGCAAACCTCTCCATAGCATCGGCAGGCAACCCAATCGAAAATATTATACCTTCTTCTCCTTTTGCATTCTTAAAAGGAGTGAAAAAGTAAAGTCCAGGATATGCCCCTGCGCCACTTATGGCTGGTCCACCAAACAAAGCATCACCCCACCCAAAATCGGTGTTTCTTAGGTTGGCACGTGTCAAATCTGATACAACAAAAGACCGTACAGTGTTGAGCATGCATCGTCCCTTAGTCACCATTAGATCCGCCACAGAATGCATATACTCCTCAGTCACCTCACGTTTCATTCTATTGATTAAATCCACTGCATAATCAAAGGGATTTGCACAAAGCTTCCCTGCGGTGGTGATTGCCGCGGGAAATGCAAAAGGCAAAAGCATTGCCATAATAACCAACAGGTAAAGGAGGATTGAAGCGAGCACGTGCGTTAACAACGCACATCATGAGAACATCATCCTCTGCCTTTATTTGCAATGCTTTTGTGCGACAGCGCCACAAGCATGCTGTGATGAGATCAAATGTGGTGCAGTGCTGAAGAGGGGGAATCAAGAGCCGAAGCGCGGCTATCTGTATAGGTCCAAGGAAGAATGATTGATGAAGCATGGTGTTATCGTTCCAACTGATGGCTCATTCGACTTGCTCATATTCGCGATGCTCATGTGTAATGCGAGGTGGATCTCTTGCCATTAGGAGTTCCCTATTCGACACAGGCGAAATTGAAGGTTTGGTTGCACCTCCAGCCATTTTTGCCCAAGCCTTCATGAACTGTGAAAGACCTGCTCCGTCGCACATAGCGTGGTTCACGCCCACCGCTAGGATGAAACCACCACACTTCAGTCGTGTCACCTGCCAAGCTCAAGAAAGCCACAATTGACGTTTTATATATATGGTTTACTAACAGGGACAAGTTTTCTTGTTATTAATTTTAACCAAATGAGTTACTAGGTGTTGTAACTTTTTCCTTTGTCTTAGCAATCCTTATGCTCAATTCCATCAGATCATAAATAAATTTTTGTTTACATAAAAAAAAATCATCTAATGATCAGTTGATAAGAATAAGAAACATACACAAAATATGGATGAAAAATATAGAGAGAAACCAATGCAAATTATTAAAATTGATTTTACATAATTGATTATAGTTAAAATTAATTTTGAGATGATATTTATATTTAAAAGGAATTTTATTTGGATAATTGTTTAAAAGATTTAATATCTGACAAATAATAAGTTTATAAATATATTTATTATTAATTATATCAGTAAAATTTGATATAAAATTTTTTGAAAAATTTAATAAATTTTAATTTAATATCTTATTTTTCATGCATAAAAAGGATTTTAGAGAGGGTGCTTACCTCCTCTAGCTTATATCTCTCCCTGGTCCAGTGGTCCTTATAAATTTGGCTTTTTATACATGTCTTTTATTTTGAAAATTGTCAATTTTAGTTTCCATCATTTAGAACATTACATTTATTCTCCAATACATGATTCTCACTTGATGTTGAATAGTTATAGAACTAAAATTAATCAATTTCTTTATAAAAATATTAAAACCATAAAATGGATATATTATGTATATTTTAAATATATTTAAGCCAATTATAAGTTTAATAATGTGAAAATGAATTTTTTTTTCATGTTAATATATTTAAAGTTCTCTAAAATTATAAGATTGGTCTACTGACAAATTTACATATAAAACAAAAGAGAGAAAAAAATTGTAAGTGAGAATCTCTCCACTAACAAAAACTACCACATTAATTTAAAAATTTAATCTATAAAAAAAAATCAAAGTTGCTTTTCCGTATAAAAGTTCATATGTGGTTGTTTTTATATAGAATCTATCTACTTATTAAGTTTGAAATTATTAGCATAAACAATTAGTACAATGTATATATTACCAACCATTTCTTATATATAACCATTTTAAGTATATACACAATTACACTTGTAATCTTAGTTGAGGTTTAAATTCATTTTTACTTGGTCTGAATTAGACAAGTGTAATTTTGATGAAAAAAATATAGAAACAGAATTTATTAGATGGCAAATTCCAACAAGAGATTCATTCTTATATGTATGAAATTTGCTAATATATATAATTCCGTTTTAAAAGAATTGATTGACCTATGGATGAGTTTTGCTTTAAATTCATTATTAACATGTGTATTGAACCTGTACGAGTAGAAGCGGAGTGTTGGTAATTTGTTGAGAGGCTGGAAAATGATATAGCAGTTGTCGGAAGCATGGGAATGGAGGTTGAAGATTGTGACCAAAGTGATTAAGTGTTACATCAGCATCAGCCTCAACGAACACGACGCCCTCCCCATTGCAATCCACCATCAGTTTGCGTTCAGGTCCCTCCCTAAGCCTACCTGCAAACGGGTAATAGACGACAAGCGTTTGTGCCAGTGCCTTCCGCAGCACTTCAACTGGGTCTTTCCCTGCCATGGATGGTTGGTTACGATAAATTTGTATTATTGGAATCACGAAACGCAAGGAGTCTTGATCATCTATGATGTGTGGTGATCACGTGTCCATAGGATCCTTTCTAAAGTCACTTAGAAGGGAAATAGACTTATAGAGAGGAAAGACATGGGGTGAGGCGCTACAAATACTAAGTTTGATAAGCCAAAGGGGAGAGGCCACAAAGAAGGGGTCCCTTGATAACTCTTAGAAACTCTCATAAAGGAGAAGGGGGGACACTCAAAGGTAAGAACCTCACAACCAATATGGTCTCTAGGATTAAATTCAAGTGTAAAAAATACAAGTGAGGTGAGAAGCTCCTATTTATAGAAGTAGTTAACCTCTTGAACAAGATAACCTAAAAAAAAGGGTTAGGATTAAAAGGAGAGATCTAAGTGAGGAGGATTGAGAAACAATTCCCTCCTTAGATCATCAAACTTGGTGCCCAAGTTTCTCAAACCAAGGGTCAAGATTCCTTCTTATTAGCTTAGGGGGTTTATGTAGGAAAAAAGAGGTGTAGATATCAAGGCTAACCCTTATTTCCTTCATAAAGACCCAAAAAGCTAAATCAACCCTCTAAATTCCTAAGACACCTTCTAAAATAAAAAATGGACTAAATAAATGTCCCAAATTAAATTCCTAATGCTCCTCAAAATTAAAATAAAGGAAAATTACATTTTATTAACTAAAGTCTCTAACTTAATATCTTCACTCTCTATAGGAGGTGAAGTCTTCCTTTGTTTGCAAGGGTTAGGTCTTCTTCAATCCTTCTATCCATGACCCTAGTGATAGGTCCTTGGCTAGGCATGGTCACATCATTCCCTCCCCCTTGGAGAGGATTTGACCTCAAATCCATGGGGTCTTCATCATTTTCAGCACCTACAAATGGAGACAAATCAGAAACATTAAAACTAGTGCTTACCCTATAATCCTTAAGCAGATATAAAACATAGGCATTATTAACGATCTGCTCAAGGATTTGGAAAGGTTAATCTCCTCTAGGGCTAAGTTTAGACTTCCTTTGAGAAGGAAATCTATCCTTTCTCAAGTGAAGCCATACCTAGTCACCATTTTTAAAGATGACCTCTTTCCTCCCCCTATTGGCGAAAGTAGCATCTCTCAAGGATTGGCGCTCTATGTTAGTTTTTTATAAAAATGGCTTTTGCCTCTCCTTCTTTATGCACAACAACAGAAAGAGGAAGAGGTAAAAGATCAAAAGGAGTACGAAGATTAAAGTCATAGACCACCTCAAATGGAGAATGCTTGGTGGTTCTATGAACCACCCAGTTATAAGCAAATTCAATATGGGGAAGGTACTCATCACAAGATTTATGGTTGTCTTTAAGGAGAGCCCTCAGCATAGTGGATAAAGATCTATTCACCACTTCTGTTTGCCCATCAATTTGAGGGTGACAGGTAATGGAAAAAAGAAGTTTAGTTCCCAACTTAGCCCAAAGAGTTTTCCAGAAATGGCTAAGGAACTTCACATCCTTATCTGACACTATTGAAGAGGGTATGCCATGCAATCGAACAACCTCTTTAGAGAAAAGTCTTGCGATGTTGCTTGCATCATCCACTTTATGGCAAGGAATAAAATGGGCCATTTTTGAAAATCGGTCCACCACCACAAATATGGAGTCTGCACCTCGTTGGGTTCTTGGGAGCCCAAGGATGAAATCCATGCTAATATCCTCCCAAGGTACAGAAGGAGTAGGTAAAGGTGTGTATAGTCCATGAGGCATTGCTTTAGACTTTGCTTACAAGCAAGCTATACATCTAGAGCAATGTCTATGACATCTCTACGCATATGGGGCCAAAAGAATTTCTCTTGTAAAAGTAGGAGGGTTTTTGAAATCCCAAAATGCCCCATGAGCCCACCTTCATGGCTCTCTTTTATGAGTAAGTTCCTAATTGATCCTTGGGGTGTACAAAGCTTACTCCCTTTGTAGAGATACCCCTCACTAATGAAGTACCCATCATGGGCCTTTAATGTGAATGCAGATGCAGAGGCAGCAGAGATGGGGCCGAATTCCTTGTTAGAAGGATACATAGCCCGAATGTCATCAAATCCCAAGATTTTTGCACTTAAGGATGAATAAAGGGCATGACGCCTAGAAAGAGCATCAACCACCACATTTTGTTTTCCTTTCTTGTACTTGATGACATAAGGGAAGGATTCAAGATATTTCACCCACGTTGCATGCCTTTTGTTCAATTTACCTTGACCCCTCAAATATTTTAGTGACTCATGGTCACTATGAATGACAAACTCCTTGGGAGCAAGGTAATGCTCCCAAGTTTGAAGGACCCTAATTAGAGTATAAAACTTTTTATCATAGGTAGGGTAGTTGAGGGGAGCACCATTGAGTTTTTCACTGAAATATGCAATGGGGTGCCCTCCTTGCAACAAGACAGCTTCCACACCTATACTAGAGGCATCACATTCAAATTCAAATGTTTTAGAAAAGTCAGGTAATGCCAAGACTGATGCATGGGTCAGTTTATGCTTAATTAGCTGGAATGCTTTCTCTTGTTTCTCACCCCAAAGGAAAGGAACTTCCTTTTTCACCAAATCATTTATTGGTGCAAAGAGCGTGGAGAAATTAGGCACAAAGCGCCTACAAAATTCAGTGAGACCATGAAAGCTTTTGATCTCTATCACATTCTTTGGGGTGCGCAATTCTTGAATAGCTTTTATCTTTTCGGGGTCAACATGAACCCCTTTTGTGCTAACTACAAAACCAGGAAAACTACACTATCTACACAAAAGGTGCATTTTTCTAAGTTACCAAAAAGATTATTACTCCTAAGAAGAGAAAAAACATGTCTTAGATGTCCTAAATGATCATCTAGGTTCCTAGAGTAAACTAAAATGTCATCAAAGTAAACTACACAAAATATACCAAGGCAATCCCTCAGTACATGATTCATTAAGTGCATGAATGTACTTGGGGCATTGGTTAGCCTAAAGGACATAACCAACCACTCATAAAGATCAAATTTAGTCTTAAAAGCAGTTTTCAACTCATCACCCTCTTTGATCCTTATTTGGTGGTAACCACTTCTAAGATCTATTTTTGAAAATATTTTTGCCCCATGCAATTCATCCAACATGTCATCAAGACGGGGGATTAGGTGCCTATATTTGATGGTGATGTTGTTGATTGCATGACAATCAACACACATCCTCCATTGGCCATTCTTCTTGGGCACTAACAAGATTGGCACAACACAAGGGTTTAGGCTTTTTTGAACCCAACCCTTCTCCAACAGCTTATTCACTTGAGACTCAATCTCTTGGGTCTCCATGGGGTTGGTCCTATAGGCAGGTCTATTAGGTAGACTTACGTCAGGCACCAAATCAATTTGATGTTCTATACCCCTAATGGGAGGAAGTCCTTTCGGAACCTCATTAGGGAATATATCATCAAATTCTTTTAAAATATCTTGAACCCCTTGAGGAAGGTGCTCATATGCATGGGCTGTGGCAGTGCTCTCAGCAGAAGAATGAAAAATGGGAGAAGGATTTGATGCCTCTTTGCAAAAGAGGAGATAAAAGGGCTTGTTAGTCAAAAGAGCTTCTTTTAAATCACGTTTAGTAGCAAATAGGCTCTTTTTATTAATATTCCCTTTCGAAGTGGCATCACCTTCCGACTCTTTCTCTTTACCCTTTTCAAGCTTTAAGGGTGAAGCTTGTTGTGTTTTTTTTTGTTTTTGTTTTTCCTCAACTCTTTTCTTTTTCATCGCAAATTGATCCTCAGCCACTTGAGAAGGTGAGAATGGATACAATTTGAAGCACTTTTTATTATGGGTGAGAATTATTTGGTTGGAGTGACCATGGTGAATAACTTTCTTGTCAAATTGCGATGGTCTCCCTAACAAGATATGACCAACCTCCATAGGAACTATGCACAAAGAATCTCATCATTATAAGATCCTATGGAAATTAGAATCATAACTTGTTCATTGACTACCATCTCTCCTTGCTCATTCAGCCATTGCAATTTGTATGGTTTGGGATGGGGCATGGTAGTCAAGGCTAGCTTTTCAACCAACCTAGAGCTACAACAGTTACAACAGGAGCCACTATCAACAAGGAAAGAACATACTTTGTCATTTACTTTACATCTTGTATGGAAGATGTTCTCTCTTTGTGACTGGCCAAGATCTAGAGGTTGGCTTCCAAGAAGCCTTTGAACCATAAGGAGGTCCCCCTCATAAGGAAAAACTTCCTCACACTCTTGTTCAAAAGTATGTCCCCCTTCTTCCCCACTCTCACTAAAGGAGGAAGATGAGTTATTCTTACTACAAATATCTTGTCCCCTCATGATCATGGTTTGCTTGTTGGGGCATTGAGAGGCAATGTGGCCTCTCCCAAGACATTTGAAGCATTTGATACTACTTTGCCTCTCAGTAGGCTTAGTAGTAGGGGGTTTTCTCTCTACATGAGGTGCTTTTGTATCTTGAAAATGCTTGGATTCATTTTTGGGAAAACCCTTGAAAGAATTTCCCTTAAGTTGGTCTCTCTTTAAGTAAGAGGGAGAATCTTTTTTAAAGCTTTTTCTCTTGAGTTGATTGTCAGCTCTTACACAAAGTTCTACCAACTCATCAAGGTTTGAGTATGAAAGATGCTCTACCTTATTTCTAATGTCAGAGCTTAATCCACACAAAAACCTAGCAAGGGTGGCATTGGGTTCCTCAATGATATTGGCCCTTAGTATGAGAAGCTCCATCTTTTGTCTATACTCCTCAATCCTTAGGTTATGTTGCGTAAGTTTTTGGAGCCTATCCAAAAGATCTCTCTCATAATATGAAGGAATGTGTCTTCTTCGCAAACAAGTTTTTAAATTATTCTAGTAGCGAATGTTAGACATTTGTTTACGGGCCTTATCCTTGACTAACCCATCCCACCAATGCAAAGCAGAACCTTGAAAACTAAGGGAGGCCAAAGGTACTTTCCTTTCTTCCCTTATTTCATAGCATCGGAAGAGTTGTTCCACTTTGACTTTCCAATCTAGGTAAGTCTCAACATCTTCCCTACCATGAAAATGGGGTAGGTCTACCTTTGGCTCCCTAGCATGATTTGTGTTCTTTTAAGAAGAATTATGATTGTATGATGAATGAGAGTCATGCTTATGTTGATTTATATAGTATTCTTCTTTGCTAGAGCTAAAATGCCTAGATGGGGATCTTACGAGAATTCCTTTCTTTCTATCACTCTCCCTCTCATCTCTCCTTTTACTCTCTTCTCATCAACTTCTCTCTTCTTCCTCTTTTTCTCTTTTTCTTTCTAGTTCTTTCCTTCTTTTCCTTTCTTCATCCTCTCTTCTCTCTCCTCGCTCTTTTCTCTTTTCTCATTTCTAACATTTTTTTTAACTCTTCATTCTCTTTTTGTTTTTCCTTATCTTTTATTTCTTTTTCCTCTCTTTTTCCTCTCTCTTTTCTTGTTCTTTAGCCATTCATTCCCTAAATTCTAAGTTAAGGTTTTCAAGAGTGTCTCCCTTACAAGGTTTTCTTTGGTTGACACTCTTACTTGATGAAAAACTATGTGTACTAGAATGTGTGTGGGAAGTCATGGTGCTTGGATGCTAAAAACTAAAGGGTAGGCCAAAAACTTTTTTTTTTCAAGCAACACTCCTCTCTTTTTTCTTTTTCTTTTTTTGTTTTCTCACCTAAGGTGGCTTGATGAGTCTTTGGAACTCTTAGTCTCTACATGTTGTTTCAAAATAACATAAAATAAAATAAAAGTGCAAGAATGTAAAAGAGAAATGGCTCTGATCGTGCTCCTAAGGTGGTGAAGGAAGTGTACCACTTCCCCCTTCTTCACCTAATTAATGAGGAACTACGCGAAAATTGACCAAAATTATTACAAAACAAGGGAGGCCCTTAAGGGCACTCAAACTCCCAATCTAAGATTAAGTTTACACAATACAAAGAATAAAAAAAATAAAACAAAGTCTTCACTCCAAGCTTGTTGGTGTTTAGCTCCTTTTGATCAACCCCTCTTTAAGTTGCATCAACCCACTCCAAGAATGCTACCATTGTTTCCTCTTGTTTGGACTTACCAAAATCTTATGTATGACACCTTTCCCAAGCTTTACTTACCAAGGTCGAATACAACACAAGACAAAAAATAAAGGTGAATAACAAAACAAGGTTCACAAATCCAAGTGGATAGATTAAACACTGACAAACTCAAAGAAGTAAATAAGACAAGCAAGAAAACATAAGGCCCACAAAGGAAGGTAGCACACAAATAACTTTCCTAGATTAGCTCTAAGAGTGGAGATGAAAAAAGACTCAACAAAAAAAATGAAACCAATAGTTGCACACTTAATAAAATTTAAGTGACCAAAAGCTAAAAAGCTTACTCAAGTAATTTTTTTTTGAATCACAAATAGTTCCTCATATCAAATGTTTCTACTATTAGGTACACAACTTTAAAATTGTCTTTCTTTTGAGTTCTTTATCTTCTTTTTTTTTCAACTTGAACTTTTTTCTAATATATATTTTTTTAACTTTTTCTAATCATTTTTGTTGCACCTAATAGCTTGTTGAATTGAAATTTTAATGAGGATGCTTGAAATAATAACGCTTGAGTGAATAAGCACAAAGTAAGGTCACACAATTTTCAAGCAATGCATGCAACTAAAGGCAAAATAACTTAGTAGTTCCAAAGAGGCACCAATAGTAAAGGTAAACCAAGTGGAAAGCTACTAATAATTCAACATAAAAAAAGAAGCATATAAAGATTGAATTGAGCAAATATTTAAGAACAACAAAGATATTACTATGCTTGAACTAAAAGCATAAAAGACTTAAGAGACTTAACAAGAGGTTCACCTCTTAGGAGCTCAATTCAAAATATTTTTGAAGGCTTTTTGTAAAAATTTTAAGAAGCTAAAACCTAAGGAATTTAATTGAGACAAAATAGGAAACTAACATGACTAGTATTTGACAAAACACAAGATTAAGAAAAAAAATAACACACCTAAAAATAGAGCAAAAATTTCAGCAAGAGACTCAAAACAAAAGGCACAACAAAGTGGCCAAAGTTGATCACCACAATGGTGTGGAAAAATCCTAAACCATGTGGGTTTAATGGTCACAAATTATTAGTCACACTTTAACATAAAAAACAAGGGGAAACTAAGCAATTTGAACACTGGGAATAAGATGCAACGAAAGGGACAAATAAAATTGCATCAAATTAAATGAAACATATACGCATAGATAAGAAACAAAAGTGCATATAATAGCAAGAATAAAAAGCTATACTGCTAGAAAATAAAGAAAATAAAGATGACAAAAAATGAAGGACTTTAAAACAAAGAGATTAAAGAGATAAACAACAAAGCAAAAAAAAAAAAAAAGAGAAACAACGTGACCTTTAGAAAATGGCTCTAGATACCACTTGATGTGATCTTTGATGATCACGTGCCCAAATGATCCTCTCTAAGGTCACTTGGAAGGGAAATGGATTTATGGAGAGGAAAGGAATGAGGTGAGGCGCCACAAATACTAGGTTTGATAAGCCAAAGGGGAGAGGCCACAAAGGAGAGGTCCCTTGATAACTCTTAGAAGCTCTTACAAAAGAGAAGGAGGGACACTCAAAGGTAAGAACCTCACAACCAATATGGTCTTTAGGATTAAATTCAAGTGTAAAAAATACAAGTGAGGTGAGGAGCTCCTATTTATAGAAGTAGCTAACCTCTTGAACAAGATAACCTAAAAAAAAATGGTTAGGATTAAAAGGAGAGATCTAAGGGAGGAGGATTGAGAAACAATTCCCTCCTTAGATCATCAAACTTGGTTTCCAAGTTTCTCAAACTAAGGACCAAGATTCCTTCTTATTAGCTTAGAGAGTTTATGTAGGAAAAAAGGGATGTAGATATCAAGGCTACCCCTTATTTCCTTCATAAAGACCCAAAAAGCTAAATTCACCCTCTAAATTCCTAAGACACCTCCTAAAATAAAAAATGGACTAAATACATGTCCCAAATTAAATTCCTAATGCTCCTCAAAATTAAAATAAAGGAAAATTATATTTTATTAACTAAAGTCCCTAGCTAATCTTCACTCTCCATCGGAGGTGAAGTCTTCCTTTATCTACAAAGACTAAGTCTTCTTCAATCCTTCTAATCATGATTCTAGTAATAGGTCTTTATCTAGACATGGTCACATCAATCTATGTCAAATAGTAGTTTAAGTTGGTGAGGAGTTGGTATAGCCGGAGCCACCAGCTCCGCTTCATACCTCTGCACTGTAAACGTAATGGAGAGAGGTGACCAGGCCATGTTGTACGGCATCTTTGTAATATGGAACAGTTTGATTAATAATTAATTAATTAAAGACCTTTGTTTGTGTCCCTATTCAAAGGTTAGCTAGGGCTTTTATAGATCGATAGTATATTTATTGTCTTCATAGAATCAACTTAAAAAACACGTTTTCATAATGACAATCTAATAACGACAATATTTTGGTAGTTAGCTTAGCCATATGCTTCACGTATTTTGTTAGTTTGTCTGGCCAATTTATAAGAAACGATTACATACACTTGATATTTGAATACTTACTCTACACCTCGGATATACTTTGGAAATGGAACTTTATTATATGTCAAATGCTCGAATAACAAAACACCGAGTATGGCCGAAGACCGTTTAATGAAAATGATTTACATTAAGAAAACCATACTGGTAGGTTTAAAACAAGATTAAGTCCTACTTAAACTTCGATTATAAGATTCCCAAACGAATACTTATTACGAAGTCTATAAATAGATGATAAATAATACATAGAAAAGTTAACTGTTTACATTTATTATTAATATTTATTCCAGACAATTTTCAATACTGTAAAAGAAGTGGTTGCAAGTATACTTATCTCAGTAACAAACAAAACAATTGGACTCTAACTCAAGTATACAAGGAAAGGGTAACTTGTCAAAGAATCCTGTTTTCTAATTCACTCTTTGCACAAAGAAAAAGAAAAAGAATCAAATAGATCCATAATAGTACAAATATAACATTAATATAGCTCTTGGTACGAGCACTTACAAATTATAAATATTTCTTTCTTTGTTTTCTTCCTTATCCTATTGTCAATTCACATTTATGACGGAACTTTGCCACCTGGCATAACAAGAGAAAATACCGCAAATAATGGGAGCCATGTTTCTTTTGAAATGATTTCAATGGTAAATTAGCGTAATATTAGGAAGAATATTGGAAAATTTTCAAATATAAATGTTAAATTTGCACAACTTGGAATTGAAACCCAACCCCTTTTCATTGTTGAAATGTATTAAATTAACCAAAATATCTATTCAATACTTTCACAAAAAAAAAAAAAAAAAACAAAACCTATTCAATACTTATTCACAAATTAATATTATTAATTTTATATAAATTATAATATTTAAGAATTTAATTGATATACACTTACTATATACCAATTAAACTCATCTTTTAATAGAAATTAAATTATGTAATTCAATTTAGTAACTAAATGATTAGACTGATATTATTCTAATGATCCAATACTATGACGGGAAATGCTAGATTTTAAAAATATTACTCAACCTAACAAAGTGTTACCCATATCATTAAAGAGTAAAACCTTTTTCCTTTGGTTGGTTTCAAGGATAAAATAATATTGAGATAAATGTTATTACTCAACCAAACAATGCGTTAAGAATTGCTCAACTCATCATTAAAGAGTAAAACTTTTCAGCCGTACACTTTTCTTATGCTTGAGTTTTTTGTTCTTAATAAGGTGAAAATAAGATAAATAATATTGAGAAGATAGAAATGAGCTGGTATATTTAATTTAATTTTTTTGAAATTAAAAATAAATATATATGGTTGAATATATTATATTGTACTTTTTTATCATTTTTCTTCTATCTATCTCTTACTTAGAAAATACAATATTTTTTATTATTTATTTATTTTCAATTTTTGTGTACTCTATTTCCTTTATATATAAGAACCAAACAAAGCCATTTTTAGTATTTTTTTTTGCTTAACACAATAAAATTTTGCTAAAAGTTTTTTAGAATATTTTATTATATACAAATATTAGTTGTTAATGTATTAATTTTGTTATTAGAAGGAGTCGAACTCGCAACCTCTCTCTTCTTTACACTCCTTAAATATGGTCAAATTATAAATAAATATTACTAATATGTTTTTGAAATAGTTTATCTAATATGGTGTATAGTTCATGTTACTACAAATCTATTATTATAGTAATATTTTAGACTTTAGCAACACAAATTCTAAAAATAATATGAAAAAAATAATATTACATGACATTCAATCTCAACACTTTATTTATAATAAGTTTTATGATTTTACCAATTAGTTTTTGAAAAGAGTTATATAAATAAAAAGTTAAAGAACGTCATTATAAAATTCTTTTACTCGTCTATACCGTGCATACTAATTAAACTCAAATAATATTTTTAAAATATATTAATAATATTTATTTGCAATATATGATGTTATTTAAATATTATAAAATAAATTTAGTAAATTTTTATTAAATTTTAACATTTTACAAATGAATCTTCTAATTCGTACTCATAATTGCTTTGTTGTAACACTTTTGTATTTAACATACTAGCCAAATTCATTCACAACAAACCACTCTCCGGATATAATATAGACATCCATATAGTTAAAAAATATGGTAGTTAAATTTGGAGTGAAAAAACAAATCACCAACAAATTTCTTTATTTATATGGTTTGCACCTTTATGTCTATATTTATGATAAATTTTTAGAAACTACAAGAAAATCTGCAAACCCTTTTTGGTTTGCACCTTATGCCTACACATTTAGATCAGGTTTTGAGAGACTATTGAAAAACTTGTAAATTCTTCTCATATTTTGTTCACATGGTTTGTATTCATGTTTATATTCACGTCAAGTTTCTAGGAATTATTGGAAAACCTATAAACTCTCTCTCTAAATCGTAACCCCCTCTCTCACTTAAAGTTGTAGCCAACTTTTCAGGCATGACGATTCTTCTTACTTGATAAATCATGTGCTTATAGATTTTACATTCTAATATTAAATCAGGAAACAAATATTTATTTTATAAATAATATCTTTAAAATTTAGATAAATTCTCAAGATAAAATAATATTTTTAAAAAAATATCTAAAAATATGAAATTAAAATAGTTTGAATTGTTTTCTTAACAAAATGATATACAAATTATGTATGAAATGCATATTCTTCAAAAACGGGAATTGAATGGTAAAGTTGATGATGAATAATAAAATATAGAGATTAACAAATATTATAAAATAATTTAACTAAATGTTATATAAAATAAAATTATTAATTATATAGGGAAGTGTAAACCGTATGTATAATTTTTTATGCGTTAGACAAAATAAAATTAGGATTTAACTTTTCTAAAACACAGACATATATACTTTAAAAGATAAAATATTGATAATAACAATAATAATATTAAATTTGACAAATGCATATATTATAAAATTTAAAATTAATTTGAATTTCAACTATTAATTTTTAAATAAATGATTATTAATGCAATATATCTTCAAAAATCTCTACATTTAAAGGAGGCAAATCCAAAAAGTTCTTCATTGTTATACTTCAATGTAATTTTTTAATTTTTATTTTAATTTTATAAATTTTTAAATTGAAAAATTATCAATTACTTCTAATAATCAAATGATTCTAATACCCTCATTCAATATTGTATAATAATTCATTCAATTCTCGTGCGTATCACCTATTTTTTCTTATATTTTATAAGAATTACCAAAATTGTTTTTTGACTAAATGTGTGATATGGTTATTATCTTAACCTAAATATTTTTATCAAATTTAATTTTAAAATAATTGTAAAATAAATATAAATTAATTTTTAATTTCAATAATAAAACCAACAAACTTACTAAATATATAAAGAATTACGATTACGTGGCTTCATACAACCTTTTACATTAACCATACATGACACTTTTTTCTCATCAAATAATATAAAACAATACTTTTAACTAAAAGAATATTAATAAATTAAATAAAAGAATATAATTAAAATACATTCTTTAATAATAAGGAAAATTTATTTTTTACAAATATATGAAAAAAATAAAACCTCCTTCAGGACGTAAGGCCACCTTATTCACGCGATCTGGATAAAAAAAATTGAATAGCTAAGTAGAATTCATATGTATTAAAATTGGTTTTATGATATTTTTTTTTTCTTTCCACAGAATGACCATTTAAGAAAGGTTTTAAAACTTATCATACTTATATTTTTAATTTTAATAATATTTAAATTTGGTCATTAAGATTGACTTAACAAAATCATTATATACATATCTTTTTATATATATAATATTATTTATTTCTAAACGACTAAATGGCTAAATGCAGTGCACCGGTAAACGTCACAATTCATGGAATCATCTTTAGATACAAACAGATAACATCACTGCCGTACGAAAACATGTGAACCCTGGTGTGGTGGTTATTACGCCAACAAATGCATGCAATTATTATTATTTTTTCCGAACAAATATCATTCTTCACATTTCTCTCGTGGTGTTGACGAAAAGGGAGAGATGGAGATTTGGAGAAGACCAAAACATCGTGATGATTCATTAGATACGAAGAACTTAAAACATGAATATGCTTAGCAGTTAATGTTTAATTTGGAGATAAGTTAAATTTTTATTTTATAGATGGGGATAAGTTAATTAAGCATTATGATTTTTTCTCTCAATAATAAATTAAGATTGTATATCAATTTTTCTTTATAAGAAAATATAAAAGTATAATAAGTACAATTCATTTACTCATGTCCCTATTTATAAAAACATAATTCTAAATTATGTTTATTAAGAAAATGAATTAATTTAAATATTATCATTAAATTTTATGTACCTATAATTTATTTTTTTAAAAAAAAAAACTATATTGGATGAATAATGAAATTCTTTTTATTTCTGCAAACTTCTTATAATTTAGAATAACATTTAATTATAGATCAAAATAAATATGGATATTAATTGATAAAAAAGTAATTAATATCAAATAGATGAAATAAAAGTCTTACAAAAAGGAATAAAAAAAATTCTTAGTACCACTACCACAATACTTGTGAGGATGCATCATGACACTTGATAGGATGGACAAAGATATATACATGGATGCACCACGACACTTGTTAGATGTATCATGGCATCTGTCAAGATAAGATAAGCCATTTGGATGTTAAGATGTGTGTCTACATGTGTTAGGATGCACCACGACAGTTGCCAAGTTTCTCATAAATAGTAATAAAGGATGTATTATAAATATGTCTTTTTAATGTATGTGTGTTTTAATTAAGATGCATGATCTTTATATTTGAGGAAAGGGAATGTATATTAACAAACCAATTTCTGAATTATATTTTGTAGTATTTTGATGCATGTGACTAATGAAAGAATGCATATTTATTGACACATCTCCTTGTTTGTTGTATGTTTTCATCATAAACAGGTTCTTTAAAAATTGAAAGAAAAAGGAGAAAATAGGGTGAAAGGATACACAAGTTGAAGCCATGAAGAAGCATGACTGTATTTAGTCAAGAAAGTAACAAATTGTAACAAAAAAAGGATGACCGTGCTTGAATTAAGCACTAGTGTGCTTAGTTTACCGTCTTTCTACTTTCTTTTTTAGCACGATCATGTTCCTCATTAGCACAATTGATATCGTACTATTTAAGATGTTAAAAGTTGAACTTGAAGAGAACATACATGCTAAAACAAACATGGTTGTGTTTATTTACACACCAGCTCGCTCTCCTTATGAGTATAATTGTGTTATTCAACAACACAGTCGTGGTATTTGAATTATACAAAAACACCAATACAACACAATCGTACTCACTTCAACAATATTTTTAAATAGAAACTTTCCCCTTATGCTACTAAAAGAATGAAAAAGGAAAGTGAGAGGGATTTGATTATGGTTTAATTAAGGAATATATTAGAAACAAAAAGTGGGTGACGACAAATGACAGGTGGACAAGAAAATGAACACATATAGTGCATCAAACTTAGAACTATATCTCGTCTTTTGAGTTTAATATTCAAACTTTGGTGGTCCACAAAGAGTGAAGATTAATGGATGAAAAGAGGAATACAATGCATAAAATTTGTAATTATTTTTCATCTTATATATTGTGTTATTCCTATGATGTTAGCTTTAGTTTTTTCTTGGCTAACTGATTCTCTTTTTACTGTTCTAATTTAAAAACACATTTGTGCTTCCCTATTTACTTGTGCAATGAAATTTTGTGCCATTTAGTGATTTACTTATTATATGATTATTAATTGTCAACAAAATTAGTTACTTTGATTTCTTAGTCAATCATATATTAATTAATTATCAATACTATATGAATTATAAAACCATAGAATAATAGAGTTTATTTTTATATAAATTAACAATTTTGTTATGTATACTTCTAATTGATTAACAAAATTAATCACTCCTATGTGAAATATTTAGTCAATTCTAAATTGATTTTTTATATGATTAACTAGGAACGTGACTTAGAGTAAATACAATATCGATAGTGTTTTAGTAATTAATTAGTGATTTGAGTAAAGAGGGGAGTAAAACATTACAATTGAAATCACAACGCTAGGCTCTAATCTATTAAACTCTTATTCTATTATTCATCATTTGTCCCATTTTAGTCTCTATTTGAACAATCCAACAAAAATTTTCTCAAATTATTGATAAACTATAAAAATTATTCTTTTTTGTTTTGAATTGAATTAAAAGATAACTACCTCTAAATGTGAGAGTGAATTCTAAGTGAGTGAATGTGAGTTGTGTTTGTCAATTGTGAGTTGTGCGTGGTGAGTGAATGTAAGTGTGAAAATGCAGGGGAGCGGAGTGGGTTACGTTGTGAGATAGGTCGTGAGTGATAAGTGACTGTAAGAGTGGGCTATGTTGTGAGAGCGTGAGGTGAGCTGCGTGTGAGTCACATGACATGAGGCATGGAACGTGTTATGTGATTGTGAGCCATAAGTAAGTAGTGAAAAATGGTCCACATATGGATTAGCCTAACTCATTTGGGTTGAACTCGTCTGGCCTGAGTTCTAAGTGGGTTGTGATGTGTTTCTTTCATATTTGCTTGTTTTCCTTCTTTTTTGGCCTAGCCTATCTCGGACTGGTGGTAATTTGGGTGGCCCATGGATTCTGACATGTTTCTACAACTCTAAGTATGCTTTCTTTAAAATAGTTTTATTTTACATATTATACATTCTCTGGATGTTTCTTTTATCCTATTTTAATTAACTCCAAAACTAATTAATTTTTCTATCTATTTAATTATGTGTTTTATGGAAATTAAACATAACTTTTTTTATACATATCAAACTTAAGCATATAAAAGGCATATTAATAAACTTGATAGGATAATGAACCATAAACCATAAAACCCTAAACCCTAAACCCAACCATAACCATGTCACCATGACTACCACCATATAATCACCACGACCCGTAGATCACCACAATTGAGCCACCATGATCATTGTTCAATCATGACCACCAAAATCATGCCATGATGCCCACCATCATAAAACCTCCATTACAATCTCATATGTACCCCAAATCCAAACAAAGAAGATGACAACGTATAAGAAGTAAAATTGAATTTTTTTTAATTTAAAACAATTAATTAGCACCCTTACATGTGGCATTTAACTCATCATGTTAATTGAACTTGTCAATTGGGGACCACTTTTGTTAGTTATGAGAAAGAGGAACTTAACAACATGTAATAATTTCAAATATTTTAGATATTAAAATAAAAATTGGAAGTATAATGCTATATAATTTATAGATAGTAAAAAGATAGTTAAACTTATTTTTAATAAATTAATATTGTGAGTTTGTTAACGTAAAATTTTCTTTCAAAAATTATTTTTGAATTAAATAAGCATTGTTTTTTTTTTGCTTATTTTGTGTTTAATCTAAATAGCTTATTTTAAATTTAAATAAATGGATATTTTATTCTACATATTTATTTATCTACTAATTCAAAAATTTATGTGCAAATTTATCTAGTTTTATATATTTTCTGATAAGAAAAAGGTTGAAGTCAATGCATCCTTGAAATAAAAAATCTCAACTTTTTAGGGGATTTCATTCAGCCAATAATATTGACCTTTACAACTCAAGGTTAAATTTGTCAAAGAGCCAAGTTACCCTATTTCCTAGTTATATTGTTGAAGTTTGTATATCAGAAGCTCACAAAAAACAAGAAAGAGGGTCAAATGAATCACAAACACAAGAATGAAAGAGAGAATCAATAGTGAGATGAGAGAAAGCATAATACAAAAGCTTTGAACAAAGGAGTGTAAATGCATTGTTAACTAAAAATCCTTTACAATGAAACGAGGTATATATAAGTTCACAGTAAGCCATATGGTGTAACTAAGCCATGCACCCCTATATAGAAGATAATTATAAAAGCTAGAAGCTACTATAAGGTTACAACAAAAGCTTTGGTAAAAGCATACTACAGATGGTCTACGCATGTGCACATTAGAAGCTCTACTCTAGATGCTCCCATTAAATGATTTTTATTATACTCTACTACGAGACACTCTCAATAGATGTGCTCTCAAACCAAATAGAGATTTCTACCCAAATTGCTCACAAACCATAAGAATCTTATCCTTTTAATGATTCTGAGTCAATATCAACAATCTCCACCTAGACTTTGAATCAAAGGTCAACATATATACTTGCACTCCATGATCTCTTGTTTCTCTTTATTGACCTTCACTAGCAACTCCTTTAGAAGAAGTTTATCCAGTTCATGTACCTCTCAAACTTACACCTTGGTAGAGACTTGATAAAAATATCAACATGATTGTCTTCTAAATCAATCTTCACAACCCTTACTGCCCTTATTTTAACAACATGAATCTTCAACTCAATGAAGTGAATAGCTTCACATAAAAAATCCTTTCATTGTATGTCTAATAATTAGCTCGATGAATAGCTCCTTAGCTATTAGAATGGATTGAGATGCACTCTTGGTTAATGCCTAACTCACCAAACATCTCCTTTAGTGACAAACCTTACTTCACTCTTTTCGCCAACGCATTATGTTTAGCTTTTGTAGTAGATAGTTCTACTACTGAGTGAAGATTTGCTTTCCAACTAATAGCAGATCCAAATAGCATAAACACATACCCTAATAGGGATTTTTTAGTGATAAAACTTTTTGCATAATCATCATCTACAAAACCTTCTACAGAAGCTTCACCTTGAGACCTTTTCCATATAGAAGCCATGAACCTAGAATTCCGTTCAAGTATCTCATAATCCACGTCAGTCCCTTCTAATGAACTTGACTACGGTTCCCCATAAACTATAAACAACACTTATAGTATGAGCCAAGTTTGGCCTTGAGCAAATGATGCTTCAAACTCTACTAGCATATGGAATTACATTCATCCTTCTCTTTTCTTCCTCAAAATCAATAGCTTGACTCTTAGAAAGAGCTTTGTTGTGTCTCAAAGGTGTGCTCATAGGTTTCATATGATTTCTCTTTATATCAATCCCAAGAATGTGTCTAGCTAAACCAAGATCCTTCATCTCGAATTTTGAGTTCAACTTCATCTTAAGCATGTTATCAAGTGCTTGTGTTGGCTAGCTACTTGATAATTGTTGGATTTATGATTAATTCAGTGATAAAAAACTGCCAATTATGTTTATTTCCTTATTTTTTGGACTCATTTAGTTGTAAATATACAAAAATATATTATAGCATACTTATAGTTGTTTTTGTATAAAATAATATTTAATATTGGAACTTTGACAGGTTTTACAATATATTGTGGAAATTACACGAAGTCAAGAAGAAAATCATCTAGGGCCTTCTTGCTTAGCAAGACTTGTGGCCCAATGAAGAGCTCCAGGACTAGCCTAGTGAAGAAAGTTCGTTCAGCAAGACCATGTCGCTGAGCAAGAATTCAAAAAATTGGTGGCAAAAACTTATTTACAATGGGAGAGCTTGTTCGCTCAGTGAGAATCCTAAAGAATTCTTAGCAGAGACTACTTTGCACCGAGCGAGAACCTTTTCCAAGCGATAAAAGAGGGAATTTTCAATGCTAGTCACCCAGCGAGTAATGCTAAGTCTAGAAGTATAGTTAACAAGCCTTCACTGAGCAAGACATTGTCACTCAGCAAGATTCACCTCAGGATCATGAATTCAAGCATGCTCGTTGAGTGTGAGGTGGCCCAATGAAATTAAAAGAAAACTGAAGAGGGAAAGCTCCTTATTCAGACAAGAAGACGGAGAAAAAGTGTAGAACAAGGAAAAGTTAAAGCAAAATCAAAGATGAAACTTATTCCTTCAATTTCTTCTCAATCTTCTTGTATTTTTCCATTTTTGTGTGTTGCTAATGGAAATGAATAGCTAAATCTTCCTTGGTTGGGAGATCCGTGTATTGTCAAATCTTTTGTAACTATTGAATCATTTGATCGAAGGTTATTTTCTCATTTCGTGTTCTTCTCTATTCTTAATGCTTGCTTTTTGTTTGATGACCTTTAATTTGTTCTAATCCACTTGGGAGAATCGCAAAATGATTTCTAGTAAAAGATTTTGAGAAAAACACAGTATAAGCATTGTATCTAGGAATGGAATAATGTTTATGTGTCTTTTGTCTTTCCCTTGATCGATAATCTAACTATTTAATAATTAAATTGTAGAATTAGTGATTTGATTAATATATTTAAAGTTCTCTCATTGAGAAATCAATGTTTGAATATTTTTGCAAGAAAAAAGGTTTTGAGATTAATCGGAGATAATGGTTTCATAGTTTACAGAGAGTTGAAGAGGAAACCAATATCCCAACATTTATCCATATTGATTTTCTTATCATACATTATCACTGCTTTCTATACTTAATCACATTTTTTTACTCATGTTCATATTTACACTTTTATTCAAATGCTTATGGAATCATTAAGTTCAACTTACGATATTGAATCTTCTGAATATCAATCAAATCTCTAAGGAGATGACCTAATATATTTATCAGATATGACACACGATTGATACTACTAGGATTCTACATACAAGAGCAAGTATAAATGTTGTTCTCCTTCACACACAATGTAGATGCAACTTTCATAACTACACCTTCGGAACCTCATCCTTCATAGAAAGTCATCAAACTTCTTACACCAGTGCCTCAAACTCTATTTCATCCATACAATGAATTTTGAAGCAAGCACACTTTCTTATTATCATCACGAACCCCTCTAGCTATTCCATGTAGATGGCCTCATCCATATCATCTTGTAAAAAAGTTTTCTTAACATCTATGCATCTATTCTAGATACAAATAAAATTCGTAAACAATGTTTTTTTATAGCAAGATCCTAATCGAGCAATGCTTTACCACCAGTGAGATGATGTCATTATAATTCACACCTTCTACTTGTGTAAAGTCCTTAACCACAAGCCTTGCCTTGAACCTCGTCTTCTCCACCCTAAAAATATTGTACTTCTTCTTGAAGATCCAATTGCATCCGACCACCATTTTCTCCTTAGGTAAGTTTACAAGCTTCCATGAGTGGTTCTTCTCCAGCAAGTCAGGTTCTTCCTTCATGGAACTCAGCCACTACTAACTCTCTTTAATCATATGTGCCTCCCTAAGTTTCTAGGCTCACACAAATTTCTATGCCTTCAACTACATTAAGAGGATAGTAGATAAGGTCAGCATGTTTGAACCTTTTGTTAGGCTTTGGAATCATCTTCTCTCTATCACACACTAGCTGATAGTACACTATAACATGTTTTGTTCCATCAACATCAGAATTTGTTGGTTCAGCTTCAACGTTTAAAGTATCTTTGCATTTATTAGACAATATTGTGTCTTTACTAGAAGACAACTCCACCTAAACTTAAGTAGTCTACCTCCTTTTCAGAGCTTCTACCTAGTATGCCTATACAAGTCTCATTAAATATCATATCCCTGCAAGTGATAAGCTTTCATGGTTTAGGCTCTAACCTCCACAACTTATAACCTTGACCCTAATAGCGTATCCGAGTAAGATTCATTTCTTAGCAATGTGTCTCTAATTTGTCTTGCTTGACACGTGTGAATGCCAAGGCTCTAAAAACTCTTAGATTAGAGTAATTTTATAGTCTCCCACTCCAAGCCTCCATCGATGTCTTGTGCTTTAGGGTAGATGAATTACAACTGTTTATAAGGTACACCACAGTATTAACAACTTCGTCCTAGAAGGCCTTAGGTAAACCTACTCCAAGGAGCATGTATCTTACTCTTTCCAAAATGGCTATGTTCATCCTCTCTGCAAGTCAATTTTGTTCAAGGTCCCTACTACAATCATATTCCTCTTTACCCCCTAGTTCCTGCCGAAGTCATTAAACTCCTTCGAAACAAACTACAACTTATAATCCTTCCTTACCATTTTTAGCTTAGTCCCATAGATCTGCAAAGGCATACTCAAAGGGCTTGTTGGATGTGTGTTTCTCAATCCCAAACTACACTTTATGAGATTTTCTGAAAACATACTAGTCATAAAAATCCAACTTTTGCAACTTATTTTCCCCCATCTGCAGCTGCTTCTCAAGCTCAACTAAGTCTCTCTCACTAATGTGGCATAACCTCAGATGAGAATGATAGTAAACCCCTCCAAAATTTACAACCCATTACTCTTTTTCCCCCCAACAACCACTAATGCTCCATTGGACACCTTCATCATCATCATCGTCATCATAATTTCACGTTCCACCTTGGTAGAATAGCCCATAAATCAAACATAATTATGTACATAAGGTTTCATTTGAGGTTTGGAACAAGCCTCACCTTTTGCAATACCATTTCTTGACTATCAAACATTCTTAGCCTGACGGTCCATTTACACTACACCTTGCAAAGCCTAGCTAGTTATTCCCTAGGAAAATTGTTCCAATGTTCTTTAATTATACTACCTTAAAGAAGTCCTTAAGTAGATGATGCAATCTTTGTTACACTCTTAAAGATCATCTTCATCCAAGGTTCATCCAACTTAGAAATAGGTACACTTGGAATCCATGACCTAACTATTGAGTGTGTTACTAGAAAATGTTACCAGGACATCAACAAATTCATAACCTTCAAAAGTCTCTGCAGCATTAGTTGACTCTTGCGAGCTTCAAGAATCCTTGATACCATTCTCCGAACATTACTTCTAAACAATGCCCAATTTCTAACACTTATAACATCGTGTTTCCTTCTTCCATTTAGGCATTTCCCCTTTAATTGTTTTTTTAATTTTTTTTTCCTTTTTCCTCCTTCTTCTTTCCCTTCTCCTTCATCACTGTTGTCAGATTAATAACCTCACTTCCCACCTTCAAATCTTAGAGCTTTTGAAACCCCTTGATTCGAATTAAGATCAGAAAATAATTGAGGAGAATCACAATCTTATCCTCGTCATTAAGCTTCACATCAATATTTTCAAAATTATCCACCATCTTGTTAAAATCCACAAGTTGTTACTCAATTATTCTTGAATCTGCATCCTGAACAAGTAAAGTTGTTATTTTAGACATAACTTGTAAGTTAAAGACTTCCTCAAATACAAAGCTTTAAGCTTCACCCAATTACCAATAGCCGTTCTTTCCTTAGCGACTTCCTTTACACCTTTATCACCAATGTACAACCGATCACTCTTCTTACTCTATTGATCATATTCATTTTCTCCATCAATGTTAAATATGGTGATATGTTCAGTTTCCCTTTAATGCTTCTTCGCACCTCTGTTGGATCAAGATCATCTCCATCTTGATCATCTACAATTAGAAATCGTTATTTCTAGAAAACTTCTCTATATCAAACTTCGTTGTCATCTTCACCGATCTTTCTTGTTGTTTCTTGCCTTCCCAAAGACGGTCACTTGTTGAAATTCGTTTATTAGAAGCTCACCCAACACAAGCAAGTATGACAAATGAATCACAAATGCAAGAACGAAAAAAATAATCAAAAGCAAGAAAATAACACAACATGAAAACTTTACAAGAAGGAGCGTAAATTCCTCTTTAACTAAAAATCATTTATAATGAGATGTACATAATGAGCGTAATTACATCGCACCTACAAAGAAGATACATGATAAAGAAGCTAATAAAGGTACAATAGAAACTTTGGCAAAAGCATAGTACAAATTATTTACATATGTGAGTATTAGACACTCCACTCTAGATGCTTCCTTACATGATCTCCACTGAACATTATGACGAGATGTTTTCACAAACATGTTTTCACAGTTTCGCAAACGGAAATTTTTACCAACTCACTCACACAAACCATGAGAGACTTCAACTTTTTTATGATTCCGAATTAATATCAACACATATAGTAAAAGAAATCCTAAAAATAACGTATGTTGGTAATTAAAAGGGAAAAAAAATACGTGAAAACACTCTCTCGGTAACTTTGCGCTTGTTTACTCCTACAATTCCAAAGCATCATGGAGCTGTTTACACTGAATTTCAAGATAATGCACCTTTAATTTGAAAGAGAAAACCGGTATTACTTTTCTTTATCTCTCTTTTCATTACATCATATTCTTTATGTACTTTTTTAGAGCCAAAGAAAATCATATGATCGTATCAATTCATGAATGAGTAAAGTTTGAATAAAAAAGGAAAATACTGAAAAATGTATTGGCAAGCATAGGAGGTAGGAGGTAGATGCCTAGTCATAACATGAGATATGAGTAACAAGATTGCTTGCTTACTTAGAAAATATAAAAACAGTTTTGAAGAGAGAGTAAACTATCATAGCAACTCCTTATTTGTGAAAATTCCTAAACATAACGCAATCCAATAATATACAAAAAAATTATTTTGGTATCCAAGCTTTATTTGATCCAATTGTTATATAGCAGACAGCAGTGATTTGGCTTGAACTTCTATGGGGGCTAGGGCACCAGAAAACCACGCCCATTAGCAAAGATAAATTTTCCATATTAATTTCTGAAGCAATTTGCGAAACCACATTTATTGTTGTCATTTGAGTAGTTGTCCACAGGAACTAAATTAAGTACAACGTTAAGCAAACTTTAATATATTTCTTAATGTATTATAGTTTGATATCACAATTTATAGGGTAGATATGATAAAAGGAGGAGCACCCGTTAGAGGCAGGTTTTGGTTCTGAAACATGTCATTAAATTCGTTGGCAAATCTCTCCATAGCTTGAGCAGGTAACCAGATCGGAAATATTAGACCTTGTTCTCCTTTTGCATTCTTAACAGGAGTGAAGTAGGTGGTTGCTGGAAAGGGCCCAGCCCCACCTTGGAGGGGTCCACCATAAACAGCATCACCCCATCCAAAATCCACTTCTGTAAACTTGGCACGTGTCAAATCTGACACAATAAAAGATCTCACAGTAGTAAATAAGCATCGTTCCTTACTCACCATGAGATCTGCCACAGAATGCATATACTCCTCTGTCACCTCCCTTTTCACTTTATTTATTAACTCCACAGCGTACCCAAATGGATTTCCGCAAAGCTTCCCTGCAGTGGTAACTGCGGCGGGATACGCAAAAGCGTTACCGTAGTAACCAACAGGTAAAGGAGGATTGAAGCGAGAACGAGCGTTGACGACGCACATCATGCGAACATCGTCCTCTGCCACTATTTGCAATGCTTTTGTGCGGCAGCGCCACAGGCATGCTGTGATGAGATCAAATGAGGTGCAGTGCTGAAGGTGAGGGGGAACCAAGCAACGAAGGTGCGCTATCTCCCCAGGTCCAACAAAAAATGATCGATTAACCAAGTTATCGTAGGAAGGAGTGATGGATCCTTGGACTTGCTCGTATTCGCGATGCTTGCATGTAATTCGTAGTGGATCTCTTGCCAATAGGAGCTCCCTACGCCACACTGGTGCAATGGAAGGTTTCGTTGCACCACCTCGAGCCATTTCAGCCCAAGCGTTCAGGAATTGGGACAAACCAGCTGCGTCAAACATGGTGTGGCTGAAACGGACTCCCAGGATGAAACCACCACACTTGAGTCGTGTCACCTGCATCAACAAATAACTTATAAACTCACAATTTTTACTTTCCTATACTTTACTAACACCCACCCCAACAACTTAATTAATTTCAAAAGTTACACCTTAGCTTCCCCCATAAAAGTTTTATATTTTAATGAAGTTTGTCATCTGTTTCTGAAATTAAAGTGGATAAAAATTCCGTAAATAGGAACTATATATGTGTATGTAGGTGTATTGATTATTGAACCTGTACGAGTAGAAGTGGAGTATTAGTAATTTGTTGAGATCCTGGAACATCATATAGCAGTTGTTGGAAGCATGGGAATGGAGGTTGAAGATTGTCACTAAAGTGATCAAGTGTTACATCAGCATCAGCCTCAATGAACAAGACGCCCTCCCCATTACAATCCACCATCAATTTGCGGTGAGGCCCCTCCCAGAGCCTACCGGCAAGTGGGTAATAGAAGACAAGTGTTTGTGCCAGTGACTTACGAAGCACTTCAACTGGGTCTTTCTGAGCCATTGATGGATGATTACGAAAAAAAAGTATGACTGATATATGGAAGCGCAGGCCGTCTTGATCATCTATGTCGGATAGTAGTTTAAGTTGGTGAGGAGTTGGTATAGCCGGAGCCACCAGCTCCGCTTCACACCTCCGCACTGTAAAAACTAGAGAGGAAGATGTTGAGGCCATATTCATTAACAGAGGGAATTCTGAGTAGGAGAGATTGACCAATGTATTTTCTACTTTTTAAGACTCATTCACCGGAGCTCGGGCTGCTATCCTTTATAGAGATGGATTATCTAGTGTCACAGAAGAATGAAAATGATACATGATGACCTTATATGTTATTATATATTTAGTAAAAAAAAAAATATACCTTAAAAAGTAGATATATGTGCGTGTATGATTATAAAAAAATTTACAAACACGTTTTCATTATGGGTTTTGTCTTTTACTAAACTCTTAATTAATTCAACTTGTCTTAAGTAAGTGCATTTGTTAAATATTTTTATGTTTTTTAAATGAATTTATAATAATAATATGCATAGACCTTATAAAAACACCTATTATTTATAATAATGGAATAAAATATCAAACGGGTCTTTAAAAGATTAAGGCGCTTACATGAAAGAATTTCAGAACATGCAGGTTCTTGAATATTTCTGTCATTTGCATTTAGATTCCTACGTAACTTACATGAAAGAATTTCAGAACATGCAGGTTCTTGAATATTCTCTTTTAATGATTATTCTTTTATTTAATTTTTCTAAATTAAAAAACATTTGGGACAGTTTTAACTGTCAGAAAATCCTCTTTTTCATTTCCGAAAATCCTCTTCCTTCTCTGAATTATCCTCTTTTTCCAGAAAATCATCGGTCGGATCGAAACACTTCCTCCCAATTCTGCTTCTTCTTCCCAACCCCATTCCCTTCCACTATTGGTAAGTGGTACCTTCCATTTTCAATTCTCTCTTTTAATTCCACTTTTCAACAATCTATTTCTATTCTCCTTTGTTATTGAAAGAGAGAAATGGGTTTTGGATTTTGCTAAATGGAGTCGGCGTAATCAATTGCGAGCAAACAAAAAAGATTAAAAATGGATTATTGAAAAATGGAATTAAAAGAGAGAATTGAAAATGGAAGGTACTACTTACCAGTACTACAAAGGGGATGGAGGTTGTAAAGAAGAAGCGGAATCGAGAGGAAGTGTTTCGATCTAACCGATGATTTTCTAGAAAAAGAGGATTTTCAGAGGAGGAAGCAGGATTTTTGAAAAGGGAAAAAGGATTTTTTGGTGATTAAAAACTATCACAGATGATTTTTAATTTAGAAAAATTAAACAAAAGAATAATCCCTTAGTTATATAGAAATCTGGATACAAATGACAGAAATATTTAAGGATTTGCATATCTTTGAAATTCTTTCAGGATCTACATGTCAGGACCTGTTTGATTTTTATTCTATAATAATGCATGCACATTTTTTATTTTTCATTATTTTGTCAAAATACCAAAAATTGTATTGTGTTTATATTTTGTTTTTCTTCATGATAATATATTATTTTTTAAAAAAAATAAATTAAAATTATTGTTGTCAGTAAATTTTATTTTCATTATTTTATATGGTTCTTTCTTTTTCATTAAAATTTAATTTAATTACACACATTTATATTTTCATATGTGGCTAGTAGTATTTTCTACGCTGTTACAAATTTTTATATATTTCTTGATGTGTAGTGATTGAATTTTTTATTAATTTACTATCTTTATATTCTTATATTTATATATGCAACTAAATAGAGAATTATTATCACGATTTTAATATATATATATATATATATATATATAATATTATTATCTTAGTTTGTATTTAATCGTGTTTAAGTTACCACCAGTGTATGAATCAATTAGTTGATAAAAATTACTTTGTATAAATAAAATATTTGTAAATATGACTATTTTTTCTTCTAAAAAAATATGAATATGACAATAATTGAAAATAGAAAAAATGTCACACACTCACCAAGTAAAAAGCTTAGAAATTAAATCTATGGGGCGTATCATGTATGTAACTTCTTACACCTTAGAAAAATTATATATATATATATATATATATATATATATATATATATATATATATATATATATATAACTTATAAGAGAAAGACAAAATTACTCTTTTTAGTATTTATTATTGAAGAAGAACAACAATATATTTATAAAAGAAGGATACAAAAATTATTATTTTTTAATAGATCACAGGCATTCGACCGAGACAATCCTATTTTAACTTTGTATAATCACTATAAATAAAAAACTACTTTCTTAAAACTACTCTCAGTTTTACTAGAATTATTTTTACAACATTATTTTTTATGTGAATCATATCAATGATTTTATTTATTTCACATTATATATTCTTATTTCTTTTATTTTTTTACAATTTTTTATTTATTTCACATTATCATCTATTTTATCCCTTATTTATTTTTCTTTTTTCATGAATTAAAAATATTTTTCTTTATTTATCTTTAATAAAATATCTTTAATTTTAATTTTCATCTATCTTCACGATTTTTTTTATTTCATTCACAAAAAAAATTATTCTTTTTATTTTTTTTCTCACTCTATTTTTCTCATGTTTACTAAACAAAGTTTGAAAAAAGTATTAGACCAACCACACACGATAAATGCTTAAGAAAATGTTAACGATGGCAGTTATCAGAGCAGTCTCAATATGGGCAACATGAGTGATAGCTTAGGGTCCTCATTTTTTCCTTTAAAAGTTAAAAAGTTAGTTTTTATTTTCATTCAATATTAAGTACAAAAAGTAATAACCATTTTCCACAAACATATTATTTTTAGTCATAAGAATTTTGTCAGACTTAAAAGTCAATTTTACCCCAATCTTTTCCAATAGTGTCACAAAGATTAAGTTTACTTTGATAGTAGGTATATGCAACACATCATTCAGAGTCGTATTTTCTCATGTGTAAGTTTTAAAAGAACTTTTCCTTTCTCTGAGATTGGAGTAGTTCGAATCACCAAGGAAAACTTGTTCTTATTCACCTCCCAAAAAAGTGTAGAAGGGAATTGCATCTCTATAAGCACAAATGTGTCTAGTAGCCCCAATATTCTACCACTCATTGACTCACTTTGGTCACAATATTTACTAGAGAAATGATCTTAACAAAATTATCATCTGGTTCAGCCAAGTTAGCCTTAAGATTAGGAGGATTATCATTTTTCACAAATATGCACTGAGGTGTACAATATTTTGGCTCTTCACAAAAATATTTTCTTTTATTAAACATGAGGTTCAAACCAGCATGTGGGGTATGAGAATTATTATTGTAATCAATCTCATAAGCGTACCTTTTTTTATGAATCATTATCTAAACCTGTTTTTGCCTGTACAAAATTTTGTAGACATCTAACAACAATCTAGCATAGATGCGTTGAGCAGCAGGAGATACTACATTACCCATGTTGTCAATAGAAATATTGACGAAGATGACTTGATTAGCCATAAGTCTTTAATATTCTTGTTTAGAATGTTGCTCTACTGTTCTCTGGAATACGATGAATGGTTTCCTAAGATGCGGAAGTTGTTGCCCTGGTGGTCTCACAAGTCTCAACAAGAACTTCTTAAAATAATTGCATGAAAAAGATTAAATGAAATTAATTGTGCAATACAAATTAATTACATTTAATATATAATAAAAATTTACCGATGGCTATAAGCACTTTAATACACTCTTAAAGCCACTTAATTTGCCTATAGTAATACTCAAATTTTCCAATATTTACCATCCTTCATTTATATAACTTTTAAAATATTAGTTGGTAAACAAATTTATATATGAAGAGTTATGATTAAATGTTAGCATAATTTTTTTATATTGACAATACATAAGTTTTTTTCTTTTACATATATATATATAGAGAGAGAAAGAGAGAGGGCATATCATAGGAGAATGTTGTTCTTATGTAAGAATTATTACGTGAAAATAAAAAATTTATAATGTCACTTATATAGTTTTCATTCACATGTGTGCTATATAAGGAAAGACAAAATGCTTTCATTCACATGTCACTTATACAATGTTTATTTCCAGATACACTATATAAGAGAAATAAGAACTCTTATACAGCACTTGTTTACATAAGCGTTATATAATAATGTCAGTTACACAACATTTATTATATAAAGTGTCATATAAGAAAAATTTAACAAAGTTATTTTATGTTATATTTAATAACGATATACACAATTGACATTAAATTTAAATTATTTTTTGTTTGATTTATAAATGTAACATTCTTCCATCAAGAAAATAAAATAAATGTACACTATTTGTAGAAACCACACTCTTAAATTATTATAATAAAAATAAGAGAGAAATTTACTTTTAATTTTTATTTTTTTCTAGTACACGTTTTTGACACTTTTCTCTTATTATAAATGTATAAAAAAATAAGACAGAAAAATAATAAAAATAAAAATATATTTCAAATATTATATTTAGATAAATAATTTTATAAAAGCTGAGAAATTTATTTTCTATTTAAATAAATTGATGCATTGCAAATAATAAATTGTATTAATTATATATTTTTTATTTTTAATTTCAAATAATTATTTAATATTTATTTTTTAAAATTTAAAATATAAATTAATTATTATAATTTATTTTTAATATTTTAGTATATTATAATTTTTATTTAATAATTTTTAAATATATAATATTTTTATATTTTCTTATAAAGTATTATTTTAATATGATATTTAAAAAAAATTAAATATAAATTTAAGAGATTAAAGTATTTGTGATTTTTACTTTGGATTTACGTTTCACATAAAGCATTTGTGATTTTTTAAATATAATTTGGTGGGTCAGAAATTTATATTTAATTTTTTAAAATGTCATATTAAAATAATAAAAGTATAATTTTTGAGAAAATATAAAAATATTGTATATTTTAATATTAAAATTCTATATTTAATATATTGAATTATTTTCCAGGTTGAGCTAGGTTAGTTTCTTGCTTGGTTAATTAGTTTAGAGGAGTAAACCTAAAAAAAAAAGAGAAAGGCACCAAACTAGCATTGTAGTGCGTTTGTCAAACACCAAGGGCACTCTCCTCTTTTCTTTACAATTTTTTGCCCCTTTTCTTCTCCTAAACCCTCTCAAACCATCTCTATCCAAACCCTTCTCTGCCAAACGCCTCCCTAAAGTTCATCCTTTTTGCATCTCCGTTGGTGGCACTATGCACTTCATTCTCGTGGTTTTCTCGTTCCCATCATGGTGGTTTGCGTCTTCTACAAGGTATCAATAGAAAAACGCTTATATATATACTTCTATGTTATTTTTGGGGTTTGAGTCTTTCCTATAATGAGAATGTTTTCAATTATTTTAAATTAAAGGACTTTTGGGTACTTTTTTTTTACGTTTCAAAAGAGTTATTAGACAGAACAAAAAGATTGTGACAATCTTTCTATGGCAAACATCCGAATAAAAGAAGGCATAAAAGAACCTAATCACATTTATTATGCCAAATCAAAAGACACTCTTCTTTTTATCCCCACAATTAACAACACATGAATTACCTCTGAATCAAAGAAAACAAAAAAATAGTTAACATTTTTGTCAACAAAAAGGTGATTGATAAATTTGTTCTTGTACCGATTAATCCAGGGTAATGTTTCTTCCATGGAACACCACACCTTTAACAAAAAGGTGATTGATAAGTTTGTTCTATGGAACACTACACTAATGAGTAGCACCATTGGGTCAATGGATTGAATGGGTTTTGTCGAATTAGAATCAAGAATGAGAAAGTAATGAGACAGATGTTACTAACCAAATATCATCCAAAAAACGAGCGTTGGGAAGTGTGAGTGAAGTGTTTGAAAAAAAAAATAGAATAAAGAGGTTTGGTTTTTTAATATAAAAGTTATTATGTGGTATATTTAGATAAAATAAGTCATGTCTCATCATTTAATAAATAATATTCTGGACCATAAAATCAATAAAATTATACTTAATGGATGTCACTAAATCATCTCGTTTTTTCATAAAAAGATATTTTTTGTAATGTTATATATAAGAGTAAAAAGAATAATATTTGTGTGAAATAAAAGATTTAATAATGATAATATAATTAAATTTAATTATGTTCATGATATTATTTATTAAAAACAATATAGTGTTTAATACTCGTTACTTTTAATAAAAAATGTCATATTAGAAGGATGTCTTCTAGGTTAACTAGATGACTCAAGTTCAAGTTTTCTTCTTTGTAACGTTAAATAATTATAGGGAGAATCTAATCATTAATTCAATTTTTTAAAAATTATACTTTTAGTCTTTGATTGCATGAAATTTTCCCATTGTCATACACTATTTATTGATTTTGTGATTTGACTTGTGTCTTATATTTGACTTAAGTCTTATATTTTACGACTAGCAACATGTCTTCCTTGAGCCTCATTAGTTTATTCTTTTTATATACACAAGTTTAGGTTCCTTTTTCAAATAATTTCGTAATACTCTCAAACTTTTACGGATACCTTATATACACTTATAAGTAATTAAAATAATTTTTACAGTCTTCTTTTTATCCCCATAATTAACAACACATGAATTACCTCTGAATGAAAGAAGGCAAAAAATAGTTGATATTTTTGTTAACAAGAAGGTGATTGATAAGTTTGTTATTGTACCGATTAATACAACGTAATGTTTCTTTTTATTTTATGTCATTGTTTTAGTGGACATTGGCTCTTGATTGGAATCAATCTTATGAGGGAAATATTTTACAGTATAAGACATTGGCTCTTGATTGGAATCAATCTTATGAGGGAAATATTTGACATGTAAAAATGTATCATTCATATTGAGGTTGTTTATATACATATTGAGGTTACTTACATAAAAGTTGTTTGTCTTCATTGAATTTTACTAATTGCAACTAGAAGCACTATTATGACCATCAAATAATTGAAGTTAGGGAAGATTAATGTCAATATATAATCCAAAAAGATTATAAGTCTTAACCTTCCGTTGAATTTGAAAGAGAAAATGATCAAATTTTTTTGTCACGATCAACCTATACTAAACTACCTAACATTATGTGTTGCATTATGTTTATGCATCATTGTACACCATTTTGGGGTATTTTTGGAATCTTGTTGCATTCAAGTTAATTTGAAAAAAATCAAAATGAGCACTCTATATAGCTTTAGAATTAGTGAAGTTGTCCTGGGGGATAAAAAACTAAAGTCAATCCACTAGACCAAAGGTCAAAGTCTGTTTTATTTTGAAATTTCAATGTATTTACATTAATCAATAGCAACGGTTAATTTTAAAAATATAGAAAAGTTGGCAAGGCCGGAATCAAACCTAGGTCTAGAAGTTTAAATGCTAAAGCCAATATTAGTTTTTTTGTGAGATTCAAATTTAATTAAATTAACCATGTGGCAAGATTAATTTTAAAAATATATTAAAATTTACAACTTTTTAAAATTTTTTAAATCGAGAAATTTTAATTTTAAATTTTAATTCTTAATTTTAATTTCTGTCTTTATTTTTAATTAGATTTTAAATTTTATATTGTTGTTGATATAACTAAATTTTAATTTTAGTTGTTAACCCTTAAATTTTAATTTCAACTTTTAATTCTTAATTTTAGTTTCAAAATCACAAATAAAATATACAACATAAAATTACCTACAATAGATTTAAAATTAAAATATACAAATAAAATATAAAATCTAATTAAAAATAAAAGATAGAAATTAAAATTAAATTAAAAGTTGAAAATTATAAATTGAAGTAACAACTAAAACTTAAATATAAAATCAAAATTAAAAAAATAAACTTATTCAAATAGATTTAACATAAAATCAAGCTAAGCAGTTTTTAGAATTTAAAAAAAATTCTTTATTTAAAAAATTTACAACATAAATGACCAAGAATAGTAAAATAAAACAAAGGAAAAGAGACAATAAAACCAAAGTTGGCTTACTATCCGTATCATCTTTTCACATGATTAGTTTAATTAAATTTAAATATCACAAAAAAACTAATATTGGTTTTCAGTCTAGTGGTATGCCTTTAGCATCCAAACTTCCAGACCTGGGTTGGATTGGCTTTAGCTTTTCATCTTCCAGTTAATGACCGAAATTTGACGGAAGGGCACAGCTCTGAAAACTTATGGGAAGAAGTGTTATATATACTTATATAGCGCTTTTAAAAAAACGTTATTTAAACTTATATTTCACCTACTTATATAGTGTTTAAAAGCTAAAAAAACACTATAAAAGAATAAATTTGAAATAGTGAATGGTAAGAATATTTTATAGTAATCCAGATTTAAATAAAAGATTCAGATTAAAACATTTCACTTAAAGATATCACGTGCATCATCCATTGTATCATCCCACCAATAAGTAATATTGTTTCCCTACCACCACCGTAGCCACCACCATGATAGTCGCTATCAATGCCACCGCTTCCACCACTATTGGTGGTGGTGGCGGCAACAATGGTGGTAGGAGAAGAATATTACTTATTGGTGGAGTGATATGGTGGGAGATGCACGTGATATTTTTAAGTGAGTTGTTTTAATTTGAACCATTTATTTAAATTTGGATGACTACAAAATATTATTGTCATTCTCATATAAGAACATCATTCTCACTCTCATGTGATATGCTCCATATATATAAATATATATATATATATATATATATATATATATATAAAAGACAACTCAGGTGAGAAAAAGAATTAGAGTGAGAAATGAGAAAACAAAATAAGAACTATTGGATTTCAATAAACAATTTAGATTGATTTACTAATAAAACAAGTTCATGTAGTTCTCTCGTCACCCCTATGGAATCCTCTACAAGATTGTCACCACCCTCACTTCACCATCATCACCACCATTACTGCCATCACCGCCGATGATAGTGGTGGTAGCGATGGTAGTGGTAGCGGTGATAATTGTTCTGTTCCCAATAAAAAAAAGACAAAATTGTGAGCATGTGTAATGTGAAATCAAAATTTGAACACTCTATAATTACAGTGAAAGAACATGTGTTTTAAAAGTACAATTTGCTTTGTCCTATTTTGAACACCATTACTACCTTTCATGTCATTTTGTTTTTTCCTCCTCTCTCATTGCACTGCTCAATATTTATTGCATTCTTTCTCTTTTCAATTTTATGTTTTTGTTTGTCCAATTTGACTAGGGTTTTAAATGGTGGTGGTATCAATAATATTGGTGGTGACAGAAAGAGGCGGCACTACCAACGATGGTGGCAGCAACAGGGGGTGGCAGAAGCGGTAGTGGTGGTGGAGTGAGGGTGGTAGCAACAGGGGGTGGCAGAAGCGGTAGTGGTGACAAAAGAAAGCGATAGAGTTAAGAGTTTGTGGAAGAGATCTATGTGAGAGAGAATCACCTGAACTTGTTTAATTAACAAACTCAATCTGAACCGTGTTGTGTTTTGTAATTTCTCACCATAGTCGTTATTGAGTTAGAGACAAATCACATAATATCTTAGATGAAAACATTCATATCCATCTTTATATTGAGTTAGAGAAAAATCAAATCACCAGTGCATACGAGACTACCAAATGGATGGTTCAAACTGTGAGTGGCAGAATGTAAACAAGAATTAAGTAATAAGATTGGAAATCAATTCATTAAAGCCTAAGGTTGTGATATCAACTACAACATTTTCACCCCTATTTACTAAGCAGTTCAATTCTTGTTATTCAATGATTACCAATACCTTATTGAATTTGTTCTGTGTTTGATCATTCACATAAACACTTTAATCCTAAATTATTTTCCAGTTTGGTTATGCAAGAGTTTGATTTAGAACTGACTCATTGTTAATCAATTCGAGGTTTACCCAATAAATTTGGTCAATTATATTGGAACAAACCCAATTTTTTTAAGTTCAATAATTCAAATATCAATGGTCATAAATATTCAAACAATTAAGATATTAACAAATAAAATAGTGAGCTGATTTAATCACTGAATTACATTGAATCACATTGCGAAGTGTATAGGGATTACAAAGAGTTTAAATCCTAGAAAAAGGGGATTAGCTAGGCATAGGTAATATAAAGCCAAATATCCTAAGAATTACTCAGTACATCAATAATAAAAGAAAGAATTACTGATACGGAGTACTTTGAATTTATTCATCCAAAGCTTTCTTGTCATTCATCGCCTCTATGTCATGGATCTATTCCTTCATCAAAGCCAACATGAATCCCCTCTAATTTCTCATCTTATGGTATTTATAGAAAGCTTTGGGCTTCTTTTTAGTACAAGTGTGTTGTAGGGGCTTCTTTTAATTATTCAAATATCTATAAAGACCTATTTTTGTCCCTTTTTTCTTCCTTTTTCTTAAGTATTTGTTTAGAGTGAGAATAAACACTAAAAAGTAAGTTTTGCAATAAATATGTATTTCTTTCCTTACAAACATGCATTAAACATGATAATAATGAAGGTCAAAAATCGATTTAGTAATAATACTCAATTTTTTAAATATTACACTATTGTTCAATTATAACACTTTATTTATATAACTTTTAAAATATTAATTAATAAATAAACTTACATATAAATAGTTGTAATTGAATATCAATATAATTTATATATATATATATATATTTATTTATTTATTTTTATTGAGTTAGACACAAATCACATGCATTTTAGGTCACAGTCATTCATGTCCATCTTTATTGAGTCAGAGACAAATCAAAACAGGGGTGCGTAGCCACGAGACTACCATATAGATGTGGCTGTTATTCTAGCAATGAATAATGTGGAATGTATTGGCAATTTTTTATTTATACATTTTTAAATATATGTAGGAAATAAAATATTAAATTTTTAATCGATAAATAATATTTAAACGTTTGATTGTATTGTAAATTTTTTATTTACATCTTTTTAAATATATGTATAAAATAAAATATTAAACTTTTTATTGAACGAATCAATTCACCAATTTTAAAATTCAAATTTGTGATATGATCATTCTATGGTTAGATTTGATCTAATTACATCTAAATCTATTTACGGATCTAATTAGATTGTTTTGGATTCACGAATCAATTTGAATTTATGAATACCACCTACTTAGGGATAATGGAAAGGAGGTGGGTTTAGCTCTCTCATATGTAAAATCCAATATAAATTCGGACTCAGTCTTATCTTTATCTCATGTATGGTACTTTTGATAATTTTAATCTATTTTTATTATTAAATAAATTACACCATGTTATTAATTACATATAATTTTAAAATTTTATTAAATAATAAATAATAAGATATTATAATTAAAAGGTTAAGAATAAATTTTTAATTAAATATATAATTTTGAATTTACTATATAATTAGTATAATTATAACTAGATAGGTATTGAGTACAATATGGATACGAGACATATTATCTAATTTAAACAAGTGACTAATACAAATTTATGTAAAAGTTAAATCAAGTAATTAATATTGTGCAAATACACGTACTAAGTATTCATATTTCCAGTTTGATTAAGAGAGGAAAATGGAGAGAAATAATAAATTTGATAAAATAATAGTTGTGAAAACCGATTTGGATTAGTTCAACCAGAACTTGTCATGTAATTGAGTCGATTTCTCCAACAAACAGACATGCAGTTGACCTGTTTTGAACCTGTTAGAACAACCAGTTCTAGTAAAAATTGGTGACTAAGCGGGTTTGACTTGTCCTAGTTGAGCTTGGACTTTTTTTTTCTAATTAAAATGATGTCATTTCTTTTTTACATTTCATGTTTTAATGCGACATGCAGATATGGCAAATAAGAATTGCAATTTTATGTTCTTATTTTTTATACATAGATTGAGCTAAAATGGGTTAATCAATCCTATCATTGACCCATTAACCTACTACCTTGACTAGGTCAGTGCCGATTTTCACAACACTAAAAAAAGAGTTAAAAATGAAAATCGAATAAAATTAACATTATTTGCATTAGATAAAATAGAGAGTATATGGTATGTCACACCTACCCCATTTTCATTTCCCACATACTGGTGAGAAAAATACTAATATACCCTTTATCTTTTACGGAAAAGAAAAAAATTTGCAATTTTTTTTACTTCAGTACAGGAGAAGTAAAACTTGGGAATATTCAATGCACTACACAAAAAAAAATTATTACTCATAAATGTTATTAGTCTCTATTTAATTATAACAAAAAATTAAATTACTTATAAATATTGTTAGTCTCAATTTAATTATAACAGAAACTTAAATTAAGAGGATTAACTGAAAAAGTTGATATACTAAAAAATTATACCTATTGAGACAATTGGTATTTCACTTTTTTTTAGAATTTGATTAAAATTAATCTTCCTTATTTAAGTAAGAATTATGAGCACAATTAACATTATTTATGTAGTGCATGAACGAGAGCATAATTTTAGAGTAATAGACTTAAAAATACTATTTAGAGAATGAATGAATAATAATAATAATAATAATAATAATAATATTATAATTATAATTAGAGTAATTAACGTAAGTGTAATTATAGTAATTAGACTCAAAGTAATTAGAGTAATTAATGTCAGGTAATTAGACTCAAAATAATTAGAGTAACGAATGACAGCGAGGAGTGTAATTACAGTCAGTAGACTCAAAGTAATTAGAGTAATTAACATTATGTAATTAGATTTCAAGTAATTAGAGTAATTTATAATTTTTTTTACCTCTTCGATAGTGTATTGCCGGAGAAGCAAAAAAAGTTAAGAGAAAATTTTGTAATAAATTTTTATATTTTATTTATTTTTCTATTTATCATATAAAATTTTAATAAATTGTTAAAAAATTATATTATCAATAAATTATATCATTAAAATATAAATTTTTATAAATATAATATAATATTATATATAAATTTTCTAATTAAAATAATAAAATATAAAATTTATAAATATAAAATTTTATTAGGAGAAGGTTTTTTGTAATAAAATTTTATATTTTATTTATTTTATATGTTAAAATATAAAATTTTAAAAAAAGTATGTTATAAATAAATTATATTATTAAAATATAAAATTTTATAAAAATAATATGAATAGTTAAATAAATTTTCTAATTAATTTTTTTCTTTGTTCAAAAAGCTTATTTCATATAATAAAATAAGTTATTTTATTTTGAAATGTGATTGAGTGAGGTTAATTTATTATTGTAGGTGTTAAGAAAGATAAGGTTAATTTATTATGGTAGGTGTTAGGATACATAATTAGGTTAAAGGGTATTTTTGAGTTTTTCAAAAATTATTTGGGTGGGTAAGTGTTAAATAAAAAAAGGGTAGGTATGAAATGAAAATCTCCCGCCAATTTCTTCTCTCTTATGCATTGGGCCTCACCAATCCAAACTTAATTAGAATGACTTTGGGTTTTGAAAATAAAATCTTGGACTTCGATTTTATAAATACTATTTTTTTATTTAACACCTATTATTTGTAAAAAGATAACTATGCTCCTTGTGTACCTTTTTTACAGAAGAGGATCTCTATAGAAGTAAAAAAAATTTCCTTCTATAGAGAGACCTCTTCGAAGAAGCAAAAACTCTCGTATGTATGAGAGTCTCCTTAAAAGCAGAAAAAAAAATTCTTCTATAGACAGGCCTTTTCGAAGAAGAAAAAAAGAAAAAAAAACGCACATCTATCTTCCAGGGAAATACATCTCCATATGAGGCAAAACAAATTATCAATGAAAGAGACAATGAGGTAGAGGGGAAGACCTACCAACAACATAGAAATGAGAGGGAGAGAGAGAGGAACAAGGACATCGCGAGGGAGAGAAGAGGCAAGGTTGAGGGGATGAGAGAAAAGAGAAGGCGCACGGTGAGTGAGTGAGAGGTGAGAAAGAAGGGGGGCAGAGGAGGAAGAGTAGATGGAGAAGGAAATAGGTTAAAGGATATTTTGGAAATTTTTTAAAATTATTTAAGTGGATAGGTGTTAAATGAAAATAAAATGAATGTTAACTGAAATCCTGTAAAATCTATGAATTTTTTTGGAAGAGAAGTGATGACAAACCTCTCTTTAAATTTATTTTTTTTTACTATTTTTGTAATGAATTATAACTTATTTAAAATTTTATTTTAAAAATATTTATGTAACAGTTGAAATTTATCAAAATTTTTAATTTTTAATAAATTCTAACAAACAAAAAACTTAGATACATTATCATAAAATTTATAAGTCGTTTAAATAAATAATTTTTGTTATAATTAAAAAATGAAAGTAATAAAAACTTTTTTTCATTATTTATAAACTGATTTGTTGGTGTCTAGTTGAAATGTAATTGAATTAACTATCCTTAATCCATTTTTTTAGAAATCATATTTTTTTTTCCAAATATTGTCCCCAATTTAAATAAATATTTTTAGTTTTTTTTATTCATTGTCTCGATTGTGATATGAGAATAGAGCGCGCATGTTTACATGATCCATGGAATCAATACGGGTCAATTTCCAGCTGTCCTTGCATAAGTGTCTGTCATTGTGGTATTTTTTAATAGATGTACGATGCGTCGTTTAAGTTTTATTCTATTGGGAAGAAAGAAATAAAATAAATAATGAAAATAAAAGAAAAATATATAAATGTTGAGTTTTTTTTTTTTTTTTTGGAAAGGAGAGATAAAAATATAAATATAGAATAATATGATGAATTTTACATGTTTAAAAATATTGTTTCCACAATATCACTATTTAGAATCAAATAAGGAAGATCTATTCGATCTTAGCATTATTTTATTTGACTGTTTCAAACATTGGTTTATGTACAAATTAGAGTTATCTAATCTAATATCTACATTCCATATATCTAATATCTTTAACTCTAATTTAATATCTATATAATTAGAAAACAACATACTAGAAAAAAACAAAAAATACAATATTAATCTTTCCAAAATTTTAAATTTTATTTTATTTTAATTTTGAATTTTAATCTTTTCATTTTTTTTCTCTATATCTATTTTTCCTGCATTCCTCTAACAAGATAAGGTGCTAAGTATAAATTTTATTATGTAAATTTTGTTTATTAATATTTATATAATAATTATTATTTTTTAAATTAAAAGCTCGTTTGACATTGATCATATCTGCTAAATTTTATTGTCATGAACTGCTTCTTTCAAATCTGGATTGTATGGTGAAGAAGATTAATTTAGAGGAGAAAATAATTTTAAAATTGTTGAGACTTATTATATTATTTATCATCTATATATTTTAGTTGATAACTTTTTTATATTTGTTTTCAACCAATAACTTTTTCACTTTTTTTGAACTGAGATTCTTACTATTTTTATTTACACCATTTCTCTTTTTTTTTTTTTTTCATCGTACAATTGCACCTTATCTTGTTAGAGGAATGAAAACCACGCCTTCGGAAACACGGTGCACCGACGTCGCAATTAAGGGATTGTTCATGTCAATCTTTAGATAAAGATAGACAACATCAATCTCTCCTACCGAAATCCGAAAGTGGTCCTGAAATTTGTTAGAGGTTCATTAAGAAAAATATTTTTAACATGTTAATTTTTAAAATTTTTTAACATATTAATTCCTAAAACATTTTAGATAGTATTTACGAAATATTTAAAGAAATTAAAAATCTAAATAATAGTAACTCTAAATTTTAGAGAATAAAATGATTATTTACTTGTATAGTGCTAAAACCACATATGAACCGTGGCGTGGTTGTTATAAGTTATGACGCCAACGAACGCATGCAATTATTATTGTTTTTTGTTTTTTGTTTTTTGTGAAAATAAAAGTCGCATGAATCGTTCATTTTTTTTTTAAGGTGTGAATTGTTCATTATTCATTAATAATACTTTCGTCTTTGTATAAAAAATATAACATTCTTCACATTTTTCTCATGGGCGTGTGACAATAAAAAGAGATGGAGAAATTAATGCGAAATGAATATGGTGTAGCTAAAAGATGTTGAGTTGTAATTCTGTCGATTGTTAGAGTCGCTATGTTTCTTGAATGTCTGGAGTGAAGGCTTTTGTCCCCTTATATAGATTTGGGACCAAGGCGATTAGTCTCATAATTTTGGGTGGTGTAGCTTCACGCCCATGTAGTTAAATCGTGTTCAAGGAGTTTGCAGGACATGGGGTGAAGATAGACACCTTCCGTCAATGTGGGGTCAAAGATGGGGGAATACGGGCTTATAGGGAGCAAGTCATCCTTTACCCAAACCGAGCCCCAATGGGGTCGAGTCGTCTTTTTCCCAACCCAAGTCCACTAGCTTTTCAACCTCGAGATCCAGACGCAAGTGAGCGCAAAAAGGCTTTGTAGGGACAATTTACGGTTCGAGGTTTTGGTTGTAGCCTCCCTTAGGTCGTCCTGGTTTAAGTCCTCTTGTTCAGGTCGTTTCGCATAATTGACACGACGTTTGAATTGACATGTCGTCTAGTCAAGTCGTTTAGTGTACTCAACACGATGTTTGAATTGATGTGTCGTCTAGGCAAGTCGTTTAGTGTATTCGATGCGACGTTTGAGTTGACACGCTGTCTGGTCAAGGTGTTGTCTCGTCAAGCCGCCTCTTTGTTGTCCCATCAGGGTGTCCCCTCGAGGCTTGTACAAGCCACATGTCATCGCTCTATTGGTGTTCCTTGGGAGGGAAATGAAACGTCACGAGCGGCACGATTTCACTTTCATCCATTCGCTTCGCCCTCTTCACCTTCGTCTCTATATAAGAGGGTGGGCCATGGGGGAGAAGCATCACTTACCTTTTCTCTCTATGTCTTCCTTGGAGTTTTCTTATCGAAGTAATTCCAATTCAGTGGTATGGCAGTGATTTAGTGGTTACTCCATCATTGCTCCGGAGGTACATTTCTATTCCCTACTTCTTCTGCTTTAGTTGTTGCCCTGTGTGAGGAAGAGATAAACCATGAGGCTGAGGGTGCGGCAGTTGAAGAAATCTCACAAAAAAGCTCAAGAGTCACGAGCCAAGGCTGTAGAAGTCAAAGGCTAGCTTTTCAACCAACCTAGAGCTACAACAGTTACAACAGGAGCCACTATCAACAAGGAGAGAATATACATTATCATTTACTTTACATCTTGAATGGAAGATGTTTTCTCTTTGTGACTGGTCAAGCTCTAGAGGTTGGCTTCCAAGAAGCCTTTGAACCATAAGGAGGTCCCCCTCATAAGGAAAAACTTCCTCACACTCTTGTTCAAAAGTATGTCCCCCTTCTTCCTCACTCTCACTAGAGGAGGAAGATGAGCTATTCTCACTACAAATGTCTTGTCCCCTCATGATCATGGTTTTCTTATTGGGAAATTGAGAGGCAATGTGGCATCTCCCAAGACATTTGAAGCATTTGATACTACTTTTCCTCTCAGTAGGCTTAGTAGTAGGGGGTTTTCTATCTACATGAGGTGCTTTTGTATCTTGAAAGTTCTTAGGTTCCTATTTGGTAAAACCCTTGAAAAAGTTCCCTTTAAGTTGGTCTCTCTTTGGATAAGAGGGAGAATCTTTTTTAAAGGTTTTTCTCTTGAGTTGATTCTCAACTCTTACACAAAGTTCTACCAACCCATCAAGGTTTGAGTACGAAAGAAGCTCTACCTTATCCCTAATGTCAAAGTTTAATCCAGACAAAAACCTAACAAGGGTGGCATTGGGTTCCTCAATGATATTGGCCCTTAGTATGAGAAGCTCCATCTTTTGTCTATACTCCTCAATACTTAGGTTATGTTGCCTAAGTCTTTGGAGTCTATCCAAAAGATCCCTCTCATAATATAAAGGAATGTGCCTTCTTCGCAAACAAGTTTTTAAATCATTCCAGTAGCGAATGTCAGACATTTGTTTACGGGCCCTATCCTTGACTAATCCATCCTACCAATGCAAAGCAGTACCTTGAAAACTAAGGGAGGCCAAAGGTACTTTCTTTTCTTCCCTTATTTCATAGCATCGAAAGAGTTGTTCCACTTTGACTTCCCAATCTAGGTAAGTCTCAACATCTTCCCTACCATGAAAATGGGGTAGGTCTACCTTTGGTTCCCTAGCATTATTTATCTTCTCTTGAGGAGAATGATGATTGTATGATGAATGAGAGTGATACTTATGTTAATTTCTATAATATTCTTCTTCACTAGAGCTAAAATGCCTAGATGGGGATCTTATGAGAATTCCTTTCCTTTTTCTATCACTCTCTCTCCCATTTCTCCTCTTACTCTCTTCTCCTCTCCTTCTCTCTTCTTCCTCTTTTTCTCTTTTTCTTTCTAGTTCTTTCCTTCTTCCCCTTTCTTCATCCTCTCTTCTCTCTCTTTGTCTTCTCTTTTCTCATTTCCAACATCTCTTTTTTTAACTCTTCCTTCTCTTTTTGTTTTTCCTTTTCTTTTATCTCTTTTTCTTCTCTCCTTTCTTGTTCTTTAGTCATTCATTCCCTAAATTCTAAGTTAAGGTTTTCCAGAGTGTCTCCCTTATAAGGTTTTCTTTGGTTGACACTCTTGATGAACAATTATGTCCACTAGAATGTGTATGGGAAGTCATGGTGCTTGGATGCTAAAAACTAGAGGGTAGGCCAATTTTTTTTTTCAAGCAACAATCCTCTCTATTTTGTTTCACACCTAAGGTAGCTTGATGAGTCTTTGGAACTCTTAGCCTCTACACATGTTTTAGAAAAAGAATTAAAAATGGAAGAATGTAAAAGAGAAAGGGTTCTAATCGTGCTCCTAAAGTGTTGAAGGAAGTGTACCACTTCTTCCTTCTTCACCTAATTAACAAGGAACTAAGCTAAAATTAACCAAAATTATTATAAACCAAGGGAGGGCCTTAAGGGCACTCAAACTCCCAATCTAAAATTAAGTTTACACAATACAAAGAAAAAAAAAATAAAACAAAGTCTTCACTCCAAGCTTGTTGGTGTTTGGCTCCTTTTGATCAATCCCCTTTAAGTTGCATCAACCCACCCCAAGAATGTTACCCTTGTTTCCTCTTTTTTGGACTTGCCAAAATCTTGTGTATGGCACATTTCCCAAACTTTCCTTACCAAGGCCGAATACAACACAAGACAAAAACAAAGGTGAATAACAAAACAAGATTCATAAATCCAAGTGGATGGATTAAACAATGACAAACACAAAGAAATAAATAAGACAAGCAAGAAAACATAAGCCTCACAAAGGAAGGTAGCACACAAATAACTTTCCTAGATTAGCTCTAAGAGTGGAGATGAAAAAAGACTCAAACAAAAAAATGAAACCAATAGTTGTACACTTAAAAAATTTAAGTGACCAAAAACTAAAACGCTTACTCAAGTAATTTTTTTTAATCACAATTGGTTCCTCATATCAAATGTTTTTACTATTAGGTACACAACTTCAAAATTGTCTTTCTTTTGAGTTTTTTATCTTCTTTTTTTTTTAACTTGAACTTTTTCTAATTTTTTTTAACTTTTTCTAATAATTTTGCTGCACCTAATAGCTTGTTGAATTGAAATTTTAATGAGGATGCTTGAAATAATAACGCTTGAGTGAATAAGCACAAAGTAAAGTCACACAATTTTCAAGCAATGCATGCAACTAAAGGCAAAACAACTTAGTAGTTCCAAATACCACTGAACTAATGGTGCTTAAGGAATGATTTAGGGCTGATTTTGAAGTAAATTGATTGCTCAAATTACTGACACAATTCACCCAAGCTAAAATTCCATAAAGAGGCACCAATAGTGAAGGTAAACCAAGTGGAAAGCTACTAATAATTCAACATAAAACAAGAAACATATAAAGATTAAATTGAGCAAATATTTAAGAACAACAAAGAGATTAATATGCTTGAACTAAAAGCATAAAAGACTTAAGAGACTCAACAAGAGGTTCACCTCTTAGGAGCTCAATTCAAAAATGTTTTTGAAGGTTTTTTTGTAAAAATTTTAAGAGGCTAAAACCTATGGAATTTAAATGAGACAAAATAGGAAACTAACATGACAAGTATTTGACAAAACACAAGATTAAGAAAAAATAACACACCTAAAAATAGAGCAAAAATTTCAGCAAGAGACTTAAAACAAAAGGCGCAACAAAGTGGCCAAAGTTAATCACCATAATGGTGTGCAAAAATCCTCAATCATGTGGGTTTAATGGTCACAACTTCTTAGGCACATTTTAACATAAAAAAAAGGGAAAATTAAACAACTTGAACACGGAAATAAGATGCAAAGAAAGGGACAAATAAAATTGCATCAAATTAAATGGAACATAGGCGCGTAGATAGAAAACAAAAGCGCATATAATAGCAAAAATAAAAAGCTATACTACTAGACAATGAAGAAAATAGTTATGACAAAAAATGAAGGACTTTAAAATAAAGAGAACAAAGAGATAAACAAAAAAGCAAATACAATTTTTTGAGAAAGAACGTGACCTTTTGAAAGTAGCTCTATATACCACTTGATATGATCTTTGATGATCACTTGCCCAAAGGATCCTTTCTAAGGTCACTTGGAAGGGAAATGGATTTATGGAGAGGAAAGGAATGGAGTGAGGCACCACAAATACTAAGTTTGATAAGCCAAAGGGGAGAGGCCACAAGAGAGGGGTCCCTAGATAACTCTTAGAAACTCTCACAAAGGAGAATGAGTGACACTCAAATGTAAGAATCTCACAACCAATATGGTCTCTAGAATTAAATTCAAGTGTAAAAAATACAAGGGAGGGGAGGAGCTCCTATTTATAGAGGTAGCTAACCTCTTGAACAAGATAACCTAAAAAAGAAAGGCTAGGATTAAAATGAGAGATATAAGGGAGAAGGATTGAGAAACAATCCCCTCCTTAGATCATCAAACTTGGTGCCCAAGTTTCTCAAACCAAGGGTCAAGATTCCTTCTTATTAGCTTAGGGGTTTATGAAGGAAAAGAGGGGTGTAGATATCAAGGTTACCCTTTATTTCCTTTATAAAGACCTAAAAAGCTAAATTCACCCTCTAAATTCCTAAGACACCTCCTAAAATAAAAATAGACTAAATACATGTCCCAAATTAAATTCATAATGCTCCTCAAAATTAAAATAAAGAAAAATTATATTTTATTAACTAAAGTTCCTAGCATAATATTTTCACTCTCCACAGGAGGTGAATTTTTCCTTTGTCTGCAAGGGTTAGGTCTTCTTCAATCCTTCTAGCCACGACCCTAGTGATAGGTCATTGGCTAGGCATGGTCACATCAACATTGGTCTTCACCAAATTTCCAAGATTATCTTTGTTGCTCATTATATAACTTGGATAACCAAAGACATGGAAATATGATACACTAGATTTTTTATTCTTACATAGTTAATAAGTCATTTTATTTAGAAACTAATAGAAACATTGTTCAAAATTTTCAAATTGTGTTTATAGCTTCTGCTCAAAAGTAATTTTAAATGTCAAACTCACTAAGTAATGTTCTGGCCATTTCTTCTAAAGATCTATTTTTCCTTTCAACAACACCACTATTTCAATGAGTCCTTGGACATGAAAAAGAGATTCCAAATTCTTCACATAATGTTTTAATATTAGTGTTTTATAGCTTCTGCTCAAAAGTAATTTTAAATGTCAAACTCACTAAGTAATGTTCTGGCCATTTCTTCTAAAGATCTATTTTTCCTTTCAACAACACCACTATTTCAATGAGTCCTTGGACATGAAAAAGAGATTCCAAATTCTTCACATAATGTTTTAATATTAGTGTTTTCCAATTCACACACATGATCAATCCTGATAAAATAAATTTTTCAATCCTTTTCATTTTAAAGATTTTTACAAAGACTTTTAAATGCTTGAAACACTAATCCTTATAAGATAAAAATAGGGCCCATGTGAATCTTGAGAAATTATCAGTTAATACAAAGTTATATCTCTTCTACCCAAGCTAAGTGATTTGGTTGGTCCAAAAATATCAATATGTAATAGTTCAAGAACTCTTTGTCTGGTTACTATATTGTTTGATTGAAAGCTTGTTTTATTCTATTTTCCCTTAATAAGGGCTTCACAAATCTTATCCTTATCAAACTTCGCTCTAGGGAGACCTCTTGCTAGCTCTAACTTTGAGAGTTTGGACAAGGTTTTCATTTTAACATGGTTAATTCTTCTATGTCATAATTATCTTTCATTTTCAAATATTGCTAGCAAGAATGATTAGGTAAACTCTTTTGTCCTAGAAAAGAGGATTCTACCAGTTGACGATTCCTTAATCAGATAAGTATTTAGTTCAAACTTAGCTTTATAGTCATTATAACATAGTTGATTAATGTTTAGAAGATTATGGTTTAGTCCTTTCACATTGTAAAAATTTTTAATTTATGTTGAGGGTTTATTACTTACTTTATGCATATGCCTTTATTAGTAGTTTTCTATCATCCCCAAAGGTAATTAATAGTTAATACCTTTTATTTTCAAATATGAAGAATTTAATCTTGTCTCTAATCATGTGGCTGGATCAAACATCCACTATATAAAAACAACATTCCTTTATTTTTGTTGAGCAGTGGATATTTTGTTCATTCTCTTAATTCAATTCAAAGGTCTTGAGAATCCTCTTTCTTGAGGAACCTCTTCCTAGTTGGTTTTTATCAAGGGTTCCTTCCCTTGTGGTAAATCTAAACACTTTGGCTTATCTCTCTTTGAGAGTAGCACCCCACCTCCATTTTCTTTCCCCCTCATCATCCATTTCATGATGCTTGGAACCTCAATGAGAAAGATCAAGGGGAGTGCAAAAACTTTTTGAATCATTTGGTATCCATTGGGTATAGGTTTGCTACATGTTCATATTTGTCTTTAGAAGTTGAAGTTTTTGAGTCATCACATGTTGCCATCATTGCCTTCTTATTATGACTTCTTTGTTTAATTTCTTTCTTTTTTAGAAGAGGATAATTTGTGACTTGGAGGATTCCCTTGGTTGATGATCCTTTTATAATGAGGTTTTCCTAAATCCTTTCCCTTTTTTTTTTATAACTATTTGTATTCTTCTAGTTAAAACAGCAGGTTCATTTTCATACTCTATAACACCAACCCCTTAGTCCTAAACAAAAGTGAACAACTCTACAATTTTGACACGATTCATGTGTGGTACTTCCTGCAAATATCACAATAACACTCCTTAAAAGGGGTTTCCATAAAGGAAAATATCCTCACTTCTTTTATTACAATTTCGGCACTACTCTCTAAAGGTAGAAGTGAATGTCTCTCTTTAAAAGAGGTTGAAGAAGATTTTCTCACTATATAAAGATCTTATTATTATAGTTCTTGCTTTAAAACTTTAAGAGACTAGAGTGAAACTTTTGTACTTCTTCCAAAAACTAGTTGTTGAAGAAGGTTGTTTCTGAAAAAAAGTAGAATAGTCATCAAGATTAAATCTACCAGTTGTCAAATTCTACAGAACTGACACTTCTTCTTAAGAAAACTTTTGATGATCATTTCTTCAGAAGTTTTCTTATGACCTATTTTGTTATGAAGAATTTCAATCCATATAATGATTATGAAATTGAAACATAAAGGGATACTTGTCTTTACACAAATTAATGTGAGCTTATTGGTATCTTTGTTTGACTTCTTGGATATTCGTGATTGAATTATTCTCTTAACAAAGACTCTTCTCAAGAATTCTATATCATTAATCATCAACAATTTTTTTTAAGACAAGAAGTATTAAAGAGGACTTGGCCAAGAAAGACTCATCAAGACCTCAACTCATGATGGAGATAGACATTTTAGGCCATAGTCCCTAGTTTTCCTCTTGTAAATATTAATTATCTTTTATTTCCCTTTTGGCCCATGTATTTCGGTCATTTATGCTAGTTTTTAGAGTTAAGGGTGTAATTAGCTTAAGAAGGGAGGTAAGGGGAGTAGAGGGTCTAATAACCCAAAGGAGTGTGGATCTTTTTCCACACCCCGTTGATTAGGTCGTGACACTCTCTAGCTTAAAGCTAGGCACCACTTTTAGTCGGCTTAAGTGGGACTAGTGCTCCTAATCCTAATTAGACTCAAGTCTCACATTGCCTAGTTTTGAGTGCATTGCTCCTTATTTTGGGCTATAAACACACCTAGTCTCTCTTATACAAATCACACTTGATTGAATGAAGTAAAACTCCTTTGAGTTATTATTCTTGAGTGTCATTTTGAGAAACCTCTCTCTTGAAGATTCTTTTCCTTAAAGCTTTTATCAAGGGACCTCTCCCTTGTGGCAAGCAACATAAAATTTTTTACTTATCTTTCTCCTAAAAAGTGGCGTCAACCTCCCCTATTTCTAGCCTCTCCATCCTTCATTTTCTTAGAGGAAGAACCTTGGTTGAAGAGATCAAGGGAGTGCATCATATGAAATAGGGTAAGTTTTAAAACAAGCTTTAAATAGTAGGGACAAATGTTTAAATGAACCATTATTTGAGTATGGTTCATATGGAAGAATCTAACTTAGATACTTCTTATTATGTATTCTTCTTCTTATGATTGTAGCGTACTTTTGAACATATATTGAATGACTTCGAAACTAATTTCTTCTTCAATCCATTTATATCATGCTTTTATGTGAGTCTTCTTAAGGTTGTGAAATAAGTTGTATTTCCAGGCATTACATTCTTCATGTAAATTACTTGAATTCTTTGTCTAGACTTGATACAAATTCATTTTTTATCTATTCTAGTATCTATTAAATCTTTTATTAAGACTAAACACTTAGCAGATACTTAGTTCTCATTATTTTTCATCATCCTTACAATTTTCCTTTCTAAATGTTTGTCATATTAAAAATCACTAGGGTTTTGCATTCAATGAATGGGTGGTAGACCTTGGGTTTACCAAGCACATTTTGTCATTAGCAAGGTGTCACCTCCTACACCACTGTAAGGGATTGAGAAGAAACAGTTTATCTTAGTGATTCTAGGAATACTCTAATTCTAGGAAAGATGAGGGTTTTTCTTAAACCCACATTTAGGAAGACACTAGTTGTGTCTTTTGAGTCATGTGTTACATGTTTGCGTTGATAGTGTCTCTTAAGTCTAACAAAATTGTTACTACAAAGAATAATTTTCTTATGGGAAAAAGGTATTGTGATTAAGATATGTTTGTATTGAATGTTGATGAAGTAATTAATAAGAATGTATTTACTTCTACTTATCTGGTTGTTTATTGCATGTGGCATGTTAGATTAGGTTATGTGAATTTTTCATATGTTACTAAATTGTAATGATTAGCCTTAATCAACATGGATGACAAAAAAAGTTGGAAATGTGGTATATGTATGGAATCAAAATTAACTACAAAAACATGTCGTATAATGCAACGTGAAACTAAACTCTTGGTTTAATTGATTGTAATCTTGTTGATTTAAAACAAATCATTTCTAAAGTAGGTAAAAGTTATTTTATAACTTTTATATATGATTTCTCTCTATATACAAATGTTTACTTGATTAGACATATAGATGAAGTTATCTAATAAAAATAAAGTTGAAAATCAATTTAAAATAGTAAAATAAAAAGAATAAGATCTAATAGAGGTGGTGAACATATGTTGTTTAATGACTTTTTGTGAAAAGAAAGATATAATCCATGAGTTAATCCCACCACATTCACTTGAATAAAATGGAGTTACTAGGAAGAAAAATAGAACCGTTAAGGAAATGGTGAATGATATGCTTATTAGTTCTTCTGCACCTAACGATCTTTATAGAGAAGCCTTTTTATCAACCTATTTTTATAATTAGGATCCCACATAAGAAAACACGAGGATATTGTGTGAATTATGGAGGGATACGCCAAATTTAAGATACATGAGTGTGGGAGTGCGTAGCCAAAGTGATCTTACTTTGTCTTAAGAAAAAGAAAATAGGACCTAAGATCTCTAAGTGGATGTTTATTCGTTGTTTTAAACATAGTGTTTCTTATCGGTTTTGATGTGAATGCCGAAGACAATGACTTTTCATTTTTTGTAACGTTTCATTAATTTAAGAATTAATGTAACATGCAATTAATCATATGTGATAATTGCGTGATAATGGAGTATTTAATTTTTCTTTTGAGAGTTATGATTTTGAACAGTCACCTAGTTCTATAAATAGGGGTTGAATTGTACTCAAAGGGGAACCATTGAATTAGTGAAATTATATTTGGGTTTTACCCTTTTGTGAGAGATGAATTTCTCTTTAGAACTTATGAAGGAATTTTTCCTTATGGCGTTCTCCTAGACTTATCAAGGGTAAATCACCACCCTTGTGGCATCATATGACTTATCTTCCATCCTTGGAAGTGGCGTCATCTATCTTTTCGTTAAACCATTTTCATCCTTTCCATTTTCTTGTTTACCCAATTCTTATTGTTTTGTTAACTTATTACCTTCCAACCTATATAGATCCGCAAAACGAATCCAACCCCTTTGGATTTATATCAGGTTTCTATTTCTTAAAAGCAATGTGTTTGATTGCAATACCATTATGGAGACTACGAATGTTGAAGACTTTCAGAATATATTCCTTTTATGGTTTGGCTTAAGTATTAGTTCTCATGTTGAACAATTTGTTAAAATCTATAGGGAACATATGTACAAGATCTTAAGAATGAGTAAAAGACAAAGAAATGAGAAATATTTTGGAGATAATTTTATACATATCTTGTTGAGGATAACCCTTTGAGTAGTTCCTAAGAGGCTAGCCTTTGGGAACAAGCTATGAAGATTGAACTTGACTTTATAAAAAAAGAACAATATATCGACTTTAGTAAACTTATAGAAAAGAGCAAAACAAATTGGATGTAAGTGGATCTTTAAGAAAAAGTATATCTCTAATGTATCAATAGATAAGTATAATCCTAGATAAGTATAGATAGATCACTTTGATACCTTTACCCCTATTACCATGATTTCTTTTATTAGAGTTTTGTTGGCTTTCAACATCTATCCATAAGTTGGTGATTCATCAAATAGATGTGAAGACAATTTTCTTGAATGGTGATCTAGATGAAGAGATATATATGACCCAACCTGAAGGGTGTATGCTTCTTGGTCGAGAAAAAAAATGTGTAATCTTCTAAGATCTATATTTGGTGTAAAACATGTGCCAAAATAATTGTACGAAAAGTTTAATAAAATAAGACTATACTTGCTAATACTTTTTCTACTAGTGATGTTTATAGATATGTGTACACAAAATCTTTGAAGGGTGATTTTGTGTTATTTTATGCTTGAATGTTGACATGCTAATGTTTAGTACATGCACAAATATAGTTCTTAGAACTAAATCATTTTTGGCATTCATGTTTGATATGAAAGACATGAATGAAACAAGTGTAATTTTGGGATTTAACATCACAAGGAATACAGATAGTATATTATTATCCCAAAAACATTATACGAGAAATTTTTGAGAAGCTTAGCTATTATGATTTCAAGTCAAGGAATACGATTTATGATGTTAACTCTTAATTGAAGAAAAAATAGAGAAGAATATATTCTTACACTTTATATGTCTAAATCATTGGGACCTTAATTACTAGATTTAATGAATTTTTCAAGATCTAACATTGTTTATATAATAAATAAATTGAATAGATACACTCAACATCCAATCAGGACAATTGGGAAAGCTTTTGCAAGACTTGTGAATTATTTGAGAGATACCATGAATTACAATATTAAATATATTAGATTTCTCAGGTACTAAAGAGGTATAATGATGCTAACCAGATCTCTTATTCAAATGAGACTAAATTCATTAGTAGTTATGTGTTTACACTTAGTGGTGGTGCATGTTCTTGAAGATCATTCAAGCAAACTATTATAGTTAAATCAACAACGGAGTTAAAGTTTGTTAATCTAAAAATGACTAGTAGTGAGACTTAGTAATTAAAAAACTTTTTAGCTAATATTTCTTTTCGAATGAAACCAACATCATCATTGACTATGCATTATGATTCTCAATCAACAATAGCTTTAGCAAAAAAACAAAACTTTAAATGAGAAGATAGACATATACAATGAGATATAATGTGCTGAAGCAGACACTAAAGGATAAGCCAACTTCAATAGGTTTTGTGTAGTTAAAAGGAAACTTGGTAGATCCTTTGACAAAATTTTTGGAAATGAACATTATATTAGAAACATTAAAGAGAATGGGACTTAAGCCACTTAAAAAAACAAGTAATTGTAACCTAACCTTTTTTTATATTAGGGATCCCATGAATTAGGATCATATGGATAATTTATTTAAATCAATTTTTAAGTTTATTTTATTCATACTGTGAGAGAATGATGCAATATCATCTAACATGAACCTTTGCTAGAAGGATTGAAGGAAAACATGGCAAAAAGGGAGTTCATTAAAGACTTATGTCATTGTCTTAGATTTATTTTGATTGCAAATATGTCTAATACTTTTAGTAATTAGGCATGGTCTATTGTTCCTTAAAGGCCTTGTATTTTGGCCTAGTTTCTTTAGTTCTTTAGTTAGTTTTGGGTGTATGTTTAGTAAGTGATCTTTATCTTGTTTGGTTGTTGGACTCCTTTTCACACTCCTAGGTTTAGGTTGGCACCCCTCTTGGATTAGCTTAGGCATGTAGGATTAGGGAGTGTAAGACTTGATTAATTAACCTTAAAAGCTAATTAAGCTAAGTACCACAGTACCTAGGGAAACATGCCCAAGCTCACCTTTCCCCTTTCACCTTATATATATTCACCTCACTCTCTTGTATTGACACTCTTAAATTGAATGAAAATAGATTCTTTTTAAGCATATTCGTGATAAAAAGTCTTAAGCATCCTCGTTCTGTCTAGTTAGCTTTCATCAAGGGTTCATTCCCTTGTAACAAGTAAAATTTTTGGCTTATTTTCTTTGGAGTGGCACTCTAGAGGACGTTCTTTCTAGTTAGCTTTCATGAAGGGTTCATTCCCTTGTGACAAGTAAAATTTTTGGCTTATCTCCTTTGGAGCGGCGCCATTTACCTTCATCCTCCTTCCTTTTATCATTCATTTTTTGATAACTTGGAACCTCAAAGAAAAATATCAAGAAAATACAACTTAGTTTGCATCAATAAAATAATTTGTTCAATATTTTTTAATATTTGTAATATTCTCCATAAACATCGGATGTCTTTTATTGTTAAAGATCTCCAACTTCAAAAAAAAATGATAAATTAATTAGTTTAGGAACTAATTAAAAACCCTACCAAAAATAAGAACTAATTAATATAAAAGTGAATAGTAATGTAATATAAATAATTATTAAAACTCTAAGAAATCAATCGGACATGAAACTTACCTTTACGACCTAGTAAATGATTTTTCTTGCCACCTGCTGAAACTTCTGCCGGCAAAGCTCCACTATTATTATCGATCCCAGTGCCTATCAATATATATCACAGAGAACAGATAGCGATGAATCATTATTATATATATGATGATATTGGTCTGTTTTAAAATTGAACAAACATTTCCATCCGGGAAAAATAAGTCATTTAATCTTTCATAAAAGGAAAAATGATTATCAAATTCCAATCTAACAATTCACCTTAATACAAGTGTGTCATTTGTACCAACTATTTAAAGTATATTGTCAAAGTTAATATCAGGGTATCGATTCAGCAGAGTATTGCTGAAGACTCAACTTGGCCACAAACCACAATCCAAAATTCCTACACTATCATTTAATAGTGTACACAGTGATCGATGTTACAGAACAAAAAACAATTATTATGACTACCAAAACAAAATAGCATATTATATTACATTAAAAGTTACCATACTTTTTTAATTGATGCATCGGTATAAAATACTTGATTTGTAATTATCTTTACTACTATAAAATAAAGAAAAACAGTCGTTTTCAATGAGTCATCTTTCTTCTTGAGTTTGAAATAAGTGAAGAAACAAGAAACTAACGGATCAAGTTCTACTCACTCAGTAAATTTACAAGTCACCTTGATATCACTATTTACCCACGGTTGAACTCTAGAGTTTTCTTTAGGAAGAATTCAAACTCGATTTGTCGATTAAACTAGCATATGTCATAGGAGTAAATCACAATATTCATTCATTTCAACTATTAATTATTCCCAGTCAAATTGTGCAGTATGCAAAGCCTTTACCTATGATTTACTTGACAAATTGCGGTGGTAGTGGATGTTGGCACGCCGAGCTGTTGCGGCGACAGTGGCGCGCGGAGTTATTGCGACGATGATGGGTGCAAGTCGCACGTTAAGCTGTTATAGTCATGGTGGCGCAAGCAACAGGCCAAGCTATTACGGCGGTGGTGACACAAGTGGCACATTAAGCTATTGCAGCGGCTGTGACGAAAGCGGCACACGGAGCTGTTGCGGCGATGGTGGCAGAAGCACACGAAGCAGTTGTGACGGCACAAATGTGGAGTAGCATGAGAGAGAACATGGAGCGCCATGGAGAGAGAATAGGGAAGTGGAGTTGCTAGAGAGAATAGGGAGCGTCACCTGCGAAAAGACCTTTAAATTCAAAACAACCATGAATAGCTAACCTAACTCATGAATAAGGGTTTCCTTTTTTATCAGTTCAAATTTTAAGATATCATAAAAATACTTTTTTTATGTTTTGAAATTTGAACAAAACAAATTACAAAAATACTTTTGTATTTCATTTATTAAAATTTCAAAAGATAAAAAAATTATTCTTCTAATTTGTTCAAATTTCAATAGATCAAAAAAGTATTTTTTTTATTTCTTCCAATAAATCTTATCTTAAAATATTTATAATAATTACAAAAATATCACCTTATTTTTTAAGAATTAATTTTTTTCTATTAGACCTTTGTGTTGCACATTGCATTGATTGATTTTGGAAGATTTTGAGAAACATTTAAGGAAGAAAGATCACTACCTGCATTTATGGTAGAATAATGTTGATTTCTACCATGAAGAAGTTCACAAAAGGAAAAGATTTGATTAAGTCTAGTATGACTAGATTTGCCACAACTTATTTAACCTTAGTTTGTCTTCATGAATTAAAAGTATCATTGATGAACATGTTTAGTTCTAAACAGTAGAAAGAAAACAATTTTGGAAAATCTCAAGAAGGGAGAATAGTAGAAAATATAACTTTGGATAGTCAATTTTTTAAGAATGTAATCACATGCCTTAAATTGCTGCCCCACTAATGGTGGTCCTTGGTAGATTCTGATGAAAAACCTGTCATGGGTTTCACTTATGATGAGATGGATAAAGTCAAAGAAAAGATAAAATGCAACTCTAATAATGTTAAGAAAAGGTAATTGAATTATTTGTTTATTGGGAGAAGTCTCTATTTATTACTCTTTTATTAATAGTGCATATTGTTGGAATTGAAGGTTTAGAAAACTTGAAGAAGTCATCAATACCTTTAGTATTTTGGTTTTGTGTAGCTCGTAGTTTTATTTATAAGTTTTTATCAAATCAATTTTATGGTACCAAACACGTTTAATAGGTGTGATACTTGTATTGTATGTCTAGATATGCTTGAGAATGTATTTGAGTAGCTTAGGGATAGATTGCATAGGCTAGGAAGTGCTGAAAAATCACCAAAAGTGCATTTTGTGATAAGGTAATCAATTACCTTATTATAGTAATTGATTATCCTTTGAGATTTTTTGGGTACTTTGATTATTGTTCAGAGTAATCAATTAGCTGAAAATAGTAATCGATTATCCTAGAGACCATGCATTCCGGACCAATTTTGAAGCAGGATATCATTCAATCTACTGGGTAATCGATTACCTTATTTCAAAACTTGTATAAAAGCATTTTTAAACTTTTTTTTTAAAAAAAAGGAAGGTTTCATCGAATGTTTGCCTATTGCTAACTAATTTACCCATTATTCTCCAACAATGAAATCCATTTTTTATGATTTGAAGATTCAAGAATTACATGATCTAAGGAAGAGATTATTATGAAATTTGATCTTTCTTATTGCTTATTCATCACAAGATCAGGTGATATTGTTCTATAACCTTACATTTGTGTTTTTACACAAGTCTTTAACAATCTTTAGAGGTGTTCTTGAGATTGTTGTGAAATCTTGCAACAGGTATTGTGAGTGACGAGGTGTCACGATTTAGGAAACTCTTGTGGGGTGCAAGAGGAAGTCTCTTTTTGTGTGGTTTAAATCTTTCCGATATTAAAATCTATATATGTGTGTGGATGTATGAGATTTTAGTAAAAAGCAAATTAGCGGAAGGCTAAGTTTGTAAACTGAATGTAGGTCAGGTTGATCGAACCAGTATAAATCACTATACAAAATTCTCTCTTTCCTTACACTTTTTATAATTGTTTGAATTGATTTCCTAGTTTATTTGTTACCAGGTTTCGTTACTGCAACGTTATTTTAAATCTTTGTACAGCAAAATCGAATCTCTTGGTTTTGTTTAATTGAGATTGTTATTGAATCTTTGATTAAATTTTTGAATCTTGATAATACCCATCAATTACTCATAATATTTGATTAAAAAGAATTGTTATTCGAATTCATATTGTGATTCAACTAAGTACAAATTGAAAACTATTAGTGAAGGAATTCTTATTGATCAAGCTTGATATCCAAAACATAGAAAGTGTTGAATCTTGATCTTTGTTTCAAGTTTATTTTGAAAATCCATTTTTGAAAACACAAAGGTAGATTTTGGAAATTTCTCAAAGGGGATATTTTTTAAAACTCTGATATTATTTTGAATAGAAAAAAGTTTGAAAATATTTTTGGTGAATCTAATCAACCCCACTTCTAGATTCCCCTAGGACCAACACATAATTTATTTTTGTATAACTATGAGCCTATTTGTAAAATTGTTTATGAGAGATGGGAACATTAGCTTCATAGGCCTTTACACGTAGTCGCACATTTTCTGAATCCTCATTTGCATTATGAACCTACCTTTAAACATAATGCCCCTAAGGTGAAAGAAGGGTTGCACATATGCATGAGAAAATTAGTGAACGAAGTTGTAGAACAGAAGAAAATAAATAATTTGCAACTTGTTGAGTTTCATTTTGCTAGAAGATTTTTTTCTATGGAAGATGCGAAAGAGTCTAGGAAGGTTATGCAACCGGGAGAATGGTTGGACATGTTTGGAGATGGAACTCGTGAGTTAAAGAGGCTTGTTATTTGTGTCTTGAGTTTGGCTTGTAATTCCTCTGGTTGTGAGCGTAAATAGAGCTCATTTGAAATGGTAATTCAAGTTTATGAATTATGAAATTGAATTTATGATGTTATTTGTGTTAATGTTATTAACTTATTAATTTTATTTATATGGTTTATAAAAAATAACACATTTATTTTTAATTATAGGTTCATACAAAAACAAAAGAACCATTTTTACATCAAAATACAATGAATGGCTTGGTTCATGTGGTGTATAACTTGAAGTTGAAGAGTAAGCAGGTAAAAAAAACTATGCCTCTTCCATTTGAAGAGATTGAGCCTGATGATGAATGGATAACAAAAGATGGATATAATGATGAGGTTGAGTTGGAGGATCCTCAAGGACAAGCTGGAGGTGATGTGGAAACTATTAAATTGGTAGAAGATGTTGGAGGAATTTCAAGTGATCCAATTGTTGATGCCTTTGATTTAGATAATTTAGTTTTGAGAGAAACTGATGATGGTGATGCACAATCTAAAGGAGATAATGATGAAGAAGATGATGAAGATGGTAATGATGATATTATAGATGGTGAAATTAGAGTATTAGACATGGTTATCTGAAGACATTTCTACATTTTTAGTTATTTAAATGTTATTACTTATTACTTTATGGGCGTATGTTTGGAACTTTATGTATTTTCTTTTCAAATTGGTTGAGTATTTGACTATGTAATTTTAAGGTCTTATGTTTGGACTCTAGACTTATGTTTAGAATTTGATGATATTATTATATATTTATATTGTTAAAATTGTTATTATATTATTTGTATATTTTATTTGTAGCTATTTAATTACTAATTTTTTATGTGAAGTAAACTCTTACGAGTTTAAGAGTTGAGTTTACAAGGCTCTCACGAGTGTACGTAATATCTCGATATTGATAACCTTGATCTCAAGTCCAAAACTTGGAATAAGTTGGGAGAGAAGTAAACCTTGAAGAAGATTGTCTCTTGGATTCCAAGGAGGATCTTACTAAAGAAACTTTTTTCTAGGAACAAGTAAAAGTTGAGGTTGTGCCAAAAATCTTTCAGCACAATGATCCATAATCTCAAGTTTTACTTGAAGATGAGGCCACAAATTTGAAAGTGGGACAACAAACTTTCGACTCCAATACTACACATTTCCAAATTCAACTAAAAGAGACATTCCTACTTGGTCCACCCCTAGGCACATCATTCTCTCTCAGGGTGAAAGAAATGAGTGCTAAAAAACACTAAGTCTAGTCCTTACCAAGTTTCCAATTTCTGTGGGCTAGAACTTAATGCATTTAGAGTAGGATGGAGAGCTTCTTTGTAGGCGTATAAGCACAAGAAATTATTTTTATACAAATTTTTAATGTCAACATCCACTACTCCAATCCTAAGAGGTTCTACCTTAGGTCTTTTACTCCCCTCATGTTTGATTATATACCTTTGTTTATTACTTTGAATATCTTCTTGTCTGATTGGAAAAAGAGGAAGAAATGCCCTTGGATTTGAGGTCAAATCCTCTCAAGAGGAAGAGATGATGCAATTCCACCTAGCGTGAACCTTGGTTAGACGATTGGAGGAAGACATGACAAGAAGGAAGCTCATTGAATATGCCATTGTCTTATATTTATTTTGATTATAAATATTTCTAATATATTTAGTAATTGGAGGGTGTGAGTTATTATTCTTCAAGGCCTTATATTTTGGCTAGTTTCCTTAGTAGAGGTACCTCTAGTTGGTTTTGGGTGTATGTTTAGTAGGTGGGCTTTATCTTGTTGGGTTGTTGGGCTCCTTTCCACACCCTTAGGTTTGGGTTGACGCCCCTCCTCTTGGATTAGCTTAAGCATGTAGGATTAGGGAGTGTAATGCTTGATTAGTTAGCCTTAAAAACTAATTAAGTCAAGTTCCACATTGCCTAAGGAAACATGCCCAAGCACTCTCTTCCCCTCTATATATACCCACCCCACTCTCTTGTATTGACACTCTTGAATTGAATGAAAATAGTCTCTTTTTTACCATATTCATAGTAAAGAGTCTTGAACATCCTCACTCTAAAGTAAGCACTGCTTGGTTGGCTTTTATCAAGGGTTCCTTCCCTTACGGAAAACATCAATTAAAATTTTTGGCCTATCTCTTTGGAGTGGCTTCATCCACCCTCATATATTTCTTAGTGACTAGGAACATCAAGGAGAAAAATCGAGGGAGTGCAACTTGGTTTGCATCATAGAAAATGCTAGATATTGAATTAATGAGAGGTTAAGCCTTATGAGAAAGTTTACCCACTTATAAAGCTTTTAGTGTTTTTTTATATATATCCTTATGGGTTGTGTATGATTTATAGCATACACTTGATAAAATCATCTATATGAGTGTCAAGTAGGGCTACTTGTATAAGATTCTTATAAGATCTCTAGACTACTCAGGAATACCAAGTGCATACATGGCCTAGTAATGCAATAAAGGGACAGTGACATTTATGCAATCCCACCTAACATGCATTATGCTAGGAGGATTGGTGGAAGACATGGCATAGATGAGAGCTTATTGAAGATTTAGATCACTTTCTTAGGATAACTCTTTGTAAATACTAATTTGCTTATAATTTCCTTTGGGTCATGTATTTGGGCCATTTACCTTTAGTTTAGGAAGAAAAAGTGTCATTAGTTAGTTTGAGGAGTAGGCTTAGTGTGAGGTCTTAAGTCTAGGCGCCTTGGGCCTTTCTCCCCCTCACCCGTAGGTTTAATTTTCACACCCCTTGGGCTTAAGTGGGATGCTAATTTAAGGTTATGTTAAGACTAGGCTTAATTAGCCTTAATGCTAATTAAGTACAAGTCTTATATTTCCTTGGATTGTGTGCCCAATTTCTCCCATTAGGCTTTTTATACTTCTTCCACTCTCTTGTATCCTCACCTTTGAATTTGAATGAAAATAGTCTATTTGTGAGCATATTCTCTAGTAAAAGGTCTTGAGGATCCTCTCTCTCGAAGAACTTATTCCTAGTTGGTTATAAAATGTTCCTTCCCTTGTTGCAAACCTAAACTTTTTTGGCTTATCTCTTTCTAGAGTGTGCCCCACCTCTATTTTCTTTCCCCTTCATCCTCTATTTCTTGGATGTTTGGAACCTTAAGGAGAAAGATCAAAATAGTGCAAACTTGGATTACATCAAGGAAGATGGAGGAGAACATGGCAAGCATAAAGCTCATTAAAGAGCTTAAAACATAGTCCTAATTTTAATTTGCTTGTAAATATTTTTAATTGTTTACTAATTAAGGGTATTTGCGTCTTTTCCATTTGGGCCATGTATTTTTGGCCAATTCCTTATTTTAGAACATGAGATGCCTTTAGTTAGTATGTGGAGTGTGTGTAGAATGAGGGATAGTCAATTCCTCTTTGTAACACATAAAGCACAACCAACATAGGGACTCACATGTTCTCCTAAATAGGCACCAATTTAGGAGTTAGTTTTTCCTAATCCATGCTTATCTTGGGCAGTCATGATCAGGAGGAACTTAAGCTTCATTTCTCATTGTAAAGCACACTTGAATGATTAAATCTAAGACTCTTTTTTTAGCATTTCTATCTTAGTAAAGTGTCTTGAGAGTCCTTTCTTTTAAGAAATATCTTCTAGTGGTTTTATTAAGGGGTCATCTCTCTTGTGGCAAACCTTCAAACTTAAGGTTTCTCTTCCTTCAAGGAAAGGATGCCCCACCTTCATTTCTTCCCTCTCCATCCACCATTTCTTGGAGCTTGAACCGTTGGAGAAAGATCATGAGGGATGCAAGTCAAATTGCATCAAACATGGATTATGAGGGGTGTACTGAGATTGGTAAATTGTTGCCACTATTTTTAACACAACTGTATATATCTAAGGCTCAAACTTGAAACCACTATTTAAGATGGAACAAACCCACGTTAGTTAATCTACACATTTGTGGTAAATATTAATTTCTACCATAAAAAAGAAATTAAAAATATTAAAAAGTGGTAACAAAGGAAAATAATATATCATGAGAACTATTAATTATATCATTCAATAAAATATTGTGCACATATACATAAATAAGCATTAGACTAAATATTAATTTTGGTTTATTATGTTTTAGTACTTTTTCATTTTAATACATTAAGTTTTTAAAGTCTTCGTATGATCCTTCATTTTAGTTCATTCTTTTATATTCTGTTAGCTTTCTATAACTTTAAAATTTTGAAATAGTTAATTTAAATAGTAATAACTAAAAATGTTATTATCTTTATTTTTAATCATATTAATCTTCTCATATGACATCCATAATAACTATTACCACTTCTTGCGACCTAATTTATCTCCACCATCACAATCACTAGAGTTGCGCACGATAATTTTTTCAGTAACACGAAATTTGTGCAAACGTAAACTCTCACACAAAATATGTAATAGGTATGGGGCAAATGTGCATGTATCTTTTTATAAATGCCAAAAATGAAACTCTTAAAATGATCAAAATAAAATTTTTAAAACTTAATGTACCAAAATGAAAAAATACTAAAATATAATGAATTAAAATTAACATTTATCCTAAACATTAAAATATTAATATACTACAAAAAAACATTAAAATATTAATGATTAAATTTTCATTAATAATTAAAATTTCTTATTTTATTCTTACTCGTTTTATACGAATCAAATCCGTGAGTATTTACATATATTCATAATTAATCTTCTAGTAGCTAATATAGAAATAGATTTCCTCCGATTAAAATTAATTAAATCTCATTTAAGGCTAATTAGTAGTAAAATATTTTTTTACCTAGTCATATTAATTTTACGATTTATAATAGATATATATATATATAACAATTTTAATATATTTTCCAAAATCATCTATTATTTTTTAAGAAATAAATGTTAATTGTTAATGCGTTAATTTTTTTAATGAAGACATTTGAACCCAAATACTCTCTCCTAATCAATTGTAAATACTGTTAATAAAACCCTCGTCATGTCTAAACTGGTTAGTATTTGACATAGCTGTAATGATTCAACATGATTTTTTTTTTTTGGATTACTGAGAACATCTCCAATAGGAAATGCTTGTAAAGTTACTTAAAAAAAATTAATGAGTTAGTTGAAGCAATTTTCTCATTAGAGCAATCCTATATGACAATTCAAGTTGCTCAAAAAGTAGATAAGTTTTCACCAAACAACTGTTGCTTGTGATTATAAAAGATGATTTTTCATCAAATCCGTACAAATAAATAACAATATACAACTGAAAAAAACTATAAAATTGTGATTTTCTTGAAATTGTTTATAATTTATTCCATTTGACTAAAATTGAATATGAGTGACTTAGCAATTACATGACATTATAGGGACCACCAAACACTTCTTTTAATTCAATAAGTAACTCGAGTTATTGTTCCTATTGGAGATATACTCAGTCATTACCTTTTTAATTATAGAAGTAAAATTAATAATATAATCATATATGTTGAGTTGTAATTATTGTTATCTCTTTTACAAAAGGTGATTCCTAAATATAGACATAATATAATCATATATGTTGAGTTGCAATTATTGTTACCTCTTTTATAAGGTTGATTCGTAAAGATAGACATATGAGCAACTCCATTTGCATAAAACCCATAACTCGTATAACTCAACTTGCAAAATTTGGATTGTTGGAAAGGTGTGAGCAACAAAACACCCAAAAATAAACAATCACTCTGAGACGTGGGTTAGACACATTGTCTTTAAGGATTTATTTGTGTGTCACAAAAATCCCTTAGAATTTAACAGTCTTCTCAGCCAAAAAGACTAAGATAGCATAACAATGAGAATAAAAATCCCCTATATAATAGTCACTCACATAATAGAAATCAAATCTTCCCTTTTTAAAAGAAAAAATAAAGTTGCATTTACTTAGTAAGTCAAGTTCACTTCATTCGGAGAGGAAGACTGCTCTTACAACAAATTTCTCAAATCTGATAACTAAGGTGTACTTACTCTTACACAGTTTTCAAAATAGAATTGCAACATTAGTTGTTATAACTAACAGTAAAACAAATAAGATTTGATACTCTTACTATAACTAACTAAATAAAATAAATCATGCTTGTTTCACTTATAATTAAATAAATAAAGTAATCTTTTAGAATATAAATAATATTATCCAACAACTTGTATTCTAAACAAACTTGTATTTAAACTTGCACTTGACTCACAAAACTTGTGGGTTTGGCATGCAATCCATATTAAAAATAAAAAAAAAATATTTTTTACACCACCAATGGATAATTAATTTATATAATATTTAATGATAATATAAAGATTAAAATACAGATATTTAAAAAATCTTAAAAATTAGCTTATAAAAAATGTTAAAAAATAGTTTAAGCGATAAAAATTGTGTTAATGATGATTTGAGAATAGTTTATTATACAATATCAATCACAAAACATAAATTATTTAAAAACAGATAATTATATTTATGCGAAATTAAAAAGTGTTAGTTGTTGTTGGAACAAATAGCATTTGCATGGGCATCTTTATGAAAGAATGCAGAATAGAAAAGAAGCCTGTGAATTAAGAATTATAAAAGGTGTTATTAAGCAAGTTGTAAAAAGTGATGGATGAAAGAAAAAGAGAAGTGTGATATAGGAGAACTAGAAGTTAGACTTGATAAAAGCAGGAGGGGTTGGGGTTGTGAGCATATGATCCAACTCTTTAACGAACCTGTCCATGGGTTCAGCGGGCAACCAAAGAGGCAAAACTAAGCCATCTTCTCCTTTAGGATTCTTATAGGAGACAATGTGTGTGCCTCCATAAAAGGGCCCAGTGGAACCTTTGGCAGGGGCACCAGACACGGCCTTGCCCCATCCAAAATCAACGTCTCTGAACCTGGCACGTGTCAAATCTGACACAAGGCAGGCCCTTGCAGTTGTGAGCATGCAGCGATCCTTGATGAGCATGAGATCCGCGACGGAGTGCATGTACTCCTCTGTAACCTCAGCCTTCACGTTATGGATCAACTCCGCCGCATACCCAAATGAATTTGAGCAAAGCTTGCCGGCAGTCGTCACTGCTGCCGGGTATGCAAAAGCGTTCCCATAATAGCCAACCGGCAACGGAGGATTGAACCTGTTGCGTGCGTTGACGATGCACATCATGCGAACATCCTCCTCTGGCGGTATCTGCAAGGCCTTCGTGCGGCAACGCCATAAGCACGCTGTGATGAGATCAAAGGCGGTGCAATGTCGAAGATTATGGGGAAGCAGCCGACGCAGGGAAGCTATCTGACGGGGTCCGAAGAAGAACGATCGATGAACCAATTCACTATAGGAAGCAGCGTCGCCGTCGTGGACTTGCTCGTATTCGCGATGCCTACATGTAATGCGAGGTGGATCTCTCGCCATTAGGAGCTCCCTGCGCCACACCGGTGCAACCGAAGGACTCTTTGCTCCTCGAGCCATGTCCGCCCACGCGTTCATGAACTGTGACAAACCAGCTCCGTCCGCCATCGTGTGGTTCCACCCTGTGCACACGATGAAGCTGCCACACTTGAGACGCGTCACCTGTATCAGTAGCAGGGGCAGCTTTGTAATTTCCTCCGTCTCGGGAACATCGCATGAGAATTTCTCAGAGTACGGAAATGGAGGTTGGATATCGTCACCAAACTGATCCAGTGTTACATCAGCGTCCGCCTCCACGAACATGACTCCCTCTCCGCTACAATCCACCATCAATTTCCGGCCACGCCCCTCCCTCAGCCTCCCCGCAAATGGGTAATAGAACACCAGTGCTTGTGCCAGAGCCCGCCGAATCACTCTCACTGGGTCTTTGTTTGCCATCGATGATTCGTTACTATAAATTTGTATTATTGAATAATGGAAACGGAGGTAGCTTTGATCATCTATTTCAGATAGCAGTTTTGTTTCGTCAGGCGTCGGCATAGCAGGAGTCACTAGCTCAGCTTGGCACTTGTGCACTGTAAACGATAGAGAGCTACTTGATGAAGCCATCTCTTCCCATCCCTCTGCAACTACTCCCGCTCCCTTATTATAATCTTCTTCTTAATTTGAACAAGTCACTCACTTTTTCGTTTACCAATTCCTCTCCACATTTCTCCAAAATTTTCGTCCCCATTTATTTCTTTCCTACCACACGTCCAACCTACATCATCGCGGACCCTAACACTTACTCATAGCCAACAGGACCAAGAGCTGCTTGCTACACCTCATATATTGCCAAGAAAATCTAACTTGTAATAACTATCAACATGCGCAAAAATTTACTATATGTTTTTCAGTTTCATTTCAATATAACATGACAAGTATATATAATAAAGTAAAGGCCTAAATTCCACTTTTATTTTGTCTTTCATTCTTTTAAATTTATTCTTAGTATTTTGCTCCTTACACCATCAACATGTATTTTACTGTTTTTTATTTCAAGTTTCAAAACACTGTTGGTAAATTTTAAAATCCTACTCGAAATCCGCATCAACTATCACCGGTGACAGTTGGATATCAACGATGATTATTAGAGACAACTTAAATTCTTGAAAAATGTTAAATTTTTGGATCTGCAATACATTCATAAATTTAATGGATTGTTGTATACCCAATGATATGAAGTGTGGTTTGCCAATTAAATTGAATTGGGTCCCAACATTTCAATCATTTCATCTTCATCTTCTATAATCCTAACTTATTGATGATGGGTAAGATTGGGAGTAAGGCACGTAGTGTGGTTTTGTCAATTAAATTGAATTTGTTATTGTATATCTGAAAATCACACAATGGTCATCCTCCTAACTCGCAAGTTACTTTTTACTCTTAAGTGTTCGTGGTTAGGAGACTATATACCCTTGGTAATCAGACGCTAACCGTCCTTCTCACTTGCAAGTCACTTTTCACTTTTAAGTATTCGTAGCTAGGAGGTTGTGTACCCTTGGTTACCCAATAACCGGCCAACACTCTCACCTTCTACCCTATTCATCCGACCATATAAAGATATACCCACCCAACAAGCATCACTCCCGCACCTTATCTTTTCATAACCATCGCTCTCTGCGCCTCCACGTACTTTATCTATAACAGTGATATATCTGCAATCCTAACTACCTAATCATATTAGGATATTCGTATTCTGATATCACCAAGATACTCACTCCCATAATACCTATAAATATACCATTTTACATTTGATGGGGATAAAGAATGCATACTTCCTAAACTTGATGCTCTCAATCTATGTACACTCTCATTAGGGTATACCTTGATTCGAGAACTAGTACTAACAATTCAACATTTCAACCTTTTCATCTTCATTTTCCATGATGCTAACTTATTGTTGATGGTCAATAAAACAAATACATGTGAAAAAAGAAAAAGATAGTTATTTACATGGAGAAGGTGACGATGTTTGGATAATCACGAGTAGATTTGATATTGTGTGGCACTATACTGTAAGTGACATCACATCAACCTAAACATGAACAAGTGAAGAGTTACGCAAGATATGAAGGACAGCAAAAGACAAAATCTATCAACAATTAAGGCCTTGGTCAACAAAAAAGTCCCAATAAAAGCATCCAGAAACCCTTTCCCCTTCAAATATGTGGGTTATGTGTGACATGTTTTTATGGTCGTTGAGGGAGAATGCTTTTCTTTTTCTCTTTTCCCAGAAGCTTGTAGAGTTGGGCCTTGTCTATATAGGCCTGGATAGTTCTAAGGTTTCTTATTTAACTCTTGGATTTATCTTAATAGAGACAGAGAAATCATTCAAAACTTTTATCTTCTTATTTTCTTTTCTCTTCTAAGAGACTTGTCCATTTTCGAATTAGGGAACCCATCTAACTAGTGTTTTCATTTCGAACTATGTCTAATCGTTCTGCCAAAGAAATATAGGAAGTATTGTTGTCCATGTCTCATGACATTGAAAGCTTACAATTTACCATGGATGCTCGGACTAAGTCCATTCATGGCATAATGCAATCTATCAACGCCAAGCTTGAGGCCTTACCCATACCTTTGTAGGCCCCACTGTACTATTCACTTACCACCATGCACATTCGAAACCACCTTCACACATACATTTTCCATATGTTTGCTAAACCTACTTTCTTTTCCAATAACCTTTTTTTCCACTAAACAACCTTTTCCTCAACTTATATTACTCTTCAACCAAACAATATTGGCCTAACCACCACCGCCTTTCCACCTCCTCACACACCAGGCCCTCCTAAACTTTCCTTCTTCCTTTTGATGATAGTGAACCCTTGGATTGAGCTTTTAGGCAAAGAAATTTTTTGCTTTTTAACAAACCCTATGGAACAATGGCTCCAAATAGTTTCCCTTTACATGAAAGTTGATGCCTTGAGCTGATTCAAATGAATGCGTCAAAATCATCAACTTATAGATTGGCCAACATTTATGCACAATTTAGAGGTTCATTTCGATCCTTTGCCATTTGAGAACCACCAAGCAGTTATCAAGCTCCGACAAAATAGGATGTCAACTTCAATTTGAAAAGCTGTGTAATAGGGTACATGGCCTGAGCTCAAAGGCTCTTCTAAATTATTTTTTATATATAATATTTCCCTAGAAATTCAAAGGAAACTCGTCATTTTATGACCCGCTAATATTTCCAATGTTACGAGGACTGCCAAACTCGTGGAATCTATAATTCGTGACTCAAAAACTAGACCTATTATCAAAGTTAGCCCTAGTACACAACCAACCAATCCACCTTTTACCCCAACTCACCAAAGACTTCTAGTTCGCAACATTACAACCAACCAAATGCAAGAGAGGCATGCGAAAGGATTATGTTTCCAATGTGAAAAAAAAATATCACCATGGGCATCGTTGTAAAACCAAACAATTTCTTCTTATGCTAATGAATGACGAAGAAGCAGTTGCTCAAGCGATTACTAGCCAATTTTGGAGGAGGTCCAAGACACCCCTTTGCTTGACAAGATGGGTCATGCAATCCATTTTCAATTCTCTCCCCAAGCACTTTATGGATTCACATCCCCTTAAACATTATGTTTTAAAAGCAGTACTTTGTGCCATGAAGTGACAATGTTAGTGGACAATGGGAGCTACCATAACATCATACAACCACAGTTAGTGAACCATTTAAATCTTTGGTTGAGTGCACACCCAAATTTCCATTCATAGTGGGGACGATAGTTATATCTATTGTCCAAGATGACAGCATGCAGGTCCCTTTAACTATTTCTTCTTGTCAGTTTGTTCTTCTCTTTTATCTAATTCCTATACAAGGTGTTGATATTGTTCTGGGCATAGGATGGTTTGGGAATTTAGGTCCCATTGTTTAGATTTTTTTATTCCTTATATGTCTTTTAAACAAGGGGTTGATAGCATCTCTCAAGTGTGACACACTGCCATGTCCAGCCAAGTTGCTTCTTTCCAACAGCTTTGTCATATACTCCAACAAGACTCCATAGCTTATTTCCGTCTTTTACATTTACACACTTTCACCTCCAATTACCCATAAGATAACCAAAACCTTTCCCCAACCTCCCGATCTCTAGATATTACTTTCAACCTACAGAGATGTTTTCTCTCAACCTCATTCTCTACCCCTTATATGACCATAAAATAATCTTACATCCAAACCATCCCCCTTAGTATTAAATCATATCATTACACCTATGCTTACAAAGACATGATGGTCAACCTTATCTTAGAACTCTTATAGGACAAATTCATAACACCTAGCCAAATCCCTTACATACTCATCCCCGGTTCTTATAGTGAGAAAAATAGAAATTTGCATTTTTATATGGATTATCAAGCACTCAATTCTATTATAATTGAATCTCAGTTTCCTATACCCACTATAGAAAAATTTATTAATGAATTAGGTGGAGCAAATTTTTTTTCCAAATGGACTTGTAAAGTGGCTACCACCAGATCAGGGTTAAACCAAAAGACACTAAAAAAACAACTTTTTGCACAATGGATGGACATTATGAATTCATGTTCATTCCATTTGGCTTAACCAACGTGCCAACCACCTTCCAAGCGAAAATGAATGATTTATTAAGGCCTTACGGCATGTTGTGTTGATATTCTTTAATCATATTTTAATCTACAACGAGAATTGTTCTACTTACTTATATCACTTACGCATTATTCTTGAGTTATTACGCACAATTTCATTTTATGAAGTTTATTAAATGTAGTTTTGTAATTCTTGCCATAGATTATCTGGGCCACATAATTGCAACCCAAGGAGTGCTACCAGACCCAACAAAATTTATGTTATTTTAGAGTAGTCGTCGTGATTTTTTGAACCTAACAAGTTTCTATGACAAGTTTATTTGTAATTATGCAGCCATTGTCGTGCATCTCGTGGATCTCCTATGTTTTAAAGTTCCATTTAGTTAGAGTTTAGATTCATTACAAGCAATTAAGAAGTTAAAAACAACAGTTACAACAACTCCAGTGTCACAGCCTCCAAACTTTTCCATTCTTTTTTACAATAAGACAGTCGCATATGTAGCCGCTATTAGCATCATGCTAATGCAAGACAATAGACCAATTGCTTTCTTCAACAAACATATTTGTAATAAAATGTCACAAGAATCAGTTTGTGTGATAAAGATTTATGCTATTACTGAGGCAGTAAAAAAATGGAGGCAATACCTTCGTCGATGTTTCTCTTCTCCACCAGTTTATGTGACAAATTTTCTATGTTTCTATTCTTCTCCAGTTCATTAAGGACCCTTCATCTACCCCTACAAGTTTGGCTTCGTCGATGTTTCTTGAAGAAAAGTTGGGGAGAAAGAAGCTGAAAAACTAGACACAGAAAAGACAAATGAGGTCATGAGAACCCTTCCCACTCACGTTTGGACTTTTCACATTCACATGCACCAATTAGAAGTGAAGGGGCCAAAGTCTTCAGTGGCAGTTGTCAGTCACATGCCACAAGTTCAATTTGCATAGCCCCTTTCAGGCTCAATCAGTGTGATGCATGCCTAGGAGAAATCGGCATCGTTGATAAGAAACATATTAGTTACGTCACCAAGGAACTTAGAGTGTCTCCAAAGGTAGATCAAGGCTTTTTATTTTACCTAACTTTTTGTGGACCTTGCACTGCAACATCATTTTGAAGGTCAATTCTAGTTTTTACTCCAACAGAAGATCACAGTTTGTGATCTTGGAACACTTTTAGTGGACCCCATACTGCCATGTCATTAAATTTAATATTTATTTTCAATTATTGGAAACTAACTTAAATTAAATAATTATATTAATTAAATTAAATAATTATGTTATGTTTCAATAGTTCACACTCAATTTTCATACATCTCACTTCACACTTTCTCACATAGGCTCCTAATGTTTAAATTAAAAAAAAAAAAATCACTCTCCTAAACGCCTTACCCCTCTCTTTCATTTTCATTTTTCCCTTTCTCTTCCCCTCCCACGCCACTCACTGTCTCTTCCCCTTCCTTCTCATTCTCTCAACCCCACCCTTGGCTGCCCTTCACTTTCATTCTCCCTTCACACACCCACAGTCAGCCTCCTTTCTTCCCCACCCATGGCCACCCTTCCCCTTTCCCTTTCTTCCTCTCTTCCTCACCCATGAGACCTTTCACTCTTGGTCACCCACGGCCATGGCCACCACGACCACGGCCACCATGACCACCACCTTTCTCCTCACCCAACGATCACCTTCCCTTTTCCCTCTCATTCTCTCTTCCCCACCCACGACCCTTTTTCTCTCGTGGTCAGCCATGGCCACCACAGCACCATCGCTCATCCGTGAGTCACCTGCACCTCCATCGAGCCTCCGTCTACATTACCTTTCCCCCTCCTCCTTCTTCTTTTCTTATTTTCTTCTTTTCTTCCATTGTAAATAAAGTTTCAATTTTTATGAATGATTGTTATTTTTCATGATCTATTCTTTGTTGATTGTTTGTTTTTGTTTTTGAATGATTGTTTTTGTTGTTGATCTGTTATTTTGGGTTGATTTTAGAGTTGTTTTCGAATTGGTGTTGGTTTGGGCGAGTATGAATAAGAGAAAGACAATAAAATACATTTTTTTAAGGGTGTTGATTTTAGGTGTTCTTCTACAAGAACAGATCTCCACGTAGAGATCACCCTTATTTACTCCAACAGGTGTTCTTGATAAGAACTGATCTTGGCTTCAAGATCAGTGTTCAAGATCAACCCTTGAATATGTTCTTAGGAGCCTTGGACAGGCTTTGAGAACAAAGCCAACTCTTATGTGGAGGGTATTGTTAGCAATATGGGCCTTGGTTAATAGAAGAGGTCAAGAGAAACAAAAACCCTTTAAATATATGAATTGTGTGTGACATGTTGTTACATCTTATGACCATTGAGAGAGAATGCTTTTTTTTTTGTTACGTTTTCTTTTCCTAGAAGCTCCTAGAATTGGGCCTTGTCTATGTGAACTTGGATAGCCTGAGATTTTTCTTTGTATTTAACTAATGGATTTATCTAAATAAAGCTAGAGAAATTATTGAAAACTGTTATCTTCTTAGTAAAATTCCATACGTACTTTTTTTTTTTACGTTATACATTTTCTTATTTTTATATATTTATTTCAGTTGTAATCTATATATATTTAAAAATCTTATACTAATACCCTTTTCAAATCTTACATTACTCAAACCTTACATTAGCACCACTCAATGTGTACAAAAATAATAATTAAAAAAAAACACATTTCTGTAATTAACCTTTTTCTTTTGTATCCTGGAAACCTATCCCTTGAATTAGGAAACCTATCAAAATCCATGCGCTAGAGAACCTGCGGTGCTGAGGCCAACGACAAAACAATAACCCACTTCTTTCATTGCCCAGTAGGGTCCAAATTATGCACAAACGACTGCACTCGCTATCTTCTCCAAGCTTCGCTTAGCTTGATTTGAGAGTTTATTTATAAATTATGATACTAATTTTAGTTACTACTTTCAAATATTTATGCAAGATTATCATTATTATTTTCACTGTTTACCAACCAAACATTTATGTAATCTGTAAATAATTTATGTAATTATTTGAAAAATAAAAGGACAACATTGTTTTCCCAAAAGAAGCATTTAAATTTTTATAGGAAACGAAAACATAACGATTGAAACTTGTTGATTTGTTTTGCATGATTAATTTCAAACACGTGCATCACATAGATGTCTGTGCAAGCAAATCGAAAAGGAGAAACGACTATAATGATCGTCATAATTAAGGAAACTGAACTGGAATAGAATTTCTAAAGATCAATTTGAACCACCATAGATATCTAAAACAAAAACGTCGTCTCTTGTATCTTCAGAAGGCTGACTCATTATATATATATCCATTAAAACCTTGACGAGTTCCATTGGAATCCATTTCATATCCATTTAAAACTGTTTCATTTCACGTTGGTACAGCTACCATGAACCTTCCGCACCCAGAGTTGGATTCTTGAAGGCAGAGAATTCCCAGTACGTTTTCAACGAGAAAGGTGGGAAAACAGTAGCACCTTCCTCTGTAATTTTAGATATCTGCAAACATTGGCAAATTAGACTAAATATCATAAATTCATAATGCAATTGATAACCCTTCAATACAACTGAAGATACATTAAGTGTGCAAGCAATATACACTCTATAATACCACTTTCTGCAGGTTAAAATTTTAGAAACTATAGAATCATGAACGAGGCTCACAGGATATGAAGTGAGACTCTTCAAAATTGTGATTTTCAATAAATTTAGGCAATAACTAGCATTATACGAGTGCGTAAGAGAATATGTTACTAATATGTTTTATGATAAGAATCCAACAACAAAGGAAGTCATGAAGCAAAGTGATTTTTAGTTTAGATCCAAGCCTCAATCTTCATATGCACACGATAGGATGCAACAAAGGTTCAGGTTACCGCTGATCTAGTATCTCCAAGACTTCCAATGTATACAGTTCAGGCCCGAATGACAAAGGTACCAGTAAATGGAGTAAAAACAGAACTATACTAGTATTATTATTTTGGAAAGTTCAGGCCCGAATCAGAGTGATTTCAGATCCAGGAGTTCTGAGTAGAACGATAATTTGCAGAAACAAATGCAAGTTCTAGGCAATGCAAGATGCTGAGTCTCCCACAAGTCATAATCATTAGCGGGAAAGACTAGGCACTCCCTCCCCACCCCCAAAAAAAATGCCCACGTTAACTCTTGCTGTCCTATTCCACAACTGCCCAGGGCAGTTATTTAAAATATTAATCTTTGCCATCATGATTTGGTGTTCAACTAGCCACTGTGTCACCTTGCACCCTTCTTTTCTTGGGCCTTCCTCACATAACTTTAGTGACACTGTCTCGGATCCACATCACATAAGCAGCAAGATTGACAGTCCTAATAATGACCAGCACACACTACATAATGGACAAAGCGAAAGAAACAAACTTACATGTATATATCCTCTGAAACAAGATCAGCAGACACAACTATCAGGTAATGACAAGCAAGAAACCATATTCTAGGAGTTATCACCTTATAGATTGTATACGTTGTTCTAGATTCAATCTCTTTCAAACAAGTACAATCCAGCACATTCAAATTTGCTGTCTGGAAATTAGACCGGTTTGTTTCATGGATTAAAGTATTCCCACGAATTTTATTACCATCAAACATGTTGGTAGATTTTCAACATTCCTGGGAATAATTTTAAATGTTTTAATTCAAAAAATATTTTAAAAAAATAAATGAGAGAAAATAAGTAAAAAGAGGGAAGTTATTTTAGATTGCAATCGGAATATTGGATTCCTACCCCTTTTACATGGGAAAAGAAAGTGTGTAATTTAGATTTCTGGAAATAGATGATGCCAGGGAACAACTGTGGAGCTTAGTTTTGAAACCCCCTCCCTCAAAAAAAAAATTCTTTAAAGAATGTCTGTGTTAAATATAATTATTTTATTATGAAAATTAATAATAAATTATTATATTATAATTGAATATAAAAATAAAATATTTATATCACTTCTTATATAGTTATATTTTATATAATTATTAACTAATTTTTAATAGACTATATATAGGATTAAATTTATATAGGATTATGCATTAATTTATAATCCTATTTTTCATACTTAATACTTCCTCATCAATAACTACATAAAAACTATCTAGCCTTTGTCATGTGTCAATTGTTGAACATGCTATAGATTTTTATTATCTTAATTTCACCCTTTCTTTTATTTATTTTTCTTCCTTTATTTTTCCCTAAAAACCATGCAGTACTGCAATGCACAGTTTCTCTGTCTAGTATATAATTTATATAATTAAAAAAAAAATAATCATACTTAATACTTCCTCATCAATAACTACATAAAAACTATCTAGCCTTTGTCATGTGTCAATTGTTGAACATGCTATAGATTTTTATTATCTTAATTTCACCCTTTCTTTTATTTATTTTTCTTCCTTTATTTTTCCCTAAAAACCATGCAGTACTGCAATGCACAGTTTCTCTGTCTAGTATATAATTTATATAATTAAAAAAAAATAATCATACTTAATACTTCCTCATCAATAACTACATAAAAACTATCTAGCCTTTGTCATGTGTCAATTGTTGAACATGCTATAGATTTTTATTATCTTAATTTCACCCTTTCTTTTATTTATTTTTCTTCCTTTATTTTTCCCTAAAAACCATGCAGTACTGCAATGCACAGTTTCTCTGTCTAGTATATAATTTATATAATTATAAAAAAAAAATCATACTTTTAGTCAGCATAAATAAGTCTTTATAATATTGATAGACAATTTTATGATTATTTTTATAATATTTATACTTAATTTTTTTAATTCTTCGATGAAATTTTTAAAAAACTTTTGCTAGAATTTCAACAAAATATAATTATTTCCTTGAATTGAATTTAAAATTTGCTATAATTTAAACAATTTTTGCATATTCTCATAAATTGTTTATATAGAAAATTTAATGTTTAATATTTTCACAAAATATTACAAATAAAATTTTCAGGTTTTTATATCAAGTGACTAATGATAGCGAATGGCGTTGCAGGAAATGACGGACACCATGGCAGACTAAAAAATAGTAATATATTTGTAAAACATGAAATATAATTAAAAAAAAAAACAATGAAAGCAACACTCATAGTCTCATACATAACAAAAAAACTACATACAATGTTAAAATATAATATTCTTCAACTAAAAGCTAATAAAACATAATCTAATATTCAAACTAACCGTAGTTATGAAACTTAAAGCAACCAAAAAAATAGTTTCTACTTTCTAAAACCTAATCATTTTCGTTAACTCCAGCATAATCTTCATCTAAATTCTTCTCATTATCATCAAGAGAAGCATATATTTCTTCCTCATCTCCATCTGACTTGCCATTGTCAAAATGAGCTCTGATTGCTTCTTCTTCAAACTCCTCATCCTCATCCTCTTGTTGAACTTGAACTTGCTTGTTTTTTTCTAGTGCTTGCCTTTTAGATGTTTAGGCACCATCATTTGTTGGGTCCTTTCTTTTCTTGGTACACCTAGTATATATCCTAAGCTCTCCAACCCACGAAGCTTCATACACAATTGCCCAATTTAAACCTTCATAATTATCAAACACCAACTCATTTCCATTATCTGCAGCATCATTCATCTCTCCAATTAACCATTCATTGCAGGCATCAATGTCATTGAGAGAAATTGGATCAATTTCATCTCTAGCATTATATATGTGCTTAAGTTGTTGGTTGTGTTTAACATACACCAAGCCATGCAACTTCTGGTGCTCAAGCCTATTCCATTTTTTGGAGTGAATCTAAAAAATATTACATAAGTAACATAAATAAATGTAGATCAAATGAAACTTGACCATGAAATTTAAATAAAATAAAATCAATTTGGGGAATTATTTGTTCAAATACACTCGTTACTTTGACAGTCTGAGAAACTGCAAGTCAAGCTCACAATCTTTATGGTTAGTTTCTACAAATTTGGAGCATTGGAGCCATACACTTGCCACCAATAAGCTATAGAAAAAAGCATGGTCTGTAAGTTTAAGTTTAAGGTTTATAAAATTAAAACTTCCATAAAACAAATTAGTAGAAGTTTCTTACTAGGAGAATGAGACTTCCTTTGATGCTTTGCATATTCATGTCCAAAAAGACCCGCTTTAGTTTTGTAAAGATGTAACTCAGTTAGAATTGCATGTTGAACGTCTACTTCTAGAACCCTTAACACATTCATATAATCCACTTGTGACTTCAAAATCAAACTTCATTTCCATTTGGTCATAGAAGAACTATGGGTCAACAAAGTGGGCAGCTGCATGCAATGGCCTATGAAGCTAACAATTCCATCTTTTATCAATAATAGCAAACACATCTTGGTATTTGCTTTCATTATTGTTGAATGACTTCATGATGGTTTCTTTTGCCTTGTATGTAGCTTCATAAATGTAGCCAATTGATGGTTTCCTTTCCCCATCAACAAGACGAAACACTTTTACAAATGGTGTCATGACTTTAAGGGTATACACCACGTTCTTCCAAAAACAAGGTATAAGTGCCACTATCGTAGCTTCCTTCCCCTTAGCCTCTTTTGATAGCTTGTTTAGTGTCCATCCACTGACAACAAACATCCTTCTAATATTAGTTTTCTAAAACTGGAGTCTTTCCAACATAAGATAAGTAGCAAATCTAGTCACTGCAGGTCTCACCAACTCCTTGTTTGTAAAAACTTCTCAACAAGCTCAAAGTACTAGAATGGACATAGATAAACCCAACTAGTGTAATTGCCCTTCTAATTGTCTTCTTAAACAATGGAAGTTTCTCAATGTCTTCAAGCATTAGATCAATGCAATGGGCTGCAACAGGGGGTCCAAAACCAACACATAATTACTCCCATTATAGTGATCACTTGCACAACATTCTGCTCACCAACCTCCACAACTAAATCAATTAACTCAAAAAAAAATTCTCCAGTTTTCACATAATCAAAAGCATCAGCAGACTTCAAAAACATTATCCCAGCTTGAGTTCACCAAGAAATTAATGATGCATCTTTGTTTCCTATCAGTCCATGCATCATACATGATAGAACTTCCATGCTTCAGCCATAGCTCCCTATTGTCTTTCATCAATTCTTCAGCATATTCTATCTCTTTCTTCAGGAGTGGAACTCTAATATCATGATAACTAGGAATGGACAAATGTGGTCCATATTGACCACTAGCAGTTACCATATCTTCAAAACTCTTCAACTTAATTAGGTTGAATGCAATCCCAACTTGATTGATGAACCTTCTCCACTAGTTTCTTGTCACATGCCTCCTTTATGTTCATTTGTCACACTTTCTCCCTTTGTATTTTATTAATTGCTTGCAGTGGATTTATGCAAAACATGTCCATTGGCTTTTTTTCTAGTCATACTCTTCTTTGCAAGAGCTGCATCATTGTTAGAGTCCTCGAATTCATCTGGTTCATCTTCATCACATCCAACGGGAGCAAAGTCCATTTCTCTAATGTTGATAGGCAAATCAACTGAAGTTGAAGGAGTTGATATAGACTTTTTATTAGTTAAAAGTCCCCAAAGCTCATCCATTACAAGTTGTGGACTTTTCTTACAAGTTGTAATGTTCCATTTCTTCCCCATTATATGTTCCTTTGCTCTTATTATTCCTCCCTTCATAACTTTTTCACAGAAATTACAAACAACTGTGTTTGTGTCCGTTTCATTTTTTTTGTGACAATATTTCCAACCGGGGTCTATTTTAGAGCTAGCCCTTGAATCAGTTGGAATTGGAGTTGGTGTTAGTGTTTCAACCATTGCAAAACTTGCTCAAAGGTTGTAGCATACTAATACTAAAAAAATTAACAGAGACAAAGTTACTCATCAATAAAACAGAGCAACTTCTGCACAAAACAATTTCAGAAACAAATAAACAAATAACACAATCAATAATTTTTACAGAATGTAAAAATTATTTAGAACATGTAATAAGTTTTAAAATTAAAAAAGGAAGCCTCACTAGATTGCGAGCAGAACCAAAGGAGAAAAAGAAAAGCCAGAATGAAAAGAGAAAAAGAAAAGCAAGAAAGAAGGGGAGAAGACTGATTCACGTCGGAAGGGCTCGTGTTCGTAGCTGAATATGGTCACCGAAGTTCCCATCACGCCGAAATTGGTGCGCGTTCGATGCCAAAGTTCGTGTTCGTCTTCATGTGCTTCATCTTCGTTCGTGCTTCGTCTTCCTTCATCTTTGCAGGAACTGGTTTGCATTCGTTGCTGGAGTTCGCGTCACGTCGAAATTGGTTCGAGTTCGTCTTCTTCGTCTCACAAGGTATTCGCGTGCTCAAGAAAGAGAGAAGAGAAGTGTTTTTTTAAAGCGTTAAAAAACTTTTAACTCGCACAAGTCGAGTCGGGTTTGGATCCAGTTTCTTTTTTGTTTATTTTTCCGCCGAAACCCACGATTTCCGCCTTCCCATGGCAACCACCATGACCTACAACATGGATGCCAATATGCAAGCGCCATATCATGGTCGAGTGTGAAAATTCCGCAACACAATTCCACAATAGCGACGCCATAGCCGCAATTTGACAACACTGAAACAATATTTTGGCCACTCTAATATTTTTTGACAACACTGAAACAATGTCACATTCCATGAAACACCTATAAAAGACTAGAAACAAACACACTCCTACTAATTGTTCCTATCCCTAAGCTAAAAGTGGAGATTAGACCCCATAAGCATGCAACATTAGGTAGAGAAAAGCACAAAGAGATATAGTTAGCATAGCAGTCAGCAGCAAAAATCCTACTAATGAACTTTCTCACAAATGCTTCAGCCTCCTACAGCATCAAATGTGATCATTATAACTTCTAACGAAAAAAAATCAATCTAGCTTTCTAAACAACAGCAAGAATACAGAAAAATTAAGAGATATAAAGACAAAATCACCATTCAATTTCAACGGCTTCGCTTTAAAAATTCCACAAATTTTAAAATAAATGAACATAAAATATGAGAATTTGAGAATATTCCCCTAAGTATAGTGCATGGCCTCGGGTCTATGGGCATGTTAGTAATGAACAAAGGCAAATAATTAGCAGCTGTAAATGGCAGGCAATATTATCATATTTCACTTATAATTTTAGTAAGGAACACGATGAAAGTTAGAGGTTTTTTGTGTTTGACTATAGAGCATTGAATGAGATATCTATTCTATATCCCCGATAAATTTCTCATACTTGTTATTTAGGAACTATTTGGATGATTCGATATGAACATCAGTTTTCTGTAAGATTGCTGCAAAATTTTAGTGTCACCATATTAGAATAAAGGAGGGAGACATCAAAAAGATAGTTTCCCGCATACACGAGGGACATAGTGCCATTTTAGTGGATGCCATCCGGACTCACTAATGCCCCTTCCACTCCCCTTATGAATGAGGTACTGAAGTTGGTCTTACAATACAGAAAATGCCAATTTGCTGTCTAGAAATTAGAAAACCAACTAATTTATCATATCCCATGAACTAAAAGTGGAGATTAAACCTCATAAGCATGAAACCTTACCTTAGTAAAAAGAAAAAAGAGATCTAGGTAGCAGCTAAAATCCTACAAATGAACTTTATCACAAAGGTCAATTACTAGAGCCCGAACCACATACTTCCTGAGGTATTGAATGTGGTCGTTAAAAATTCTACCAAAAAATCAATCTGGCTTTCTAAACAATGGCAAGAATGTACAAAACTGAGAAAACTACAGATAAGCACCATTCAATTTCAAGCACTTCCCTGATAAATTCCATACAAAATCAAAAACCAATAAAAATATAGCAAATTCTTAATAATGGTCATAAAATATGAGAATTTGAGAAGAATATTCTCCTAAGTAAAGGGTGTGGCCTCTGGTTTATGGGCATGCCAGCGTAGAACAAATGGGCTCACCTAGCAGCTGTAAATGGAGGACAATATTATCATATTTCACTAATAAATTTATTAAGGAAAAAGGATGGGAGTTGAACGTTTTTTGTTGACTATAGAGCATTAAAGATAACTATTGTCTATCCCCAACAAATTTCTCATACTTTTCATTGATGAACTATTGTTGACAGTATGAAAGGAAACAGTATAAAACCTGAATTTTGTTGACAGCAGACCTATCACGGTATAAAAGCACACGCATGCATTTTTCCAGTAACTTGACACCTTCTTCAAAGGTTAAGTTTTCATGCCACTCATCACGGAGAATTGGTCTAGCAAGATGATTTCCAAGTCCAGTAGCAACATGGTTGTCCTCAAAATTAATGCCAATCATGTTAACCTGGATAAGTTACACAGATTTTAATTATCAAAAATAACTTGCAGGCATACCAGACATGAAACCTGGACAATGACAAAAGCATACCATGCCAAGGTACTTCTGCCCATTTTTCACCCCACCAAGTACAAGTGCATTCCACAATGGATTGAACTTGTTACGTCTATTATACATCACACGGGTTAAATAATTGTGGACCTCCTTTGGTCCAAGTGAATTGCCATCATCCCACATGTTGTCATAAAGGCTGCACAATCAAAACTCAAAATCAAAGAGTTAGATGGGAATTTTGAAGTTGTAGCATTGAAAAGGTTAAGAGGAAAACATGCAGATGGAGGTCTTCACTGTGTTCAAAACAAAATAAATAAACAAGTCAAACAAAGAAAACAAAGCAGATACAGACACTCCTAACGCATCACACCTTTCAGCACCTAACTTGCTTGAAATAACCAGTGCATCCTCAGTAACAATTATTAGTGAAAGGAAAAAGTGCTCACATAAGCTCATCAAGGTAGCGCAAAATCTCCTGAAAGTCACTTATCTCCCCGCTAGCACCAAGAAGAGAATGCTTTCCAATAGGTTTGACACGCTCAACACTTTTGTACCGCAGGGTAGATCCATATGAACCTATCAACATATGCCCCATTGATATGATATGCGAAATGATTCCAATATTTATAAATACTATAAGTAACTTCGCAGAGATGACACATTTATGAATCAGAAAAAAACTACTAAAACCAGCACAGTTAAGGGGTAAGGAATCAAATTTTATTTCTCCATGATTTTTTTTACTTCTAAAAAACAAAAATAAAATACACGAGAAAGCAATTTCCAAATTAATCGGATTAAGAGCATTTTGACATGAAGATAAAAGGCGAGTTAAATATCAGACCTCCCATATCAGCCGCCATAAGAATCCCATCTTTGTATTTGATAGCCACCACAGAGGATCCAGTAACGTATGGGTACCTAAAACGAAAATAGGGCAAAGAAAATGCGTTTAAGAGTAAAATGAAACTATTCACTGTGAAACCCTAAAGTCGAATAAATGAGCATTGGGGAAGGAATGCAGAGAGAGAGAGAGTGAGTACATACAGAGTTCGCTCGGTTTCAGCTACACGGTCCATCGTAACGAGAGTATCACTTGGATCGTCGTCTCAGTCGAGAAGAAGCGAAGAAAAGAAACGGAAGACGGAGAGAAAGAGTAAGATATAGTTTGCTTAAATATGTTTCACTGTAAACGACGTCGGTTCAAGAGTTTTCTTAAGCCCCAATCCAAACAAGATACCTATATACCATTGGATTTTTTAAGTTTTCAATGGACGATTGAGATCTTTTCTTTTTACTTTATATTTATTTTTTTCTTTCTTTCCCGTTTTACCCCCACGCTGTTAGTGTTTCTCTCACCACACCCATCCACAAAACCATGAAGTTGAAGGTCTGAAATTCGAATTTTATTGTTTGCTTTATTGTGGATTATAAGTTGGAAATCAAGTTTCATTTTGCGTTTGGAGTTTTGGGGTTTGGAATCGGAGAAGAACTGAAACAGCCACGGGATCACCAGCGAAGGAAAGTGTCGTAGGAGGCTGAGCCTCACGGTACTCCACGTCTGGACGAAAAACTTGAGGGACAAAATTAAAAAAGATGGAAAAAATAATAAAGTAAAGTAATCAAGTAAGAGTTTAACCGCATATCAGGAGAGAAAAAAATAAGATTCACACAAAGAAGAGAATTTTAAAATATTATTTTTTTATTTTAAAAATCTACTTGATTACTTATTTATATGTAATTTAACTGCTTATTTATATTTTAAAATATTATTCTGTACTTTGTACTTTTATGAGTGGATGTTTACTGTCTATGCTGTATCTCTCCTACATTTAAGGTCTATTGCACACTGTTGAGAGATAAAAGCATAATCTTTTATGTATTTTTGCTTTTAGATGGTGTTGTTTTTTATGTCTAACAAATTTTAACTTTATTTTTAATTAGTGACACAATTATTTTAATAAATCTCATGAAATATTAGAGTTGTATATATTGAACCATGTCCATGCAAATTTAATTTAATCATAAAACACCAATGTTAATTTAATCAAATAGTATAAAATTTATTAATTGATTTTTTATCTGTAATTAAAAATTAATTTTTAAGTAATGTGTTTATCCCAGCCTAAAAATCTTATAGAGTTCATTTTTTTATCCTTACTTCTCTTCATTAACCTGAAATCAAAGTAGCCTTTTTTATCAAAATATTTTCATTTGTTAAAAACATTCAAAATGACTCTTATAGATTAATATTAATTACAATTATAAATATAAACATAATTATAATTTATAAATTGATATTTTTTTCATAAGAACAAGGAACATTATTAAATAAACATTGCTTGGCACAAGAAATGTTGTCTAGCAAAATTACAAAATTAAGTTGTTTCGAAACATCAGCGTTCTTTTTCACTAATACATAATAACGAATTAATCACTTATTTCATAAAAGAATGTGAAGTTAGTTAAAATGTCTTGCTCCATTCCCATGAACTGAGTTGGGCTGCCTGAAATATGAAATCATTTTGTGAATTCTGGAAATGGCAAAGGCATGCAAATCACACGAAAGAACAAGTTCGTCTAATGGATTCTAAACCTTGAACCAGACCCAGAAATTGCATACATTGACTTCGTCATTAGTAATTGAACCTATAAAGTTGTAGAAATGCCCGCCAATCACAAATGTGTAACCATACTCTAGTACATGTTGCATGAGAAGAATAAATAATTTCATGATTCCGTTCTATCACATAAACCACATCTCTCTGCCTCAGGTAAAAGAATTTCACGTTTCACCAAATTGTCCTGAGTAGGTAATTTATTTTCATCCCGTCTCTAAGCCATTTAAAGCTTGTACAAAATGTCTTTGGCCCAAATTACCTTGAAAAAATCATCCTTGGGTTGTCTAGAAGCTACTGCTAACACTTGTATGTCAACCAGACAATGTATACCCCTGAACTTTGAATCCTTCTGATAGAACAACCTTACCCAGTAAACTTTTTAGCTCCCCCACCAGCTCTTCTTTCCAATCAAATAGCTATCTCCTACATAATCATCTCCAACTTCCTTCCTATATAGCCTACATATGTTTCACCATCACATACATTTGTGTTGGCTGCTAATCTATAAAGACAATTAAAACTCACCTTCAAAGGGACATCCCTTGGCTACCTATCCTGCCGAAATCTAGAATCTCTTCCATCCCCAATTCGGCAATGAACATTATTGGTCCACCATCACTTAAAGCCCCCACCTTCAAATTCAACAGAGGCTACCCTTCTCCTTCCAAGACCCATCCTTACCCTCATATTTTGATTGCAAAACTTTAACTATAAAATACCTGGCTTCGTCTTCATTCTTCACTTCCAGTTTCCTAACAATGCCAAATTTAACTTTGACACGTCTCCTAACCCGAAATCCCCTTCCTCTCTCAGTCAACATATTCTCCCCCAAGAGACCCATCTAACCTTGCCACCTGCTTCGTTGCCTGCCTATAAATAAGAAGAAAATAGAGAGTAAAGTTGAGAAATGATACTTTTAGAAGCCTTGAAGAAGGAAAGAAAGTACATTGACAACGCAGACAATACAACTTTCACCAAAACCACTAGCCCATCTATATTCACCTGCTTATTTTCCCATCCTAATAACCTCCTCTTGATAGTATCAACCACCGACTTCCAAGTTTTAACATTGAGTGCTTAGCGCCAATAGGAAGCCCTAAATATTTAAATGGCAAGCTGCTCATCTTACAATTTAACATAGTTGACACAGTCACCAATCTGGCCTCTGTGACAATTACCTCAATAGAGTCCCAAAATTAAGTCAAAATTAAACAATATTGCTTTCATCGCAGCAATTGATCATTCATTTGACTTTGCTAATGACAATGTGTCATCTACAAACTGCAAATGAGAAATACAAACACCATATCATCCTACTTTGTAATTGTGCCATAATCCTTGTTTCACTGTCGCCCAAACTAATTGAATTAACCCTTTAGCTGCAATCAAGAATAAAGGCTCCCCCTGTTTAAGACCCTTGCCCATCCCAAATTTTTTTGTTGGGCTTCCATTTAACAACATCTAAATTGATGTTGATCTTACACATTATTGAATCCACTGAATCCATTTGGTTCCCAAACCATTTTATCCATCACCTGACATAAGTAGTTCCAATGTAGAGAATCGTAGGCCTTTTCAACATCAGCCTTCAAATAAATTAAATCATGATTCCTTTTCTTCACATCATCTTCCACCTTATTCACTATCAGAATTCCATCCAAAATATGCCTGCCTTGAACAAAAGTTGATTGATTGTCCGAGATCATCAATTGAATAATCCCCCTAAGCCTTCGTGCTAACACTAGCTAGAACTTTATAGATACATACAATTAATGAAATAGGTTGATAATCACTCATTGACATTGGACAAAATGACTTAGGAATGAGAGCAATAAAAGAACTATTAAGTCCTTTCACTAGCTTACCCTTCGCATGAAATTCATTTAAAAATGTCATCAAGTCCTCCTTTAACAACTCCCAAAATTCCTTTAGAAATCGAAAATTAAACCCATCAAGACTTGAACTCTTGTTGCTATCACACTCCCAAAGCACTGCCTTGACTTCTTCCTCTAAGAAAGGTTGTTCCAATTCTTCTTGAACATTTGTTGAGAGGCTCTAAAAAGTTAATCCATCCATTCTTAGTCTTTCCTACTCCTGATTCTGAAAATGTTATTTGAAGTAATCCTTTACCTTAATTTTCAGTCTATCTACCCATATAACCTCTTCACCACCGAAATTAATACTTGGAATTTTATTTGCTTTTCTCCTTTTTACGATTGTTGAATGAAAAAATTTCAAGTTAATGTCACCCTCCTTTAGCCATTGTGACCTAGACTTCCACAAGTATGCCACACACTCAGCACTACCCCTAACTTCATCTTCCCTTAACTCCCCCACTTCTCCTTTAAAGTTGAAATCAAGTAGCCTTTTCTTGCCTTCTTCCACTTTTTTATCAATATCCCCAAACACTTTTGTTATTCCACTCCTTTGACCTTCCTTTTAACAATTTGAATTTCTCTTTTAACATAAAAGTCTTCCACCCTTTTACCACCAAATTCTTCCAGATGTCCTCCACAAACAGTCTAAAGCGGTTGCCCTCCATCCAATAGTTTAGAACTCTAAAAGGTTTCAAACCCCAATTTACTTCACCCTCTTGCTGCATGACGAGATAATGATCGAAGACACTTTGGGCCAATCCCCATTGATCAACCTTTTCTTATACCTTCATAAACTCTTCAGATATCAAGAATCAATTTAATCTACTCATTATTTTTCCATCATTCTGATACCACGTATATTCTAAATAAAATTTTTATGTACTAAAAATAATATTAACAAAAAATAAATATAAGAAATATTTAAATAAATCATTGATAGTAAAATTGAAGATGAGAAAATTAAAAATATATGTCTAGATTTATACATACATAAACTTAGAGTTTTATTTTTAAGGTACACTTATAGAGTTTATCTTTCTTAAATCTGAACAATAAATCAAAATGTTAGATAAATAAGGCTTATAGTTATTTATTTATTATTATGTATTATAAAATTGTTCTTTTATAACATAGTTAAATTGTAAACAAATTTTTATACGTATGCCATTAATGTTATTTTTTAGTCATATTGAATGTGTTATTAGTATAATCTTTTAAAATTTTAAAAAGAATTTGAGTTATATAAAAAAGATAGTTTTGAGTAAGTTAAAATTTTCATAAAATGGAGAATTTGCTCAGTTAATTCAAATAATTATATGTTTGGTATATTAAAAAAGCTTAAATAGTTTTTCTTAAGATCCTTCCACTAAATTTAATTATTGTCTCTATTAAAATACATATCAATATTTGATCTTTTTTATTTGTAAAATTAAACACGTATCACGGGATTTACAAGAATTTACATGGTTTGATTAACTAATTGAGTTAGACTCCTTTAAACATTTGTCGATATTTCTTAAGTATGTAGGCCAACATTAATAGACTTGAATTATTTATTGGTTATGCATCATGTGTTTAAACATTGTATTTTATTAATGTTTAAGTTCCAATAGGTAAGATATATGTTGCACATCAAATAAAAAAAATACATTAAAATTATAGATTTGAACATTGATCCCCACGGATTAAGCTCCATTCTAATGAGTATCGTTATCTGTTTGGATATACATGCATAACTGAGATGTAAATCTCATCAAATTTATTCACTATGGTAGAAGCTACAAGCTATTATTAGCAATATTTTAAAATAGAATCGATGAAGGTACTTATTCACGGTTCACTGGTTCAATAATTGTTGAACTAGCCTTAATAAACAATGTTTTTATCTTTAATATACTATAATAATTATACTAAACAATATTAAACAAAAAATATCACGAAATTCATAATATTAAAATATAAAGTATCATAAATCGTACATACTTCATAAGTTATAAAACATAAGTCATAACATATAAAAAATTATTAAAAATATAATTATGAAAGATAAAAAAATTACTAAATACACCCTTGTTTTGCTAAGATAACTCTCTTTACATTAAATTTTGAATTAATGAAGGTTGACTTAGGATGAAAGAGTTGCATTTAGTAAAATCCAAAAATTTTAAAAAAAATTGAGAATCAAACCCGTTAAACCACCAACTTGATTCATGACCAATTTTATCAGTTTACAATCAATTTTATGCACAACCAATTTTCCAACACAATGGAATTGAATAAGAAATTAGTTATTGATTTAGTTGAATCGTTCGGTTTGGTCCGATCTGATTCTAAGAATAATGACAATTAGATTTTTTTTCAAACTATGCTACATTTTCTTTTAATCATTTACAACTTGTTCATTATTATTATCTTGATCTTCACTTAGTTTGCTCATCAATTATTTCTATAATTGGACTCAAACAAAATATATCAATTGAATCCAATTATCACTAGCAAAGTTTGTAAATCGAGTAACTTTATACAACCTAACATCATAGTATTCAACAAAAAAAAAGTAGCAAAAGTGATCTTCCTTAAAGATATTATTGACACAATACACACATAAACACATTTTTGTGTGTATAAATGAAAGCTTAGAGTGTTTTATATTTCCTCTTGAAAGATATGGATCCACTAGAAAAAATTGACCATTATTATATTCTTACATGGATGATATAGATTTTGTTGGGTAAATCAAATGGCAAGAATTTCTTGATGCTAAGTGAAAACATAATCTTTATATACTTATATGTAAGTCATTCCATGGAACACATAGATTTTTTTTTGGTAAAATATGCTTTAGATCCTTGAAAAATTCTTTAAATATTAAATACATCCTCCAAAAGTTTTTCATATTTATTTGGTCCCTCTAATTTTAAAATACATAATTTTGTTGTCATCTAAGTGTTTAAGATATCATTTTTTAGAAAGATAAAAAATAATATATTTCAAAACTAGAGGGACCAAAATAATACAAAAAAATTGAAAGATGTATTTAATATATTGATAATTTTCTAGAGATCTAAAATATATTTTACCATTTTATTTGGATTGCACACGATTTCAAAATTATTTATTTATTTCTTCAATATGAATTCCTTATCATTTTTTAGGTGTGAATGGTGTGGTTTGTGAAATATAAAATAAAAAAAACATACGAATGCATAAAGCAAAACAAATATCTCTTAAGTAATGAACCAAGTTCATCTCTCATTGATAAAGTAATATGCATGCAATTTCACAACATTGAAATATATTTATAGGTCATGGGAGATTAATAAAACTCATGGCCTAGGTTAGTGAAATCCATTGCACTTTGCATTGGTGGTAACCTAAGGTCTCCCATCTAGAAAGAGCAAACTAATTAATGTGAACATGCTAAAATTGATGCACAAATTCTTAAAAACACCAAATTTAAGAATAGAAATCATAAGAATTAATCTCTCTACAATTATTTCCTATACAAGTATACCTTGATTAATTTATTAATTACACATATATTACAAACATGTGCTTATATCTTGGTTATTATCAACGTTTAAGTTCTCATAGGCAAGGCAGGTGCTGCACATAAATATAAATATATATAAATATATATATATATATATATATATATATATATATATATATTTTGTGTCCATATATAACTAGTTCAATCACTATAGACTATGTATGTGGTTGTTCTAATATAATTTGCATAAGTTAATATAGGAAACATATACATTTGAGCAATGATATTTTGCTATTTAAGTTATATTTTAATGAGTATCCGTGCATGTTTGGACACACATTCAATATGCGTAAATAAGATACAAATCTCATTAAATTTATTCATTAAGGTAAAAGTTACAAGCTATTATTTGAATTCATTTTTTTAAAATATAACATTTTGTTTTAGAGTGTGTTTGGATGAGAAATTTTAAGAGGGTAATTAATTTCATTTTATAATTTTAAAGGCTTCGTTATAAAATACCTTGTTTGGATAAGGAATTTTAAAAGAATTTAAAACTCTAGGAATTTTAGAAAACATTTTGATTAGTTAAAAATTGTAGAATTTCAAATTCATTCAAAAAAGTAAGAATTTGAAATTATTCAAACCTAGTTTTCTTTTACTAAAATCAACTGAGGTTATTCTTTACTTTATATCAATTAGGAGTGGCAAAACGGGGTGGGTCAAGCGGACTGACCCACCAACTGACCCTCATTTTTACAGGTCAAACTAGTGTATTTAATATCTTGCTTGTTTTCGTCTGTCATGCCTAACTAATCAATTTAGCCGACCAAACGCAAGGTGGACTGACCCACCAATCCCTCAATTATTATATTTTATATTTTAAAAATTATAATATTTATATAAATTAATAAAATAATTATAATAATTAAAATATAAAATAAATTATTTAGTAGAATTTATAAAATGGATTTGCTAAGAAAATAAAATAAATTTTGTCGTAAATTTATTTGTCATTTATTTATGTAAAAGCATAATAGTGTCAAAAAATAAAACCAATTATGCAAGATTTACTTTTGTGATTTTTCTATTTATTTATTGTAAAAGCATTACTTTTTTGAGAAATTAAAAATTTATTTTTAAATAAAAATTTGTTATTTTTTAAAAAGAACAACTTTTTTTCAAAATATTTTTTTGTAGAATAAATTTTTATTTTTAGTAGGAATTGAAATACTCTATCCAAACGAGAAAATTAAAATTCAATAATTTGAATTACTTTATCCAAACAAAATATTTGAAAAATGAAGTCATTTGAATTGAAAGAATTTCAAATTTAATGTATTTTAAATTCCTTGTATTTGTAAAATTATCTATCAAAACACAATGTTAAGCATTATGTTTGTAACTTGTTTGCTATGATTGTCTTTATCTTTGTGTATTTTGCTCATATGTTATTTATCTAATTAGACTTAACCAACAAATATTCTTTATGAGTTGGTTATCATTAGTAATGTAGGGTTTTTACCCTTCTTGTAGACACAAAAAATTATCAAGAAAATTTAAAAATTAAGTAATTTTATATAAGTTGGCAACAACGTAATATTAAACTAAAAAAATATTGCGAAAGTTTTACTCCTTAAAAATATTGACATGGTAATACACAAATAAACACAATTAGAAATTTCTTAAGCTAATAAGTGGTAGCATCATCCTCATATGCTTATATACAAGTCATTTCATGCAACACATACTTTTTCCTTAGGATTGCACCTAATTTTTAAATTATTTATTTATTCCTTCCAAATGTTTTAGTTACGAATGGTGGGATTAGTGAAACAAGTTTTTCATATGTTTTTCAGAAATTAAAAGTATTCACACGATACAAGAAGGTAATAGAAATCCCCTTCGTTCTTCATTTTATAAGAAGACAATGTTAAGGTGCGTCATGCAATTGTTAGGGTATGTCGCAACAATAGTTATGCACCTATGCTACATTACAACATTAGCCACATATTAAGTCACTAGACAAATCATGATCTTTAATTTTGATGTTCGAAAAATAAAAATTACTTGTGTTTTATTATAATATATTTAAGGTGTACAGACGCATAACAGACATAAATGAAAGCTTAGCAATTGGGAATGTGAGATGAGCAAACACATAAGCAAGTTTAGCAAACATGAATTCAAGATAAGAAAATGTAAATGCAAGCTAAGCAGACCAAACGCAAGATTAGCAAAGGCAGACTAAGAGACCTAGACACATCCTAATAAGATGTAGACGCAAAAATAGACATCGTCAAGAAAGACATAAATGCGAGCAATTCAAATGCAAACGTTGCTCATGGAGTTAAGATGAAACAGACAAAGACTCATCTCATAATGAGTAAGATACATATGCATCATATAAATAAAACATGTAGAAAAAGGCACAATACGTCAACAAATAAAATGCAACTTCTAAGCTTATCTAACACATAAACACAAGAACATAAAAGAAGCCACAAGATAATAAGATGAAGACACGCTCATGAAGAGAAGATGCAGAACATCAAGAGTAAGAGTCATGGAATTGTAAATGCAAAATCAAGCACAAAAATGCGAAGACATGACTCAAATAAAGATGTAAAAGAGAGTTTATTGATGAGTGAAAAGTTTTCTACATTACTACTGACAAGTGCGCCCGTCGTATGTAGTAACTGATAAATATATGATCGATCCCATAGGGACTTAGATGAAACCTCAGAAATATCAATGTTTTCTACTTGTACTAACGAAAGATGGAAATAAATTAACATTACTGAACATAAAGTAAATATAGCGAAAATAAACAAAAGTGGTGGCTACAAGTATGTGATTCGGTTGGGTTTGATTTCGCTAAATCATCTCTCAAGTGCATAAATGAACTCAAAACCCTCGTTCACTACCCATGTTCTCATCATCTATAAAAATATCTTTAACATGGATCTCTCATAAGAAGGGAACTGAGCTATTTGAGTATTAGACTATCGCTTTTGTGTATAGTCTAAAGTCAAACAACCTGCATAAAGAAAAGAGCTCAAGATGTTCAATGGGTCTTACTCTCTCTCGAGCAATAAAATTTATTAGGAACTCTTCTCATTTTACAAGTAAAAATCATATATCAAACTCATTCAACAAGTAAAACCACAAAATATAAAGAAAATAAAGCACAAAATAAAGAAGAGCATCAATACTGAATAATAAACTTAGATTAAAGAGAACAAAAATACACAAGAGTTAAGACTTAGTTACATCAAATCCAAACAAAAAAAATCTAGTTAACCATTAAGATGAATGAGTGTGAGGATGGACGAAAATGGGTCTGGAGCATACCCTCAGCCATCAAGGTGTGTAACCCCTTACTCAGACCAAAAAATGCACTTAAAAAGACCTTAGATGAAACATCAGCGCTTGGTTGTGGAGACGTGGGCGTCATTTTGGACACGTTAGCCTAGTTTAGCATCGAGCACTAGGCAGCAGATGGTATGGTGTTGAACGCCTATTTTTGGACATGTGGCCATGCTTTACCCGAGTGTTGGGCAACCATAATCTAGGCATTAGGCGCCCATGATTGACATTTTTTCCCCTTTCTGTTGCCACTATTGGGTGCTTCAATCCTTAACACAATTTGTCTAAAAACTAACTTAAATAAGAAGATAATGGTAAATTGAACATAAATCTAAACCTAAAACTAAATTTCTAATTATATCTAATTTTAAATGAAAATATAGGAAAAAAAGGTCTTAAATAAGAAACAATTGGGATAATGCTTTATTTTACCTATATAAAAATAGGTAATTTAGGTAGTTATCATCTTCCCAAACTTAAAGCTTTGTTTGTCTTCAAGCAAAAAAGGTCACTTTAGTGAATGACACAAACAACAGTGCAGACAACATGCATGCTAACATAACACTAAAACAGAATGAACAATGACAAAGTCCACTAAGACAAAATACATAGTGACAAACACATATGAACAACATCACACAAATGCAGTTAACACTCACATCTATCCTTTATTAGCAACTGAAAATTGAATGCTTACAAAATGTTATCAATTTAACTATGATGCCCACAAAGAAAAGAAAGATCGCATACAAAAGTTAACTCAAATGGCAAGCTGTGCAGATTATAGAATTCAAGCAACCTCACTAGTAACGTGTTTCTCTCCACACAACTGTATGAGGATAAAACATTATATTTATGCCAAACAATGCAATCACACGAATAAACTTTGTTTTTTATCACAACTAATGTATGCACAAGGAGATAACAAGGGTTATATTTGGCTTGTAGCTTGGTTGACTAGAAGAAAAATGGTTTTTCTGGGAAACATATCAAGAAGGATGAAAAAGGCATATTCTATTATATCAGTTCACCCCTTACATAATCATCAATCACAAAATTCAACTACCATCATTTATTACACTCAAACATTTACTATCAACATAAATCAATTTCCAAGCTTTTTATTCACACTTTCTTTTTCTTATTCTTTTTCTTTTTTCTTTTTTTTTTTGTAACACACGTAGCCTCTAATGTATTTTACTTCCCAAAATGTATCCCAAACTTATTGTAGAATCAATTTCATTCACATGCTCTCTCAATCCTAAGGTAAAAGAACAAATGTGTAAACCTAATATGGTTCAAGGGTTCATACAACAAGAATATAACAATCAAAGTGTAAAAGGGGACAACAAAGGTCAAGTAACGTATTGATAAGTTTTTTTGCTAAGTGGCTCATCAAGAAACATGACCTTGGTCATTTCTCAATATGCATGCAAAGTCGTAATCATTGAGAATAAGAAAAATCAACAACATGAGGTACAGGGTGACTCACACAGCAATAATCATTTAGGCTCAAACCCTCACTTGGTTAACACTCTCATTCACAGATCACACAAAACTCGCCAAAAGAATCAATTAAGCAAAGCTAACTTAACTGACTCAAGGGCAACCACAAGTTAAAATTGAATCAAAACAACACAAAAGCATTTATATTTATTACCAACAAAGGAAAAGATAATGAATCAAGATATAAATGGAATGCTAACAACACATATCCACTAAAGTTTCAAAAGTATCTTAATACTACTCATGCAAAACCAAATGAAATGCAATAACTAAACAAAAAATGAAAATTAACAAACATTGCTTTGGAGTCTTTACAGATGCATTTGAAGTGGTTCTCCTCCTCTTATTTTATCTTCAATTTAGCTCTGATGGACCCTTCCCCCTCTTAGAAGTAAGTTTGGTCCCTAGGCTAATGAGGATCGGTCAACTTTGAAGTCCATGGGAGATGCATCTACAAAAGAAATTCTAAAGACACCATGCAAAACAAACAATTAAAAAGTATACGCATTAATAGAAAATACAATGCACACAATGAAATTAATGCAAGGAAACAATAATAACATAAAACATATGTTGTACAAAGTGAAATTGCAAAATGAACAAAAATGAGAATGAAGACATAATGAAATGATGCATGAAAAGACAATAAAAAAATGCATTAATGGTGTCTCTGTGAGTTGGCGCTCAACAGCTACAAAACCAATGGGTGCCCCCTAACAGAGACTGAAGAAAATGCATGAAAACCATGACAGACAATGAGTGTCCAACGCTCAGAGATGATGCCCAACACTTGTCTGTAAATTGCAAAGTCTAGGATGAATATCCAACACTCGTGAGACGGGTGTCCAGCGCTCATATGCGAAAATGCAAATTTGCATTATTATGCAGAACTGGCGCCCAATGGCCACCTGGCGAGCATTGGGCGTTGGTTGACAAATAAAGATTCTAGTTTTAAAAACTAGAATTTTGCCTCTAACTCATAACCCGGACACCCAAAATGCAAATTACACATGAATTGGCACAAACAATAGCACAATTATAACATATACACCTAAACAAACTTGTTCAAACACTCAAATTCACAAAAACCACCAAATCACACATATGCACATTTACATTACCAATATGAGCAAATTTGCATCCTAAACACAACTCACCTATCCAAAACACAAACTAAACCTAAAAAATCATAATTAACAATACGTTTATACTAATACACACTAAACAAACTTGTCTAAACAGTTTGCATCCTAAAAATGCATGAATCATGACTAGATACATAAAACACAACAAAATGCATGAAACACTTAAAACACATAAAAAATAAAACTACTAAAACACTACTAACACATAAAACAAACACATTAGGCTAAGTTCACATTTACATCACAAACCTAAAACACCTAAACATAATAACTACTAACCTAAACATAAAAACCAAAACACAACAATCTAACCTAAACACTTAGTATTTACAATTACTAACCTAACCCCATTCAACATTACAACAAAAACACTTTAATACTAACATAACACAATATACTTTGAGTAGCCTAAACATCACATGTAACCAACACAATGACTCAAACAAAAACGTGGAAAAATAAAAGAGATAAAGCTTAAAAGATTGGGTTGTCTCCCAATGAATGTTTGTTTAACGTCACGAGCTAGACGGTTCAAGATTTCACAGGTCTATAGGATGATTTTCCCAAATGGAACCTTGTTTTCTAAGAGATATTCTTGGCTTCCATCCAGTTCTTTCAGCTCCAAGCTAAGAATTGTCTTGCTTGCACATCCTCTTCACAAATTCCTTGAAGTGAAGCAAGTGTTTGTGTCTCCTTGGCCTAGTTTTTAGCCTCCTTAACACTACCAGTTATGCTTTCCAAGAATTTTCTTCAGTGGAGTCGCACCAACACCAACAGGTATAGGATTACTAGTTGAATCTTTTAAATGCACCTCCCCCTCAAGAAACTTCATTTTCTTCTATTTACTTTCCCTTTCCAATTGTCTTTAATATGTCCAATGTCTTCTACCGGATAAATGTCTTGAACCTCATGAGACACAAACGTTTGGTCTTCCTCACTACCATGGAAAGTTTTCCCACATTCCTCTTCTTTCTCTTCAACCACCTCTTCCTCTACACACAAGCTCTCACCCAAACTATCTTTCACTAATTCTTCTTTATTCTTCTTTTTTCTCACTTTTTTTACTCTTCTTCACTGAATGGATATCACTTTCATATATGCCTTGGGTGATGGTGGGTCTACCCTAGGTTCCAAGTGACAATTGACAGCTAGCCAAGTGTGCTCTATTCATCTCCTTGACTTGCTCCACCACTTGACTAGCTTACATCTCAATCCTCTCCAAAGTTGCTTGTGTGTCGGAAGTAGACCTCATGTATTCTTCAACTAAATTCTCCAAGTCAGACATTTTTCTTTGTTACACAGCTTGATCTTTCATATTCGGGTAACCTTGGAAATTGTAGTCTGAAGTAAAGAATATGCTTTAAGGCTATGATTGCTGAGGTGCCTTTTGTGGGACTTTGTATAAAGCTTCCCTTTTATTGTTGAGCTTACCAATACATGGATTCTTCAAAAGCTCCTTGAAGCTATGAAGTGTTGTCATGGTTGTAGATATTCTTGGTACCACTGTGATTGAGAATGGTACCAAGGTACTTGAGTTTGTTGCTTGTACCATGGTCCTAGAGTGTATTGGCATGATGGTTGAGGAGGTTGTGGTGAGGCATAAGTTTTTCTTCGTTCAACCTTTGAGAGGAACCAATTTGCTTGCATCTCAAAATATTTTGTAGTTTCCTTTCTTCTTTTTTCCAATTCAGAACATCTCTACTCCCATTCTTGGACATTAAAGCTCGTGCCTTTAGCCAAGTTGGAAGAATTTGGATTAGCGGGATTCTCTTGCAATAGATGTCAACGAGCTTGCCCCTTCATCTTTGTGGTTGCTTTTTGCTTCACCTGAAAACTAAAAACATGTGGAGCAATAGAAAAGCAATTAGTAGCAACTATTAAGAAGAAAAAAGATAAAAACTAACTCTACTAAAATTAAAAGATTGAGTTAGTAAACTATCCTAACAAAATTTTCCAAGTATAAAGAATGAAATTTCTAAGTTTCAAGCGCAAGCCCCTGACAATGGTGCCAAAAACTTGATGAGTGCAAATTTTTCTACATTACTACCAGCAAGTCCACCGGTCGAATGTAGTAACTAAGAAATATTGGCTCAATCCCACAAGGACTTGGATCAAATCTCAAAAATATCAATGATTTCTACTTATACTAATGAAATAAGCAAATAAATAACATTATTGAACATAAAGTAAATATAATGAAAATAAATAAAAGTGGTGGCTACACGTATGTCATTCAATTGGGTTTGATTTCGCTAAACCATCCCTCAAGTGCATAAACGAACTCAAAACGCTTATTCACTACCTATGTTCTTATCACCCGTAAAAGTATCCTTAACTTGGATCCTTCAGAAGCAAGGAACTTAGCTATTTGAGTATTAGACTATTGCTTTCGCACATAGTTTAAAGCCAAACAACCTGCATTAAGAAAAAGAGCTCAAGATGACCAATGAGGTTTACTCTCTTTCAAGCAATAAAATCGAATGGGAGCTCCTCTTGTTTTATAAGTCAAAATCCTCTCTCGAACTCATTTAACAAGTAAAACCCACAAAATATAAAGAAAATAATGCACAAGGTAAAGAAGGGCACCAATATTGAATAATAAACTTAGATTAAAGAGAAAAATCCCAACAAAATATCAAAACCTAGTTAACCATTAGACAGATAAGTGTGAGGATGGACGAAGATGGTCTAGAGCGTGCCATCAACTAGCAAGATGTGTAACCCCCTACTCAGAGTAAAATATGCACTTAAAAAGACCTCAAATCGAAACATTAGTGTTGAGCGACGAAGACATGGTTGTTGGGCATTGTTTCGAAGACGTCAGCCCTACTTTAGCGTCAAGCGCTGGGCGATAAATGATATGGGTGTTGGGCGCCCATTTTTGGACATGTGACACTACTTTACCAAGCGTTGGGTGGCCATAATCTGGGTCTCATGATTAACATTTTTCCCCTCTCTGCTACCAGTGATGGGTGTTTCGCTCTTGGCAGTTAGGCACCTGGTTGGTATTACAATCATACCTACCCTGCAGGTAACACCCCGTCCCCACCCTGATTTTGACAGGGAAAACTCATGTTGTTGGTCCTCGCCTCCGCCTAAGATAACCGGGGATGAGGACGGATATAGGTTTGTTAGTCTCCACCTTGTCCCCGCACCCACCCCACTCTACTTCTATGTTTTACATATAATTATATGCTAAACAAAATCTCACATGTCTGTGTACAAATCTACACCTCTGTGAACCATTAAAACCAAGATATAAGTAATAACTTAATATATAATTTATTCAATAATTAATAAATTAACATATAATTAATAAATTATCATATAAATAAATTATAAGTAAATTTAAATATAAATCATAATAATATAACAGGTACTCGCAGAGATACTCGAACCTAAAAATACCCAACGAGAATTAAAATTTCATATCTACCTTCTTTATACCTGCCTCTGCCCCCACCCCGCACTTTCTGAGGACGGGGATGGGGAGGGCAAACTCGCCTCTGCCCCACCCTATTGCCATCCCTAGCGCCTGAAAGTTGTCACAACACCAATGAGCTCAGATCTATTACCATTTCTTCAATCCTTCTCACAACCCGTCTCAAAAAGCTAAAACGAGAAAATAAAGGTAAACTAAACATAAATCTAAACTTAAAACAAATTTCTAATTATATATAATTTTAATGAAAATAGAGGGGGAAAAGGTCTTAAATAAGAAGGAATTGAGATAACTGCTCTAATTTACCTATGTAAAATAGGTAATTTAGGAAATAATCACTCATACATGCATATTCTCATATGTTGAAAAAACACTTAGGATGAATTTCTAGATCTACACATTTTGTTGTCATATTTAGGGTTTAGGGTTAGAAGCTCCTACAAATACCGTAAGTGATCTTGATGGTAACAAATAGTATTAAGTTTGATCTTCTAACATTTACATTTAAAGATATGTAACAGGTTAGGTGAAAAATAATAAGAAGATCAATTAAATGTATAAATGACGCAAATATTATAAGAAAGGAATATTTACACAAGAAGTGTCTACTCAATTAAGTATATAATGCATCAGACATGGAGAAGGTCTAAATAGCAGGTTAACATGCATCAAACAATAAGAAAGTCAATATGTGTCAGATAATAAGAAAGTCAATACGTATAAGAAGATTTATATGGTTAGAGGATACGAAGACTGACATACATCAAAAGATGAAAATATCAACACATGTCAAAGTAAAAGCAACTCACTACAAGCACTAGACATCAAGATGCTCCAGTGACAATATTTGAATACATGTGCATTAGAAAATTCTTTTACAATAAGAGACATATGAAGACTTGCTAAATATGAAGACTCGTTGATGAGGTGTCACCATTAGAAGATCACATGCATTAACCAAGATAAAACAACCAAAGAGTGTCTAATCAACTATGTGCAGTATTGTCTATAAGATTTTCTCAAAGCACAAGCAAATGCACTATACAACCATTGTATCACAAAAATTCATAATTATGTGTTGATCAATCATGAAGACATCAGAAGCTATCAAGTCTAACATACAATCTAACTATAAGTGTCTGATAGCATCTACCAATGTAGAGCTAAAAAGCATCTTATGTTAGATAAAAGATCTTATGTACCAAACAAAAGCGTCATTATACAGAAGAATCATCCAATGGTATAACATTCTAATGGATGACAGAAAATCATTATTAAAAAAACATTCAAATGAACAAGACAATGTCATTTGATCTCAATGTTCATATCCTTGGCAACTATACCTAATGTTAACATGGACACTAAAGCTTATCAAAACAAGAAGAAATTCAAATATGAAAAAATCGCCTGAATAGTGTCTTAGTTTGAGCATTTAGCGGATTTCATGAAAAACATCCTACGAGAAAGCGATAACTTAAAAAAAATATTTTAATGACTACAAACTTTATTGCCTATGTAAAGGGAGCTGGAATATCAATAGCGTTTGATGGAAAAAGACAGAAAAAACATATATGAATCAAGTGATGAATATTAAATCAAGATACAATGAACTATATTGCCAATAGTCAAGTTTGTTATGCTCTAAAATAGTCAAGTCATATACACTCAACTTGAATGACTAGCAGCTTCCAAACATCTTTTACTGAGTGAAACCAGAACATTCTTCACTCGTTGAAGTTATATATATTGAGTGAATTAGCCAATCCTCTTCATGAGAGTATCCTTGTATCAAACACAACCATCTTACTCTATATCTAAGTTAGGAGTGATTATTATTTAAAGAATACTTAGTAAAAGCCAAGAGTATTTTTGTATAATCATTCTTAAATTTAGAGGAAGTTTAAGAGTAAAAACAACAGTGGTTTATGTACTAGTTGTAAGCTAGAAATGTCGTAAAGAATACTTGTAATTGGTTATGGACAAATAACAAGTTGAATAACCAGTTATCTATATATTTGATTATGTAACTAGTTGTAAGCTAGAAATGCCGTAAAGAAGACTCAATTTTTAGAATGATTTTATTTTAAAAAATTGATTATTTAATTGGTTATGGACAAATAACAAGTTAAATAACCGGTTATCTATATATTCGATTATGTAACTAGTTATAAATGTATAACTGGTTATAATAAATGATAATCAATTTTGAGACAATAGTTATAGTTATAGTTATTATAACTACTTTCATATATGGTTATTTATTGGTTATGGTTAGGTTATTGACATAAGCTAACCATGAGCAGCCCTAATAGTCAGTGAGTCATTTGCATGTAAATCACTAAATCATTGTTTTAGTAAAGAGCCTAAATAAGCTTGATGAAAGAATATTTAAGTATATAGATTGGAGAGACTATTTAAAGAATACTTGGGTTGTACCTTGGAAAGGCTAGTGAAAGGGAGATACTATTAAAAGAATACTTTGGTAAATAACTTGGAGAGACTATTGAAAGAATACACGAGTAAATAATTTGGAAAATACTTGGGTTTACTTTAAAGAGACTTGAGAAATACTACTTGTATCTTGTTGAAGATAATCAAAACTTAGTGATTGCTAAAGAACTGGACGTAGTCTCATATTGAGATGAACCAATATAAAATTTTGTGTTTTTATGTCCATTTACTGACTCTGAATTAGAAGATTTGTTTTACAAAAATATCTTTGAGACAAACATTTTATTCTAAAAATTATGTTGTTTTTGTGAAAACGTTTTTATTAAACTATGTGTCTTATCATATCTTATTGTTCTTTTTATTAAATCTATCAAATGCAAATGCATTTAATAACATGTGTGTTTTAACGCTATCAAACATAGAATCGACCGTATGCAAAACCTATAAGACGTAGATATGTCTGATTTCAGAAGTTTTGCAAAAATTTTTAAAAACTATAATTTAACTTTCTCTTCTTGTAGTTATTAAAGATTTTCATGGTACACCATAATAGTTGTTAAAGTTCATAAGAGTTGTCAAGGTGCACCATAATAGTAGCTAGGATGCATCGTGTATAAAGAAAAATTGTTCTCCTTTGCAAATCACAAACTAAGTTACTCTCACATCGACTAAGTTTCACACATGTAAATTCACAATATTATTTAAATAAAGAACAACTGACAACATTAAATTATACTTATATGAATGATTCAATGGTTTCTCAAGCCACATTTAAGTTAGTGATATCCATTACATTTTGGATGAGTGTTATCTCAAAGTCTGTCAAAGTAAGAATGTAAACATCATAATGAGTGGTAGTGAAGACATGTAGTGCTTGTTTGCAAACAATTTTATAAATCTGTTTTCAGTATTTTAGTATTTAAAAACTGAAAAGATCGTTTGGGTAGTGTTTTCTAAAAACAATTTTCGAAAACAGTCTTGGTTTTTTGGCTTGATTGGTTTGATTTTGTTTTTTAGTTTTTGAAAAGAGTTTTCAAGAATAGTTTTCAAAAACTGTTTTAAAGAAGAAAAAAAAAACTTGTTTGGCAAGTGTTATTTAAAAACTCTTTTAAAGATGTAAAAATGAAAAAATTTATTCATATTTATTAGAATTCCATTAATGAAAAGCAAAAAAAAACATATTCTGATTGTATTTTGAGTTTTTAAAACAAAAATAGAAAACTGAAAAGCAGAACTACTTTCAATTGTTCCTGTTTTTTAGTTTTTAAAAACTAAAAAATCAGAACTATTTTCGAAAACAGTTTTAAAAAAACACTACCCAAACAAGTTTTTTAGTTTTTAAAAACTAAAATACTAAAAATAGTTTTATAAAATTTTTGCCAAACAAGGCTTTTTGGTTTAGTTTAGTTTTTTAGTTTTTCAAAAGAGTTTTCAAGAATAGTTGTCAAAAAATGTTTTTAGAAAGAAAAGAAAAAAAAACTTGTTTGACAAGTATTATTCGAAAACTATTTTGAAGATATAAAAATGGAAAAACTTGTTCATATTTATTAATATTTCATTAATGAAAAGCATAAGACAACATATTATGATTGTATTTTGAGTTTTCAAAAACAAAAATAGAAAACTGAAAAACAAAACTATTTTACCTGTTCCTGTTTTTTAGTTTTTAAAAACTAAAAAATCATAATTGTTTTCGAAAATTGTTTTCAGAAAACACTACCCAAACGAGTTTTTTAGTTTTTAAATACTAAAATATTGAAAAGAGTTTTATAAAATTGTTGTCAAACAAGTACTAAGGGCTTGGTTTAGTTTTGTTTTTTACTTTTTGAAAAGAGTTTTCAAGAATAGTTTTCAAAAACTGTTTTCAGAAAGAAAAGAAAAGAAAAACTTGTTTGACAAGTATTATTCGAAAATTGTTTTGAAGATATAAAAATGGAAAAAATTGTTCATATCTATTAATATTTCATTAATGAAAAGCATAAGACAACATATTCTGATTGTATTTTGAGTTTTCAAAAACAAAAATAGAAAACTAAAAAGCAAAACTACTTTTAGTTGTTCCTGGTTTTTAGTTTTTAAAAACAGTTCGGCTTGATTGATTTGCTTTTATTTTTTAGTTTTTGAAAAGAGTTTTCAAAAATAGTTTTCAAAAACTGTTTTCGGGAAGAAAAGAAAAAAAAACTTGTTTGGCAAGTGATATTTGAAAACTGTTTTAAAGATGTAAAAATGGAAAAACTTGTTCATTCATGAAAAACAAAAAACAACATATCCTGATATTATTTTTGAGTTTTCAAAACAAAAAACAGAAAACTGAAAAGTAAAACTACTTTCAGTTGTTCCAGTTTTTTAGTTTTTAAAAACTAAAAAACCAGAACTGTTTTAAAAAAACATTACCCAAGCTAATTTTTTAGTTTTTAGAAACTAAAATACTGAAAACAATTTTATAAAACTGTTCCCAAACAAGCACTAAAAACTCAGAACTGTTTTCAAAAACTATTTTTAGAAAACACTACTCAAACGAGTTTTTTAGTTTTTAAATACTAACTGAAAATAGTTTTATAAAACTGTTGTCAAACAAGCACTAAGTTTTTAAAAACTAAAAAACAGGAACAACTGAAAGTAGTTTTACTTTTCAGTTTTTTATTTTTGTTTTGAAAACTCAAAAGACAATTAGAATATGTTGTCTTTTACTTTTTATTAATGAAATTTTAATAAATATGAACAAGTTTTTCATTTTTACATCTTCAAAACAGTTTTCAAATAACACTTACCAAACAAGTTTTTTTTTCTTTTCTTTTCAAAAATAGTTTTTTAAAACTATTTTTGGAAATTTTTTTCAAAAACTAAAAAATAAAACCAAACCAATCAAGCTCGTATTCTTGTGGTCCTTTTCAACAATAGTTTTATTTTTTTTTTAATTTTTAGATATATAGATCTTACTTTAACTGCAATAGTAATTCTATCTTTTTGTTTTAATTTTTCATATGTTCAATCATGTTTTGTATTTTATACTTTATTTTTTTTAATTTTAAATTTTTATTATTTTTAATCTTTACCAAAATTTAAGATCATTATTTTTATTTAAGGTAACTTTAATTCATAAGTCATTCTAATTTCTATAAAATAAATATACCATTAGTGTATTAGTGACAAATTGTGAAATATACTTTGTGTCTTGACATTAACCTCAAACGTTTATCTGAATTTTGATTTGTATTTTTAAGTTTGAAAATGTTAAAAAACCTAAGTTTTTTTATCAAATTTTAATCTTGAATATTATTTTTATGTTTTAAATTTTGTAAATGTAAAAACATGTGGCATATTTATCTTTTTCCTAAACACAGTTGACATTTAATTTCAAATACTTCAAAATTCCACATAATAAATGCATAATTCAAATTATAGCAGTTCTGATTTTAAATTCAAAACCTCGATGCTTAAATATGTTTAATTTTTTCAAGTTAGGTCTAGAATTCAAATGGATGCTTAAATATGTTTTGATTTTTCTAAATAAGATCTAAAATTCAATTTTCTATGTAAAAAACTTTACTAAAAATAATTTCATCAATTTTTTTTTACATATTAGTTTCGTCAATGTTATTAACTGGAATAATATTAGTTTTCATAAAGCATATGTGGTATTGGCAAAACCAAAAATTAATACTTTATATTCCTCCTTTAATCCTCTCATTATTCCTGTTTTATACATAATTAATTTCTTGAACATCCATGCAGACAAAATTTTGAGTTAATTCCCGTTAACTCTTCTAATGAAAGTACCACAAATGCAATCCTTATGTCAATGTATCCACCTTGTAAGAAACACCCAAGAGCATGCATCTTTAGCGGAACCAATGAAGTTAGCATGAGTCCAACCCCAAAGTCAATATGTTAAATATACCAACTCTCCATATTTGATACACATCAAAGACTGGCCACAAATGAGAAGTTGACGAAGGAAACAATATAGTAATTAATAAACAAAAATGCCCACTTCTCACTTCTGGAAAAGCAAAAGAGAAAACTAAAAACTCAAATTTTAGAATAATAAAATCAACGTTTAATATATTTGTATGGATGAAAATATATTCAAGTCTTAGTAAAAAAATGACATTGTTAAAATAAAAGCAAACATCCAAACACCAGATTTTAACTAGTAAATAAAGATGGTACAAGTATGAATCATAGGCATGTTGATCTGCAAGTAAACAATAATAGCAAACTCTAATATTCTTATTGAATCTTGGGCAATTAACAAGCTAACAGAAACCCATTTTTATTTTTCAGATCCATAAGTGAAAAAATAGATACACAATCCAAAGATAAAATGCAACTTGAGAAGCAAATGGCTCGTTACATACAAGAGCAGCAAAAGACTAATATGACTTCATATTCAAGGCTCAAAGACCATGCTCTCAGCTTCTCTCTTCACGGATTCGAATAGCACAGATGATAGGTAACGCTCTCCAAAGCTTGGGAAGACCGCCTATTCAGGTTTTCAATGAGCTCATCAATAATGGAGTATATATAGTAAATATAATAAGAGCAACTACAACTATAACAACCAAATGATATCTCAGATAACTAATGGTAGAAGTTTCGGACAATGATTAGCAAATAAAAAAGATCCAACATTGCAACTATTCTGAAAATCTTTTAGCACATTGATATTGAATCTAAAGCAGAACTAGCAATGGCATTCACACTTCCATAGAGGAAAATTTAATGCCACATGAGCAGTAGACAAACTTACAACAAGGAGCTTTCCAGCATTTTCTGGCCTCTTTGCTATCTTAATTGCGGCGGCTGCGGCGGCACCAGATGAGATCCCCACCTGCAATATATTTATAATACAAACAAAATAGCATCAGAAGCATAGTCTCCTCCCAACTGCCAACCATGGTGTCACCAAAGCATGGACAGTTCAAAACATGCAACTAACAAAAGATTTCAAAGCATGTACACAAACAAAGTCAAGACATGAGAAGAGCCTGAAGAGGTGAGATCATTGTCATGCCCCTGAATAGGTGAACTTACCAGCAAACCTTCTTTCAAAGCAAGAAGTTTAGCAGTTTCAATAGCTTCTTCACTTGAAATCTAAAATCACAAACAAATATAAGGGTTACTTTCTATACTTTGAGAATGCATGGATAAATTATCATTAACTCTTGGTTAGTAATGTTTCCTCCCATAAAAGTGAATTAATACACTTCTAGCTTTCAAGTTCCATTTCAACTAGATAGAAAAGTAATAATAAAACATCTTACATACTCATACTAATAAAAATTAATTTCTTAAAATAATTCAAAATTTATTTACAATGGTTTAGATGATCCCTAATAATAGTGAGTGTTAACTAGAATTAAAATCTTGATTTGTTTATATAGTCTAGATTACATGTTTTGCATGTATGCAAAGTACAAAATTGGATTTTGCAAAGAATAAAAACATTAGGTGCAAAAAAGGAAGCAAATAAGATTATCATACAAGCCAAAAAAAATTCTTTATGTAACCATGAATAAACTTATTGAAAATGTTTGTGACTTACTTGAATAACCTCATCAAGTAAATCGACATCCAGAACACCAGGGATGAAGCCAGCACCAATTCCTTGGATCTTATGAGGGCCTTATATCCATTTAACAACCATGCATATGTAAAGGGAAGGGTACATAAGAGGCGGACATTTGATAAATGTATACAAAAGCACATAAATGCTCATTAAGCATGTGCTGGAATAACATGTGCAATAATGGTGAATGAGAAAGCACACATTTCTTTAAATATAGGAAACCAATTTCAACACCCAATCAACAATGTTTTCAGTAAGATTGAGAAAGATACCAAATGATATTGTAGAAAGAATTTTATATATCCCTTGAAATACTAACTGTGGTTTATATTATTGGATTCTCCTAGCAAATTTCAAATAGAGAAAGAGAAGAGAAAAACAAACTTAACAAATTTGGGGGATGATGGCAACACCTTTAAGGTAAATAGATGTGCAGATATTGGTAGATCTAACATTCTAGTATGAGGTTTATAAGGCATTGGGCATTCCAACTAAAACAGATAACTTTTGCTGTGTGGCTATCCAAGTTCTTATTAATTACTTTCAAAGTAAGGAGAGGTCGCAAGTTTAAATCACTCCCACAAATATTCTAACAAAAAAAAACTGACAAACTAAAATTTGACCAAAAAAAATGCATCTGAGTTTTCCATCATGTCTTTCAGTTGCAAACAAGTGACATGGTGGTGATGCAAATTATAGTACTGTTCACACAAGACTAGTCAAAGAACCAGGCACATCCAACTTGCATGGGTGCTAGGACTGCAGAGTGTGGTGGAATTTTATGATACAATTGCAAGGTACGATAATTGAGTCTAGCACAGGAAGTATGGGATTCTAATGTGGGGAGTTTTTAAGGTTTTAGGTTCTCCAACTACAACAGTTAACTTTCATGACATGGTTCTCAAGTTTCTTTCCAATCCACATTTGCAAAAAGAAATAGAAAGTAATCGGTTTTCAGTTTCAGGGGCCAAAATTGTGCATGGCAATGGAAGAAAAGAATCATGGAGTCAAAACATCATTACAGTACAGATCCAAATTTTCCGAAACTTGATAAATTATAGAAATATAAGTGGAGAAGGAGAAAATGAGATAGCACCAACTCTAAAAAGTAAAATATAATATTGAATAGGCAAACAAATCATGAAATCTGGAAGCCATTCATAAGATATCATCTCAGATAAAATATTCTAGGATACAACAATAAGATTACAAGATATTTTCTTGATATTCTAAGTTTCTAACAGGTTTAATAATCAGAGACAGTTGCCATGAAAACACAACAAAAATCAATACTTACCCGGTTTCCCTCCAGACAGTACTGGACTTTCTACTGGTTCAACGCCATATAGCTGTTAAAAAAAAATTATAAGAAAAACTGGGAGAACATTATAAACATTAACACACCATGAAAAAGTTAAAAGCCTAACCTTTATATTAGGGTTCTGCTCTTTCAGATATTTTCCAGAACCTGTTACTGTACCTCCAGTCCCAATCCCAGAGACCAGAGCATCAACCTTCCCATTGGAGCCCTTCCAGATCTCCGGTCCAGTGGTTTCATAATGGATCTAAGAATAGGAGGAAGGAGATCATGTTCATGTCTGAATACTCTTCTTTCTCAACCAACTGATTTTCCAAACAAAGCACGTTAACACAATACCTTTGGGTTGGCAGGATTTTCAAATTGCTGAAGCATATAAGAATTGGGAGTCTTTTCCATTATCTCTTCTGCCTTCTGAACAGCTCCTTTCATACCCTTGGCGGGATCTGTGAGAACTAAGTCAGCTCCAAAAGCTTTAAGAATGGTTCTTCTTTCAAGACTCATTGAAGAAGGCATGGTTATAATAAGTTTATAACCCTTAGCTGCCGCCATGAATGCCAAACCTATGCCAGTGTTTCCACTGGTAGGCTCAATGAGGACACTCTAATAACATGAACAGCAGTGAACCATATCAATACAAGTACACAGAAATAAGTTTGCTTGAAAGATGACAGTGCAATGAGAATGAATTTGTTAAGTATCTTACAGAACCACTCCTGTGTTCACATTTTAAAATTGTACGCAACATGGTGTGAATACCAATGAGCATTAAACAACAACTACTCATAGAATACAGCCACAAATTGGAAGGCATACTTATAATGAAACTTTTATACAATCTGATTCAACATCAATTCAAATATGCAAGGAAAGGACAATCTAAAGCAAGAACTAACTTCGCCCGGTTTGATGAGTCCTTGCTCCTCAGCGTCTACAATCATGCTATATCCTATCCTGTAGGAAAATGAACAATAATATTTTATATTTAATACATAAGCTTTAATAAGGCATATTATTGCATGGCATAAGAGACTTGGGAATCAATCATACAATGTCTATGCCAAAAAATTTATCAGTCTAAGCATTTTTAAAAGGGTGTTGAGAGCAAAGGGAAGCATCAAAGCAAGTGTAAATGGTTACATGGAATTTCACAATCTCACATTCCAATACAAGAATGAAGAAACTACGTACCTGTCTTTGACACTGGAGCAAGGTTCCATCATTTCTAGCTTTGCAGCAACTTTGGCAACACAGCCATCCACGATGTGGTTGAGATATACCAATGGAGTTTTGCCAATTAACTGCACATTTCAGAAATGAATTCATATGTGTGAGCTAATTGATTTGCCATCATGGAGACAAAAGACAGCATTGATCAAGGCTTACTTCAGTCACATCTTTTGCAATGCTAGACGTCTCAACGGCCATGTGAAGCAAAGCACTGCAAAATCATAAAAAGTGGTTCAAAGATCCTGGTAATTACAAACAGAAATACGTCATAAATCAATTTATTCAGAATTGGATTGGTTGAGTTGACTTATCCTGTGAGAAAAAACGGATCAAGAATTTCTAACTTTCCATTCAGAATGCATTGTATTTACATTAATATTCTCTGTGTTCTTGTAAATATATATAAATACTAAAGACATCAATATTCCCCGATTAAGAAACAGACGACGACCCTATAGTAAAAGGGTGGGGGGAATCACAGAAAAAATAAAACAAAATGGTTCAAGGCCAGATTGACCTGGGAAACTTATGGTACTGGTGTTTGAAAAATATTACTAGTTCAACTAGAATGATTGTCCAGGTGTGTAGAATCGGTCTACTAGGGAGGAAAAGAAGATTAAGATTAAGATTAAGCCCCGAAGCCCGGTTCAAACTTCAAAGTGAAAGGTCAACAGGGTTAAAACACTTGATCATCAATTAACTAATACACAAACACAAGAAAGATACATAAAATTCGGGTGTCTAATCTAAGCGCAGAGGATATGAAAATAACGGAGAAAAAGCAAGCATACATAGAATACAAGTGAGAGAGGAGTTCACAGTTATGAGTTATGCAGATACAATTGTACAAAGCAGAAGGCAAAGCGGAAGAGAGAAAGATAAAAGTGGGTTACAACAATGCAATTGCAAGGGTTGAGAATAGTGAGTAGGGAAATTGAATTGAATGGCTCACCCACAACACGACAACCTTATCCGTGCAACGCGCGTTTCTGATAAGAGAATAGTCAAGAGAGACCAGACTTATATAGGAAGAGGACGAGCAATTCTATGAGTTCTTTTTTCTTCTTTGTCTTCTTCGTTTGGTCTTTCGCTCTGCTGTGCCTTTTATGTTTGCTACTTCCAATTTCCTGCATTAATTTTGGAAAAAAAGAAAACTACAAAATTAAAACTAAAACAATTCCATCACGTTATAAATGTCAACCTAAAGATTTTTTTTAATCTGCAATTCATTAAAAAAATTGGCTCGTCCAACTCCCTACTATAAAAGCTACACGTGAATTCGTCTCTTTCACGTTATTTTATTTTATTTTTATGATGAATAGCTCAAATTCAATGACGTATAGAAAAAGACTATAGGAAGAAACAACTGAGAAATATTCAGAAGTGTGATGAATGGTTCTAAAATTAAAGCCAGATTAACGAATTACTCCAGAGGCTGAGCTTTGCGGCACCAAATTCATGATTTTGATTACATGCAATCTGATATTGAGGCGCTGAGTGTTGACAATAGTTATCTGTGGGCAAAACAATGGGCATGGCTAGCCGGTTGATTAGAACGAGAGTGAGCCTGAATCAGTATGGCAACAAGGAAGAGTTATTATATTTTTATCTCTCTTTCGAAACTCATCTCTATTTTTTATATTTAAGATGTGAAATTTATGTCCGAATATCATATATACCCATATCTTTTCCCTCCTTATAAAAAATGAAATTATAAATTAATTTTAATAAAAAATAATTTATTCTTCTCATTATGCACATTATGCTCATATAATAATTGCTAGCTATAATAAATTTTAATGGAATATGGTTCTTCACGCAGCTGATCATAATTATTCTTACTATTTAAAACAATAAACGTGTCACAGGCGTTCTAGTCTATTATTTTATTCTCAAAGTAAAAATAATATAATTAAATTCATAATGGGCTTAAACAAGATTTTTTTAAGTAAGAATAATTATATTTCTATTTCAAAAATTAAAATTATATTAAGAGTAATTTAATTATTCTTAGGATAACTAAATTCTTTTTAATTTATGATATCATGATTAAAACTAAATTAGTTTTTAGTAAAAATATTTCAAAAAAATAATTATACTGACTATAAAAATTATATAAAATATTTTTTTAGTGAATTTTATCTCTCATAAAAAATATTTGTAATTTATATAATAACTATAATTATTTTAATTTATAATATTATTAGCTCTTCTATTTTATAGTTATATAGATTTCTGAAAATTTGAAATTAAAACATGCTCTTATAACCCAAATCTTAGATAAACTATGCATATGTTTTTAACTTGTTAAAATATTTAATCATTAAAATCAATATTTGAGATATTTTAGTATAAGGAAACTACGGTGTAATGAAATTTGAGAAAGAAATTAAGTAGAATTAAATAGCTTTATAAACACGTATCTTGGAATATAAGTTGATTTTTTATAAAAATAGTTTTATCATATTGAAAGTGTTTCATTATTATATAAGTTGATTTTTTATAAAGATTACTTTTATCTTTATAAGTTGATTATATAATTTTATTTTTGATAACTAATACTTTTATCTTTATAACCTGGCTTATAAAAAAAACTTTTAAATAATACATATATCATTACCTTGTTCAAAATATTTAATCATTAAAATCAATATTTAGAGTATAAATGAAATAAGGTGAGTGTAAAAATTGTGGAAAAATTTAGTGGAGTTTAATAGGTTTATAATAATAAAATACTAGTTTAAGGATAAAAAGGAAACACATGTGAGTTGTGCCATAGAATTGTGGATGAATTCCTGACAAACCAATTTAGCATGTTTTAACACCTATTTAGAAAGAAAAAGAATCAACCAAGAAAAAAATAGGCAAAAAAAAAGAAGTAAGATAAGCATTATAAATCGACGAAAACAATAAAGGAATTTCGTGGGATTACGACATATGTGACACACAAATATGATTTATGGAGTTGTCACCAATGTTTTATTTTAAGAGAAAGGCCTTCTAAAATCCTATATAAATTGATTTTTAAAGTCAATATTAGATTCCAAAGTCAATTACTTGTAGGGAAGGTATTAGTATCTTATGAAACATATTTAAAAGCTAGTACCTTTAATTTTAATTAAGCAAAATTATATAACTTCATAAATATTTATTTTACCCCTAAGAAAGAAATATATATTTTTTATCTTTTATTTTAATCAAAGTTCCTTGCACAAGGATTTAAGCTAGAAAATGACTAGTCATTAAACTCTTCTATTTCTTTTATCTTTTATTTTAATCAAAGTTCCTTGCATAAGGATTTAAGCTAGCTAATGGATAGTCATTAAAACCTTACCACCAGAATAATGTTAACAATAAAAATTGCTAATCAAATAACATCATTCGTAGTTTGTGCCCTTGGGTAACTTGGTTTTATGAATTATAATAATCAAAAAATAATTTATTTTACTCCTATTGTGATAGCAAAAATGACTATTCTATAAACTTTATGGATCTAAACATCGAAAGGTAGTATTGCTACTCAATAATATTTATAGTTATCATCTGAATAAAAAACAAAGTTTTGTGTCCTTCTCTCTTTCTTCTTTTTCCTTTCCCCCTCTTTCTCATTTTTTTTTCTCTTTCTCCTCCCTTCTCTCTTTCTTCTACATAGCTTTTTCTCCCTTCCTCATAATATGAAAATAGGTTTGTATTTATAAACCAATAAATTAACAACTTTCTAATAATATCTCCTATTTTTATGCATCACTGTTTTATCTCTTGTTAGCAATCGACTTCCTTGACTTACTTCCTTTGAGTCTTTAGTTTCTCCCCCTAATTTCTCTCACATTCTCTTATTTTATTTTTAAAATCTAAAATTTGTTATTCAGTTAATTTTTTTTTTCTTCTCAAACCTCAACAGATTAGACTAGGTCAATTCTTTTCTTCTATCAATTCCTCTCACATTGTATTAAAATATTTTTCAAATAAAATTTGTTATTAACAAGGAAGAAGACAAAGGTGATATCTTTAAAAATTAAATGTTGGTGGAAAAGACAATAAAAAGAAAAATAAAGGGTAAACTATGTTTTTCATACATAAATTTTTTCAAATTTATGGTTTTGATACACAGATTTTTTATTAACTAGTCAGGACATACAAACATTAATTATTCCAACATTTTAATCCTTTTATCTATTTTAGTCATTAAGTGGGAACGTGTAACTGTAGCCATTATTATTTTATTAATTAAATTTTTTAACGATTTTTATTACATTTTTTATGACTTTTAATTGATATAGTTTGACAAATAAAAAATAAAATGTAGTAGAAACATTATTGCATTTAAATAGGGATGTTGGTATACACTTAGGGAAGAGGGGATGACGAGGCAGGATGAGGGATTATTAAGGAAGGAAAATGATGTTAAGGGTTGTTCAGGGGTTAAAAGGACAAGATTAGGGTTCATGAGGAGGGAAAAAGGAAAGGATGGGATGAGGTGGGGTAAGGGTAAGGGTAAGGATGACAAAAAAATTTGTAATGCGGATAAAATCCATGAAAATATTCACACAAATAGTATAAATAGGTATCTATCACCCATGGGTACAAGTTTTTTGCTACCAGCTCTTTAATGAGCACAAGTACATATATCATAGTATTTGTACCTATGATACGTACGCTAAATTAAAATACTATCTATATTTAAGTTGAAGAAAATAATATTTTTATTAAATAAATCAAATTAAAATATTAATTATTAAATTTCATTGATATCAATTTTTTTTATGAAAACTTCATAATTAATAAAAATATTCATTATAAAAATGCCAATAATATAAAAAAATATTTTATTTATATTAAATATTTTGTATATATATTAATTTATTTTTTAATCTAATTAATCTTCAAAAAATAATATAAAATTATTTCTAGATTTTTCAACAAATAAAGAATTTATTTAATAAAACTTATAATAAAAAATAATTTTTTTTTCTAAAAATAATACTTTTTCAAAATACTCGTTAGTACCGGTGGATACCCATGAGCATTAAGAAAACTCGTAGGTATTTTTATAACATGTACTTAATAAGCTTTTAGTCGGTAACATATCTTATCACAAGTCGAGTAATGAGTAATCATTATCATGCCCACCTCAACCTTTTGTCATTTATGGGTAAGGGAGTACGAGATTGGGGGTGGAGTGGGTGGGGGTAAGGGTAAAGGGATGTGAGAGGTGGGGTTGAAGGGACAATGAGGCTTTAAGGGAAAAGGAAACATGATGGGGGAATTTGTTTAGAAAATGGTGACGTTTATTTTGCATGTTTTCTATTTTTATTTTCAGAGAAAATAGAAAAAAGTGGTGAAAATATGTTTGATTATAATTTATAAAACTTTTTTGTTGAAAATATTTTCAAAAAACAACTGAAAACAAAAAACAAAAAAATGTTGTTTTCAATATTTTCAAAAGTTAACACTATGTGAAAACTTAATAATAATATTGTAATTATATAAAAAATAATATATAAATATATTTTAAACTATATATATATATATATATATATAATTTACAATATTTTTCTAAACTTGATTAAATTTAACAATATTATTTTTTGAAAATAGAAAATATTAAGTGAAAACAAACATATTTTCTTAATGTTAAAAACTTGAAAATGAAAACACTTTTTAGAAAATGAAAATAGAAAATATTTTCTCAAACCAAACGCCATCTAAAGAGAAAATAAAAATAGAAAAAATTATGTTTAGAAATTAATAGATGCAGAAGCAACCTTGATAGACGAATATGCAAACTAGTCAAACACATCCTAGTCAAGTCTAACACATATTCATCTTTTTAAAAGAAATGTTGATGCATCATTCCCTAGATGCAATTCTCCCAAGATCTATTCCTTTAAATGATGGAGGAAAGGAATGGAGGTGAAGGCACCATAATAGGATTGATAAGCCTTGAAGTGGAGGTGTTTGCCACAAGGGAATAAACCCTTGATAAAAGCACTAGGATACTCTCACAAGAAGAGAAGGAAAGAGACGCTCAAGAAGAATCAATGCTCTCAAAATTCATAAACTCAAGTGTAAAAAATTACATGAGGGTGGATGACTCTATTTATAGCTAAGAGAGGGGGAATGGCTGTGAGAATTTTGGAAGGAGATTAAAAAAGGAGTCAAATTCAAATAATTGACGCATGTTCCTAAAATTATGGATCTTATATCTAACTAAGTGTCATGTAGGATGTCTTGTGACAATTAGTTGAATTTAGGAGCCTACGGGGGAACAAGGGTCCCACCTTGTTTCCTCCTTGCTTCGTGTGCTAATTAATTGAATTTTAATTAGCAAAGAGGGGTGTGGTTAATAAATCAACCCACCAACATCCCTAATAAGTCCAATTAGTTAATACACTCCACAAAAAAGACTAGGTACACTCCCAAGTCCTAAAATCACGAGAATGAAGGCCAAATACACAGCCAAGAAAGAAAGCACTCCACTTAGGAAATTTACAAAGCCAATACAAGGTAAAAATAAATGAGACAAGAGGGTTATGGTATAATCTCTATGTGCATAAGGATGTGAGGTCTTCCTCCATCAACTCTAGTCACGTCTTTCTCTATCCTCCTAATCATGATTCTAATGACAGGTCCCTTACTAGGAAGGAATGCATCAAATGTGTAGTTTATAAAATATGCATTGCATAAAGTGAAGATGTAGAGAAGTGAATGCTTATTCAGTGGAGATGAAGATGTAGCTCATCAAACCATAAACTTAAACAGAAGATATAAAGAAAAGATGAATCTTATGAAGAGAAGAGATGAAAAAGAAGAATAAAGTTGAATGAATATTCTTCAATAAGAAAATATATCTTATAAATAAGAAGACGTAGTGCTTGAAGAATGAAGATGAAACACATGCCGTAAAAGACACAACTCTTCTAGAATCAGATGTAACACATGAAAAGTTAGTATCATAAAGAAAAGACGAAGCTTATCCGAGTATAAGTTTTAGCTTAAAGAAAGTAAGAAATGAATAACAATATAAGACAAAGAATCAATTTGTAGAAAACGAATCTTACGAAGACAATCATAGTTAAACAATAACATCTTATTATTAACAAAGTCTTAAACTCTAAAGTGTTGGTACCAAAGGAAATCTAGAAAGGGAAGTTGAATAGATTCATTTAAAATTTAACCTTTTTCAAAAATATATTTTCTTTTATTCCCCTTTCTTTTTACCTTTAAGATTTTTTCAAATTTTTTTTTATAAAAGAGTTTTAGAGTATTCAAAACAAGTTTGAAATTGCACGGGATCAATTACTTTGAAAGAATTTCACAAACACCAAGATTACTTTATTCAAGGATATTCAATCAAGAATTCATAAACCCATCAATATAATTTTTCAAGAATTATTTTTAGCACAAAAGATTCAATTATAAAAATTTACTGCATTGAAATAGTGTAGGAATAGAAAAAATGGCAAGTTGTTTATATTGGTTCAACCTTAAAATGGCTTACATCAGTGTAGATTCAACACCCTGCCAAACTTGTTTTCTCTATAGAATTTATTACAAACACAATGCATATATAATTCTAAAAAAAAAACACTTATCCAAACAACAATCAAATGTATTTTAAACCCTACAATAGTGCATTCCTTATGATCTCAACCAATAAACATGTAATTATTACTCATTGCAAATATTTTTAATTAATATTTTCATTTTGTAGTTGAAACTTTTATACTAAAAATTAATTTATCCATCATTCATTCAATTTGTACAATTTTATTTTGTTGAAAAAAAATTCTTTTTAGTATTTGCAACATTAAATTGTAGATAAAAAATTATTATTTGCATTAATTTATAAAGTAAATTATAAATTATGAATAAAAATAATTCTTTTTAGTCAGATAGTCTAGCTCAATTGGTTGATTAAGATGTTTGAGTTGTTATAAACTCTTTGACACCATCTTCAACTCCTATCAAGAGGATAAAAAAATTATAGAATAAATTACAAGAGGATCTCCTTAGCTTTTATTAAATTACACACAACTTTACTCTTATTAATTTTCCCACACTAGTTGCCCTTTAAGCTTAAAAATATTACACTAACATTTCTATATGTTTGAAAATATTATACTAGTACATCTTTCAAATCTTACATTAATACTGAGATATTTAAAATGAACCAACCCAAACTAAAAATTAAAAATCAATAAAAAGCCAAATTGATTTGAGTTTGTTTAGTTCATTAAATTTTTAAATTGTGCGGTTTTATTCGGTTTGCAGTTAAAGATTTGAAAATCAACCTAAACTAAACAAAACCGCAATATATATAATTTATGTATTTTATTATCGCAAATAATGTTTAATTTAGAAGACATGACATAATTCATATTATAAACGCAATCATGCGACAAATAAATAATGACTAGTAACACTACTATAATTTATAAAGTGAGATATGTAGTGAGAAATTTTATTTTTTTAGTAGTTTTGAAGTGACGTTGATTATTAGTAAATTGTAATAAATATTTAAATGATTTTCAAAGTAAAACGAATTATTTAAGTGTTTTTAAAAGTATTAGAAATCATACTAAATAATATTTAATAATATATTTTCAAAAGCAAAAAGGAATCAAACTAAATCACTAATGATTTACTTCCAATTTTATAATATTCTCAAATTGAATCAAACCAAACCACACTTAATTTTTTTGTTTGGTTTAGGTGACTTTTACTGTAAAAATCAAACCAAACTGTAACATAAATACCCTTATTAACACACTCATGAATGTTAAAGTCTAAAGTAATGATTAAAAAAATAAATAGAAAATCCATGTATAAATATATTGGACTTTAGAGGTGTTTCTTTAATTTATTCTAATTTATATTATCTTAACTAACATTTAATTTAATTTTATAGAAGATTATAGTTTGTTTGAATCAACTTGATCATTACAAAAATTGAATTTAAAACATTTGAATAAAAATTAAAATTTTGATATTTTATTTTCTTAATCTATTAGCCTAATATTATTTTTATAGTAATATTTAGTATAATATCAATAAACAACTTATCAGTAATATTATAAAAAATCTAAATTTTCAATATTTATATATAAAAAATTATTAATTTTTATTATATAATTTCAATAAAAACTTATTTAAAATTCATACCCATAAAACACAAGTTATTTAGTAGTTTTGTTAATATTATAAAACTTTCTATCTTGCCGAAAAATGGTAGTAAAAATTTCCGGTGACTAATATGCTTAACCAATTAAGGAATATCTGTACAACCTAGCAATATAAATTATATTATCATTTACTATTAATATTTTTAATATATAAAATACACTTTATATCTTCAAAGAATAAATTAAATTATGATGTAAAAATATTTTATTTAAATATAACTTTATAAAATTTCAAATTTTAATTTAAAAATAAAAGATAAAAATAGATTACATGAGAGAATGATGTAAGGTAATTGAAAAATACAAATAAAAAGTGTTTTTATCCATAGATAAAAGTAACAGTATGACTGCATGAGAGGATGATGTAAGATAGTAAATTTTTTTTTTCAACCTAAATAAACTCATTTAGAATATTTACATTTAGGGTTTAATTTTTAATTCTTAAAAGAATTTAATTTTTGAATTTGGATCGATTTAATATTAAACCGAACCAGAAAAAAAAAAAAAAACCGAAACCATGGATTGCCCATAGGCAAGAGGGCGCACTAGAACGGGGGCATTTTCGTCTCATAAAATAAGGCGGCCACCGCAGCCGCCCGTACAATAAACGGCCACACAGATCTCCATCTCTTGTTGGTTTTTATTTATTTATTTATTTTCCCTCTCTCTCTCTCTCGTCGTTTCCGAACCGGACCGAACCGAGCCGGAAATATGGGCGTGCCAGCGTTTTACCGGTGGCTCGCGGATCGGTACCCGCTCTCGATCGTCGACGTCGTGGAGGAAGAGCCTGCCGCTGGCGCCGCCGCTGTTGATGTGTCTAAACCTAATCCCAATGGCATGGAGTTCGAGAACTTGTACTTGGACATGAATGGCATCATTCACCCCTGTTTTCATCCCGATGGCAAGGTACCTACCTACCTCATTCAATTCCTTATCATGTTCTCTGACTCGGAATATTGCAATCTTTTCATTCCATTGTTTCATTCAATCCATTATTATTCTGTTAACAGTATTAATGTCTTCTTCATTGATTGAAAAACCTCAGTATATATATATATATATATATATATATATATATATATATATATATATATATATATATATATATATATATTATAACCTAATAGAAATATGCGACGACAACGGAGAGTTGGTAGTGACCTTCTGAAATTTCTGCTTCAACTTCTCATTTCCAACCTTGGTATGGATTTCGTTAATGGACTTAGATATTGAGGTCGTGGGTTCCTCAATTGGTTGTCGAAAACTTGTTTCAGAATTTGTGGCATTAGATGCTCTGTAAACTGATTTCCTCGTGCTTTTTGAAGAAACGGCATCATACGTGATTGTGTGAGAGGGTGAAACCTTGTAAAAAGCTTACTAGACTATGGCAATTCGGATCTGTAATTTCTTTATTTTGTGTCCAAAAGGAAGTGATTTTTGTAAATTTACATTTCTATTCTGTAAACTGCTTGTTGTTGATTAGTCTTTACAATGCAGCAAGCACCTGCTACATATGAAGATGTATTCAAATCAATCTTTGACTACATTGACCATCTATTTTCATTGGTTCGCCCAAGGAAGCTTCTTTATCTTGCAATTGGTATGTTGCTTTTTCTTACTATTGTATTTCTCATCTATGGGATTGTAGAATACCATGACTTGCATTTGCCTTATGCATCATACTGGATACAGATCCTAATCCAATATTCATACATTGATACTTTCCCAATAATTCATCTTACTTACAGATGATACTCAAGGAGGAAATAAGACAGCCACTATTTCTCTTTGTAAACAATAAACTGCAACTTATGATGACAATGATTGATGATTTATATTTTGTTTTTGGTGATGTCCTAAAAGTTTGTCTGAATTTTCTGAATGCATGAATTGTATCCCGTGCGTTTGTTTCATGTACTAAAATTTTATTCTAGGAATGTAAACATGGTCTTACAAACTATTAAAAACAAAATTCTTGGTATTATTTATTCTTGTGGAAATTGTAACATCCCTTTTACTATGTTTTCCTTAATTTTGGTTCCCACAAGAGGGGGGGGGGGGGATGCAATATTCCCATGAGAATATGAGCCATTGTTTTTTAACACAACCATAACTTTCATTTTTACTTATTTTTTATTTAAATTATTTTAATTTTAAAAAATATTTCTAGGAATATAAAAATGCAACCAAACACACCAGGAATAACTTTCCTAGATATACTACTACTGGAAATGTGATTCTTGGGAATACAATATGATACTTTGAAACAAAAGTCATATCACCATATGGAATACATATTGTATTTGTGCAACATAGTTACTCATCTGATGGATCTGCCAGGTCAGCTCCCTTAGGTTATAAATCCAAGAGATTTGGTATCTCTATGTCAATAACCTAGAAAACACGCTAGTCAATAGGATGTTTATAAACATCCAGCAACTTTGTTCCCAATAAGCCTTCTATTTCTTTTGGATACTTAGTAACTTGGTGCATTCCTTTACAGTTGTACTATCAAAGTTTAGTGCATATTTTTTATGTAAAAGACTCAGACAAGTGTATATATAGCAGAATAGCCAATAAGGAAATTAGAACTTTTAAATGTCCAATTTTTTGAAGTCTGTAAAATTTGTCTGTAATGTTATGTTATTGTATGTCTGATTTAACTTTGAATTGCTTCCTCATTACAACCATTTCTTACCATATATACTTTTATTGTCCCTCGAGACGGTGTTGCACCAAGAGCAAAAATGAATCAGCAACGTTCACGACGTTTTCGAGCTGCAAAAGATGCAGCTGAGGCGGTAAGAATATGAACTGCCCCTTTTTATAATGATTTCCTTCTATTTCTGTTACAGAGTTTCAGTACAATGTGATGTTGTAGGAAGCTGAGAAGGAAAGACTTAGGAAGGAATTTGAGGGTGAGGTGGAACTCTTGTCTTCTAAAGACAAGCCTGAGACTTACGACTCAAATGTCATTACCCCTGGCACTCCATTTATGGCAGTGCTGTCAGTGGCTCTTCAGTATTATATACAGACTCGATTGAACTACTACCCGGGCTGGCGGAATACAAAGGTTGACCTTATACTTTTTATTCTTTGCTCCCTTACTCCTGTTTATTTTCATTTCCCATGTTGTAAATACATCTGGTTTTCCAAATATTTTGTCTCTATTTATAAAGCTACATTGGGTGTTTTTTGAAGGTTATACTTTCTGATTCTAATGTTCCTGGTGAGGGAGAACATAAAATAATGGAATACATACGATTACAGCGTAACCTTCCTGGGTTCAATCCAAATACTCGTCATTGTTTGTATGGATTGGTGAGTTGTCTGATTTTGAAAATTTCAATTTATCTGATGTCGGTGTATTTATCCTTTTCTTGATTTTTATATGGTGAGATGTCATTGATGTGATCTTTATTCAGGATGCTGATTTGATTATGTTGTCCTTAGCCACACATGAGGTTCATTTCTCAATATTGAGGGAGGTTAGTTTCCAGTATATGAATTGTCATGGTGATTTTAGATCGTTTATCCCAATAGATTGCCCAGATGATTAATCGTATGGGTGAACAGGTAATCACTTTCCCTGGACAACAGGAGAAGTGTTATCAGTGTGGCCAAGTTGGCCATCTTGCAGCTGAATGTCGTGGTAAGACAGGTGAGAAAGCTGAGGACTGGAATCCAGTTGATGATACCCCAATTCACAAGAAGAAATATCAGGTTGTATATTGGAATCCAGCATGCTAAGCTGATTTTTTTTTTCTGTTGATTTTTAATTTAATTTCAAACTAAAATCTTGTATTGTATGTACAGTTTCTTAACATCTGGGTGCTGCGTGAATATTTGCAATATGAAATGGAGATTCCCAACCCTCCTTTTGAGATTGACTTTGAACGTATAGTGGATGATTTTGTATTTCTATGCTTCTTTGTTGGCAATGACTTTCTTCCACATATGCCAACATTAGAGATCCGTGAGGTAAGCATCTGGAAGGCAATGAGTTATATTGAAACAGAAAGTAAGCCAGTGCTATCTGCTTCTCCTTATTGGTGTCTTGGTGAAGTAGGATTTTTATGTTTAAGAATTTATAGTAAGTATCCCCCTTTACTTATGTCACTGCCTCACTGGTCTCTCTGATAAACTTTTTACTGTTTCAGGGGGCTGTAAATTTATTGATACATATTTATAGAAAGGAATTCACTGCCATGGGTGGTTATCTTACTGAAGCTGGTGAGGTAAGCTTCTTTTTTTATGAATTCAATTAAGTTGTGTTTGTCTTTGTAAAATGTAATATGTTCTGGTATTTGACATAATTTTTTATCAATCATCTTCCTTCTATTACTCGCTTGGTCGTATCTCTTAAGTCATCCATCTGTTGTTTTTTGTTTCATCAATGAGTGTAATAATGTGAATGTTATTGAACTTTCTAGGTCTTCTTAGAGAGAGTAGAACATTTTATCCAGTCTGTTGCTATTCATGAAGATCAAATATTTCAGAAACGAGTTCGGATTCAACAGGTATTGTGATTTCTGCATTTTGACTATCCTTCTTTGGAAGGGATACTTATTATGAATTCTTAAACTTTTGAACCCTCAGAAGTTTTGCACTAATGAAATTCGATAATTGTCAGAGTTCTGTTTATTTTTGTGATTCTGTATGTAGATATAGTATACCTTGATGTGATGCTTTGTAAGAAAGTTCTGTTGATGTTGATGTGGAAAAATTTTCAAGTCATTCCATTCCATTTTGCATTGTGTATTTTGGCCTCATCTTTTCTGTTGAAAATTCTAACTGAAACATCACAATTTTATTTCTGCATCCATGATTTTTGCTTCCTATTTTAATTGACTTGGAACGTTTTCTTAATGGCACTGCTTCATATCATTTAAAGTCATATTAAGCATATAGAGGAACGCTTATTAAAAAAAAAAAGAAGCTTATATGGAGGAACTAAATTGGCTTTGGCCACTACACTGATTAAATAATTATTAAAAATGGGTGTAAACTCTAGCTGAAGCTTCAATTTGATCTGTCTGTAACTCTATCATACTTACTTTGGGAATGGAGTTGTCCTCTAATTTTCCGTTGAATAAAGGGAAAAATTGTAAGTAGAGTTCAGTAGTTAGGCTGATTTGGACAGGATGTGCAGAGTTTTTGGGGGACTTTATCCTATTAAATTCTAGAGAACAATTCCTTAATCCTAGTTCCTTTGTACTAGGAATGGTGTCTCCCCTCTATTATGTAACTCTCAATTTTGGTGGTTAATACTTGTTAATGATATGCAAATTCACAAGCCAACACCAACATAGATACTATTTATTTGTTACCCTTTGTTTCCTCTTTTCTCATTATCTACTGTTCTGAAAGGGATTCTGACGCGGGTATTCTACTGTGACATTAGACTTTACATCTTGGGGATGTTGTTCAAAAGTCTGTCTAATTAATTTCACGAACTCATATGATTGAGCTATATATTTCTTTAATATGGTTTTAAAGTTTACTTTCTGATATGCAATACTTGTGATTTTATGGTTTTTCAGGCTGCAGAAATTAATGAAGAGATGAAAGCTAGGGCAAGAGGAGAAATGCCTGAAGAACCACGGGTCTCAGTTATGGACAAGGTTCAGTAATAAGATTTATTGCTCAAATTTTTTAAGTATTTGGCTTGAATGTTGTACTTTTTACTGATGTTAAACTTGTGTTTAGGAAGTCCACTATAATTTTATGAACCCCAAAACACAGTAATTCTAGTGGCTTCCCAAACATATGTCGACGGTAGCATGTCCATAGGTCATGATGGGTAATTAAATTTGTTTCTCATAGAATTATGATGATCAAAATTATATTCTGACTTCTTTCTTACAAAGTTATATGTTTCTGTCTTTGTGTGGAAGGCTTATAAAATGTGTTCTTTGTTTGTGTCTCTTTTAAAACAACTTGGTCACTCCTTAACTTTTTTATGTGTTTTCTTTTAATGGGAACAACTGATTATGGGTGAGTTTGTTTAAACTGAAAAATAAGTGATTTTAAAAGAAGTGATTTATTTATAAGTGATTTTAATAAAAGCAGAAACTTTATGTTTGGATACAGTTATAAAAACCTTTTTCATTTTAACTACAGACACGTCTGTGTTTTCTAAATTTCAATTTCAGCAGGAGCTTATTGAGAAGCTACTCCAAGTAACTTCTCAAAATAAGTTGTTTTCAACTTTTTTTTCAGCTTCTACTTTTGTAAAAAATTTAGCAAACATCTAAAAACTTACAGCAAGTGCTTATTGTGTTTAAATAACTACTTTTTTTTTCCTTAAATGTTCCTTTTGTTAGTTGAAAGTAGCTAAAGGATCCTGGATTAGATTTAGAGGATTCATATATATTTTTTTTGGTCAGATACAATTCATATAGTGTTCACGGAATAAGGAAACTTCGCCAATGTCAGATCACATAGAATCCAATATTGTGAGAAAATTTATAAACTATCAGTGTTTGTTATGTTTTCAGGTAAAGTTAGGAGAACCTGGATACAAGGAAAGGTACTATGCTGAAAAATTTGTTGCATTGGATATGGACCAGATTGACACAATCAAGAACGATACGGTATGTCCTGTCAATCTGTCATTATTCTTGGAAATGTTTGCTGTCACCTTCCTGCTATACATATCCATGGCTTAAAATGGTTCAAAATTACTAATTATTGTGTTTAAGTTTTCCAATAAAGTTAAGTATCATATCATCAGTGATAACATATCAACTTTCAGAAACTCATTAGATGAGCATGAGAGCCTGTTTACTTGGTGAAAATGTGTTCTATTTCTGTTTCCTTTATTCAATTTTAATTACATAAATGCCTCCTTATTTCACATCATTTCCTTTTTTCAAAATTTCTTGTATAAATTTTTGAAAACAGGAAACTAGTGAAAAAAAGGTGGTACTTTTGTAATTAAAAATGAAAATTGAAAACAAATTCTCAAACCAAAGAATCTCTAAACTTTTCCATTTTCTTTTTAAATGGTATGTTTCTTTTCAAATGATATGTATGGCACATGCTGTTAGTGTGTCTTGAACTCTTGATCTTACTATCTGCCTGTGTTTCACAAGATGGAGTGTGCTTGTGTACTTTCTTGTTCTATTATGCTCATGAGAGAATGAGGACCTCACATTGGTTGAAAATTATTATGTTTTTCTTCACAAATTGATTGGTAGTTTGCTGGATTCTTTTTGTTTTTTCCTTCTTGTTGAAGAGTGTATTATACTCAACTTCAATAATTTCTGGTTGTCTTACTCATATATATTGCATTAGAAGATAGCTGATTGTTTGGATTTTCTTTGTAGGTCTTAAAATATGTAGAAGGCCTTTGTTGGGTTTGTCGGTATTACTATCAGGGTGTTTGCTCATGGCAATGGTTAGTCATGCTTTTACTTGTTAATAGATTATATTTGAACCCATTCTTGCTATTTTTGTTACTAGATAGATAAGCTGGTACATTTATGTTGGAAAACTACCTTAGTTGTGGTCACCCTTAGCCCCCTTATTTGCAGTCTCAAGGGTGGTGTCTAGTCCCATATCTACTCTAGATATGACTTAAATAACGTTTATAAATTTTGGCAATCTTTACCTTACAAGCCAGATTTATGGGGTTAAATTAGGCCATAAGCCAAAATTTGAAGAATTCACATGCACAATATATTATACTGTAACCAGTTTTGGTGAAAAATGCAATTTTAAACACTGAGAAAATGTCCCCAATTTTGGTCCCTCAAAGGATCAATTGCAACTGCTTAGACCTTTTATACTGCTAGGGAAGCTTACTTGTCAGGAACTCTGGATGTTTAGTTGACTTCATGTGATTGTTTGTTGGCCTGATAATATCCTAGAGCAATGGTGGGTGTATTGAAAAAATATATTTACTATATGTGTTGAATTAGAGAAATAGAGAGAACTAAGAGAATGAAACGACTCCTTATTTAGTTGAATGTGTTGTACATAAATTCTGCATATCATACACATGTATAGTCTCTTACTAGTGGAGACTAATACCCATGGCTAGTGAATGCATTTTATCATTTGATGCATGAGCATACTATTTCCCAGTAATTAAATACCTTTATTTCGTACAATGTGAATAGAAAACTTTTGTTGGTTAAGTGAACATATAATTGTGGTGCACCCCAAGTTATGGGTCCAAGTGTCTTTTCATACAGTTTTAGTAGAATGCAGGTTATTACTCATTCGTGAATTACACTTGTGTTCTTCTCCACATTGTAGTAACATGATATGAAAATTTATGATGCTTTGCATGAAGGATGATAAGACAAATAAAATGTGAAGGGTTGATTATTTTCTTTCAAAATTGTACCAAATTACTTGGGTGTGACTTGAGGAATGTGTTGCACCACATATGTTCTTTTAGCAAGTTTTTCCTGCATCTTTATATTATTTTTTGGAACCTTATTATTGCTCATAATATTGAGCTTTACTACATTCTGTTATTATTCCAAAGATGCTTGCTAGCAGGAACTTCTAATCATGATTCTATAAGGAATGTAATAAGATGTAACATGGACTGGATGCCTTGAGGGCTGGGATAAAGGCTTTGAAGTTTGGGGGGCTTTAAACTGATTGACATAAATTTCTCATAGACCCCTTTATTTTGGTTGAATACTTGAATTATTCTCACCAATGACCATTCTTCAATGTTTTTCACTATTCTTGGTTCATTCAGGTACTACCCATATCATTATGCTCCTTTTGCTTCTGATCTTAAAGATCTAGCTGATCTGGAAATAACTTTTTTTTGGGGAGAACCATTTAAACCATTTGATCAGCTAATGGGGACTCTACCTGCTTCAAGGTTTCTTCGTCTCTCCTGATCTCAGATCTATCATATCTGCATCCTGTGCTAATGATTGTTAAGTTCTTGTTACAGTTCAAGTGCACTGCCTGAAAAATATAGGGACTTGATGATTGATCCTTCATCACCCATTCTTCAATTCTACCCTGCTGGTGAGATCACTTGTCTGCTATTGACTTATTCTCCTACATCAGAGTTTCTAGAATTACTTGTATTGGTTTTTGACAGATTTTGAGATTGATATGAATGGAAAACGATTTGCGTGGCAGGTAATGTAGCTATGTATTGTGGTCTCTTTGCGTATGCTTTGTTTTTATGTTTCATTAACACTTCAGAATGAAGTGGGGGTTATGGATACTTCTGGCATGTTTTTCAGGGTGTTGCCAAGTTGCCATTCATTGATGAGAAGAAATTGCTTGCTGCCACAAGCAAGCTTGAAGGCACATTAACGGTCTGGAAATATTTCTTAATTTTACTTTTCTTGGGGAGGGTGTTGGTTGTTATGATATTAGTTCTAGTCTACTACATTTGTGACTAAGTTACCATTTGGCCTGACTTGTTTTTAACTATTTTCTCTGTAAAAGTACTTAAATTTTTAAGGAACTTAGTTTACAATATAGATATTATGTAAATTATTTTCAACTCTTAATTTTGCACAATTTTTCTTATTTTATAAATATATTTATCATTATACAATCAAAAAGAAAAATTGTCAAACAATTTTTAACTTGAAAGAAGCTTTTAAGCTAAAAAATAAATTGACAAATAAATTGTGCTTATAATTTTAAGTTCTAATTTTTTACTTTAACTTAAAAGTAGTTTTTCTCATTTGGCCTGACTACATTTGTGACTAAGTTACCATTAGTTCTAGTCTACTACATTTGTGACTAAGTTACCATTTGGCCTGACTTGTTTTTAACTATTTTCTCTGTAAAAGTACTTAAATTTTTAAGGAACTTAGTTTACAATATAGATATTATGTAAATTATTTTCAACTCTTAATTTTGCACAATTTTTCTTATTTTATAAATATATTTATCATTATACAATCAAAAAGAAAAATTGTCAAACAATTTTTAACTTGAAAGAAGCTTTTAAGCTAAAAAATAAATTGACAAATAAATTGTGCTTATAATTTTAAGTTCTAATTTTTTACTTTAACTTAAAAGTAGTTTTTCTCAAATTGCCTAACCATATCAGATTAATCGTCCAAAATAGTTTGCTTTCAAATTGCATCAAAAAATAAATTGTCAAAGAAGTTGATTATGTTTTATAAAAATAGAAATTGTTGATTGGCTAAAGCAACCGTTAAACATATCTGTTAAGTGAGAACCCCTCAATTAATGCTGCTTTTTCTTTTTTGCACAATTAATCCCCAACTTTTGCTGTGCCATTGCTTGAATTTTTATTATTATTTTGGTTAGACCTGGAATATTTTTAATTTAACATTTTTTTAGTCTTATAGAAGTTTACGATTGCAACTGTTAATGTGAATCATATTTTTGCCCAGAGTTGGACACATGAATTTATCAGACCAGTTTAGTGCTCAATTTCATTTAGATTTGTTATGTGCAGGAGGAGGAACAGCTCCGAAATAGTAAGATGCTTGATTTGCTATATGTCAACAGTGCACATAATTTGGCTCCACATATCTTATCATATTACCAATATTCTTGTCAATTGCCTCTGCATGAAAGACCTGCTCAACCTATTGACCCAAGTGCTAGGTTAGTGAATATGTTTGGTAATGGTTACCACTTACCAGTCATAATAATGTGTTTGGTAATTGCCATCACCTCATCAGTCATGGTCATGTGTGTGTTGTTTTCTTTATTAGCAGTGATGGTATGAATGGATATCTCTGGCTCTATGAAAGAAATGTACTCAAAACCATTGTATCATCTCCCATCAAGGGATTGCAAGACATTGAGTTTAATCAAGTTTTGTAAGTCTTTTCCCTTTACAGTTGCCTAATATTTTGAAGTCATTGGATGAACTCATGTTGAATGTTTCAAATTTCAGAAATATTACTTATCTTAATCCTCGTAAACATAGACATATTCCAAAACCTCCGGATGGTGTAATGATGCCCAAAAAGGTTGGTATACTGATTCAATTAGCATTTGACATTATTAATGGGTTCATCCTTTGGATGGAAATAATTATCATTTATTTAAAGGGGGGCTATTTGAAAGTGTTGATGTGGAGTTTATGAAAATAGTTTGACTCCCATATACTCTTTTAGCTTATTGCGTAAATTTTTGTTTAGCTTCGCAAAATAAGCTGCTTTTAGCTTTTATGCCAATAAGTTTCATGGACAAGTTTATGGCATAAGCCTTTATGTGATAACTTATTTTATGGTATAAGCCTTTATGTAATTGGAGTTTATCAAACAAATATTTAATTAAGTTTTACCCAAATGCACCCAGATGTGTTTCACCCCTAGCCTGTTTTGATCCCTTAAGTGGTGATGGGACAAATTGATCATTGCTACTGCTACATGGCATAACCTGATAGGCCACATCATCAATTCATCACTTAACATAGTCAAACTAAAAGCAAGAATTCCCAAACGTGTATATAAAATCAAAGATCAAATATAACATTTTTAGGGACAAAAAATTGAAAATTGGCTAATTTTTTATGGATGAAAAATATACTTAACCCCATTTATTTATATTTAGAAATCAGAACCAGATTCTTGTGTCAAGAACACAGCTCAGTTAGTTGCTGATGGCCATGACTTGATTCTTTCAGTCAATTCATATATTCTTCTGTTTTAGTTTTTCCAAAGAAAAAAGTATATTCTCTGTTTTCTTTTGATCAATGTTATATATCTCGTTTATTAATATTTTTGACATTGGTTACGTTTGCAGATATTGAAAGCCATTGATATTAAACCTTTTCCTGTGTTGTGGCACGAAGATAATGGTCGGCGACATCAAGGCAGGGAAAGGTAAGAATCTATTCCTGTGGTGGTGAGCGACATCAAGGCAGGGAAAATCTTTTGTCTACATTGAACATTTAAATATTGTAATATAATTTTCGCGCTCTTGCTGTCTGGGATACAATATTTAATGTTCAATGTAGACAAAAAATGTTTGAGAAGAAATTGTTAATATTTACTGCAAGTGATGTCTCGTAGAATATCTAGACAATTCCATGTTTAGTGGGTTGGCAAGTTTTTAATGCCTTTCAAATTTAGTACCTGATGTTTTTTATACATGAAATATGGTCTTTATGTGGGTGATGAGATATACTTTGAACGAGTTCTTACTTTCTTGTGTGATGCATCTGACAGACCCCAAGTACCTGGAGCAATGGCCGGCCATCAACTAGGAGAAGCAGCACATCGTCTTGTCAAAAACTCCCTCAATATTAAATCAAATAATACACCATATGGATTGCCGGAGCAGCTTCCAGGCCATCATGCAATGAACAGGCTCAGATCTGCTGGACCCTCTGGATCTGTGAAATATTATGGCGAGGACCCGAGTGGTTATTACGGACAATATTACAATTACCAGGGCATAATGAATAGGCCAAGATATCCTGTCTCATCAAATGGTGGACATAATGACAAACAAAATTTTAGGATGCAGGAAAGGTCACAGCATCATGAGCAGTATTACAACGGGAGAACTGGGTTTTATAATTTGCCAATGGAGGAATGTGTGAGACCTAGGCCATGTGCAGTGCCTTCACCAAAGACACCTTTGGTGATGCTATCGAGGCCGCCTAATTCAGGGCCAACAACTAATCCACAACACCAATTTGTGCAGAACATGGGTCCTCCTATACCTCCTCCAAAATGGTTTGCTAGAGCACCAGATACAAATGGAATATATGCTAGGCATCAAGAAGCTGCATTTGGGGGGGCTTATGACAAGCACATGAAGAAGGTGTACCAAGTTAAGACACGACAACCCCAAGATATGTCAGAGTGCGGGAATCAATAGTAATTGTGGATTTTATTTTATTTTTATGGAAGTGCCCTCTTCCATTTCTCAGGGCGTTCCTCGAATTGGTAGTACTCAAGCGAGTTTGAGGGGGCAATTATTTCATACCGTAATGCAATGCTATGCAATAGGCAGGTAAATGCATACCAAAGTTTTGGATAACACTAATTTGCTGTGGTAAAGGTACTGCTGCAAAGAATTGTGATCTGGGTTCACTAGAGATCGGCACTTGTTAGTTATCCACGAGGCTATATCAATTGGAAAAGTGGGAGAGCTATAATATTATGTTCACAATATTCTTGCTTTTAAAGTTCTAGTAGACAAATGCTCAAAAATATTGTAAAATCATGTAATTGCTGATTTTGCTGTCTGCTGCACGAGTAGGTAGCGTGTATAAAAATCTCGCCGCGTTCAGGTCACTTGTATTATCATGTACCATATTTGATTTGAATAGAGACATTCCTAAATTTGTTGTATAAAAGCGGTTTGTTTCATCCCCCACCCCCACCCCAATTTTGTGCTCCAAATTTAACCCCGAATGCTTATTTCTCGTTCAAATTTCATGTCTTTTTATGCTTCATGTTTCTCTTTTTAATTTAATGTGTAAGCCTTCAGCTTATGAAAAAAGAAGAAAAAAAATGTGTAATCCTTCAATTTTTTGAAGAATAAATTTGTCCCACTATGTTTTGCCTTAAATATTGTTCATTGGATGACAAATTTCCTTTTAATTGAAAAATAAAGAATTGCATTAAAACAATAAAAGTAAACATTATACAGATTGTTATTTTTAAATGCTTAAATCACTTTTTAAGATTGGTTTAAAAAAATTAATTTATCCGAGGTTTTATTATTGTAATAGCATTTCTCTGGTTGTGATGTGTTTTTGAAAGCATAAAAGGAATATGCCGTCCTCCCTATTGGCTTTATATAACAATAAGATATAATTTATATGAATAAGAAAGATTGTAGACAAAAAAAATTATATTGGTCTAAAAAATTGTTAAATTGAATGATTCACAACAATTATATGATTGCAAATTTAAGATGAATTAAAACATTGCAAGTATATTTCAGTAATTTACCGAGAATTATGTGCTATGCTTGATATATCATTACACGTTCTTAATGAAGAAGAAAAGAATAAGAGTTAATTAAATATAATAAAATACACGTCATATATCTCCTAAAATTGGTAGTTTTTTTATTAAGAAAAGAGTTTGTAAAATATTTTTTTTAGCATTCCTATTTGGGAAATGGAAACTGAATATTTTAATATAATAAAGAAAAATATGAAAATAAGATAAAAAAGGTTAAATATATTATTTATCGCTATAAAATTAATAAATTTTGTTTTCATTCCTATAAATTTTTTAATTAAACGTATTTGTAAATTTTTTTTTGCTTACTTTACATTCCTCTATGTAATTGATATGCTTAATTAGTTGGTTTTCGCTTAATTAGCACAAACCTAATATCTTAAATGAAATTAATTTTCAGTAATGCGTAGATGCTCACTCTATTTATGCAGTAAAAATGTGTTCTATTTCTATTTTTTTTTTTTTTTTAAAAAACTAAACCTGATAATTTTACATTAGTAGTCAATTTGATTAGTTTATCCGTCTGCTTGTAGAGTTCTATATAAAACAAAGTTTATGTTTTTAAAAGATGTAGATGACAAAAACCATAAAAGTGCATAGTAAGACTTCTTCCCATTTGATTCTGCACACTCAAGGGTTTTCATGGATATGGTTTTATGATTTATCTTCATAAATATGAATGAATTTCAAAATAGTAGGAAAGATGGTCATATAAGAAAAGATTACACCAGAATTGTGTTGAAGGAAAAAAAGAAAGACAGGCCAGCTAATTCAACCTCCTAATTACATAAGATACTGTATGAATGATATAATTCTTTCCTTAAAAAATGATACAATTCTTTATTTTCAGCGGGAAGTGAGAATATTAAAACAGCTAACTAACTGCATGAATGTGCCTCATTTGTGATTAGCTGCGCAAATCAACCCAAACAATAACAAACATATTAACATACCGTCCAAACTAACTCCAGAGAGTAACGGATAGATGCAAAATGGTAAGCGCTGGTAAGTTGTGATTGCTAAGCTTGCACTAGCACGAGCCTCTAAGAATCAGTATTACATATTTTTAGTATTACATGCGAGAAAAAGAAAAGTGAGACGAAAATGTAGTTGTAAATGAAATAAAAGAGTTGCAAAATGGAAGAATTGAAAATGAAGGAAGTTAGGAAGGAGAGGGGAGAATGTATGAGAAGGAATTGGTTTTGATTTAGAATTTACAAAGGGAGAAGAGAGAACAGTAATAGGTTTGGGAAGGGGTAGGGAGTAAAAGGTAAAACTATTGAAGGAAGTAGCCACTCAAGAAGAGAGCAAAGAAAAAGAGCAAAGAGCCATAAATGAGAATGGTCTTCTGAGCAGAAGTGAGAGAGTTGCCGCCAAGGCCATATTGCTGGTTCTGAGCAAAGCCAGCGATCTGAACGCTTTTGCTGTCGAAGAAACTCTGAGAGGCACCACACGTGGGACACCGCCAGTCATCTGGAAGCTTCTGGAACTGAAAGCCCGGTGGTATCGGATACGATGGGTCCCCCAAGGCCTCGTCGTATTTATATCCGCATGACCGGCATTCGTATATCCCTGTGTTCAGAACCGCAAACTTCTCCTCCATGCGCCGCGGATCCTCTTCCGATTCCGCACTTTCTTCTTTCGATACCTCCACCGATTTTATCCTCCTTTGCTTTCCCCATTTTCTTATGCAGACTGCTGATGCAAATTTCAAATGCTTCAGTTTTGCCTTCACACTTGGCTGCCACAAAGGGGTGCCCAGCTGGAGAGTTGCAGAGGCCATTTTTAGTTACGGGAAAGGAGAAGAAGCATAGGCATAGTATATCTCCTCAGATGGATAAGGTAATCCTGTCCTTACCTTTTCTCATTTCTCTCTTCTTATTTCTTATTTCCTTTCTTTCCCCATGTTCATTTTACCCCTTTTTCTTTTCTTTTTTTTTTCCTATCCTTTTTTAATTCCCTAAATACCCCCATGTATTTTTTTTTACATACATTACACATTCATTAATCCTTAATGTTGTTTTCTTTTATATCATAATATAAATATATAACGAGTTTATTTAGTATGGTATCTATGTAAATATTTAATTACAACTTTTTGTTTACATAATTTTTAAAATATTAATTAATAAAATTAATAAACTTATTTTAAATAAATAATTGTGATTAGATATCAATATAAAATTTTATATTAATTAAACCCATATATAATATACATTTTTATACGGATTTCATCATTTGTAACATAACATTCCATAGATATGAATTATATGTTCTATAATCATTATTTACTATATAATGTATTCTGTAATTCATAATATTTTTTTTATCTGTATTGCAAATTTCGTAATTCATAACATTTTGATGATTACAGATTATATATGATTTTGGTAGTTGTTATTTATCTCTATTACAAATTTCGTAATCCATATACTTTGTTATTGTTTTGCTATAATATATATTAATTTGTAACACATTTAATAATCTCTATACCTACACCAATCCTATTCAAGTTTCAAGTGGCAAACTAGAAAATAAGAAGGAATATGCAAGGAAATTACGAATAATCAACGCGGATTTTAACTTGTAGAGAGAATATGCACAACATTTTGTAATTTTGATGAGAGGTTGTAATAGTTACAAAGATATTAGATTGAGGAATAGAGAAAGTGGGAAGAGAAATTAGAGTTGGATGAGAATAGTTTTATCATTTTGTACATGGGGCAAAAAGTTGTTCATTGAATCTTTTAGTAACAAAAAATTGATTTTTATATCCATTTTCATTCAATTTGATGTGGCATGGAAAATCAGGGATCAAGTTTGCAATGCCCTCGATTATTAGAGTACAAAAATCATTTGCAATGCTCTCGACTATTAGAGTACAAAAATCATTGGTAAACATATAGGTCTTCCTATTTTATACCAAAAAGGAAATCATGATACTTACCAATTTATTATTGATAGATTGAATTATTGTTTGGAGACTTGGAAGGCTTGTAACTTTTCTTTTGTGGGTAGGATAACTTTAATAAAGGTAGTTCTATAAGCTCTCCCATTATGTTATGCAAATAATTTGGCTCTCAAAACAACATGGTAATGTAGAGATATGGTGTAATAACTTGGCTCTCAAAACAACATAGTAATGTAGAGATGTGGTGTGTGCTTGATTTCAATTCGTTAAGGTAAGGTTTAGAGAAAGCTAAGGAGTTGGCCAAAAGTTATGAAAGAAGTGAGAGGGAACAATTCAATGAGCTTATTGGAGGTGAAGGATGCCTCAAGTGGTGGTAGAAGGTTTACCTTTGTTCAGACTCACTAGAGTAGCAAAAAGTCGTATTGACAAAGTACTCTTGTCCAATTAATGGTTCCAAAAATAGCCTGACTCCGCCCAAGAAATCCTAGATAGGGATATATTTGACCACTGTCCCATTATTCTTATCTCTAAAGCATTAATTGGGGACTTAGCCTTTTCACACTTTTAATTATTGTTTTTAGACAAGACCTTTCCAACCATTGTCCAAGAAGTATGGAGGAGTATTGAAGTTAGTGGATGGGGAGCCTAAGTGGTGAAAGAAAAACTGAGAATGCTCAAAGAACATCTAAGGAAATGAAATAAGGAGTTGTTTGGGTATATTGAAAAACAACAACAATAGGTGGTAAGTAGGATGAATAAAATCCTCATAAAAGGAGAAACGGAAAGTCTTACTATGAACGAATTGGAGGTATTAAAAGAACTGTAGCAGGATTTCTAGGAGGTATCTAATAGATTGGAGTTTGTGTTGAGGCAGAAGTCAAGAACTAAATTGATCATAGAGGGAGACAACAACACTAAATACTTCCCACAACATGATAAAGTGGAGGAGAAGAATAAACCATATACCTAGTATTAAAGTCAACGATCAATGGATTCAGGATCCAATGATGATAAAACAAAAGACAAAAGAATGTTTTTTAAGAAAGATTTCAAGAGTCCCATTGGAGTAGACCTCGTCTAGATGGGGTCCAATTCTAGAGAATATCCTCGGAGCAGAGCCAATAATTGGTACAACCTTTCTAGGTTGATGAGGTGAAAAAGGTTGTATGGGAGTTTTAAAAGCCCTGGCCCGAACAGATATAGCTTCCATTTTATAAAACAATTCTAGGAGCTGATTCAAATAGATATTATGAGATATGTGCACAAATTCCATGCTAATGGGAAGTTACTGGCGGGAATCAATTCTTCCTTCATCACCCTGGTCCTAAAGAAGGACGACCTTGAAGAACTAAGTAAGTTCAGAGCAATTTCATTAATAACCAACTTGTATAAGATTCTAGCTAAAGGTGCTAGCAAAAAGGCTACAAAAAGTGTTGGGAGGGGTCATAGACCACCGTCAAAGTGCATTCCTTGGTGGGAGGGGTCTAGTGAAAAATGCAATGGTAATGAATGAAGCTATTGATGAAGCTAAAAGGAGAAGGAGAAATTGCTTGATATTCGAAGGTAGATTACAAAAAAGCCTACGACTCCATCAACTAGGACTTTTTGTTATATATGCTTCGGAGAGTAGGGTGTTTGGACAAATGGGTTATCTAGATATCTGAGTGCCTAAGATTAGCTAAAGTTTCTGTATTAGTCAACGGAAGCCCAACCCCTGAATTCAATGTTGAAAGGAGTCTAAGAAAAGGAGACCCAGTGACTCCATTTTTATTTATAATTGCAGTTGAAAGGTTGATTGGTATTGTGAGAGAAGTTGTCAATAACGGCCTATACCAAAGTTATAGATGTGGCAAGGATGAGGTGCTAATTAACATACTCCAATTTGCAGATGATACAGTCTTCCTCGGTGAAGCATCTATGAAGAACATAATGACATCAAAGGTATTATGAGGAACTTCAAGATGATTTCTAGGCTTAGAGTGAATTTCAAAAGAGTAACTTTGGGGTTGTTGGTCTCTTGTAGTTGGAGATATGCAGATTTGTGGATCTATTGAATTGCAAAGTGCTAAATATGCCATTCACATAATTGGGTATTCTGATTGTTGTTAACCCAAGAAGGGTCTGCACATGAACGCCAATTATTCAGAAGTTTGAAAGGAAACTAACGGGATAGAAAAACAAAATGTTATCCTTTGGTGAAAGACTCACCCTAATAAATTTAGTTCTATCCTCTTTGCCTTTGTTCTTCTTCTCCTTTTTTCTGACTCTGCAATAGTGATTGACGAGTTGGTAAGCATTCAATATAACTTCTTATGCCGTGGTAGGGCTGAGGAGGGTAATAAGAAAATACATTGGGTCATTTGGGATAAAGTGTGCTCATATAAACATAATAGGGGATCTAGGTATAAAGAATTTAGCAACATTTAATATAGTATTGTTAGGTAACTGGAGATGGAGTTGTTCCAAAGAAATAATGAGTCATTAGTTCAGGTGCTTACATCTAAGTATGGGGGATGTGAAAGGTTGGAGTGGGGGAGTGACAGAAGTAATTCATCTATATGGTGGAGGGATCTAGGTAGAGCCTGTAAAAGTTACAAGTCAAGTGGATGGTTTCAACAATTGAGAGAATGGAAGGTGGGTTTAGGAAATAGAATTAGATTGTGGAATCATGATTGGGTAGGAAAGAGGACCCTTCAAAGTAGATTCCCAAGACTATATAGTAACTCCAAGTAGTAAACAAACTTAATTAGTAACATGCGTCAGTGGAAGGAGGGCCAATAGGTATGGAACCTCACAAGAAGGAGACAATGGTTTCAATGGAGCTTGATTTTGTTAAAAAAATTCAGGTTATACTAACTAATCTCATGCAGAATTCAAATCAGGAAACTCAAATCAGGAAGATGGTTGGGTGTTGTCGCCTAACTCAACAGGAATGTATAATACTAGAACAATGTATTCAGCACTATAACAGATTGGATGGGAAACACCAAGGGAGAAAATGAAGCTATTATGGACATCCAAAGCTCCACTAAAAGTTCTCATATTTGCTTGGAGATTAATATTGAATAGGTTACCAACTAAAGATAATCTCAGGAAAAGGAATATTCGGCTGAATGAAGTTAACCTACTATGTTCTCTGTGCCATCTCAAAGAAAAGAACGCTCGTCACTTGTTTTTTAACTGTAGTTTAGCTTCTAAAGTTTGGCTCAAATGCTATGGATAGTTAGGTGTTAACATAGTGACACACCAAGATCAAAGATTACACTTTATCCAACATACTAGTTAGGGTCTACGTAGTTACTGTAATCAAAGGTGGAAGGTAGTATGATTAGAAATTGTATGGTGCATATAAAACCAAAGGAACTCCTGTGTGTTTAGAGGTGACATTTCCTAACTTGATAAATTGCTTCATCATATATAATCTAGGTTATATACTTTTGACTTCTCTTTTCCATATTCTTTTTCTGCATGGTGTATGAATCCTCCCAGTTGCATAACAGAGAGTCAATATTTGTGAGATACTGTCTGTAAATTTGCTTTGAATGTGAGAAAGCAGATTACATTGTAACATGATGTTGACAATGTGAATGGTTTGGAATGGGGAAGGAATGTATGTTAGGAAATTGAAGATTTGGTGCATAATTGTTTTTAATGATGATATGTTTATGGGGAACCTTAGTATGTGAGTATTGGTTTGTAATTATGTTTTATGGTTAGGAATAAGTTGTATGATTTTTTATATCTTATAATAAAATTCTTTCCTCATAAAAAAAAAACTTGAATCTCAAAATTTATTTATGAAAAAAGTCAATAATACAAAATCATAAAGAATATCTATAAATCCTTCTCACATGAGTTGTCTTTATGATACAAAGAAGTTAGTAGGGTGGGAGGTGTCTATCTTTGGGTTTATGAGACTAAACTAAGATGTATAAGTTAGCAATGATGGAAGAGCAGTCAATGATGATTTGGTTAGATCTCATTATGTTTGAGTATATAGTGGGTTTTACTTCCAAACTTGAGTTTGCATAGTTTTATACGCTAGCTGTACGGGTTAAATTGCTAATGGATTTGGCAGTGGAGCGGCAATTCATGAAATCGGTGGTGGAGAGTCATTCCAAGTTAATTATTAATCTGATTATACATGACTGGATTGATTCTCATATTGACCATTTTATAGATCAGGACATTGGTCGATTATCTTTTATACTGGAGTCTATTATTTTTCAACATGTTCTTAGGGAGGGAAAAGGTAGCCAACCATGGATTTGAATTAGTGTCGGATTTTAAGATTTTTAATTTTCCACCTTACTTTGTTTATTTTACTTTTGATAGTTGACTCTATTGAAGTTTGATTTAATAGATATACGTAGTTGAGACGATTTTGACTCAAACAGTTCAAAAAAAAAAAAAAGGGTTTATTCATGACCTTTATTTTAAACAAGTGTGCTGTGTTGTTTCGTATTTTTTAGCAAATTAAACAGATTTTAAAATATTTTTTGTTAAATAACCTAAAAGAATATTTTTTATGGTAACTTTTCTCCCTTAACTAATTTAGTTTAGGAGTTAAGCCCTCGTCAGAGTCACTTATAAAATTAAATAAACAATTAAACCAATTGTTTTTATAAAAGTTCATACATGTGTGATACAAATAATAATATATTAATGTATAAATTATTACGTAAAGAAAAAATATAAAAAAGTATTAATAGTAATGATAAAAAAAACATTAATAGTTATTTTAAAAGGATTCACATGAAATTCAACATTGATAAAATTTCAACTCTTTATTTTAATATTTTTCCTTTTGCCACATGATTGGCAGTCGGACCTATGATTATTCTTTATTATTTATTAGTTTGGAGAAGTGAAATTGCGGTATTAAACCTACGCCGAAATGTCAGTGGATAAGGGAATATGAGATAAATTAATCATTGCTTGAATCTAGGCAACAGCCTTCTTATTTTAACCCTTTACCTCTTCTTTTTTTTTTTTTTTTTTTTTTGAACTTAACCCTTTACCTCCTTATTCTATAAAAAGAGGTAGAATAGTGAGTTGGGGGATGAAAATTGGAAATTAATATCTCAAAGTTATTAGATTAATTTATTGAATGTAAATTGAATGTAAATATAAATATTTGATAAAATTATTTTTAAAATAATTGAAAATATAAAAAGGCAAGAACAAAAAATATAATAATTTTTTTATTATAGATATAAAATATTAAAAATAAAATACAATAAATGTTTCAAGACAGAAAGAGAGTAAATATAAAAAACTAATAGTGTTTTTAAAAACGATAGTTGAAATAACATTTAAAAAATACTTTAAAAAATTGTTAAATAAGGTTTTGAACTAATAAAAAAAACTAAAAACTAACTTAAATACCTTATGATATATAACCTTAATTAATCTCAATGGAATCATCTAATATAAAAAACTTAAAAATCAACTAAAATAGCCTATAAACTAAGTCAGTAGATGCCTAATTGTAATATGATCATTTATTATATTTTGAATAAATTAATAAATGTTTTTATTAAAAGTTATTAAAATATTAAAAGTTATTGTCAATTATGAATTGATTTCTTATCAATAATTCTTATAATGAGAGTACCCATTTTTGTGTTCATATTCACTTGAATATTTTTATCTTTAAGTAATTACTAAAAAACTATCAATTACATATTTTATCTCACTTCTGTTTTTTTTTTCAATTTTTATATTTTACTTTTTTTTATTTAATAATTTTTATTTAATAATATAAAGAGAGACAAAGAATGAGTCTCTCCCACTCGTATTAATAAAAGAAAAATAATAGTACGGATTAATCATCAATTCAACCCGAAGTGAGGACTAAACTTACAACTTTATTAAGAGATATTATAAGTAGTTAACTAAAGTGAAAAAAAAAAATCTATTATTGACCCTGTTCATTGATTTATTGCTAACATTAATAAATTGATGTTAAAAAAAACATTAATAAATTAACAACTCCAGTATCAATGTTAAAGATCAAATTAGTTGACACCAATTCAAGGATTAATAGTTGTCTCAAGGATGAATCTGTCGGCAATTATCAATTGAAAACACCAAATAGACAGATAATAGGAATTGGAGGGATTGGTTTGAGGAGTTAGTCTAAAAGTAACTGGATAGTCAACAAGTATTGAAGAAGCAATAAAACCAAAACAGCCGATGGTAAGAGCTTGATGCTATTGCAGCATATATTATGAATACTTAGCATCACGAATAGACCCTTCCTTCCTGGGTTAGAGCATATTCAACAACTGAATCTCTTTCAGATTAGAAGATGCCATCTTTACAATCCATTGAATCATACTGATATCCCCACAAATACAATGCATGAAACTCTAAGAAGAAAGTAAGTACTGAGGGAGGAAGAGCGTTGCACAATTAAGAACCGACTACTTTGGCATCTTTTACAACATATCAATATCATGGTACAAAGCCATCACTCCGGACCAATTATTTCAACCTGTTTTGTACATGTATGAGAGCATTTAAATTTAAAGGAACAAGAAAACGGCTAAAATGTAAAACATTTTTATTTTAATGGACAAGTGCTCTAACCAATAAGGGAAAACTAAAATGGAAAAGAAAGGCACTAGTCACTAGCTAACTGCTAAGCTATGAGCTATGAACTACGAACTACGAGCTATGAGTATGAAGGAAGAAGGAAGAAGGAAGAAGGAAGAAGGAAGAAGGAAGAAGGAAGAAGGAAGAAGGAAGAAGGAAGAAGGAAGAAGGAAGAAGGAAGCATTGCATAGATAAATAACCGCGCAAGGGAGAGTACGTATAAAAACAAAGGGTTTGATCAAGCTCCTCCATGTGAGCGCAACTCTTCCATAGCAGCCTTGATGTGATCCTGAACCAGCTCCAAGCGCTTTGAGTACACTTCCAACTCCAATATCTGTTGCTTCCTCCATTTCTCATCCAACACTTCGCCGCCGCCAAAACTCAAATTCATCAAAGGCATAGGGTTCATGTTCATGTTCATGTTCATGTTCGTAGAAAACCCTCTCGCCCCAAACACTCCACCTCCCACCAACTCCTTCAACACCGGCGACAAACAACTCCTCACCGTCTCCTCAATCAAACTCGGTATGTTATTGCCATAACCACTGTTACAATTATTAGTAGTAGTGTTAGTAGCACTAGGTGGAGCAGTAGCAGTAGCTGTAGCTGTAGCTGTAGCATTGCTTGTACAATTATGATCTCTGTTTGACGCTGATCCATCAATTGATTCGATTTTCACCGCCGAACGAGGCCGAGACCGTTTCGGTGTTTTCTTCTCCGCGGAATTTCTGACAATCATTTCATTCTTATGAATTAGAGGGCTAAAATTAAGGTTAGGGTTGGGGCTAGGGTTAGGATTGGGACTGGGGTTGATTTCGTCGTCGTCCAAGGAATTGTCGCCTATTGGAGCCACGCTGCTCCAGATCTTGCGCGAGATTTCGAAGGTGGCTTGGTCGTGAGCGCTTTTGAAGGAGAATTCCTTGCCGGAGCCAATCTTGTTTAAGACGTTACGGTACTTCTTCTTTAATCTTCGGATCTTCTCCACGAGCTGGTTCTTGTTGAAATCGAGTTGGAGCTTTGACTTGATTTGGTCGTAGAACAACGCAGTGTCGTTGTGGTGAGAGGATCCTCGCTGCGAGGTGTAGTCCAGGAAACCTTGCAAGAGCTCGATCTCGTCCTCGTCGGTCCACAGCCGCTGAAACAGGCGCCGGGAGTCGTCCAGCGGCGGCGGAGGCTTTTTCTCCTCGATTTGTTCCACGCGCCGCCGCTTCGGATCGGAGGAGTCGCTGACGACGACTGTGGTGGCGGTGGCAGTCGAAATTGGGGCGGAGGCTCCGTTGGAGACGGCGGAACCGGGGACGGCAACGGTGACGGCGAGAGCGGTGACAGGAGAGGGGTGGCTATCTTCGTCGTCGGCTAAAACGTCGTCGTCCTCTTCGTACTCTTCGTCCTCCTGGGACTCGTCGTAGTCGTCGTCGATGTCTTCTTCGCGGAAGACGGCGTCGTGTTGCTGAGAAGCCATGGGGAGAGAGAGGAAAGAGTGGGCTGAGTCACGGGTTTTGGTTATTGTTGGACTGACTCACTCATCTTTAGCTTGCTTTGCTGCTGGTAATGGGAATCCGAAGGGTGGTTTTGGTTTTTAGTTTAGTTTAGGTAGTCTAGTGGACCAACCAAACCACGTAACCAACCCCCCCGCATTATTTTTCTATCCCCTCTTTTAATTTTACAAGGAACTTTGCTTTTCCCACAATCGCAACGCAACGTAATGCATTTTTTTTTAATACATAATTTTTATACAAGACAACCTTTCTTGAGATATGTAAAATTATTAAGGCCAGATTAAGCTGTTAAAATTGGTCTATTTGACAGCTCCACATTGATTCTGTGTGTCGGACTAAGCTAAGGTTCTTTACAACACTAACCAAAAAAATTTAGCTTATTTAGTCTAATTCAGTGCTTAGACGAGCCTGTGATATCTACAGGCGGAAGAAATATTATGCCTGCTTGGCCTAATATTACTTTTTCATATTTATTTTTCAAAATTCATATAAAAATGGATTTATTTCTCCCTTTTAATATGCATATTCGTATGGTTATAAGAGATAAATCTTACTTGAATTAAGTTACTTAATTACATAAAAATATTAATTGAGGTATAAAATAATAATGCATGTTGGTATAAGATATTCAGTAAATGTTTGACTTCCCGTGCTGTTATTATTAGAGATTTTGTTCGTATAAGTTACCGTGATGGTGGTTGAAGATTGATGACAATGGTCGACGATTGATGATGATGGTTGGTGACCAACAATTGATGTTTAGAGACTATTATCAGATACGAAGATGGTGGCAAAAGACCAATAACAGTTACGGGAGATTGAAAATAACAATTGAAAGTAGTGATCGTAGATCAAAGATGAGAATCGACAACAGTGGTCAATAGCATAGGTTGAAGATCAAGAATAGCTACAAACAATGTTGGCCAAAGACTGATGGTTAACAATAATGGTTGGAGACCGATTACATATGGCGGTGATCGGTGAATGATAACTAGTTGTAATTAGAGGTGGTAGCAAGTAACATCAAACAGTAAAATTAAGTAAAAATAGAAACTAAAATCTCAAAACCAATTTTTATTATTTTCAAATAAGGTAGAAATTGCTTTAAAAATAACTAAGAAGCCCATTTACAACCATTTTAGTCAAATATGTTTCTATTTTTAAAATGCATTTGAAAATCGAAAACAAGAAACTTGCAACCACCCCAAATGAGACCTAAGTTTTCATCCTTTGATTCATTAGGTTGAATAAGCCCACATATTACATACTATGTTTTAGGGGACATATATGTTTGATTAAATTGAATAGTTCAGATTAGCATTTTGAGCTAGGCTAGAGAATTCATAGGTCAAACTTGAAAACCTTTCATACCTGCTCAACTAGGGATGCAATCATACTTGCACCGTGGGTACCGCCTCGTCCCTGCCCGATTTTGACGGGAAAAACCCGCATTGTTGGTCCTTGCCCCTGTTCCTGCCTAAGATAATCGATATGTGTGGATTTCACTTCTTTCGTGTATTTCCTTTCATATATGCTCATGATATAAACAGAAGTTGGATATGTTCAGCAAGTTATGTTGAAAGGATTAACAGGATTTTCTCTCAATATGTTGAACTCATAAACGATTTATTTTTTTTATGTTCAAGTAATGTCAAGTTGTATTTGAGAAGGATAATTACAACAATTAATGTATTTATGTTTTAAGTATTTTACATGACGTTGTTTTGTAATAATTATATTTTGGCTTACAATATGATTATGATTCTTTATGTAAGATATTTTAAAATCTCCTACAATTTTTTATAAATACTCTTATTAGGATTAAAGTCGTTACACTCGACCTTGCTAAGAATGATTGAAAGTAGTGTTTAGAGAGAAAAAGAGTCAATGGGAAGGGATGATGTTGAAGATGGTATTTTTCCTTAACAAGAGAAAACCTGCATTTTTTAGGTTTGGAAAATCTGCTCCTGTTAGTGTTTACAATAGGAAACTCCAAAAAACTATTCAATATAGTTTTCCAAATTTCAAAAACTCAGTAATGTATGTAACATTATAATGGCTTTCCATTTTCTTAGAAAAAGTAGTCATTTAAACATGCTTTCTATTTTTTCTTGTATTCATGTAATATTTTCTCATTTTCCTAGAATAAATGGTAGTTGAACGTGCTATTAGGATTTCTATAATAATAAGGTAAATCAACAACATTACATATCTTCTCTCCTACAAACCACCACCCTAAACTATAACTAAGGAGACATCAAAGTCTCTTTATCAAACTATAACTCATTGAGACAAATAAAAGCAAGAAGATGGAAAGAACTTCCTTTAACCTCAACCAAGTAGAAGAAGTCGAGAAAATATATAATGCAAGGAAAACTTCAAAGTTTCCAGAAGGAAAGAAGAAAATCAAGAAAGAAGACTTAGAAGAAACAAAGATTTAGAAAAATAGGTATGAATTTGATTATTTAATTTTATTCATGAAAGTTAGATTCTAATATAGAGAAGGTTTTTCAAAATTAATTAGCTTAAAACATGTTAGATTAGAAGATAATTGATTTTTTTATGGAATTAAAGATTTTTTTTGTAAATCTTAATTTGGATGTTGTTATAATCATGTTGGTCTTGATGTTTACTGTGGATAAAAAAACGAATATGAGGATGTATATAAAAAATTGGCAAAAGGCATCAAAGTTGATGATAGTATAGGAAAAATAAAATAAAATAAAAATCAATAAAAACTGGGATGTTCATATATACGTGTCTTCAAACACTAAGGTGTGGCTGTGAGCAGACTAGCATATTTTTATGCCTTCAACTTGAGCCATTTTGTCCAAAGGTTTATGCCTTCAGACACAAATATGAGTTACACTACATATTTTTATTATATAATGAGTCACAAAGTTCACATTATATATGAGAGAGAATGATTTATGTAATTAGTATATAGGTAATTAGTGATATTGTAATTTAAGTTAAAATTTAAAAATAATTTTTTTTTAAAATATAAAGTGTTTTGGAGATGAATGATTTGAATATTAAATTTTTTTAATATGTAAGTTATTAAATGTGTACTATTATTGTGATGTCATTGATACATAAAGTATATGGCATCATTATGCATATTGCATAATAATTTTGAAGAGGAAATAATGAAAATATTTGTGAAAGAATTGCGAACTTGATTTTTAATGTTGTCAAGGACTCAAGGATGGTCAATAATAACATGTGAAAAGATTTTAAAAGATAATTACAAAAGTTTATATTCACTATCAAGGACAGAGAACAATATATGAAATGATGTTATGAATTTTTATAAATTTTATCAAGGACGGTTAGCAATAAGATATGAAAATATGTCTTGAAAACTTTGACTTACATTTACTACATTTCTTAGGTACAATAACATTATCTTACCTTTGTATACTAATTTGGTTTATTGGGGCGGTTGTCAAATCATTCTCATAGTAAGTTTTGACTTTACTAGACACTCAAAAGGAAAAATCTACATGAAGTACTGAGTTAAAATGATTTAAAAAAAAAATGCTTTAAGTGTGTTTTATAGATTATATATTTGTATTTGTGATTTATAATAATAAATAATTATTGCTTAGAGGGTGATATTAGATATAATTCCATCAAAAGTGTCTTCTTTTGCTTTGAGGGTAATGTTAGATAGAATTCCATCAAAAGCTAACCTTGTTAAGAGGACCATTCTTTAGAATTCTGAGGCAATTTGTGTATGGTGTCACCAAGGCTCTTATACATTCTCTCGTATATTTTTTGAATGTCCCTATATCTACCCGACATGGATGATTTACTTGGAGTGATGTAGTTTGTAATAAATATTTTATAATTCCTTTTTTGATAATTTAGAACAGTTCTTGGGTCTCCCCAATTTTAACTAAAAAATGCAATACAGGTGAACTTTAGTTCGGTTAACTGTTCTATAGAATTTGTGGTTGACAAGAAATGAAGTGGTATTCTCAAAAAAATTTCTATTTCCCATTTGGTTAAATTGATAAATTTGGTGGAAGTGATTAAGAGCTAAAGATCATACCTTCTCCTACAATTTTTTCAGCTTAGTTTAAATGTCCTTCTGCAAGCATGGACTTTAAATATCGATTCACTGTCAACTTCATGTTATAGGATTGTTGTGTTGGTTTTGGTGGAGTGGTTCTATGTTTACAATTTTCTGTCTTTTAATTTTGAGCCACTTATTATTTACTAAGTCTATAGTCTTGGACAAGACATGAAAGTATTCTATTGCTTTTTCCTTTTTGATGGGTATTTATTTTTTGTGTTGTGGGTTGGAGTACCCATTGTACTCCCTAATAATTAATTCTCTTTGCTTAGAAAAATATTGAATTATGTTGTATATTTAAGTGTATATTTTATTTTTTATAAATGAAATTAAATATTTGATTTAGCAGAATATTGATCCATACTTTCTCCTAAATTATAGGGATTTAATTATGCAAGAAAATAACTCAAGGGCTTAGCAAAGATAATTGATGCAACCAAAACATTAGGAGTTTGGAGAAAGTTTTAAAAGTTAAGATGTATTAAAAATTTAGAATTAACATTTTAAAGAAAATTATTTAGTATTTGGGTAACTACTTAGTTGTTAGTACTTAGTATTAATCTAATATATGTTTTCTATATAAAAAAATTACTTCATCTTAATAATTAATAATATTTTATTTAAATATAAAAAATAAAAAAATAATTATAATTTGAAAGCGGTTTATATAGATAGCACTATCATATCTTAATGATACACACAAATAATGGATTGATAGAATAATTATCTCACCTTATCTTATCTGTTATATGCGTTCTAAGATTTGCATGTAATTGTTACCTTGTGCACATTTATTACAATATATATAAGTGTTTATTTTTTTAAATTTAAGCAATAAAGTGACATTGCAAGTAAAAAAAAAAAAAAATTGACATTGCAAGTACTTTCCATTGTCATTTTTGGAGTTCATAGTGAAAGAGTTAATGTCAAGTTAATCTCATTTCAATAACATCCATTCAAATGAGTAAATGATTTGAATTTGATAATTGACGGTTACATTTGGGACGAGATATATATCACAAAGTTTTGAGAAAGAGATGAAAGGGAGAAATATAATTTAAATTATACTATCAAATTCATTTAACTTAGTTAAAGTTAATATTATTTTATTCAAATATCATTAATGAAATGTCTTTTAAAAATAAAAGAAAATTAAAGAAACATAAACATAAGTTCATTATTCTTATTTTTTTATAAGCTAAAATATTATTACTTAAAAAAAAAAAACAGTTCACTGTTCTTATTAATTGGTAAAATAAACATTACTAAAATATACAATTTTTTTTAATATTCTATTAATTCTTAATAAGTGGGGGAGAAGACCGAAGTAGTGACTCCTCTTTAGAACAAGTATCACTATTTTTTTTTTTTTGTGAAGAGGTATCACTAATAAGTAATCATATATTTAGATATCCGTCATGAAAGATGCATGTTCCTATTAAAAACATAAAAATAATTACTAGATTACTTTGATTTAAAAGGGAATTGACATTAAACTCATTCCAATCCCAACCTACATTAAATCATATATTTATGTTTTATTAAGATGGTTTTCAATTTTGGCTTTAAAATGTATTTTAAAAATAAAAATAAATTTAAATAAAATTGTTGTGATTTTATTTTAAATATTTTAAAACAATTTTCTATCTCATTTGATAAATGATAAAAGTAGTTTTAAGATTTTTGTTATTTTTTAATCAAACTTATTGATTGTCCTGGTTTATTGCCAACTATTACTATTTATCACCGCTGATGACCACTATTTATTGGGAAGAGAGATTCTTGGGATTTGATGTTTGCTAACAGTATTTTAAAATTATGTCATTTTTATAAATTTAAAATAAAAAATTTCCTGAGAGTTAAGCTATGTTTAAAAATAGAAATGTAATTCCTAATGCAACTACACGACATTAATGTTAAAATGCATTAAAACGACATATGTTAATGTTGACGCAACAGGTTAATGTTAAGAGTTTAATGTTAAAATATATTAAGAAGGGATAGGTTAAGGTTAAGAGTTTAATTAATATATATTTAATTTTATATTTTTTTTATGTAACTTTTAAAGTATTAGTAAATAAATTTAAATAAATATTTAACTAAAAAGATACTAATTGAAGTCTAATTTGAATTAAAAAGTTAGGAATAGGAAATAGACATATGCAATGTGGAGAGAGGCACGTGGCATGGTAAGGAAGCGGAAAGTGTAAACAAGAGTGAAAAGGACGGAGATTTGGGTTTTGGGGATTAGATGAGGCATGGCCCATTGTTGCCTACCTGGCCATAGCCTACACACAAGTCCCCTATTGCCATTTCCTTATTTGCTCGGTAACTGAAACAAACGCATCTTCACATTCTCTCCTCTCCGTTCAATTCAATTCAATGACCATGCCCATAACACTCTTGCTCCAACCGAGCCCCTCGCACCTCAAATGGAACCGATTGGCTTCTTCACTTCCACGTCGCACTTTAACAGAACGAGGCGTTTCAAGCGTCAAATGTCTCTCAAAATCATCGCCGAAGCCACAAAAAGCGTTCACCTCGCAGTCCCCTTGGGAGGCTGTAACGAGTAGAGTATGGAACACGCTCAAGAAACCGGCCTTAGCTGCACTGTTGGCGGGGTTACTGTTAATGTACGATCCTAATTATGCATTAGCAGCATCCGGTGGTCGAATGGGAGGGAGGTCGTTTTCTTCTTCTTCTTCTTCTTCTTCTTCTTCTTCGAGGAGTTATTCAGTGCCAAGGACATCAAACTCGGCCTTCTCTTTTTCCGCGCCCTATTACGCGCCTTCTCCGTTCGGCGGGGTTTATGTGGGTCCCGCCGTAGGAGTGGGTGTGGGTGCAGGCTCCAGTTTCTTTCTCATCTTAGTTGGATTCCTTGCTTTTGTTCTGGTTTCTGGCTTTCTTTCGGATCGCTCCGATGCTAGTCTGCTCACTGCTGCTGATAAAACCTCCGTGCTTAAGCTTCAGGTTTCCTTTACACTTTTTAGTTTATTCTTTTTAGTAGGCAATTGTTTTTCTTGTCACTGATGCTGTGACCTACCCCCCTGAACATAATAACCTTGTGGATCACTGGATTGTGTATAACTTTGTTGCTGCTTTGCTCAATGAATCTGTTCTATTGACCCATAATAAATGAAAACATGAGAAAAATTTATCAATTATGGAGATTTTGGTTTGGATATTCTCTCATTTGGTATTTTATTTACCGTAAATTCTACAGTGCTGTTCCAATTGGAGCGGTTTAGTTGTCTTCATCAAATAAATCTGTTGAGAATCTTAGATAAATATTATATTTTTAAATATAGTATGTAGGCGTATTATCTTAGGTTTTATAGAAACCATATTTTCTAGATTCTTGTGTAATTTTATGACATATGTTTATTTTAACACTCATCCGCTGTATATTCACACATAGTTTCGTTCCATTATTTCTCACTTTTTCTCTAATTTTAACATGGTATCTAGGAATATTGAGAAACCTCCCTCACCAGGGCCCACTGTCCCTAGTGAACTCTTTTTGCTTGCTGCTTCTTTTTTAAAACCTTTTCCCTTCTTCCAACAATCCTTTATATATATATAGGACCTTGTCCCAGCAGCCTCACTGCCGCTGTGTTAGCCACTGCCTCTTGTATGCCATTCATCTTTCGGTGAAGAACTTCTTGGTCACCTACCTAATGTTGTCCTTTCCGACCCCTTTTTCGGCATGCTTCTCTGTTTAAGTGAATTTTGGTCTTTATAAATATTTGTTTGAAGCCTCTGGATGTTGGTTTTAAGGAAATTGGAACTTGCTTTGCTTACCATGAATTTTCTTAGGTTGATAGATATTCTAGCTATTTGGAGATGTTATATTTCTATCAATTCTTGGATTTCCAAGTATTGTTTTATGATGAAACTCAATTTTGGTTTATTTATTTTGTTACTTGCTTCTTGTAACAAATTGAATGCTTAGTAAGCTCCAGTTTGACGGGATGTTGAAAGTCTTAGATATTATCTTATCTTGATTTTAAATATAGTAAGTAGGCATATTATGTTAGATATTATAGGAAATTATATGTTCTAGATTCATATGTAATTTATGGAATAAGTCTATATAAACATTCATCCGAGGTGTATTTAAACACAAGTCTATATGTTCATCCTTGAATCTCTCTTGTCAAGGACCGAGCCTCCAGGCATAAACAAATTGATTTCTGCATAGCAATGGGTAATGCAGGAGTGTTGCTGTAATAATCAATGGGTAAAGAGGGTTGAACATTGCAATGGGTTAGCGATACAAATCATGTGAACATCCTTGTTATCCTCTATTTGCAATGCTTTTGTACCACAGTCTCAAAGGCATGCCATGACGACATCAAATGTGATTCATTTTTTGAGGTGAGAGGGAATTAACTGATGAAAGACTGATACTTGGTGTTGATGGTCTGAGGAAGAATAATTGACTAAAGGCAAGCATTCCCTGCCACCAGCAAGAGACTCATTCGGGACAGGTTCCAGCAAATTTAAAAAATATTAGAGACTGCAGACGTGAGTTTAATTTTATACAATAGACTTTTTTATTTTTAAAAATATTTAAAATAAAAAATATCTTAAACAGAACCAGAACTCTTCAATTTAGAAGGCACTGGAGCAAGCATCTTTATTTATTTATTTCTTACTGTAGGAAAAAGTGAATTGTATTTCTCACTTATGGAACTGGTACAATGAGGGTAAATAAATAAAGATACAAGGATGATTCTATAGACCGATTTGGACCTAGGAATTAGGAGAAAATAATTCTTCCCATAAAAACTGTATATAAACAATGAAAAAAATAATAAAGATCCTAATTCCTACTGGATACAACTGAATTGCATGATTTTATTTGATTGCCACAATCATCTACTCTCCTCCCTCAATCTGGGTGATAGATATCTATCATCCCAAGATTGGAGCTGATATATTTGTATGTGTCTAGGAAGATCATTAGTTAGGATGTCTGCTTTTTGGTTGCATGATGATACTTGGGTAACACTTACAATGCCATGATCAATCTTCTCCTTAATGAAGTGATGGTCAATCTCCACAGTCCACGTTTTGTTCTACACAGTGAACAAGATTTTAAGCCATACTTATTGCCGCTGATACCATACAGGAAAAAGTGAATTGTATTTCTCTCTTATGGAACTGGTACAAAAAGGGTAAAATAGAGATACAATGCTTGATTCTTTACACTGATTTGGACCTATGAATCAGGAAAACATAATTCTTCCTATGATTGTTGTACCTAAAAAAGGAAAGAAATAATAACAGATCCTAATTCTGTTTGATAGCCACAATCATCTCCTACATATATTAAGAAAGAAAGTCACAAGCTACACAGATTAAGCCACTAGACATCACCAATGGAAAGTAGAGGCACGATGGAAAGCGAAAAGGCCAGAAGATATAGTGAGATTCTGAAGGTGTGAGTGTGACCCATGGTTGCAATCAGATTTTCAAAGTGCTTAACATTCTTTTCCCCAAGATATCTCTCATCCAATTTGTGACGATGCTCTCAACTTTGTTACCTTCAGCTAGCCCCTCAAAGTCAAAATTGACGCAGATATTGTTGGTACAATTTCCTCTGCAGTGCATCTGTGCATGTTTCACTGCAATCACAGTTTTTCTAAACCTGATAAATTTACTTCAATATTCTATGCAAATGTTCTGGTACAACTAGCTTCAATTCTCTTTTATAGCACAAGTAAAATCAAAAGCAACAAAACTTGAGTTCAAAATCCCCATTTGATGTTCTTTCTAACACAGTATTGAATGTTCTGAAGGTCTTACAAAAATCAGCCACTTCTGCAATGATGCTGGGGCTCTACTATTAATGTACAATCCCAACTCTGTGGTAGCAGCATCTGGATATTGAATGGGTGAGAGAGATTTCTTTATGCAATCTTCATCTAGACGTTATTCAGTGTGGCCAGGAAATCCTCCAACCCTAGTCCCACACAAGGCATCTCTTTCTTGGCACTATATTATGTGCCTTCTATGTTATGGTTTGGCAGTTGCTGCAGTGTGATTTACATTGTTCCTGCTGTAGACTTTGGACTTCACAGTAGATGCCACTTCCAGTTTCTTTATCATCTCAGTGGGTTCCGTCACTTTTATTTTGGTTTCTAGGTTTCTTTCAGATTGGCCTCAGGGTAGTGTGCTTGCTGCCACTTACTACCATCCTCAAGATTCAATTTTGGTCAAGTTTTCACATAAATATAAGTGTCTCCCTTTTTTTGATTGATTGCTGGCATTAGCATAAACCTTGCTTCATGTGCTTCCAATGCATTGTTAGTACTGTTGCTTATCTGAAGTAATGCATTACAACCATGTTTTGTCTCACTTTTGCATATACTGTTCATTTAGATTTATAACCCGATGGTTCTGTTGCCAAGATTTGTTGACATTTTAATTGCATTTAAACGACTTGTTTGCCATTTTATTCATGATGCTTAAATATTTTGTGAATATCAAATTTTGAATGGAGGTGTTGCTCTTCTAGGTTGGATTGTTGGGGATGGGTCGCACACTTCAAAGGGATCTAAATAGGATTGCAGAAGTTGCTGATACGTCAACTTCAGAAGGTCTGCATTATGTATTGACAGGTGAAGTTCCTAAATATGTAACTTTTCAGTCACTTGTTCATTTGCTATTTTTCATCAAATATGTTTTTTCTTGTAAGGTATACCAAACATGTGAAAGTGTTTATTATTTTCAAATTTACTATGTTGTATAATGATCAATGAACGATTAAGGGATTATTCAAGTAAAAATTAGTGATTGATAATGTTTGCATGATAAGGGTAAAGGGCTTCAAATTATGGAACATTGTTTAATCTTGATGAAAATATTTTATTGGATGACATTTTGTCCACTGCTCCAATAGAGTATCTTATGTAATGAAATAGAAAAATAAATTCTGGAGAATGATGTCAGATGCATCACCAAACTATACTTTAGTTCTAATTCTCAAGGTTTATATAGCATAATACTTTTAAGTTTCAGTATTACATGTATAGTATTTTTCAATTAAAAAGTGAATATTATGGTTTCCTGTACACTTCCATTCAAACTTAAGAATAAAGCTTCTAGATTTAATTTAATATATGCACTTTTTTCAGTGTAGCATACATTCATCATTTCATCTGATAATGATATGTGGGATAAACCTATTGTTGAGGAAACAGAAATTTTTGAAAGGAATATTTGCTTTAAATATCAGATTACTATGATTATTAAATGATTTAGCTTAAAGAAACCTGGCTGTATAATCTACTTGTTTTTATGATTTACTTTGTTACTTGACTTTCTGTAACAGAGACAACCCTAGCTTTGCTTCGGCATCCTGATTACTGCATCTCAGCTTATTCATCTGTAAGTGACTTTAATCTCCAGAGTCTTCTTGGATTTCATGTTGTTGTTGCAGACAGTACAGCTTAGGGCTTGTGTTGTTAATAATGTTACCTTTTGTTAGTTGTTAAGAACTTCATACTAATTGATAATACCGTACTGATTTTATTCCTATGATATATATGAAAGATTGTGACACACCACATTCCTAGTTAATATTCTAGATTGTCACTTAAATTTAAAGAAAAATGCTAATTGGTGTCTGTAGGATATTGATTAAAGAATCAAAAGTAGAAAACTTATGTTCAACATGTAGGATAATCATTTATTACAAATGCATGGAATTGTGATTTCCAATTTGATTTCCTTCTATTTAATGATTCCTTAAAGGTCACGCAATGGTTAGTAGAAGTAGAACCCAGATTTAAAGCAGAGTATTGAAGTAGCTAGAGCTTAGAGCTTCCCATTCAATGCTATTAAAATTTTGTGCATTTCAGGTTTTGAGAAAATATAAGCTTTATATTATAATAGGATAATATTTTTCTTTTGTCTCAAAAATAATACTTTGATGTAAGCTGCTGTTCAAGTGGGATAATATTCGATATCTTCTAGAAAACATTTATTTTGAGATTCACCATCAATGAAAACTCTTTCCAAGCTCATATAGATCGACTCACCCAAAACAGTTGTTACAGTAGAACCTTTTTTTTATGCTGCAGTAGTACGTACTGCAAGCAAGTTTAAGAATAGCTGACAGCATGTATTTCCTGACCAATTGAAACCTGGTATCTTATTAGGAAGAAATAGGGATAAACCCCAATTACAAGATTGAACACTCAGCACTGCAGTATCTTGAGGGTCTGCATCTTCCAATGCCCTAAGGTCCCCGATTTTTTCTCAAAAATGATAAGAAGATGATAGTCTTTTTCCTCTGCTCTTCATTTTTATACATGTGATTACCTTCACTAACTGTAACTAATTAATGGGTTATCTAATAACAGTCTTCCCCTTTCACAACCCCCAGAACATTGACCTTTTCCTCAAGATGAATGGTTGGGTAAACGTCAACAATTATTTCTCTTTTCCTCTCAGCAAGAAATGCAATAACAACTGCTGGTTCAACCATATTAATATTCAAGTATAATAAGTTCAATGCATCATAGGAAATAGTGTTATCTTGATTTTTCTCTTGTAAATTGTATTCGTCACTTATTACTTTTGTAATCTTTATGACTGTTCAGAGCACTGGGTAGAAATTACATTGCATCAACATTCGCAAAGATCATTGCAATGCTTTGTTTTAATTAAACAGTCGGATTTCCATTGTTCGTACCAGTTTTGAGTCGACTGTTCGACGTCCGGAAAAGAAACTCCAAAGAGGCCATTCCCAATCTATCTCCTGATGGGCACGCGACGACCCGCTCTCGCTGCGGGAGCAGTCAATATTGAAATATTACTGCTGGGTGAAACACACTCAAGCTAATACGAACTTCTTATTTCTCATAACATATTCCCTTTGAGACACACAAAGGAAGGACCAAGTGTCTGGTGAAGTGACACCTTTGATGTTGCCTCATCTGAATAATTTCTTCAAGAACATCCAGTACTGCTAGACATAGCAACCGTACTGTACTCCTCCCTCTCCACTCTTGCTGCTGCTGTACTAATTGGACTCATTCTGCCTTTGTGTCAACCCATTTTACACATCCCAACAAGAAAACAACATAGGCTGGGTCCAATCAAATCTTCATCTGGATTTCTGTAGTGATGTGGCCACTAACCCTATATCTCATACATCAGGATGACAAGTGTATTTGGATCCTATGAATGGGACATATAATTATCCTTAGATTGAGTTTAGGTAAGGTATGAGGCAGGTTTGGACTTGCAACAATTATGTAGGTATGAGTATGATAGTATGTATAATATTAAGTAATATAATTATATTATATAATACTAGATAATTATAATTTTGAGTAAAAAATATTATTTACATTATAGTCTATGATAAGAAATATATTTATGAAAATAAAAAATAATATATTTTACACAAATTTAATAAGATAAAAAATTTATAGAAAAAGATTAAGTTATTTATAGAGTAACTCTTAATAAAGTTATAACATTTAATAATTATTGTATAAATTAAATTCTAATAGTCTATTTATTAATTATTTTCTATTAACTTAAAATGATGTTCACCAAAGTTTAGACAACTCAAATATTTGTGGTCATATAATTTTATATTTGAATATTTATTTATATTAATATTTTAGTTCATTCGTTCAATGAACAAAATCTAATATGTAAAATTTATGATTAGAATTATTTTTAAAAAACTGAATACTTATTCGTAGCATACAATTAAAATAAATATACAGAAAATGACCTTGACAAAATTTAATATTTTCTTACAAAACCAACATTAAATATATCACTTAAGAATAATGTGATATTTACTTTTTGATAAATAATTACAACATAAACTTTATGAATTTTTATATTGATTTATTGTTTTTGTAATGTTTGAATTTGGACCAAGGTTATGTTTACTTAATCTTATGTTCAAAAGCAAATTATGGTAACACTCCCCAAATTACACATTATTCCTCTCTTTCATTTTCTTATGCTAACCTCACTTAAGTTTAAAAATATTGCAGTAACACCTCCTTTTCTGTTTAAAAAATACTTCTTTCAAACCTTAAATTAGCAAACCCTTTAGTGGTGTGGAAATAATGTTTAAAAAAGCAGGGATGTATGTATACAAAACTTTATGAAGTGATGCTATAATATACTTTATGTTTAATGTTATGTTGATTTGTTTTTCTTTTTATGTTTGCTTATTTATAAATGATATTGATTTATTATCCCTATACTTAAGCAAGGGTGGCAGGTGTAGGGGTGTTTAAAACTAAACCAAACTTAATTGAAAACCGAAAAATCAAACTGCAAAAATTGAAAACCGCTTTAATTTAGGGTGATTTGATTTTATAATTTCGAAACCACACAGTTCGGTTTGCAGTTTGAGATGTTAAAACCACATCAAACCAAACCGCTCATCCTTAATTATTTTAGCAAATCCTCAAGAAGACATATACAATTAATGATTATTTTCTAAACTTATAAGATTTTGACTTAATCTTTAATTAAGATTTTTAATTAATATGCATTAGTTGATGAATGAATATTTAGGAAAACTATTTGATTTAATTTCATTGGATACAATTTGTCGACAATCACTAGAATGCAATGTTTAAATAAATTGATTGTTTATACTTGAAATTTAATTGTTGCTACTTTTATATAATTTTGTTGGAAGTCACTAAACTTTTATACAATTTTGGAAATAACTTTTTCAATGTATTTTTTAATACTTAATTAAAGAAATTTTAAACTGCAAAACTAACCCGCAAAAGATTGGTTTGGTTTGTTTGGTTCGAATTTTATAATTAATTTAAACCGAACCAAGCCAAACCACACTTATTTTTATAGTTTGATTCGAATTAGTTTTAGACTCAAAACCGCATCGTGAAGATCCCTAGGTGTGAGTATGAGTTAAAGATACCCACCAAACTGCTGAATTTCAAGCGTCTACCCTTCCAATTCCTAAAGGCCCCAATTTTCTCCCAAAATGACAAGATAATCTCCGTTTGTCTCGTGTTACATGTGATAGTCTTTATTTATGTAACTAATTAACTAGCTACTGATTATCAGTGTTGTCAAAACGGCATTATGGCGGTGCCATAACTGCGTAACTGCGGAGGACGCTTTCCGCGATGGGCGTTACGCCCTGGTATGGCGTGGTTCTGCCATTTAGAGTGTGGTGGGCGCCATGGCAGACGTGGCGCCTAGTTGGACCTTTTTTAAATGTTTTGGACTCGGGTCGACCCAACCCGGTTTGATGCCAAACATAGTGTTTGGGCATTTGTAGCCCTAGTCGCAACTTAGGTAACCTTCAGCATGAGCTCTCTCCCAGTCACGCATCTTTCGAGACCGTCAACCAGCCACCGCGCATCCTCCGGCGCCGACGACTTGCGTTCTCGTCTCTTGCATTCTTTCTCGCATGGCTCAATCTCTCCCGCATTCTCGCAATTGTGCACGCACCATTTCTTTCATGCGTTCTCTCCTTCTCGCGTTCTCGATCTCTCACGTTTTCTTTCACCTATTCTCTCCTTCTTGCTGTAAGCTCTATCTCTCATATTTTTTATTTTTTTTTTGTAAAAGAGATATTAATTTATTTTTTTTCTGTTTTCTTTTTCTAATTTTTTTATAAAAGCTATTTTTCAATTTTGTTTTTCCAGTTTAATAATCATGTCAGGGGCTGAAACAAACACCCCAAATGTATCCTTCAATTCAATTAGCTCTAAGAGGATTGACATGGAGTGGAAGCACACTTGTTAGAGAGAATGATACAAATGAAATTGATTGTAATTATTGCCGGAATGTTATGAAAGAAGGTATAACAAGGGGTAACATTTGATTGGAAAAGTGGGAAATGTTACAGCTTGCTTGATGGCTCCTGAAGCTGTAAAGGCTAAGATAAGGGCAGTTATGGATGGAAAGAAGCAGAAGCAAACTGAAACGTTTAAAAAAGTAATGCAAGATATTAAAGAACATTTTGAAGAAGGGTTCATGGAAATGGGAAGTTCTAATGCTTCGTCTAAGCTACCTCTGGTTGGTGATTTGAGATTGAAAGATACAAGGAAGGGACCTATGGACTTTTTTACTCAAGCTTAGTTTACAACTGCAAAGAATAGGAAAGAAAAACTAGTGCAAGCGGGTGTAAGAGAGCTTTGTGATAAAAAAACTTTAGAAAGGGTATACCAATACATAGCTCGCTTTTGGTACCAAGCTGGCCTACCTTTCAACTTAATAAAATTAGAAAGTTTTCAAAATATGATTCGCGAAGTTGAGAATTTTGGGAGACATTTGAAAACTCCTTCCTACCATGACATTAGAGTACCACTTCCTTAGAAAGAGGTGGAGTACACTAATGAGTTAATGCAGCCACTAAAGGATCAGTGGACAAATTTTGGGTGTTCATTAATGTCAGATGCTTGGACGGATAGAAAACAAAGAAGCATAATAAATTTTTTGGTGAATACGTCTTTTGAGACAATGTTCTTAAAGTCTGGTGATGCATCTGACTATGTAAAGACCGGAGAAAAGATATTTGAGTTATTGGATTCTATTGTGGAAGAGATTGGAGAGGAAAAGGTTGTCGAAGTTATAACGGCCAACGGAAGTAACTATGTTCTTGCTGGTAAGTTGCTAGAGGATAAAAGATCAAAGATTTATTGGACGCCTTGTGCTGCACATTGTATAGGCTTGATGTTGGAGGATTATTGGTAAGCTGGCCACTATAAAGAAGACCATTCTACGAGCTATCTCTCTTGTTGGCTTCATATATAGCCATTTAAGCACGTTGAGCATGTTAAGATTCTTTACTAGTGGAAGGGAGTTAGTGAGGCATGCCATCACTCGATTTGCAACATCATATCTTTCCTTGGAGAGGCTTCATGAAAAAAAAAACCAATCTTAGAAAGATGTTTGTGTTAGAACAGTGGAATGAAAATAGGCTAGCAAAGGAGGCCAAGGGAAGGGAAGACACGAAAACTGTCTTGATGCCTAGTTTCTGGAAGAATGTGGTTTTCATTTCGAAAGTGATGACTCCTCTTGTGAAAGTGCTTAGACTTGTGGATAGTGAGCAAAAACCAGCTATGAGCTACATATATGAAGCAATGGACAAGGCGAAGGAAACCATTATGAAATCTTTTAAAAATGAAAGTAAATACAAGGATTTGTTTGCAATCATTGGTAAAAGATGGGATATTCAGCTTCATCGCCCTTTACATGCTGCTGGCCACTTTTTGAACCCTGAGTTCTTTATTCAAACCCACGGATGGAATTTAATGGTAAGATTATTAGGGGTTTGTATGATTGTATAAATAAATTGCTGGGAGATTCGGAAATAGAGAAGATTGTTTATAAGGAGTTGACTCAATATAAAACTGGGAGTGGTATGTTTGGGTCCACAATTGCTAAAGCAATGAGGGGTGAAATTTCACCGGGTCAGAGACAAAAGATTGCAACTTCTGAACTTTTATTCTTCAAGTCATTTGCTGAAGTGTCTGAGTTTAACATATTTTGGTTGTATTTGTAGCTCAATGGTGGTGGATGTATGGATCAGAAACTCCTTCTTTGCAACAACTTGCAATTAGGATCCTTAGCTTGACATGTAGTGCTTCGGGTTGTGAACGCAATTGGAGTGTGTGTTTGAACAAGTAATTAATTTCCTATTTAAAGTGAACAATCAATATCTTCCTTATAGTTATTCCGTAAATAATGAGTATTTATTTAATTGTTTTAGGTTCATACTAAGAGAAGAAATAGACTCGAGCATCAAAGACTACATGACTTGGTATTTCTCAAGTATAATCAAGCACTCCATCGAAGGTATAACCTTAAGGATGAAATCGATCAAATTAGTCTAACTGGAATTGATGATTGCAATGAGTGGCTAATTGGAGAGATGGGTGAAGAAGGTGAAGATGAGAGGGTTCATGAAGGAGATGATGACCTTACTTGGAATCAAGTTTATAAAGTTTAGGGACTTAATGAGCCTAGACAATACACTAGGTGTCATAAAAGGAAACAACTTGCAATTGGGGATGGGTAAGTAAGAGCATCTTCTAATCCTTCTAAGAGAGCTAAAAGAGTAGCTTCAAAGAAGAAGGGGAAAAGGGTTGTTGTTGAAGAAGCTGAATCATTAGTATATTCTGATTCTAGCAGTGAGGAGGAGGAATTAGTGTCAAATGCTAATTTGGCACATTCAGATGGAGAAGAAGATGAAGGATTCTTGGATGAGTAGCATCGCTCGGTTGAAATTAACTATGCAGACATTGATGAAGATGAGGAGGATTAAATAAATTAGTTTTAGGACTTGTCATTGTGTTTACTGTTTTTAACTTTGTTTTTTTGTTTTGATGGTTGTTTAATTCTTTTGTTTGGGTTAGGAATTTATGTTTTTAAGTTTTAATGATGACAATATCACTAGATTATGAATTCTATGAATTTTAGATTGTTAAAATGTTGATTTTGATTAATCTAGTTGTTATTTTGTTGTTGTGTATATATATATATATATATATATATATATATATATATATTGTGTCCGCCATAGACCGTCATGGCGTTCGCCATGACTGTATGGCGCTTAAAGGTGGCCGCCATCCACCGTATAACCTTCCTGCAACCTTGTTGATTATCAATGACTAACTAATGAGTTATTTAACATTGACCCTTTTGTAGGTAGACATAAAGCGAGGTGTTGAAGATGGGGAGAAGCGTTTCAATCAACTTTCAATTGAAGAGCGGGGCAAGTTTGATGAAGAGACACTAGTCAATGTTAATAACATAAAGAGACAAAGCACAAGAAGCCAGAGAGCAAATGGGTTCAGCAATGAATACATAGTGGTAAATATTGTTTTCAGATAACTTTCTTATTGCCTCTTTAATATGTTGTATTCTCACATGCGTTTTTATATCATCAACATATAACTAAAATACATTACTATAAGAGTACTCTAACTCTTACCCAAAAATGAAGTAGAATAATAGGAAACAGGGACAAAAACCAATTCCAACATCTTAAGTTTCATGCTAGGATTTCAGCCATCTAACAAACACATTTTTCAATTCCCACATGCATTTTACTGCTCCTTATTTTCCATATACACTTGTAAGTAACGTAAGAGAAACATAATGAAATCATATTGTTAGTTTCGTTACAGATTAACCAGTGTAAGGCATGAACTTGGGAGGATTTCACCTATGACCATGAGTACATTTTAGGTTCCTTTTATCTGTTCTTACATTTTAAATTTCAGCCATCTAACTGGATTCAAACACATTTTTCAATTCCTACATGCATTTTACTGCTCCTTATTTTCCATATACACTTGTAAGTAACGTAAGAGAAACATAATGAAATCATATTGCTAGTTTCGTTACAGATTAACCAGTGTAAGGTATGAACTTGGGAAGATTTCACCTATGACCATGAGTACATTTTAGGTTCTTTTATCTGTTCTTACATCTAGGTTTAATATCTTGACATGATGACATCCATATCCAAAATAGATCTTTTTCCTTAGAAAACAAAAATTGAAAAGATGTGGAAATGTTGTCTATGGGGTCTTCCGTAAGAAAAAAGTTTATAAAATCAATCTGCACCAATCGAGAACCTTTCTCTTTGTTACTCTTCCAAAACCATAGTTCTATTGTGGTGGCAGTTGGACTTTAGCACAATCAGTGTATGATATTTGTCTTGAAGAAATAAATTGTTTTAATTGGTTCTGGTTGGATTTGGAAGTCATGTATTCTGAATGAATTTGGATTTTTGATATCTTTGCCGTTTTTTTCTTTCTCGTGATGTTGTCTGGTGGTGGTGATTTGGTTTGTGTCACATAGAGATGGATTCTTGTTTGCTTCATAACTCCGATGTTGCTGGTTCGTAACAGGAGTGAACTTTTGTTTTGTTTTGAAATTTTGAATTTAAATCCCGTTAATCTGTTCAGTGGAAGGGCGATAGAACAGAGAAACAATTTGTCTCTTCTAGTTTTTATAATTTTGTACGTAATACAAGTTTTATTTATTTCCAACTTGTTTGTTTGTCCCATTTTTCTCAAAAGGGTGGGCCTGAAGTTCCTTGATGACAGTCCTTATATCTTTTTTGTATAATTTGTGTTCTTGTTTTATATCAGATAACAATCTTGGCAGCCGCTGAAGGAGAACATAAACTTGCTAGCATCAATGGAAGTGGAGACTTGAAGGAAGCTTTACAGAAACTTGGATCCATTCCGTCAAGCAAACTATTGGTAAGATCCATGTTACTCATTGGTTGTTTTTCAGATGTTGTTGGTTCATTTCTTTGAAATGATATCACTATGTGCTCGAATTACTTGCAGGCAGTTGAGGTGTTATGGACACCACAGAATGAGAACGATACTCTCTCGGAACGGGAGTTACTTGAAGATTACCCACTTTTGCGGCCTTTGTAAATTGTGATGGTATGTTTACATTCTGCTTCTTGCCTTCTAGCGCTACGAACTGAGATTGGGTAGTGATTGCATAGTTAAGGATAATCGTCAGTTATACTAAAATAATACGTTAAAACTATCAAGATTGTCGTGCTACTCAATCTGCAAGGCAATTTTCAGCTCCGGCCATTGTCAGTAATGACGGTGTATCACTTACAAAGTTTCAATATTTAATATTCGTGGCATTAGTTGTAAAAATTACCAGTAGGATCAACTCTAAAGAATATGTACAATATTATAGAGAATAATTTTATTACTGAAATAGGTGCCCTTTCTGTTCAGAAAATGCCCTGTTGTTAAATTCGGTGAACTTTTCCAGAATTTATTCGTTCATGACTCTAGGAGAATAATACATTCTGTAAAAACTTTCAAGTTTGGCAAGGTGTGATAATAAAATAGAATAAAATTTCAATGTTCCAGATTTTATCATTAATATTATTCTGGTATTGGTCTAGACGGAATCCAATATCTAGTTGGACGTTTGATCTTAGAGTCTCACTTGCTGACTTAAGATCCATTTGCTAGCTACAAGTACGTTTAATATTATAATCGATTTCAGTCATGCCCGACATAAGCGCTCAATCATGAATGTGGACACATTAACGTCATGCAAACTTAGAAAAGGTCACCAGCATCTCATAAAATTTATTTTAAACTTATGACGATTTTTATATCATTAATCTGTTTTTTTTTTATAGAAAATTTAACGTACATGGTTTTAAAATTATAAAATTTAATAATCTTATTATACATGTTAATTTATAGTTGGTACCTTGATTAAATTTCATAAGAATTTAATTTTAATATATTGCCAGAACAAATATTTTTATTTCATGAATAAATTACAGGAAATTTCTCTAAGTTTTTATTGTATTATGCATAGTTTCATTTTTTTATTTATTTTCCTACCCAATTAATATACTTTCAAATCTTCCACTTACTTCTCCATAGCGAACATAAAAGTAATGCTAAAATAGTAAAAATGTTTGTTAGGTGGTGTTACTTCTAAATTTAATATAACACCTCATTTTTGTTGATATGACTGTCATATTTAAAATTCAGATGAAACAGGAAATTTTAGATATATTTCAAAACCATTATTTTATTTGAAAAAGTATAATGACTCTACTCAGCCTAATCTCTCTACATGCTATGAAGGATGGTTTGCATGAGTCGAGCTTTAGCTCGGCAGTGGAATCATGTTGATCTCAAGGCACTCACTCCCTCTTTTGTTTTAGAAGCTTTTATGCGTGATTCTTTAGCCTCAGACTACTTTCCTTTTTCTGCTTTGTAATTTTCTGAATTTACCAAAAAAATGTTAGACGATACCGCTTTTTATCAATTTTAAATTCTTTTACATAAAAGATAAAACACGAAAGCCATACGGCAGAAAAAAAATTCTTATTAATCTAAAACTAATAAAATTGTTAACAATATTGAAATAGTAAAATAATTTAAAAAACAATATCATAAAACAATAAATTAGTATGGTAATTTCATAAACAAATATAAATAGTTTAGTAATTTTATAAATAAAATTATGTTGTGAGAGAGTTGCGTTTGATATGGATATAATTACTTTTAAAATTTGGATACAAAAAATTATTCATTCTAATAAAGAAGTATGAGGAAACTATCATACAACAGTATTCAATGATTTATAAAATTGTTTTATGCTGATAGTGCATTACTTTTAATATCTTAAAAAGTTAGAACATGTTTTACATTAATTTTATATTTAAAAACAAAAAAAAAGTTTGTTTGATAAAATTTATTTTTATTCCGTATTTTAAAATCAAATTCTAAAATTCAGTTTCTGAGTAAGATGTTTTAAAAACTCAATAGTTTTTTTATTTGAGCTAAGTGAATATTGATGAAAAATCAAGCACTTTGCTTTGTTTATATTAAGAACCCCCAAAGTTTTACGATGAGTTGTGTGGGGTTTGAGAGGTAATTGAGATTGCATTGTAACCCCAGTAACATAGGAATGTTTGATTAAATATCAGTAGCCGAAAATCTTTGCTCTTAATTCATTCTTAACATGCCATTTTTTGTTACATTTCTTAACATGACATTTTATATATACAATGATGTTTAAATATTTTTGAAAATGTAATATGAAAATAAGGTAGAAAAGAATAAAAACAAATTAAGAAAATTCCAATTGTTAATAAGTGATAATTTTTTTTTATCTTCATATAGGTGGAAATGAAATTTTCTTCTAGTAACTAATTATAATTTTCAAATAATATACCGTACATATATTACAGATGACATAAGTCCCATTATACAACAAATAACGTAAGCTAAAATACTAATCATAAAATCATTTAATTAATTAAAATATGAATTTATGTTTACTTTGATTTTTCTTTTGTTTTAATTTCATATTATAATTATAAATATATAATATAAATATGACTGTTTCTAATATTTCATTTATAGCATTAATATAAATTTGATTATTTATTTAATATGTGATTTATCCTATCTTTTAATTAATATTATTATTGTTTTTATATTTATAAGTCAAGAGAGAATTTTATTCAAATTAAGAGAAATATACAGAGAGCACAAGGGTGCCCGTTTGAAACAACAAAATGAAAAGGTAAGAAAGAATCTAAACACAAAATATTGGGTTCATGACCCATTATGCAAATGAGTGATCAATGATTTTGTCACGAAACATCACTCCTAAGAACTCAATTGTATTGCTTGGATGATATCCTGAACCTGAAGAGTTTTATAATTGAATATTGATGCATTTCTCGTCTTCCAAATGTGTCATAAACCCTGCATACCAAACAAAAGATCAGACTCTCCTCATCACTTTCGAGCCACTAACTAGGCCAGGTGATAGAAATTTTGGAAATCATTATGAAGCACTATCGTCATCTTCCACCAAGAACTTAATTTGATTCATACACAATAAGACAATATGCAGTTGACAAACAAGTGATGAGGTGTTTCATGATATTAAATAACTAAATAATATTATTAATATTTATTAAATCATGATAAATATTTTAATAACACATTAATTGTTAACCTTTGACTCAACTAACTTGGGATTGTTCCAACTTAAATGATGGTTCTAAATTTAAATCATAAATATGAAATTAAACAAAATACTTGAAGGAAGAGTTTTACCATTTATAATGGTATCAAAAGACTCAAACATAATCATCTAATAATGAAAAATTATGCATATTAATATAATAAATGAGTCAAGCCTTTTTCTTAAACATTAAAGAGTTCATAGGAGTATACTAAAATTATTTTTGAATAAATAGTATTTCAATATTTTAGTTTTGATTTAAATATTTTTTTCTCCCTGATTTTTGCTTTTGGTCCTCATAATTTTTTTAACTTTTTAGCTCTCAATAAAATTTCTATTCTGTTTTTTGTCTGGTCTTTATTCATTTTTATTAGATAGTGTGTATTAAATATTACTTGTTTATATAGCTTTAGAATTTTGGAAGGTGAAAAAGTTTGTTTTTTTTTTTTTATGCAGGGAAACAATTTGTGATGGTTTCTAGTTGTTAAAATTATAATTTAAAATTTACAAATGAAAAGTAATGAGTAATGTCAGCAAACTTAGCATGAATAAAGCAATGTGATGGAATGGAATGTCAGTATAAAAATCTTTATACTGACCGTGTATACCAATTAAACTCAGTTTTGTCAAAGGCAAAAAAGTTAAGGTGATGTTTAATTTAAGAAAATGTTTTTTTTTTCATTTAATGAGAACTGATTTTATTTTCTGAAAACTGTTTTCATTTTCAAGGTTTCAACATTAACAAATATGTTTGTTTTCGCTGTGATATTTTTTATTTTTTTAAAAATAATATTGTTAAATTTAATCAATTTTAGTAAAAATATTATAAAATAATATATATAGTTTTGTTATAACTACAATATTTTTATTAAGTTTTCATATAATTTTAATTTTTTATAATGCTAAAAGCAATTTTTTTTCTATTTTTGTTTTTTGTTTTCAGTTGTTTTTTAAAAATATTTTCAGAAAAAATATTTTCTAAATCGTAACTAAACATATTTTCACTATTTTTTTCTATTTTTTCTAAAAATAAAAACAAAAGACACTCAAAACAAATGCTATCTAACTTTCTTACATAGGATAAAAACAAAATTCCATCATATTTTAAAACTAAAAAATATTTAAGACTTTAATTTTTATATAATTTATTGGCATACAATAGTTATAATATTATATATATATATATATATATATATATATTATTTAGTTGTATTTTATTATTAAAATACATATTAGATATAAATGTCAAGTACTCAGTTAATTGTGCAGAATAGTAGGTAATGTCTTCAACTCATTAAGAGAAAAACAACATAACATAAACTAAACGTTTTAATATTTGGCAGTAGCTCTAGTTCTATAAGCAAATCCAAATAAATGTTTACACATTTTGTTTCTTGTGTCCAATTAATTGATTTAGTTTTGAAAACAAGTGCGTCATTCATGATTGAGAAGAAATAAAACTTAGGGCAAAAAGTTCAGAAACTATCTCATTGGCCACCGCCCAATGGGAACTGACACGCAAAATAATAGTATAAACCAAACTCAAGAAAAACGTAATAAATATTTATTTTATTGTCTTTTGTCAACGTGCCTTCAGCCCCTTTACTTTTCATGCACAAGAAAAATCAATGTGTAACGCAGCAAATTGATTTTGTGAGCAATTTCAACAAAGCAATAGTGTGTACCACAGCGTTACAATGACTTAATTGGAATTTAGAAACAAGTTGGTTACACCGTTGTTTTGGAAGAAGAACCATAAAGGGTAATTGACTAACACTTACACAAATGGACACACCATTTGGGTTGAATCTCCACTCGCTTTGAGTTTAAGGGCGGATTTTGACCTAGTTGGCACGCACAATTATTGTAGTTCTATTTAGAAGAAAACAAAAAAGAAAGCATACATGCAACTACGACACGTTGTTTTCTCATTCCTAGTAACTCCACTCTAATCTGTTTCCCAGAAAAGGCTTAGACAAAATTGCGTATGTTATAGTACTCTGTTATACAGCCACGTTGATCATCACCACCCCTCACTCACCAAAAACAAAAGTTCTGTTTATTCTAAATATTTGGCAATGTACTACTGTATATTGATTGATAATTTTGAAAAGAAAGGATTTTGGTATCTTTGTGGGGAAATTGAAATTCCAAGGAAAAAAAAGGCGGGGTGTTGACATCAGATGGCCTGTAGGACTATGTACATAATGCACAAAAGAATTAATCATAAAATTATATATCCACAGCATCAACGGGAAGCGAAAGTGTCCTATGTAGAGTGTCTCGAAGCGACCCTGTGTACAAACTCTTTGCATTAACCATAGCTTCTTTTTTAGAACGCATCACCTCACAATTTTGGGTGTCCAAATTGGGGTGGTTCTTTTGGACTTGATAACGGCAACTGGAATCATACTTCCAGTAATTACCCAAGGGTATCAAGTGAATCCCATGGTCCACTCCGTTTACTGCTCGTGGCATAATGCCTTGTTCAGTTTTGTGCTCTCTGCTACTAGTATGTGAAGATTTAGCTGCTATACCAAACTGTTTATCCCCAAGTTCCCTTGACTCCACTTGATGTTTTGCTTTGACCCATCTCAATTCTTGTTTAACATCTTTCTCTGGGACACAACATAACAAACCTGGCAGGAAACTAGAGAAATGATTTCCTAATAAACTTCGTGAGGAGTTTCCTTTTCCTTTGTCTTCTGTTAATACTGATTGCTCATCAGAATGACTTTGATCGGACTCTACTGGAGTAACTGGACTAAGTTCACAACTCTCACGATGATTCCATAACTTCGAATACTGCAAGCCATCTGATTGGCTTGATTTGATACGTGCGTCCCCTCTAACATGATTGTCATATTCAGATTGGAAGGTAACCTCCTCAAATCGCCCATGCATTGAAGTACATCCATGCCTACAGCTTTGAGGAAGCTGCGAGTTCTTGTTCTTTCCACCTTGATTATGTGAATGAAAATCCATAACATTACCACCAGAAGTATGATTAGACACACAATCGTGACAAAAAAACTTATTTACAAAATGGTTAGTTTCTTCAATTCCTGGTCCAGGCTTCCATTCAGGTACCAATGAAGCAATTTCCCCATCAATCATATCTGCTATACTGATGACATCCTGATCAGTAATGTCTAGTTCTGCAACCATTTCAGTAGCCACGCTTAATGCTGTGTCAATCTCTATGTCAAATGGGAAATAAATATTCCGAATATGGCCTGCCAAATAAATAAGTCAGATTATCAATCTTAAATCCCAATCTGAAATATACAAGTCACGGAAATAAAGTACCAAAACAATAAAAGCAGAATTCCAACCTTCTTTGTCTGCAATTCTCAGTCTCAAAAAGATGCCACCATCATCTTTCCTCTTGCCTTTGATGCTTATGTCAACATCTCCGGAAGCTTCATCATCATGGCACTCAAAAAGTTCGATTCCACTAGGTTCAATATCAGCTGGATGAGAATACCAGTCTCCTTCATATTCAAAGCCATTAGAGTATTCAGTGCTCATGTTACTGTAGCTCCAGTGGATATCAAAGAACGGTTGATGGAAATGAGGACTCATGTCGTCAAATACTCCACTGTCCACTGGTCCCAAATCATACTCAGAATCATCAATCTGAAGAAAAGGATCATCTAGAAGCTCCCTCGCAGAGAGCCTTAGAGACACTGTTGCCAGGCATTTCTCAGCAAATTGTCGCACTTCTGGATCCTTCACTTTATACAAGGCATCTGGTTTCTTCCCCTGGAGATGTAAAACATGATTGGTATGTTGCCAGTCCTGAAAAAAACACTCGTTTAACGGAAAACAAAAAGAAAGCAATCTTACAGAAATAACTTTCTTGTAGATTTGAGCCGGATGGCTACATTCGCTATAAGGATATTCAAATGTGACCATTTCTAATACACACATCCCAAAGGAATATATGTCAACTAATTCGTTATATGACTCTTCGTAAACTTCTGGTGCCATGAACTCGGGAGTTCCTGCGGAAATGCAAATATAACAGATAAAACTCTAATCAGAATTAAGATCCTTGTTCAAATCAATCCTGTAATTATCTTAACAACACCAACCCTGCAGGTCACATCATACAGTTTCATATGTTACTGCCAAGTAATTTTCAAAAGATGGCATCAACGAACTGAACTAATTACGATTGGTGATTGGTGTTAGAATACTTTGCTATATGATAGTATGAAATAGACATACCTACACAATGAGCAGCATGAGACTTGCGGAGAATTGCTGCTAACCCAAGATCCCCAATCTTAACTTCCCCTTGGTTTCCATTGACAAAAATATTATCACATTTAAGATCTCTATGGATCACAGGTGGGTCATGGCTATGAAGATAGAGAAGCCCTCTCAGGATCTGTCTACACCAATGCTTCACTGCCCTAATGTTAACTCTCTTGTGCTTTTGTCTATACCTAATTTGATGATACAAATAAATGAATAAAAACAAGAACAGAACTTGATGATCCAAATAAATTTAGCGGAGGAGGGGCAAAAGGTTGAAAATGAAGGGCACTCACTGTCTGAGGGTACCAGAAGTGAACATTTCAGTCACAAAGTTGATATTCCTATTGGCAGTATCGACCCAAGATGTGTAAAATTTCATTATGTTTCTGTGCTTCAGCGTCTTAAGGAGATGAATTTCACAGTAAAGTCTCTCGAGATCTTCAGGGCTTTGCAGAAAGTCATACAATTTGACCTGATTCCAAGCCACTTCAATCCCTTGATACTCGTCAAATGCTCTGTATCTGAATCAATTATCAATTATAAAAAACCAAACTCACTCGAAGTCGAAAAAACTGAAGAGTAACATAGCAAACAGAGACAATAGCAATAAGAAAAACACGGAAATCGATAATGGGGTGAAAGGAGCAAAAGAAATACACTATCTTGGAAGCTCCTTTGCCGAGGATTTGATTGTACTGCGAAAAGAAGAGGAAATAAAAGTGAGAAGTGAGAAGTGGGAAGTGGGAAGTGGGAAATGGATAAGACGAAAGAGAGTATAGTAATGGTACTCTGCCATATCTGCCAGTTGGATCAACTTCAACAAATTCAGAGGCAGAGGAATCTGTTTCAAACTCATTCATCGTCTTTTCTGATTAGATTTCTCCTCCTTCCTCTTCCTCTTAAGTTTATCTCTATATAATAATTATTTATTTATTACTACCTTTAACCCCCATTTTTTCTTTTGGTAGGTCCTCTAACAGGATTTAATATTATTATTATTGACGAGAACCAGAACCAGAGCCAGATCAGGAGAGCAACTTCATAGTGCCATATTTTTTACGCCACCACATCCGGATGTTAATGTTACAAATTATTATTAGTAAACACAGTTTTTATTTTTATTTTTTTAAAAAAATTAAACATACATTTTTATTCAATTATTATTATTTATTTTGCATATTTTATTATTATATTTTTTAATTTTCTCATATTTAACCAATTCACTTAAACTAAGAATGCTAACGAAACTATTTCATAAATTCAATATTGTTTAGAATTTATTAGAAATCATTAATTTTAATAAATTTTATAATTTTTTTATTTCGATTTAAAATTCACTCAAGTAAATGATTTCTAAAAAAAATTTAGTCAATCATAATAAGAATCTTTAAAAAAAGTTTTTTGTTTCTCCTAAAATAATGTGATATTATAGTCAATTTTCAAAATAATACTATCATTTTTTTATTAATAAAAATTTAATAATTTTCAATATTTATAATAATTTGCGTATTTCTTAATTAACTCGGTTAATTAAGCAAGACTCTTTCACAAAATGATATCATTTTATTATTAAATGATAAAATGCATTGATACTTTTGCGAGTCAGAATATAAGATAATCGTGTATCATAAAACTTTCTCTAAATATTGAGCAAATTATACTTGTATTTGTGAGTTTTATTTTTAAATATAGTTTTAATTTATGTTAATTTTTATGTTTTAAAATATTATTTTGACATCTACTTTTTTTAGAAAGACATCTACTTATATATTAATTATTACTTTTTAATGTTTAAAAACATTAGCTTATAAAAATAATGTTTAATAACATTAAACTTACGACAATATTATACAAAGGGAAATATTAACTAGGCGTTGATTAAACAATTAAAAAGAAAAAAAAAATATTAAGATCTGTAAATTTGCAATCTTATATAAATTTGAATTACCTTTAGCATATAATTTTTAGTAAAAAATTCATTCTCTTAAAAATAAAGAAAGATTTATTTTAATTCTTTAAACAATATCCTAAATAAGGACTTAGAAAAAAAAACAAAAAATTTGAAATACCTGAGCAACCAATTGGTTCTTTGGTTGGTAACTCTAATCGAACAATTCATGCAATGCCTTTTGTTACGTAAATTTATTAAACTCATTAAGCTATCTTCACCGATGAAAATATGATTCTGAACTAAAATTAATTTTAAATAAAAATTTACATGTCTATTTTTATGTTAGGTAAGAGTTAATTATTGATTTCTAAATTTAAAATAGTTTTAAGTAATTCTTTCGTTAGATAAAAAAATGCAAAAATATTTATACACTGTTATTTATGTATAATAAATTTATTAACTTTATCGATTAATATTTAAAATAATGTAAATGAAGCTTTATTTTAACTTAGCTTTAAAATACAAATTTAAACCTAAATCTTGTTTCTTTAAAATTAATTTTGCAAACTTATTTTTATTTATACTCATCCAAAAGCATACTTATTTTGCAAATAATTTTTCCTTTGTTGGATGAATAATGATCAGTGTATTTTACTCTTAAATATTTAATAATATTTTTGTATCTAAAATATAAATTTGAGATTATTTATTCACCTAGTATTTGACCAGACTTTTTATTTTCTAATATTTGACTAGACTTTTTCTTTTCTAACAAGACATAATTAGGATTCCTTTGTAAAAGTTAACAGTTGCGGAATTTATTTCAAAACTAAGTTTTAAATTTATTATTTTCAAATTTAATTTTTTGAATTATGATAAATATGATTTTTTGACTTATTTTACAGTATTTATAATTTATATTTTTTATTATTTTCTCATTTTTTTTCTTACTTTCTGCTGAACTTTCTTATCTTTTTGCATGTGAATGATACTTCTGAATCTAATAATTCGCCTTTTGTTATATATATATATATATATATATATATATATATATATAATCCATTAAGTTATTTTCACTAATAAAAATACAACTCTTAATTTAATAATAAATAAAATTTAACATATTTAATTTTATATTAGCTAAAAGTTTAGAATTGATTCTGAATTTAAAATTTACAACAATTTAAAATAATTTTAGATAATTTTTTGTTAAATAAAAAAATTATATTAAGTGCTTATTTGGTAACAGTTTTATAAAACTGTTTTCAGTAGTTTTATTTTTTAGTTTTTTATTTTTGTTTTGAAAACTCAAAATACAATAAATATATGTTATCTTTTACTTTTCATTAATGAAATTTTAATAAATATGAACAAGTTTTTCCATTTTTATGTCTTAAAAATAGTTTTTAAATAACACTTATTAAACAAGTTTTTTTTTCTTTTCTTCCTGAAAACAGTTTTTAAAAACTATTGTTAAAAACTCTTTTAAAAAACTAAAAAAACTAAACCAAACCCTAAGTTTTATTTCGACTTAGTTTCAAAACAAAATTTTAAACATAAACTTTTTCACTTTAAAATTAATTTTTTAAAAATAAATTTTGTCATCATTCATCCAATTAAACACATACTTATGTGATGAATTATTTATTTCACTAATTATTTTCTACTGTATTTCTAATTTGTTTTCTATTTTATCTCTATTAGATATTTTTATTTTTATTTCTCTCCTATCTTTTTTTTTTTTTCATCCACCGTTTTTTTCACATACTTTTCTTATCTTCCTATAGAAGCTTTAAGTACATGGGATGAAAGAAAAATAAAACTAGAAAAAAGTTTAACAATCATATATCTATCTATACGCGGTGACAGATGCTAACCAAGAATGTTGGAGGAGATATAAAATTATATATATATATATATATATATATATATATATATATTAAGAAAATTATAATTTTTCAAAAAAAAAATATATTTGTTAAAATGGAAGAAAATGATTTGGAGGAGTAAAAATAAAATAAAATAAATATACTACATAAATTACAATTTTTAGAAAATATATATTTACTAAAAGGGAGAAAAAAAGTTTGGGAGAGAGGGTCATGACTCCTTCCAACTCCTTGAAGATTGTCACTGTCTATACATGTGTATAAACTGTAAAGGAAACTTGAGTCATTTTCAGTCAGTGATAAAAGAAATTGACTTTATAATAGCCATTTATTTGATTTTAAAGTTTTAACACTTCATAGCCATTAATCAAAATTTACAATTCATAATAGTCTTTCTTTAATTAGTTTTAACATGAGTGAAGAATTAGATGACAAGCATTAATGCTATTTATTCTATATAACTTATACATAATTTAAAATATTTTAAAAAATAAAATACTAGGTCACTTTGACCTCCTTCCACCTCTCATGAGTCTCATTCTTGTCCCTCTTAGGCTTGGTACTTATAGACAAGACACCATTTGAGTCTCATTCTTGTCTCTCTCATGCTAGATCACTTCTCTCAATGGTATCCAACTACACCATTGTCACTTATCCTAAGACAAAACCTTCACACACATAACTTAGCCACAAAGAATCCTGATCTCAAACATTACTCATTTACATTCATCATTCATACTTTAAATTAAGATAAATATGGTACACACACCCTTATTACATATATTTACCCTACCCTCATTATGATAACTTACTTTTCGATATAGAATGTAAGCATTATAACTAGAGTTTTACCAATCCTATCCAATTGGTTGTTATCTAGTTTAAGAGCTAAGACATTTATCTACAACTCTCATGTTCATCTAAAATTCTAATTCAATTGTTTACTGAGTAAAAAATATGAGTAAACACTAATGTATTGCCTAATTTTGACAGTTTGACTTTTGCTCATTAATTTTATTATAACTTAAGTTGTAGACATGATTTTTTACTGAAATTGATGACATTAGTTAGATAAGATCAAGGCTAAAACTTTCATTAGATCACTTTTCCTAATTTGGCCTTATGGGTCACTTGCCAAGTTACGTAGTTGTTTAGTGAGATTAGCTCGCTTAGCGAGAATGATTGCTCAGTGAATTAATCTCTCTACTAGATGAGTTTTCTTTGTAATGATGCTCACTCAACTAGCTTTTTTGACAAACTAGTTGCAATTTTATGATTTCTGAGATAATTTTCCTTTCTTAAGGGGTTTCTAACACTTCAAAGCTCACTCTATGTTGCAGATCACACGTTTTAAACCTTTATGCCATTTCTAATAACATAGTATTGTAGCCTTTTGTTTCTTGTAGTACTTAATATTGCCATTTCGAGAAATCAATTTGTCTTAAGTGTTTCAATCTCACTCACTGAACCACACACCATTTAATTCTCTACCTCACCAAAACCCTAGTTCCTTCGTTCTTTACCTTCTCCAATGGCATCTTAACAACCAAGTAGATGCCCAAACAAGATGTCTACTAGGAGTCAAACTGGAAAGTAAGTTCCCACCATTAGTGAAGGCATTCTGTTCTTCTATCAAATTAGTTCAAGGTGACCTTGTTGCCAACGTGAAAGGTGTCAAAATAACTCTCAATGAAGAAATATGGACATCCATTGCTCAGTTTTCGAAGGAAGGAAGAAAAGTTGTAGGACGAGTTAAAAATTTTAAGAAAGGAGTAGTGTACATAGGATGTTTAGTTATTTTGTTGTTGGGAATATGAAGATGAATGGAAGGTTGTTTGCTTATGCTATAGTATGGATTCTTATACCTAGAGGCAGTAACCACACCTAACTTACCACATGCATTTGAAGTTGATTAATGATTTATGGGTATTTCAGAATAATTCTATTGATAAGGTTTAAAGAAAAAGAGGAGTCATTTATGAGGCTGAAGCTGAAAACCTTATGTTTGGGAACACAAGCATGGAAATTGGATCTCTATCAGTAGAGCCACCACAACTTGAAGAAAGAGCCACACATGAAGGACCACAAGTTTCTACTGACCGAGATAAGGAAGAAAGTGGTGAGAGACCACTTACCCCATTTGAAAGGACTTTACTTGCTAAGCTTGATAAGCTATATGAATGGCATATGGAAAATAAGAAATTTCAAGGCCAGTTTGTGCAAAGGATTAATGAGAGGTTAGATGATATAGAAGAAATTCTGAAGCATCATTTTGTAGGAATTGATGAAGAAGAAGAAGAGGACGATTGATGCCCTCTCTTTACCCCTAGGGACTTAGGAAATTTGTGTGTGTGCTAGAAAGTTTATTTTGTTTGGTGTGATTTTGTTGTTAAGTCTCTTGTTTTAAGTTTTTGTTGTTCGAGTTTAACTCATGTCAGTTTGTATTGTTGTTCTAATTTCTCTGGTTTGAAGTTAAATGTGATGAGTATGTTATGTTTGTAATGCCCTGATTAATGTATTGTTCTTATCAATAATGAACGAAATTTCAGTTTGCTAATGTTGGTCTTTGAACTCTATTCATAGCCCAAACATCAAACATGCATACTTCCATTTCATATAAGTTGAAATCTACAAATTTTTTCTTTTTTTCTACTTCTCCTAAATTCTTTTTGATAATGTCCAAAGGGGAAGAAGAGAGAGGTATTTAATTTGTTTTTTGCAGGTTTAATATAAAGAAAAACTACATTTACAAGAAAACTATTTGAGCAAAATCAATGTTTGGTCATCATAAAAAATGGAGAGTGTGTTGGAGATTTTCTTAAGGATGCAAAGAAGTCAAAATTTAATTTTGTAATCATTTTAGTTTTGATGATGAACACTAGTATTCCTAAGTTGAATGTTATACCTTATATTGCTTGAATGTATGTTAAGCATATCATGCATTCATATAAGTAGTTTTATCTTGATTCAAATTAACTAAGTATATCTGTGATCTTGATTCATGCTAAGCATTGATTAAATCATACATGAATGAGATTAGTGAACCCTAAAAAGTTTTTAAAATATTAAATGTCATTGATGTTGCAAGAGGAAGTAAATAATTTATTTATGAAGTGTCTTGATGGATCAAGGAAGCATAGCCATTTTTTTAATATGTTAAAATCCCTCATAATTGACTATCTACATCATTTAATCGATTAGATACTTGAAATAATCGATTCAATTGATCCTGCTGACTTGATAACAGCTAATGAACATATTTTAATCGATTATGTACTTATGTTAATTGATTAAATGGATCGAAATGCATCTGAGCTTAATACTAGCTGATTTTATTTTTATATATTTACCCTTCGTTAATTAATGTATCGTCTGCCGTTAATTCTCTCTCATCACATTATATAACCTCCCTCCTTCATTAATATAATTATAGTAATTTATAATATAAATATATAATGATAGTAAAATATAATTTAAATATGTAATTTAAAATTTATATATTTAATTATAGAAATTAGAATTTAAATATTAACTATAGTAATTTATTATTTAAATATATAATTACATAAATTTATAATTTAAATATATAATTATAATTGAAATATGTTATTATAGAAATTTATAATTTAAATATATAATTATAATAATTTATAATTTAAATATATAATTATAATAATTTATAATTTAAATATATAATTATTTATATTATTAAAATATGTTATAATTATTTTAAATAACTCATTATTGATCTAATAATTAATGGTGCTCTTATTTATCATTTTACAACTTTGAGCTGGTTCATTAATTAATTTTACCAAACACATACAATTAACTTTTTAACTTTTATTTAATTTTTCAATTTTCAGTAACTTTAAAGTTTCATATTTGCTAGATACAATCCTAATCGATTGCCTCAAACAATGTGCCTCACATTGTAACAATTCTTTATGAGTATTGAAAATCACATAATTGTAACATTTTTACAATTTTGGGTTAACGGCATTTCTTACCACTATGTGTACATAACCAATGACATGACACCCTGCAAGTTAGGCATCATGAATGACTGTCTGTTTAACTACTGTACTTTCCTCATCTCATATATCTCATCAGATATTTTTTGTTTTAAAAATATTTATCATTTTAAAATAAAGTATATAAAATGTTAATACATATACCCTTATTTTAATACCGTTTTAACTCATTTACAATTAGAATTTCATTCTTTTAGTACAGATTTATTAGTAAAATATGTTTTAAATATCTAAAAAATTCTTAAAATATTAAATACGTTTTTTAAAAAACTTTCGTATTTATTTAATTTAGAATATATTGCCTTTAGTCCTCTAAGTATTTAATAAGAACATCGAAGAAAAAAATATATAAATACGATCAAAAGAAAATTTGCATTTATTTTTATGTAATGGATGGAAGAATATATATACGTATATACCTTTTACTAAATTAAATAAGTAAAATATTTTTCTTTTTTTCAAACATCTTATAAGTCATTTCATTTTCTATTTTTTCTTTTTACTAATTAAAGAAAACATATTATATTGTTATTATTTGTTGGAGTGCAAGTGTGAGTTGAAGTCCCACATTGGTTAGAAATTGAGAAGTTGAGTAATATATAAATGAGAAAGACCCATAACCTAATGCCTTAAGGTTTTGAGTTGAAGGTGGTGTCATGTTCTCTTATATATAGACTCGTGTCCCATGGTTGTACATCTCCCCGATGTTTAACCCCCTCGGTTTGGACCCAACAAAAGGGTTTCAGGAGGTGTGTCCCCTTGTGTTTAAGGGCGGTGTGAATAAGGGGCCGTTATTAAAATGTATGCTTCCACTCGAAGGGGAGTTTACAATGTGGAAGGGACTCACCCTTGAGGGGGAGATTGTTGGGAAGTTGAGTAATATAAGTGAGAAAGGCCCACATGGTATCATGTTCTCTTATATATCGGCTCGTGTCCCATGGTTTGGAAGTTAGGGTGTGCATGAGAAGTCTTATAAAACTACTTTTTTTGTGAGTAAGTTGATGGAAATAAAAGGAAACCTTAAATCAGTAGATACAAGATTATATTATGTATAGAGAATTAAATATAAAAGGATAGAGGAAAGAAAATTTGTGTACCTCAAATATATTGAATTGAAGTTCTTGATTTTCAAGAACAAAAAAAAAAAACCTTAGGAATGATTATCGTAGAGATATGAGTTCAATAAGAACTCTTGAGGGTTTTACTACCTACTTTCTAGGGGATTATTCTAGAGAATGTGTATTGTTGCTGTTGTTATAATTTGCTTAATGGGATGGCAAATTTATAATCCCCCAGGGTAGGCAGAGACCCCTCAAATGGGCTTTTTATGATTGACTCAACCCATCACAGAGTCAATCTTACTATAATCCCATTCAAATAATCATAAAGATATTATAAGATATGATTATCACCAAATCTTAAATTGTCAGATAATGATAAAATATAATTGATTAATACCAATCCACTATTATTTCCAACATTCTCCCACTTGGATGGTATTAATCAATGATACAAAGATAAATCATTAAGCTAGAATGACAATTATAGACAAATCTTATATTAGACAGTGAGAAATTTGAGCTACAAAATAATATCCGATAGGGATATATATCATAAATATTTCTCATAAAGTATATAGAATAATGTAGTTCAATAAAATGATACTACATGGTCTCAAGCATCCAAAAATGCTAAAAGATATGTTACTAAAATGATATTACTTCACACATATCTCATAAGAAAGTTTTCAGACTCCCACTGATCTAAGACATCAAAACTTAACCAAACCATATGAGTTATAAAACTCCAAAGTTAAGTATTTGATCAGTGAATAAAAAAATGTTTAATTAATATAATTTTTTTTTTACTTGAGTCCAAAAAATTATATAGGTGAGAAAGCATAATTTACATGCATCTAATTATTCATCATAGCCCAATAACATATGTAATTACATATAGGCTACATAAATGCTCTATAATATTTGACATTTAACTAATCTGAGTTTCAAAAAAGAGTGACTATGTAAGAATCCAAAGATAAGTAGGAAATCCATAAATTCCCTACTAAAACCACATAGACACCTAGTTTATATAAAATGATACTCAGATTATTGTGGCCACAAAATGTCAATTGAGCAAACACTTAGATAATTGGTCCAAACAAAAAAATTCATAAGTACTTCAATAGTGCAAAATTGTACTCAATAGGAGTACTATCATAATAAGCACTTTTTTACAAAGTAGAAAATCATACTCGATAGGAGTATTGCATCTACAATATACTTATAGAATTTTGACCAAACAAAATGTGAAATTTTGGGTAAGGAAATGCACAATACTTAATTGCATACCAAAAGAATTAATGTGCAATACCCAACAAAATGCTCTTAACATCCATTAAAGATGTCTATTAAGATACAATGAATTATGTATCTCAATTAAAATAGGACAAAAATAAATAGTCAAGTCCTATAAAGTATGTCATATCACAATTAAATGTGCACAAGAATATATGACAATACAAATAGATAAGTCTCGAGACATGATACAAAATTATATACTTCTAAAATTTTGATCAATATTAAATTTGGGTAAAAGAGATGCACAATGCATAATTGTATGCCAAAAGGATTAATGTGCAGTACCCAACAGAATGACCTTAACATCAGTTAAAGATGTCTACAAAGATACAATGGATTTTATGTATCTCAATAAAAATAGGACAAAAATAAATAGAAAAGCCCTATAGAATATGTCATATCATAATTAAATGTGCACAAGATTATATGACAATAAAAAATATATAAGTTTCGAGAGATAATACAAGATTATATATACTCCCACTAATCCTTAATATACCAAAAAAATATTAGGATTATCATTAGGGTACACTAGTATTAAAAGTTCTAGTGATAGTGGGATGATGACTTTATAAGATAATAATAAAAGTGAATTAAAATTCACTATTATTCTACTTAAGGAATTAGAAAGTAGTAGAATAACAAATGATTAATGAGAGAAGTGGTTAAAATAACAAGAATATGAAACCTACAAATTCATCCATAAGAATAAATAATTCTCACAAATGGTTTCATAATTAACCACATATTAATCAATCTTTACAAAAATATTGACCCCTATGAGGATCTTGAAAAAATAATTACATGAGTGAGAAAATAGATCACTTGATAATTTTACGTAGAGTATGAGATCATAAGAAAGTTCTCAAGTAATCATAAACAAAAATCAAGTGCTACAATAAACAATATTTACACACACTTGAGAATAAAACATGATTACACGCAGTAGAAGAATGAGACATATTCTTGCATATATTAAGGATATAATAATAAATAGTCTCTAACTCTCATCCCAATTTATAATGGACATAGGTTTATTTATATATCCCAAAATAAAGCCTCTAGCTTTTACAAGAATACCATTAACAATATTATAAAATATGGTATGGAGAAATTAATCTCTTAAAATTTGGGATTCCTATATTGTCCTTACAAGAATTGCATACTAATATTGCAAATCAATAGAGTTTGTTATACAAGAAAATATTTTACAAGAGACCAATATAAAATCCTTAATATAGATCCCAACAATGTGATCACAAATAATGTGATAAGAAAAAAAATAATTTTATCAAGAACATTTGTTTTTGCACATGTATGATTAATTGGACATTTAAAGTAAAAAACCTTATATCACAACAATTTATTTTATAAGATATTAATTAAAATTCTAATATACAAAATCCTTCCACTTGATAAAGAAAAAATAAGTTGACATAACAAAAAAATACCCAGAGGGCTAAATAAAATTCAACTATTTCTTTATCAATATATATATATATATATATATATATATATAGAAAATTTGCACCACAAAAAATGCAACATTTTTTTTTTGTTTTGAAGGAAAAATGTCCAATTAAAAGTTATAAGTCATTATGGAACAAAAAAAATGAGAGTGTAAATTTTGGTTCCATATAAATATAACTAAACATGATCAAATGAGGGAAATAAACTGAACATTACAAAAATAAGGAAACATTATGTAATTCTAAAAGTTCAGTTAAAAGAGAATCCCTAAGGAAATTACAATGCACTATAACTTATATCAATAAAATCCTAATACCGATAGGATATAAGAAAATCATTAACATAAGCCAAGAAAAATACATTGTATAACACCAAATTACATTAATAACAATACACCGATAGAGTATAGTTATCATCAATGCAATAAAAAAAATAATTATATCACAAAAGTCACTTAAATGCATATAAAATAGTGAAATTATAATTATGTAAATAAAAAAAGAAATTATGCATATTGTCCAATAAATTTGCATAATTTTAATCATATATATTATATGACCAACATACAAAATTCACATTATTATACCCATGATAGACAAGTAATAATAATGCAAATTAATAAAGAAAATTATACTCATAAGAGAAGGACAATTAAGATTGTGCATAATTAATAAAATAACCTAAAATCAATTTATAAATGATAATTCAATATTAAAGAGAGTACAGTATAATTGGAGAATACAAATACTGTAAAGAATTATCACAACGAAAATAGGTCCAAAATTCAAGATTATAATAGTAAAAAAATTTGAATTTAATCTTGAATTAATCAAATTTTTTTTTATACTCAAAAATACCAATAATATAAAAATATTAAATAAATATGGTATTTTTGAAAAAATAAGAATATAAAAAATTAGCAACAACATTCAATGCTTTTGAGAATGAATTTAACACACGAATCATCATACATGATCGTGTCAAAACGACAAAGTTCTCCCTTGACCAAATCACAAAAATATGGGTATAAAAATGAGTCCATGCAACCCGATTAATACTTTCCAAAGTAAAAGTTAACATAAATATATTATGTTGCCCACACAAATGACTCATATTGGTCAAACATAACAAAAGAAAAACCATTAAGTAATTTTAAAAACAATTTACCCCATAATTATTTAAAAGAAAACTAGGTTTTAAAGGGGTAGCACTTAAAAAAAAAGTTTCAATATATAATTTAACCATGTAAGAGTAAGGGAATGAAACTTTAACATGTTATTTTAACAATAACAAGTAGCGTAAACCCTCATTTTTTTTTTGTGAAAAACTAATAGTGAACTATATTATAAAATTTCACTAATAACACAAAAAATCTTCAATTCAAATTTAATTTTCTAATAGAAAACAACCATAATTCTCTAATAGAAAACAACCATAATATGTATCTAATTTGGCTCTGATACCAATTGATGGAAATAAAAGGAAACCTTAAATCAGTAGATACAAGATTATATTATGTATAGAGAATTAAATATAAAAGGATAGAGGAAAGAGAATTTGTGTACCTCAAATATATTGAATTGAAGTTCTTGATCTTCAAGAACAAAAAAAAAACTCTAGGAATGATTATTGTAGAGATATCAGTTCAATAAGAACTCTTGAGGGTTTTACTACCTACTTTCTAGGGGATTATTCTAGAGAATGTGTATTGTTGCTGTTGTTATAATTTGCTTAATGGGATGACAAATTTATAATCCCCCAGGGTAGGCAGAGACCCCTCAAATGGGCTTTTTTTTATGATTGACTCAACCCATCACAGAGTCAATCTTACTATAATCCCATTCAAATAATCATAAAGATATTATAAGATATGATTATCACCAAATCTTAAATTGCCAGATAATGATAAAATATAATTGATTAATACCAATCCACTATTATTTCCAACATTCTCCCACTTGGATGGTATTAATCAATGATACAAAGATGAATCATTAAGCTAGAATGACAATTATAGACAAATCTTATATTAGACAGTGAGAAATTTGAGCTACAAAATAATATCCGATAGGGATATATATCATAAATATTTCTCATAAAGTATATAGAATAATGTAGTTCAATAAAATGATACTACATGGTCTCAAGCATCCAAAAATGCTAAGAGATATGTTACTAAAATGATATTACTTCACACATATCTCATAAGAAAGTTTTCAGACTCCCACTGATCTAAGACATCAAAACTTAACCAAAACATATGAGTTATAAAACTCCAAAGTTAAGTATTTGATCAGTGAATAAAAAAATGTTTAATTAATATAATTTTTTTTTTACTTGAGTCCGAAAAATTATATAGGTGAGAAAGCATAATTTACATGCATCTAATTATTCATCATAGCCCAATAACATATGTACATATAGACTACATAAATGCTCTATAATATTTGACATTTAACTAATCTGAGTTTCAAAAAAGAGTGACTATGTAAGAATCCAAAGATAAGTAAGAAATCCATAAATTCACTACTAAAACCACATAGACACCTAGTTTATATAAAATGATACTCAAATTATTGTGACCATAAAATGTCAATCCACTATTATTTCCAACATAAGTGTGTGCATGATGATGATGGCCATATACCTGTACGAATTATCTGAAATGTTGTGCATGTGTTCTGTTTGGAAGTTAGGGTGCATTGATTGCCAGCTAGAGCACATGCACAATTGCACCCACCTTTCATCACAGATCACAATTTTCTCTATCTATATCTGTCAATGTCAATAATTAACAAACCAATAATAATAATCTATCTACAAAATAAAATACACTTATTTTTAACAATGTGTCTTTTTTATGGTTAATTCTTTTTAAAGTCGTTTATTTCTCTTCTCGCTATTCAAAAGAATATAATAAAAGATGATATTTAAATTCTAGAAATAAAAGAAAATTTATTATTATTAAATAAATAAGATAAAATGTATATTTGTTTATGTTCTTTCCCCACACTTTCTTCTTGGCTAAACATAGGGCAGTGTTGCAGAGGTGCCGGGTATGATTAAAAAATCTGTTTCACCCTTTAAATTAAATACAACTCATTCTTCCCAAGAGAGGATGAGGATCTATATTAATACTATACATAAGGATCGGATACGTGGTAGATATCCATCTACCATTGAAATCCTTCCCTCAAGTTCATGGTGCCATTACATTCCTAAACTAAATAGTTAATAGTTTGGTTCTATACTGAATACTCATCTCAGATTTAAGCCTTGTAACCAAACCTATTCTCTAAACAGGAAACATGTTAAGCAATAATACCGAAATATTCAGCAAACGATACAGCACAAAATGTTGGTTCTTTCTTAGTTTCAAGTGAGGAATTTTCTTTTTTTGAAATAAGAACTATAAATTTTTAGCATTTAATTATAAATAAGTAATTAAGATTACATTTTTTTATGGTAGTATAACTATTTCAAAATATTATATGGATCTTTATTTTAATTTTTAATCTAGATATATGATTTTAGAATACAAATAAATATATATATATATATATATAATATATTTCTTTTAGTTTATAATTCTCATTTAATAGTACTATTATTATAATTATATATATAAATGTGCCAACTGCCAACTGAGTAGGAAAATTTGGACACCCTCAATTTCATTTAGGTCCGTAATAGATTTTTATGTTTTCTTTAAAATATTACAAATTTCTCCCTAAACACACACCATATATATATATATAGATAGATATGTGACAATTTATACTGACTTTTATAATTTAATAAGTATTGATTTTTATTTTAAATCGAGAATTTCTATTAACTTCTTTTACGATAGAATTAGAATTTTTTCACATTTTAAGTGTATATTTTAAAAATATACCTGTAACTAACTTGATGATCACGTGTGATTTATGTTGCCAATCTCACATGATAAGACTCTGTACTGATATATATATATATATATATATATATATATATATATATATATATATATATATATATATTCTTCTTTTCTTATATATGACCCCATAAATTTTTGTATAAACTTGTTGTAAAGAAATATCTGTTTTTAATTTTGGTGATTTAAGCAAACAGGTAAAGGAATTCGTGCAAGTGTGCAACAACGCCCTATTTGGAATGTAGTACAAGAAAATTAATGAAAAGCTTATGATGAAAAAAATTAGGGAAAGTGTGCGCCGGCCGTGGATAGATGTGCTTTACAAGTCAGCCAAACACGCCCCACCCAAAGTCCAAAGATGAGAGATTAGAATCATGATGCCACATGCACGTGAATGTTTATCTAAAAGTTTGCCATGCACTTGCTTCAGCTCACTTAAAGTCATAAAATTACAAAGGCATGCCTGCATTTAAAACGTTGTCTGCTCCATCCCCAGCTGTATGCAAGTTTGGTTTTCTCTACTCGAGAAGCATAGTTATTCCCTGTTTGGGTGTGCGATCGGAGTCCCAAAAAGATGGGTAGGCATCCATCTATAGTGTTAACGACAGTGACATGGAAATAAATAAACTCAACCAGCTAACCCTGCCTTTAATGTGTTCCGTGCTTGAGAATTCCGTATTTAGATTGTGAAACGCTCATTACGTATCACATCTCACGATTTTTTGTGAAAATGTTTTGCCTGGCCTAGTGGCTACCCTTTTAATGATTATTATTTGGCTCAAGATAAGGATGCAAGTTTTTTTCTTTTTTTTTCCACGTACCACTCCTGGATATTTTTTAGACGTAGTGGCTTAATTTATTCTACGCAAGTATATCCTCTTTTAATGAGTGATGTATCATGGCTGCCAAGAAAGTCGTCTTTAATTGAAAGATCTCCACCAATCTCTTCATTTGGTGTCCTCATAAAAGCTTACATGGAGTCTTAAAAGAATATATATTATCATTCCTATTAAAAAACTACCCCAATGTTTAATTATAAGTAAGAATCACAAAAATATTTAATTATAAGTAAGAATGACAAAAAGATTGATACATATCAGTAATGTTCCAAATTCATCATATTTTATCAGATATTATTTGTTTTGCATGAGTATGGATACAAGTACAGATATTATACATGAATGAGTAGGATACGAGTATGAATATTTAACTATCTATCTTGTAGGAACTTGTATTCATTCGTTATAATTTTAATAATTATATATATAATAAGTTTAAAGTTATATATTTAATTAAAAATTTTAATTTTTAAACTTTAATTTATAATTTCTTTGTTATTTATTATTTTTATATACTTTTTAAATTAAAATATAATTAATAATTTAATATATATATATAATTTATTTAATAATAAATAAATAAATTTAAATAATAAAAAATAATATAACGGATAACTCAAATTAAAAAATATCCGAAAAAAACAAAAGCAAAATTAAAATTTTATCCTCATTTTTTCATATCTGGCGAAAAGTGGCCCCCGCGGGATGCCAATGTGCCATCCTACTATTTAAGAGTCCCCGGAATAAGTCCAGTAGTTGTGCATACCAACAAATGCCCCATTTCCATTTGATGGAATTATTCTTCAAAAGTTCTAAAAGGAAAAGAAATTAGACTCTGAGATCTGCTGTGTCTGACCACACAATAACTATAACTGTAGCTAATTAATAGCCAAATAGTATAAAATTGAATGCATTTGTTATCAATAGTGTGTATATATATATATATATATATATATATATATATATATATATATATCAGTATTTGATTCCATAAAAAACAAAAAAATAAATAAATAGAGACACCAAAATAAGGAACTTTTCTCCAACATGTAATTCCCACTTTTGTTTTGATGTTCATTCGATTCTTTTTTATAATCAATTTGTTGATTTCGAACATTGGAATCTTCTAAAATAAAGGGGAGGTTGTGGAAATAAAAAACTAAATGCTGTAAATGGAAGGCGTTGATGGAATCCGTTATTTACTGTAGAAAAGGATGGATGGAGCAGTCAGCCAATGAAACCAAAGCTGGATTTTGTTCGTGGAGGGAATCAGACATGCTTTGATTTCATTAGCATCTCTACTAAGTGGGCTACTTTCTAGGTTTTATTAATATAATTATAATTATTTTCATTAGCACCTTGATTACGTACGCAACTTTCTGGGTTTTATCACTTGTTTATCTTAATGTAGTGTTCCAGCGTGCTGTATAATTAAGAATTCTATCCTAGGAGCCTTCCTCCTGCCGGGCACTGGCACCATAGAAATAAACAACCATTCACTATATTTGTATTCTATTATTTTTCATCTTATTGTTGCATCTGTTCATCTTCATTTCAAATCATTAAAAACTTTTGATAAACATCGATTGCATATATTAAATATTGTTTGTTGACTAAGCTTCTGTTTCATATCAATGATAGAAATAGAAATCCAATTATTATAGGAAAGATAAATAATATAATATATTGTATTGTTTTTAGAAAAAAAAGAAATTGAGAGATAAATGTTAAAAATTATGTGACTCAAATAATTTATCTCCTATTTTTTTTTCTTATCAAGCCATCTCACCTAAATTTAAAAAAAATACACAAATGAAGATATCTATATTATATAACAGCAGACTTTTTTACAAATATAGAGTAGTTTTAAGCAAAAAATTACAAAAATGGGATCCTCAAAAAAATATTTACTAAAATGTTCAAATTACACTATTTTAATAAATATTTATTTGACATCAAATTTTATAATTTTTGCTTAAAACTACGCTTTGTTTGTCATAAAACCTATGGCAGCACACATCGATACAAGTATTAACCAAGTGATAGAGAAACTCAAATTACAAATGTTGTGATCCTCCCTAATAAGAGACCTATCACTAGGGTCATGTCTAGGAGGATAAAAGAGGACATGGTTAGAGTGAATGGAGGAAGACCTCGCCTCCTCATGTGCATAAATATTGTGTCTTAGTTCTTTTGCTTTTACCTTTGTATTTAACTTTATGTCTTTCTCTAAGTGGAGTGATCTAGCTTTTTTCTTTGGTCTTGTATTTGACATTTAATTTCGTAGGATTAAGGGCTAGGATTGTGGAACATATTAACTAATTGGGCCATTTAAGGGAGTTGGTGAATTGTTTTATTAACCACACCCTTTTTTTTTCTAATTAAACCCTAATTAGTTAGTTCATGAAGCATGGGGGAGACAAGGTAGGACCCTTGTTCCCCCTCTTAGGCGTCGTTTTTGGGTAATTGCCACATAACATCCTACATGACACTTAGTTAGATCTAAGATCCATGATTTTAGGATCACATGCTAATTATTTGAATTTGACTCCTCTTTTAAAATTCCCTCAATTTCTCGGCCAAGACACTCCCCCCATCCTATATATAGACCTTTCCACTCTCTTATATTCTTTACACTTGAATTTTGAATGAAATTGAGAGTTTGCCTCATTTTAAGTGTCCTACTTTCTTACCTTTAAAGAGTATTCTTGTTTTTTATCAAGAGTTCTTTTTCTTGTGACAAACACTCCCACTTCAAGGCTTATAAAACTACTTGTGGCACCTTCCATTTTCCATTTCATTCCTCTTCCACTGAACCACTTCTCAAGGGCGTTTTAAGGAGGAGATCTAGGGAAGCAAAGCATCCAAGGGAGGTTGCATCAACAAAAGCTGACAAAAGTTACCATATCAAATTCCTTTCCAAAAAACATTTCCTCAGTCATTAGTCATTTCCATTCTCTCTCACACTTCCATCTTCAGTAACAGACATAGGCCAAGGGATGGAGTACTCTGTTACATTCATAAATGTCTTGTGTTATTTTCCTTAATCAAACACCAACTCAAGCTTTCTGATTAATTAATTAGCGGTGTTTACAACTCGGGTGAGATAAGAAATGAGAAAACATGATAATAACTATAGGATTTCAACGAATGGTTATTGTTCATTAAAAAAAAATTATGTGGATCTCTCACAAAAAAACCTCTTCCAAAAATCAAACTCTTGCTTAACGTGTCGCTCTCTCATCATTCCACAGATCCTTTACAAGATCATCACCACCACTGTTGGTACCATCGTCAACAAAGACGACGGTGGTGGCGACATCGAAAGTGGAGGTGATGATAATAGTGATGGTGGCGATGACAGTAGGGGTGGTGGTGATGATGTGGGACAATGCCACCATTGTTGTCGTTGTCGTCACCACAATTGTCACCACCATCAATACTGCTACCAACACTGCCCCCATCGCCACCTCACCACCATCGTTGGTACTGTTGGCGATGGTGGCAATGGGCTAATGGCGATCTTGCAAAGGACCTGCGGAAGTGACGAGGGAGAGCAACACGTTAAGCAAGGGTGTTTAGTTTGCAGGAGAAGTCTTTGTGCGTGAGAGAACCACATGAGCTAGTTTAATTAACAACTCAATTTAAACCGTTTATTGAAATTCTATGATTATTATTGAATTTTCTCATTTCTTATCGTAATCTTTTTTTCAATTATCCTTACGTATAGGACAACTCATTCAACCTATATTATATATATATATATATATATATATATATATATATATCGGAAAGATTTATTAAATTGGATAGTTCATAGCAATTCAATTAGATTTATGAATCAATCTGGATGTAATCAGATAAAATTCGATCTAATATATGATTTTAATTAGATTAGTTCAACAAACTTATCATACATTGAGGATTGTGATTGAATGTCAGTCTAAAAAATTTATATTTATTTATATATATATATATATATATATATATATTTTGCATATAAAATAGAAATATTTAAAATAAAAAATTATCCAAACAATAATATCATTATTAATGAGCCAATTAACCTCCATTATGACAAATAATAATGATAAGAGAGTAGTTATATTGCATATCCGAAAATTTAACTTTTGACACTTTAATCTTAAAAATCGAGTGTATTTGTTAATTTTAAAAGTTTATCTAATGGTTAAGAAAATATCAACTTTTCTTAATATAAATTGATTTCAATTAATGGTTGATGTTTTAATTAAATTTGATCCAATGATCAACAAAATGATAAAATCTTTTTAATATAGATTCATTCAAGTCAACGGAAGGTTGAATGAGTTGTATATAGATAAATAGATTATGTAACCAACACTCGTTACATAATTCCACCTTTTTTTTTCCAAATTTCCTTATTTCTGTATCACTCATCCACGGAATGTGCTCATAAGCATAAAATTTAATTCATTAATATTCTCATGTTACAAGCTTTAATGTTTTATTCCATCTTTAATTCATTAATATCCACGGAATGTTTTATCACTCATCCACGGAATGTGTTCTAACTTTTTCTTTTTTCTGTCTTTTATTTATACAATGAAGAGTGAAAGTGTGATATTTCTATGGAACTATTAAAACTCTTGTAACTTTTATTTTATATTTCTTATTTAACTTATTTTGATATTTAAAAATATTTTATCGGATATCAAAATACAATCAAACACATTTTTAAACATAACAAACATAATATGTCTATTTTTATTTTTTTAGAAATATATTACATATTCTTACTCCAAGAACTATAAGTGAATAACTGAACAACGACATTCATGTTAGTATTTAAGCAGAAATCTAGTCAGAATAAGTATAGATGCAATAAATGCAGTGTCAACAATACCTATATACTTATCCATGTATTTATAAGCAATGCTGGAACATGTGCCTTGATTAGCAATGGTCAAATGATGCTTTAATGACATTTAAATTGTTTGTTAGCCGAATTAAATTAATCTATCACATTAATTTATTATGAGAGCATACTAGAAAATTGACTTAGATGACCTCGACACCCAGATGATCCCGAGTTGGAATCTCAATCCGAACCATTACCAAACCTTACAACAAATGTACTTAAAAAGTTATTTCAAAGCATCTTAAGAGTCTCTGTCCTATTGAAGCAAAAAAATTGAAGAAATGCAAACTCAATGATATTGATCAATCAAGTTGGTGTTATTTACATTTTCATGTTATCTATACTTTTTTTATAGTGATTAATATGTTTTTTATATTTATTGTAGATTTCTTTAAATACTTTTATGGTTATATTTTTAACAAAAATGTTTCAAAACTAACTAAGGAAGTTCTCTTTGTTTTTTATACAACTTGTATTACTGAAATACATTTTTTTATATAAAGCTAATATAAATCTTAATTTTATTTTATTTTATTTTATTTTTAAACCCTAATTTTATATTTTTAAAATTTATTACAATTAGGTGTGTTTCATTCATCTATATGTATTTTTCTTTCCATTATTTTTTTTTTAAGGTTAAGGATGAGATATATGAGAGATCAGCCATTGATGTGGTGTTGTTTTAGAGCTTACTTTCGAAAGAGTGGCGGGTGGAGTGCAAGAGTACCTCCGTAACAAGTAATTCGAATTTAGGTTACGGATTGCTTATTCTAGAACATCTGATGCTATCAGACAGTTTAGACTCCTCTAATGGTGAATGCTGAAATAAGTAATCTAGATTGACCTATCTGAATTTATTAAGACCAATGGGGATTGTTTGTGGGATGTGATTTTTTAATATTTTTAGAGGGAGAATGAATGCAAGGAACATAAGATGGGTTGATTAGAGAGAGTAATACAAGTTTGAATTTGATGTGATGGGTAACATAAAGAAGGTTTGAAGAGAAGAGAAGAGGGGGAATGGGGTTGACTTCAGAGTTGAGTAGTTGTAGGAATAGCCTTTTTGGCAGTGTGGAGATCCTCATCGAAGAACATATCCCAGTGGCCATCCCACTTGATGAAAAAATGAGTATCCTCATGATAGAGAACCCTATGAACATCCCCAGGGGGAGTGAATAAATAATCCCCAACAGTAAGATCGTACCTCTGTTCCTTGCTGAGATTCCAAACGGTCTTCTTCCCATCGAGGACAACCAAATCATGGCCGAAGGTGTGGTGATGAGCGGGCTCCACGCTCCCGGCCTTGAACCGCACGAAAGCCGAGGTCGGAGTCTGCCTCACAATCTTCATCGAGCCCCCCGGAATCAAATCGATAGGGTTCAGTTCCCGCTTCTTCACCAGACAACACACCGCGCACGTGTCAAATGCTCCCTCCTTTCCGATCTCCGCCATCTCCACCACCGACTGCTCCAGAAACGAGTGAATCTCCTGCGGCCACGGCTTCTGGTCGTTGGCCGGGCACGCCGACTTGAAGGCCGTCTTCAGCCACGCCTCCAGGATCTCGATTGCGGCCTCCACCGAGGTGTACTTGCCGGATACTGCCAGGACGTTGGAGTTGTTGATGGAGCGGGCGTTGACGGCGTCAGAGGGGCTCAGGCACGTCGCCGCGTACACGCCTGGGAATTTGTTGGCGAAGATGGAGACTCCGGCGCCGGTGCCGCAGGCCACGACCCCGCGAACAGAGTCAGACGACGATTGGGAGACTCTGCGACCCACCTCGGCTCCGGCCGCGTAGTAGGAAGAGGTACCGAGATCTTCCACTTCGATCTTCAGAGTACGCAAGTGGGCCACCAGAGCGTCTTTCAGAGGAGTGCCGAAGTCGTCCGCCGACGCGATGATTTTCAAGGCCATTGCTGATTGGATTCACTCACACATTCAGTCTACTATCTATACCTTCTCTCTATTTCTCAGACTCCAGTGTTTTTGCATCCCCATTTTACTTTTTACACCCCATTTATTGAAAAAGGACTTTTTGGTCCTTTTAACACCTCTTCAACTTTTATTTTACACATTTTTCTACAATATATTGTTCATTTTGTTCTTCTTGAGAGGTGTAATGTGTTGCATTATAGATCTTTCCTGGTAGGAAAGCAAACCAGTTATTTGTATCAGTAAAATTTTTATAGTTACATATTTTATGATCTAAACAATAATTTTTTTTTGTAAATCATCAAATCCGTAACAATGAGAAACATAATTCTAGATCTAATGATTCACAATAAATTAATTTTATGATACATGATGAATCACTGTGTAATTACATAATTACAAATTATGTGATTCATAATTTATTATTGATAAAGTAATATGCAAGATACAAATATTATAGGTGTGATAATTACATTAAAAAATATAAAATCTATAACATAGTTAATAAAATATGTTATGGATTATGAAAATCACAGTACAATTAAAGAAATGTATTACAAATCCTAAAATTTGCAATATAATTTTTTTAAAAAAATGCATTGTTGATTCTAAAATCTTCAAATACATTTGAAAAAACATTGTTGATTAAGTGATCCTCAAGAAATCTACATTTAAGGAGTACTGGAACAGGAATGCCTAATTTATTAAGTAATAAGATTATATTTATACGATAATATTGTAATATTTATTTAATAAAAATTAGTTAATTGTTAGTTTTGCAAATTTATATTAATTGTAATTAAGTATTAATATTTGTAGAATGTGATCAGTTAATAATTTTCTCATCTTTTTTAATCAACCAACTAGTTAGATTTTTCTGACAAATATTTGATATATTTATAATATATAAAAAAATTTTATATTAAAACATTATATTTTTATATAATATTTTATTCTATAGTTAGGACATATCCATATTAATTATGACTTAATTTTCATAAGATAACCAATAAAAAATAATTGAACTTCTTTATAGCATAAAAATAATTCAGCAACTGAGTTAGTTTCTTTGATAAATATGTTATATATTTATAATATATATCAAATTTTTGTATTAATAAAATTATATTTTAATATAATATTTTATTCTATAGCTAGGACATATCGATATTAGTTATGACATAATTTTCATAAGATAACCAATAAAAAATAATTCAACGTCTTTATAGCATAAAAATAATTCAATTCTAAAGCACTGGTACCTGACATTTGTTTTACCCTGAAAACAACATTACTATAACATTTTCTTCTTTTAGTATCTATATTATCTTTCAGAGTTGGTGTCTCTAATAAAATGTACTTTCAACTTAATTATACAATTCATTATAGTTAATTACATAAACGTATTGTTTTACAATTTTGACCAGGACCCTATTGCAAGTCTGCAACACGTTATTTTTTCAATCTTGATACCGCATCAACTAGAATTATTAATTTTTCTAACACTGTAACCTATTTAAAGACACTCCATTATTTATCTTTCTTCTGCCAAATGAGTCGCATTTATCATTCATCACTCTTTCTTCTACCAAACATAAACAATACGTTTATGCTTATATAAATGCCATGCTTATTACTACATCTAGCTACCTAAGCATATCCCAATGAGTATTTATAAATATAATCAATTTCTTTTGATTGATAAAGCTTTGTTTTGTGCTATGTGTTGGAAACCTTGAGCCATAATTTAGGAGTGTGTGACTTTGAATTAATCACAAGTCAAAAAGTCAATCCCTTACCAGGGGTAGGTAAGCTAAGTATTGGCTCTTTGGTGATCCTTGGCAGACTAACACTAAATGATAATCATTACGAAATAATATTAGAATTTGTTCCCGTTGTTAGATTGTACGTCTAGAATTTAGGAAACCTAGCTCAAAAGCATTCAAGTATGTCTTGATCGTACCTTAGCCCTGCATAAGGAGTTTGATTATATAGAATGATGAATGTTATCTTCTTTTCAAATACTACTGGCAATTTTCATGTAAATCTCAAATTCGAGATTCGTGGAAGGTGGATGGAGTTACTTCCCATTGTTCTCATAGAGATAAAAAGTTGTGTTGTTGTGATGGTGAACTTAGTCAAAGGGTAGGCTTTGTAGGATAGCATATGGTCACAGTTGGAACTTTGACTAAGGAGTACACAACATTCAAGCACAAGCATGAGAGCTCAAAAAAGGTAAAGACCTAAGTTGCATTCCTAAAACTCTTACTTAAGGTACATAACCTCAACTAAACATGATAACAAGGCAAGATACAGTATGAGAACTCAAAGAAGGTAAAGATCCAAGTTGACAATAATTCGTTACTCAAACTCTTAGCTAGGGGTACATAGCCCTAACTAGATATGGCAACAAGGCGAGACAATGACAGTATGATATTTTCATCTTCATCATCACTCCCTAAAAGGTCAAAACTCGTCTTCATTCATGTCTTTGATACCTAACAAGTACTACTTTACAAAAGACAATGATTGATTTCCTGAGATGTGATGATCGTTGTCCTTAAAAACTATTTGTTAGGCCTATTAACTGTGCGCAGAGGTCGAGAAGAATCAGCATATTTATAAAGAAACAAGCTCATGAAACACAATGTGTACAAGACTTTCCCTCTTGCTAGCCTCTTTATCAAACCTAGTTTACAAGTTTTGATATATACTCTGTTGAAATAGCTATCTTTGGCAATGTGAACATTTTGCTTATTATAATACACAAGTTTGTACCACTCAGTAAACAAACATACACATACATACATATAATATAAAAAATGATAATGCACAAAGAATCTATTTTTTGTTGGAGTGCATTAGCAAACAATACCAAAATTATTTGACAAAAAGTCATTATCTTTTTTTCAAATATTTTTTTATATTGTTTATGGTTAATAAACTCCAATTAAATATAGAATATGTGTATACCAACATTTCTTTCTCTCCCTCCTCCCCCCTCCCTCTCTAAGAGATCTACTTAATTTAAGAATAAATATAAAAAACTTATTTTTTTATTTTCATAGTTTGTTTGTTTAATAACTAAAATTAGTTATTTATTCTTTAAGAAACTTACTCCAAAAGTGAAGATAAAAACTTACTTTTCAATTTATAATTTATTTTCTTAAAATATAAGTGTTGAACTAATCCTAACAATTAGATTTTAAGAAAATTAAGAGTAAAAATAAGGAGTAAGTTTTTTGTTAAAAATATAAATCAAATTATATTTAAAATAAATTATACATTTTGAATTTAGATAAATTACATGTAATTTACAGATTTCTTATGTAATCGAAATTTACAATTTCTTTAATACTTCAATTATAGCTGTCAAAAAATACTTCAATTATAAAGGTGAAATAATGAAATCCTTCCTAAACCATGTGTTTGCGTCATAATTGTATATGTCAACCTGGCTACATCGTTTAATGATTACCGGACTTCCATGTTACTTCTTATAAATTAATTAATTCTAATAATCCGCCAATCAAGAGCGCATAATTTAAAGCTTGGCTGGAGGGAAATTATTTTGAAATCATGACAAATTACTAATATGCAATAACTTTATATATAGAGAGAACAATAACACAAGTCTATCTAGAGAATTATAAGCATATTATCATTACTATATTAGTTTAACGTATTATTCTACTTTCGGTTAACAATATATTTGTAGAATAAAACATTATTTGATTGAATTTGCATAGATGAAATTGTCATTAAAAATAAAACATTATTTTTAATGTATTAATTTTGTATTAAGATTATACATAAGTGTGTAGTTATATTTCTTGTTTATTAATATGTTAGTTATGGTTATAATTAAGCAGCATATTTGTTTATCAAAATGTGACCATCAAAAGAGAGGTAGTTATCTTTGTTAATAAATTATTAATAAATAAAGAATATAGATAATACATTTTTTTTAACAATATAGATAATAAAATAATTATGTAAGTTGGATATAAATATTTTAAAATATTTTTTTTTTATTTTTTTTAAAAACTTTCAAATAGGTAATTATTGAAAAAATTAATAAAAACAAAATTAAAAATGAAACCTAAATACGAAAATGATGAATTTCGTTTATATATTTCCATAGATTATTGATGTTTTTGTTAATGAATGTTTGCCATCGAATTATGTACTACTAAAATTCTATACAGCAATAATTATAAATGTAATCTTATGATTGTAAAATAATTTATAATTTTAAAATAAAACTAAAATGTTAAAATTAATATTTTTCTTTTGTTAAAATGAATTTCCTTCTTTTTCTTTTCTAAAGGAAAAAGCATTCTGTTAAGTGTTAAAAAAGAAAGTTTTTTTTTAATATTTAACCTTTTTGTATTTTTTATTTACTTATTAAAGATATGCGCAAAATTAAATCTTACGTATGTCCTTTTCTTCTGTCTTTAAAAATGTCTCGTCGATGAAATACTTATTGCCAAGCACCACTATAATTAAAGGAAGGTTTAATTATTCGTAGAAATATGAAAGAGAAAATATTTGTAGCAGTGTAAAATATAAATGAAGGGTTAACTTAACCAATTAATGGTTTACCTTGACATGTAGAGACGTTAAACTCAATATAAAACGAACAATAAAAACTAAAAAGCACAAGATAATTACGGTTTTGACTCTACAATATATATTTGATTGTGTGAGAAACAACAATATAATATAGAGATGGCACATAAGATTTGAATAAGAAAACATGTTTATTATTTCTGAATATATGGATAACATGTACAGTAATTGGTAGGAGCAGCAGTGTACAAGAAGTTTGAAAGAGGGAGGAGTATAGATATGAACAAAATCCAAAAAGTTGGAAAATTGAAATGGCATAATATTAAGAAAGAAGAAAAGAATGGAAGGAGTTTAGGGTGGAAGCATAGAGCAGCAGAGAGAAGGAAGTGGGAGTGGTGGATGAAGAAGGTGAAGTGGAAGCACAGTTGCCAGTCTCCTCTGCCCACTGCAGCACGCTGGAATCAGAAACGCTCTTGTTTGTTAGTTTGTTGTGGACACCCACCATTTGAGGCCACACGGTTCCGTCTCCCAGTTGAAACACAAACACAAAAACACCGTGCTCGTTGTCGCTATTAACCACCCAACTCAACACGTCCCAATAAAACTCCACTTGGACGCCGTCGATGAATATCTTCTCGTACCCTCTGAACTTCCACGCCAACCTTTTCACCACCAACCGCGTCTCACCGTCCACTTTCACTCCCAACACACCCCTGCTACACTCTATCTCTATCACGTGCTTCGCCCCCATCAACACGCCACGTGACACATAACTCTTGCTTCCCCACACCTCCTCTCTCCTCGACACTAGAACCGGATCCACAAGCTTCCCCTTCCCGTTTGTGTTCTTACATTTAACTTCCACCTTCTTGTGTTGCCGATTCAAATCTCGGTAAAGGTCTCCTAGAAAGAATTGGAGTTTGCCACTGTGCGAGATTGCGAGGTAGAACCCTGATTCTGCCTCTGCTGAGTTTTGGATGAACTCTGCTCGTGTGAAGTTCCAGTGGAGTTTCATTTTGCGGTGGTGGATGGATTTCGAGCCCTGGCATGTCCGGAAGAAGGATGAGTTGAGAGATATTGTGATGGAAAAGATATCTGATGCTGAAATGGTTAGGGAATGAGAGAAAAGGGTTTTGGACCAACTGAGAGTCAGATAGGTGGGGGAGTTGCATAGTTGACTTTGGTATATGCATGTTACCACATTCTGGGGCACCTGCTGGGAGCAGTAGCTGCTAGTGCTTGGCGAAGCTGTGTTCGTGTTGGGTTGGCTGAAGCAACTTGTGATCATGTTGTTCAATTCCTTCTAGCCTATAGAGCGGAGTGGAGTGTAAGTGGGGTTTGTTAAATTTGGCCTTATATTAATACACTAATGATGTTTAATTTTAAGGAGGACTGCATAGGCTGCTTTTAATGATGGGTTCCGTGGTTACAATGATCGACGCCAGTTGGCAGTTGCAATGCAAAGCCTTTTGATTCGGTCATGTTTGGGGTTCCTTGATTTACGCCTTTGACAAGGCTACGGCCTAGGTGATGGTGGGTTCTTTTGTCATGTGAGACTGAGCTGGCCTGCACTCAGACTTTCCAAGTCAGCACACAGAACTTGATGATTTTCTTGCATCACAACTGCCCCTTTTCTAAATTCTTTTTCCTATGTCAATCATCTCTAAAGGTAATTCAAGATGGGCCCTCAAGAAAGGCTCCGCTCTCCTTAACTACTTCTACCTCTTTCTTTCCGCCAATGTTTCTTGCAGTACTATTTAGACTTAGAAGAGTATCTCTAAGGAGTGCTTTAAGTAAGAGTATAGCTAACAAGCATTCTTGAGCATCAATCTAGAAATGATTCTAGCAAAAAACACCCATTGAAGAAAAATTTGTTGATCTTTTATGTGAAAATTTGTTTTCCTTTAAGAACATTCAAGAATTATTTTTTATTGACTCTCTCTTTACATTTTTAGCCACGCACCAATGGATCAAACAAAAAAATGAAAAATGCAAGAGACACAAGAACAACAATATATTCAACCCGCAAATCACCAAAAAATTAAAACTCTAAACAAAAAAAAATACAAGGGAAGCGACAAGGAGGGGACTCACGACTTGGAAAGGGTTCATGATGAGGAAGGAGCTCGCAACGGTGAAGGGAGAGACTGTTGGAAGAACTCGCAGCTGGGGAGGGGAAAAGCGAGGTGGTGTGCGAGGGATGATTGACCCAAGTAGGTTTATTTTTTAAAAAAATCATCAGTATGGGTCTCTTTTGAAAAATATTACCAGCATGGGTCTGTTTTGGTAGTTGACTCGGTCAAACCGCAATTCCGAATTGCGGTTTCGTTGCCACGTCAGCAACGTGATTACGTGGAAGCCAGCGTGGAAAAACGAGTATGAAACCGCAAGTGGGAATTGCGGTTTCACTGGTCTTTGACCAGCACCGCCTTGTTGTCCAATGGGTAAAAAAACACAGAAAACGATGCCTGTAAAACCGCAAGTCACAGTTGTGGTTTTACTGGGGTTTAACCGACCCCCTTTTACCCGACGGTTGCAAAAAAAATACAAATTTCTACTCACATAAAACCGCAAGTCGCATCTGCGGTTTGAATTAAATATTATTTTTATCATAAACCGCAAGTGCGAACTGCGGTTTATGTTAAATATAATATTTGATACTCATCAAAGTGACTGTAGTTTAGTGGTGAGAATTCTACGTTGTGGCCGTGGAGACCTGGGCTCGAATCCCAGCAGCCACACATAAAACTGCAAGTCGCATCTGTGGTTTGAATTAAATATTATTTTTATCATAAACCGCAAGTGCGAACTGCGGTTTATGTTAAATATAATATTTGATACTCATCAAAGTGGCTGTAGTTTAGTGGTGAGAATTCCACGTTGTGGTCGTGGAGACCTGGGCTTGAATCCGAGCAGCCACACACTGTTTTAATTACGGACAAACTTTTGCACCAACAAGAACATAATTTTAGGCTAGATAGCAAATTAAAAAATATTCTTACTTGTCGGATTTAAAAAATTATGTTTTTTAAGTTGGTGCATAGGAGGAGCGTGCAAAGTGTGTCCGTAATTAAAACAGTGTGTGGCTGCTGGTATTCGAGCCCAGGGCTCCACGGCCACAACGTGAAATTCTCACCACTAAACTACAACCACTTTGATGAGTATCAAATATTATATTTAACATAAACCGCAGTTCGCACTTGCGGTTTATGATAAAAATAATATTTAATTCAAACCGCAGATGCGACTTGCGGTTTTATGTGAGTAGAAATTTGTATTTTTTTTGTAACCATCGGGTAAAAGGGGGGTCGGTTAAACCCCAGTAAAACCGCAACTCTGACTTGCGGTTTTACAGGCATCGTTTTCTGTGTTTTTTTACCCATTGGACAACAAGGCAGTGCTGGTCAAAGACCAGTCAAACCGCAATTCCCACTTGCGATTTCATACTCGTTTTTCCACGCTGGCTTCCACGTAATCACATTGTTGACGTGGCAACGAAACCGCAATTTGGAATTGCGGTTTGACCGAGTCAACTACCAAAACAGACCCATGCTGGTAATATTTTTCAAAAGAGACCCATACTGATAATTTTTTTAAAAAATAAACTCACTTGGGTCAATCAGCCGGTGCGCGAGAGGGGAAGGGTTTTGTGACAACTAGGGAAGGGGAGGAGGAGGTGGCACAGGGGAGGGTGATGTGAAGAGAAGAAAAGAGTGAAAAGGAAGAGAAAAGAGAAGGGAAAAGGGAAAACACGTGAAAAAGAAAGGAAAAGAAAAAAAAAAGTAAAAGTGAAAAAGAGTGAGCCCTTAGGAAATAGAACGTTGAGAAAAAATTAATCGTTGGAGTAAGGTGGTAAGATTTAAAATTTATCATTTTAATTTAAAATTGAATTATGTTTTTTTTATAAATTGAGTAATGAGTACATTTTTTTTTACACAAAACTTCCAACCTCCTTCTATAGTCATTCTTTATCATATTCATATTTTTTTTCTTGTCAAATGAATCCAAATCAATACAATTGAAAAACTTACTATAGAGATTTTTTTCAAGCGTACCAAATCCCATAACCAAATGAAAATTCCCAAAATTCTTCTTCTTCAAGTCCATTCTTGCCATGACTACCACTGTCCACAAATGACAATTGTCAAATTTCTCCTTACATTTCTGTTTTTGCCATAACCATTTGAAAAATTGTAACATCATTCTACTTCAATTCCTTTCTTGCCGCAACCACCACCATCAACAAATGAAACTTCTCAAATTTCACTTGATTATTTTTCGTACTTGTCACAACCACTTCGTACTAGTTGTAATTGTGCGCAACTCCATCAAATGAGAAAGTTGATACACAATTTCCACAATTGTCTACCCAAATTCGATTAGAAAATGTTATGGGAGATGAAAGACGAGGGAGCTCTCACAAAATAGAAAGGGAGCATGCGTTTTTTTTTCCAATTGAAGAGGATAAACTTTTCATTAGTTCATGGCTTAATGATTCAATTGATCCAATTATCGGTGATAGTTAATCAAAAGATGCATTTTGAAAAAAAGTACTAGAGCATTACAACACTTTTTGTGGCAATCTAACTTAAAAGTCCAATAATCAATTGAGATCTTGATGACAAAAGATTCACCATAGTGTTCAAAATTTCAACAATTGCTACAAGCAAGCTATTGCTTTGAAGAAAAACGGTTGCATGGAGAAGGATGTCATTGTTAATTCATGTATTTAGAAGTAAGATTGTCAAAAAGATTTTGTACTTGAGCATGCATGGCGAGTTCTAAAGGAGCAATCAAGATCGTTAGGAACTTGCAACGAAGGTCTTGCAAAACGAACAAAGTTGAATGCAAGTGGGACTTACTCATTGTCATCTAATTCTGAAACACTGATTGAGGTTTCTGAAAATAAGACACCTATACCAATCTCTCGTCCAATGGGACAAAAGACGAAGAAAAGGAAGATGAAAGGTAAAGGAGTGGCATCGTCTACACCAGTTATGGATTTGTCTCACATTGAAAAAAACAAAGAAATGTTGTCCAAAAACAAATTGCATAAGCAATTATAAAAGAAAGTGTCCCAAGTTATATGAGATTCTTATAAAGGACACATAAAAAATGACCTACGAGCAATGGAAGAATCGTGAAATCACTTGCAAGTTTATTTTCAAGAAGTTTCAAGATGATTAATAATCATGTAGTTAGTCGTGTGTTTATATCACTATTTTTAATTATACAGTTAGTTGTCATTATGTTGTAATGTCTTTAAAATTAACTTAATGTTAAATTGTTCTTACTAATGTAAATTATTTGTTAAAATCTAGCTATTAAAACTAGCCATTTAAAAACTAGTTATTATGAGTTAATTGTGTAATTGTTTAGATCTCTTCAATTGATGCACACACATCTTCTTTCACAATCTTATTATATCAGTTCATTCGATTTTACTCAATAGTATAATGGCTCGCAACTGTGACTTCGATAAAGTATGGTAAGAAATTGTTCATGAAGCACTTAAAGACAACACCGATGACCAAATTTTAGCATACTTGCACCAAATCTAACAACAAGTGGAAAGCAATAGTAAACCCAAATGCACAAGAAGAACTATAAATTACAATCGTGAGGATAGACATAATTGTTTGTTAAATGACTACTTCTCTTAGAATTGCGTATACATTAAGGTTCAATTTCAACAGAGGTTCCGAATGAGAAAACAATTGTTCCTTCAAATAATAGATGTTCTCATTTCTCGTTATCCATATTTCCAAATGAGAATTGATACTACTGGAGAAAAAGGCATTTCATCATTGCAGAAGTGCACTACAACAATACATATATTGACATATGGATCACCTGCAGATAATGTTGATGAGTATGTTAGAATTGGTTAAAGCACTATAGTTGAATGCTTAAAAGCTTTTATAACTAGCATGAATGAGATATTTGGAGATGAGTACCTAAGAAAGTCTAACAACGAGGATATTAATGGCTTGCTACAACTTATAGAGGCACGTGGATTTTCACGTATGTTGGATTCTATTGATTGCATGCATTGGAAATGGAAAAATTGTCCAGTTGCATGGCAAGAACAATATCGCAAAGGTGATAATTGCTAACCCACAATTATACTTGAAGTTATCGGATCACAAGACTTATGGATCTGGCATGCATATTTTGAAGTTCTAGATTCAAACAATGATATTAATCTGATAAATCAATCACCTATGTTTAATGATGGTTTGCAAGGTCAAGATCCTCTAATGCATTTTACAGTTAATGACACCTAATACAATATGTGTTATTATCTTACAAATGACATTTATCCTAATTGGGCCACATTTGTGAAAGCAAGCTCAATGTCACAAGGAGAAAAGAAAATTATTTGAAAAATGTCAAGAAGCAGCAAGAAAGGATTTGGAGAGAGCTTTTGATGTGCTAAAATATCGTTTCATAATTATATGTGACACATCACGTAATTGACAAATAGGTGCTATGAAGAACATAATGTTGGCATGCATTATATTGTCTAACATGATTGTTGAAAATGAATGAGATAAGTACAATGGTAATGTTGATATTGATTATGATCATATTGACGAAGATAGTTCAAACATTGAAGTATCTTATAGTGTTCATCCTAACTTCGTTACATACTTTCAAACACAACGTTATATGCAGACAAGATCAACAACTTCAAGTAGATTTAGTGGAACATATTTGGGAATGTTCTAGTCAAAATGATGATGAAATTTACTTTTTCTTATTCAATCTTCATGTTTGCATTTTTCCTATCAATTTTATGTTTTATCACATATTTAAAGTATTTTTATTGATAAAAATTTGAATTATTAATATTTTTTGTTTTGTTCTAAATTTATTTGATAATTAAACTATATAATTGTTTACTTTTGATTATTTTAAAATAAATTGTAAATAAATTTTAAATATGATGATGTGGCATTGCAGGATCTACCAAAAGTGTTCTAAGATCATAAAATATGATCTTATATTGGAGTAAAAAATGAGGTTGATCTTTAGGATGAAGTGGTGTTGTTTGATCCACAAAAAAGTGAGCTAAGATCAAAACAATTGATCTATCATTAGAGATGCTTTAAGCTACTACTTAAGTTTTAAAATTATTTTTACTTTATAAATTTAAAACTAAATTTGCACATTATGCAACCAAGGAACAAAGACCAAAGTGTTAAGGGAGTATTTAGTCTTGGCTAGCTAACGACCAAAGTCTACAAAATCCCCAAAGACACAATGTAAGAATAAGCACTTGCTTACAAAAATGTACGAAGAAAATGTTTGATCTTTGGTTAGACTCAAGACTATAAAATCATTGAACGAGATCACGTGGATCTGGCTTGAGGATGATTAAGCAATAACCAAATATTATGATCGTTTGAGTAAGATTATTAGAAGAAAGCTAAATTACTATTGTATTACCTAATTCTTAATTGATTGGATAAGACTCAACATGTAAAGTCCAACAATTAGTCATAAATAGGTACTCAAGTTTTGAGGTACTTACTAATCTTATTGCACTCATTTATTACTCTTTATTGAACATATATATGACTTGAGTGTTAGAGTGTTGTTAGCAGGTACCTTTCATCTTGGCACCATAGCATTGAGGAAAAGGGGGAATATTCTTAAAGAGTACAAAATTATCCTTAGATAGATACAACATTCATATTTTTTAATTATATCCTTATTTATATTTATTAAGGCATTAAAATTTATAGGTAGAGTATTTTGCAATGAGTTTTTCTAGGGTTTTGGATCAAGGAGAGAATGTGACAGTGATATCCTTGCAAGAGGATGATGCCTACGAGAGAAGTAAGAAGAACATTAAGGAAAGGAGAGTGAAGAATATGGAGCTGGACATTGCATCTATATAGCATCCCAACTATAAAGACAAGTTGTGGCAACGTGTCAAGGGTGAATAAAAAGGTATATTGACAATATATTACAAGTTATGGAGGAATCTTTTGGAGAATATACCTAAGGAGGTCATCCAAGAGACAACGATAGCTAAAGAAGGGACCATCATTCTAGCGACGGATGAACAAATCCTTAGTTGGTCATCATCATTGCAAGATACATTGATAGTCAATCTGTTAGGGAAAAAGTTAGCTTCTAGGCTATAGAAGGAAAATTACAAAGAAGTTGGAAAAGCATGGGAAGATACAAATTATTGATCTACACAATGACTATTATCAAGTAGTATTATAAAGTGAGGAGGATTATAAATTTACCTTATTTGAGGGGCCATGGATGGAAGCTTATCATTATCTTATAGTTCTTTAGGTTTAAAAGGTTCGTACAATCACATGAACTCATGTATATCCATGTGGTTTTGATTATAACAAATAAGATTAAGTTTGATTATCTAGTGTTTATCTTTGAGAAATGTATACAAATAATAAATAGGTATAAAAATCTAAAAATGCAAACATATAATGCACAAGCGATTCTAAGTCTGATATAAGATGCAAGTAGCATATGCTAATATTATTCATAAGATGCAGACGCAACTACATAACTCAAGATATATAAGATGTAGCTTATGAAGAGAAAAGACACAAAAATATTCCTGGTCAGACGCGGTTAAGTCAGAAGAAGTGCAATTAAGGCAAATGGAGACACGATAAAGGTAGACATAGATGCAATCAAGTCAGACGTACACACAAGATATGAATAGACACATCTTATAAAAAGAAGACATATCTCAAGAAAGAAACTCATCATATGAAGTAGAAGACTCATTTTGTGAAGACAAAAATGAAGCTTCTCAGTTTAGTAAGATAAAAACACATCTTGTAAAGAAAAGACAAAGATAATGAACAAGAAGACGTGGCATATAAAAGAAGAATGATACAAAACTTGATGAATAAAGATGCAACACTTGAATGAAAAGATACATTTTATGAGGATTAGATGAAGAACATGAAGAGAAAGAATCATGGAGTCATAAACACATAATCAAGCACATGAATGTTAAGACAAGACTTACACGAAGACGCAAAAGCTAAAGAGTTTAAAGATAATCTTTGCAATTGCAATTGCACTTATTCCTGTTTATGTTTATTATATTCATTTTATATTCAGGAACAACTCTCATATTCAAGATACATTATTTTAAATAGGAAAATTTGAAATATACAAGTGGATTGAATGAGAAGTTATAAGAAGTGCATAAAAAAGCATGTATCAACCTTGGGCAGAGAGTTAAATAGTTTTTTAGGTTATCTATTGCAATAAGTCACTTCAAAAATCATCCTGCCCACAAAATTAAAGAAGCATATGATATACAATATCAAAGATACGAGTTGGTGAAAAACACTCATTGCATCATTTAGTGCGTGTTCAGAGAACGTACAGGCCTCTTAAGTTTCAATGGTCATATTTTGAAGATGCATGTATAAAAAATCCCAAGCTTGAAGAACAAATTGATGATTAGCTATTAAGAGAAATACAATATAAGAGAAGACATTATTCATCCTTTCATCTCCAAATCAAAATAAGAGCAAACATTTTGTTTGCATAAGATAGTCTAGTGTTAAGACCATTTAATCCCATGAACTTATATTGTAGATCCTTCACACAGTGAAGTTATCCTTTGGTGAGCGAATTTGTAATCCTATTTGTGAGAGTTTCTCTGTATAAAACAAACCTTTTTAGCCTTTGGTTTGTAACCTAAGGGTCACTTAGTATTTAAAGAATACACAGGAGAGTGAGGAGTGACTTTGTGTACTCAATTTTTAACTCAAGGGAGTTTAAGGGTAAAATCAAGGGTGATTTAAAACATTCATTGTAAACCAAAAGTGGTAGTAGGAGTACTTGTTGTATTTCAATTTGAAATAGTGAAACTTTTCAAAAGATGTTTCAAAGAGACTGAATGTAGCTCAATTAAAAGTGAATTAGTATATAAACATATTTTCTTACTACCTTCTATTGTAATGCTTATCTTTGCTAAAATTGGTTTTATTTAGAATAGTTTTATAATATTTTTTCTATAAAAATCATATTAAAATCTTGCTTTATAGCAGAATATGTTCTTTTGTAAAAACTATTTTTAGTCAACGATTTTGTATAATAAACAAATTAGCTTCTATATACTTGAACATGTGTCTCTATAATAGATCACATGTCTGGATAGAGGAAAAAATTCAATATGCACTTGTATATTTAGAACAAATATTTTATTAAACAGTTAGCATGTGTATGCTTATTAGAAAATGTTCTTTATTATAGAATGTTCTCATAAAGCTTCTGAAGAAGGTGCTTTTGAAAAGGATTTACAAAAAGACTTCTTATAACTTTATTTAATCCTTTTCAATGCTAAACATTTATTTAATTGTTTATATATGGAAACCTTTTTTCTTATGCAAAAAGAGAAGGCACAAAAGATAGCTGTTTGGATCAAAATCCAATGGCTTCTAAATTCAATTCTTTAATGATATCTTCCTCAAAAGAATGGGCTAGGGTTATTCCTTAAAGGTGGTAGATTTACCTTCATCCACTCTAAGGGAAATTTTGAAAGAATATGCATAGAACTAGTCTTGGACAATCCTGTCCAGACACATAGTGATCACAGGGTTCCTCTTAATTTAGAATATAAAGAACTTTAATTAATATACTTTTAGTGTGGCTACATTGATCACAAGAAGGAGGGTTATGTGACATTCTTAGGATTGGAGGAAGGGAACTAAGAGAAGATGCAAGAGACGTAGACACTACAAAAAGAGGATGGTGATAATTTTGGTGTTAGGGTTGACGTCAACCTAAGGAAAGTAATGATTCATTTGAATGAGGGTCCACAAGATGAAGGTACGGGTAAAAGGGCATAATTTGTTCCATGGCTAATAGTCAAACAAAATAAATGAAGGGGGGAAATGACATAATCCTAAGGTTGGGAATACTAAGGGTTCCACAAATGATAATAATCAAGGAGAAATCAAATTAAAGACTCAACTAAAGACAAAGAGATTAACAAGGAGGAAGGTGATTGTGTTGATGGAGGCACAAAAATACAAGGTACAAGATTCTTTATGTTGTCAAATTATCTAAATGCTTATAAGGAGCAATTTAGTAACAGTCAATAAAGTTCTGCATTGAGAACAAAGTCATGAATATGGTGTAGGAAGATTGCAATAATCTAGTGGCTTCAAATAAATATAATGAGGACAAATACTATGAAGAGGTGGTTCCTATGAGTTAGGGACACACAGACAAAAATAAGAGACATTAGGCATGTAAATAATATACGTGTGTGAAATAAAAAAAAGAGGAAAATATATTTAAGTCCATTAAGCAATGGAAGCATTCAGGGAAATAACTTTTAAAAAATGAATGCCACTAATTTTATACTTAAGGAACAAGTTAGATAGGTTATTGCATCCCAACTTATGAATGAACAAACAAGGACAATCAATATGCCTCAAACCTCTCTTCAGGAGATAATGACACTACAACATAGGGTTAAAAACTTCATATCAACTATGGACCTCCCCATATTAAAGGATTACATAGATAAAGAGATACCAAACCCCCTTATAATAAACACTATTTCAATCTAGGATCGTGTACATGGGTCAGCACTAGGATATGGAAGCCTTTAACAATACCATAAATAAAGGGTGTCTACTCATTTAGGGCTTCACTATGGAAAATAAACATGGAGGAATAGTAGTATAGGTTTTTGGCAAGATTGATGCTTTGTCTCCTGAAGTTGGTACCTAAGATTCATCGAGATAGGTATCCACCATCAATGTTGGATGAAACCAGACTATCGTCCCTTACTACTATCAAATTGGAAGACACAAGGTTAAAGAATTAGTATAGGAAACCATTTAGATTTGAAGTTACTTTGTTCGGCCATGGAAACTTCTCCTTGTATATTGATTCTAGGTGAGGAAAAAGAGGAAATAATTTGAGTTAGAATAGGAAAGTTGCCAATACCACAATTGACCTAAAAACTTATGCAGTCCCACCTAACATGGAATTTAATTAGGAGAATAAAGGAAGAATATGCAAGGATGAAGCTTCATTGAAGACCTTAGGTCATAGTCTTGGATTTAATTTACTTGTAAATATTTTTAGTAATTAGGGGCGTGAACTTAGTTCTTGATTTAGGCCTTGTATTTTGGCCGTTTTTCCTTGTAAGAGCATATGACGCCTTTAGGTTTGTGAAGCGTGTGAAGGAAGAGGTGCAGACCATTTTAGATGTTTAGGTCATTTTCACACCCCCTTGGTTTGTTTTGCACCTCTCTTTGTAACACACAAAGCATGACCAACACAAAGGCCCCAGATGTCTCCCATTTTAGGCGCCAACTAGGAGTGAAAAGGAGACAAAGCATGAGCTTAATCTTACTTAGAGTTGGGCATTGAAACTAGAGAGGTTAACCTTGGTTTAGTTGGCTTTTAGGAGCTAATTAAGGCAAGGCCTAACTCTTCCAGATCCAACTCTCATTCTCTTATAAATAGCCCCTCATTTCTCATGTATCCTCATAATTGAATTAGGACTTCACATAAGACTCCTTGAGAGCTTTCTTCTATAGTAAAATGTCATTGAGTTTCCTCTCTTTTGATGAGACTTTTCTAGTGATTTTTATCAAGGGTCCTCTCCTTTGTGGCAAACCTTCAGTTTGGGTTGTTTTCTTTCAAGAAGTAGTGTCCCACCTCCTCTCTTGTCTCTCCAGCAACCATCTTCTTGATAACTTAGGAACCTTTAGAGAAAGATAAAAAGGAGTGCAAAAATCTTTCTACATCATTTAGTATCAAGAGCCTACTCCAAGAGGTTCATTTTCTATCCTTCTAAAATTTTATACGTGTTGTTCTTCTTGTCTTGTGGCTAATTTTTTCCAGCTTTCCATAGTGTCATTTAATTCCTTTGTCTTGTTGTTTTTATTTCATGTCAATCTAATTTCCTATACATTTTATGTGTTTATTTCAATTTTGTTTATTCAATTTGTGTTATTTCTTTCAATTGGATTATTTTGTGTTCTTGTTTAAGCTCCCTTTAATTTCTGTTTAGCTTTTATTTTCCTTATTGTTCAAGTGTATTCTTAAGAGGATCATGATGATAACTTCACAAAATTAGTGAAAGAAGCCACATAATTGTGGTCTTGATCCTTGGGTTCACTTTGTTGATTTGTGATAGAGCATTTTATTATACACATTTTATATCTTTTTTAGTTCTTCTAACTCTGTAATTATTTTTTAATTTTCTGTTTTAATTCGAGGTCATGTCTGGGCCTTTTTTCATATTTTTCTTCTTATTTTGCAAGTTAGTGAACTTTTTTGGATTGAATTTGCATTGGGCTAACTGTTTTCTATTTTTGTATTTTTTTTCTATATTTTCTATTTTTGTAATTTTTCTTTAATTATAATTTTTAGTTTTTTTTTCTACTTTTTAGATTAATTTCCTTTGGGCCTTAACTCAATTTAGTTCAAACCTTTTTTTTAGACTTGGTGTTTTAGCTTCCTCTACAAGTTTATTCAAGTTTAAACAAATATAACCTTCAAAAAACCTAATCAAAGTTTTAACAAATTAAGAAAATTTGTCACAACAAATTAATTAATAAGAAACCACTAAAAAATTATAAAATTAAATTAAAATAAAATAATTTTAAAATATCTCATTAAATTATCCAATAGGCATTCATGGTATTCACAAACATTTAGATCATATAACTTGGTGAAATGTACAGCGGGTAGCAGACTTACTAGCTAAACATGGTTTACAAATGCATGTTAGGTTTAAGCTTCTTCATTGTCTACTGACTTCCTTTGTAATGCTCTCTAAGCAGCCTTGGTAGAATTGCCTTCCCTAGAGGCTTTCAAATAAATTAAGTATTTTTTTACAAAAAAATAAAAATAAAAGTTTAAACAAATGAGTAATCATCCATCAATAAAATTATTGATCAATAAATGTTGTTGCAACAACATACTACATAAATTTTATTAAATAGAGATATTTTAATCTATAAATTAATATACTAATTAATGTTTTTGAACAACTATAGTGTTTGACCGGAAGGATTAATGAATATTATATATTTTTTATTTTTTATATGACAACATAATAATTAAGTTAAAACTTATAACTTTGTATATATTGTTGTGCATATTATTCAAACATTTTGCCACTAAGTTGAACCTAGCAGGTACAATTTCTTTAAACACGATATGCTAAAATACTATTAATCAACTTGACAAACAAAGCCATTGTCCTTGCAATGAAGCTATTCACTACCATTTTACTTGTTCTATTTTATGTAATGGAATTATGATAAATGGTTGTGTTGTTTAATTTTATCTTAGATAAATATGTGATAGAGCTATCTTTAGCACATTTTACATGACATTGTAAGTGGTTTTTGAATTTCATACTTATCTTTCCATATTTGGCAATGAAAAGAAGATTGTCCAGAATCATTGAACCACAAGTAACATGGCAAAATTTTTCTCCAATTTGACTTGTAATTATTGTGTTGTAAATGGATAGACATGTATGTACAAAAGAAAAAGAGAATTTGAAATATAAATTTTTCTAATTAATGAATGAATAATTTAGGAAAGTATATTTACATTTTAGTAAAATATTAAAATAATATTTATAATTATCATTAAAATTAATTTTGATTTGATAATAATAAATATGTCTTAAACTTATATTTTTAAATTATAATTATCCTTAATGCTCCACTTTGTTATTTTGCATTGAATTTTTTAATTAAAGTTTTTTTAGTTAAAAAATAATTAATATAAGGATCATTTATATTTGATCTTATAAAAAAGTAAATATTAACTTGAAATAACTTTTTTTAAGCAATTTTTTTTCTAAATAACCTATATAGTTGATTCCTATGACAAGGCATGTTAAGTTACGCAAGTAGTCCATGTTCCAATGCATGGATGAAATGGTGATTGCACTGGGAGTCCACGTCCTAGGAACTGTTTGTTTGTGACCCAAAAACCTTAGTTGTATCATACTTTTTTTTCTTTGCATAAAAGTTGTATAATACTTTTTGCATTACAACTTATACATAGAGTAACAAAAACCGCGTTAAAATATATTTAGTTATAGATTAATTTTTAAATCTATAGTATTAATAAAGAAAATTCTCCCTTTTAATATCTACTTTTCAAAATATCTATTTTATCTTTATATCTATTTAAAAATTAAAAAATAAACTATTTTGTTATAGGAAAGATTCAAACTCACAACATCTCCCTCGTCTGTAAATTTTGCCACTATATTAATATTATAACCTTAGGAACAAAATTACTTTAAAATATTCATATTCAACATACTTAATTATATTGTCCTACCATCTATAATCTATACGTATAATCAATAATCTATAATATTATATTTTGCATTATATATATATTATATAATGCTAATAGGGTTTTTTGTTGTCCACATTTGACTTTTTTACCCTTCTAAACATTTTATGGTTTCTCTCACAAATATTAGTTTTTTGAATAGATGTATACCTTGGATCATTAATATTTTTAATAAAAATGCAAAAACACAGACAAACCAACATTTTGAATTTTATTCAAATTCTTTTCTCTCCCTATTTTCTCAAATTCATTGCAAATTTGTCATAATCATTGATGATCTGACATGTTTCTATGAAAAACAAAGAAATATACAGATTAACGAAATATATTATATCATGTTATACACAAAATGACACAGTAACTTATTTATATTATATCATGTTACAAAATATATTAATTAAAATCCAAAAATTGTTATAACATATAAAAATAGAAATACGAATACACAGACACTAGTAGTTATAAAAATAATATAGTTTAATTAAAACATTAGAATAGGTTAATTTGTTTTACCTATCATCCATAAATTTCAATAATTACATATTTAAATTATAAATTACTATAATTATTATGTCTAAATTATAATTTTCTATAATTAAATATATAAATTTTAAATTACATATTTAAATTATAATTTTCTATAATTATTTTTTAAAGCTATAAATTACTATAATTACATTAATGAAGGAAAAAGAGGTGGTATTATGTTCAGAGAGAAAATTAGTGGGAAATAATACTTTAATTAATTAAGGATAAAGTTGTAAAAAATTAGATAGTAACTAAAAATAAGAGATCTTTTGGAAAAACTACTTGAAGTAGTTTTTTTAGTAACTCCTAAAAAACCTTTTAACTTTATGCTATTCAAACAAAGCTGAAACTATTTTAGTTAGCTTATAAGCTTTCAACAAGATGAAATAACAAACGAAAGATACTCTTAATATTACTATAATCTCATTCAAATAACTATATAAATATGATAAGATATGATAGACAAAATGCTAGCAACACACTCCCTAATATACTTTATATGATTAATTGAAATTTATCGAAAACAACAAATTATCTTAGTTTCACTTGTCATTAAATGAAGCTCTCCTAATTTTGTAGTTTTTAATAAATTTAACCAATAATAACGAGTGTGTTGAGGAGTGTATTAAATGGTGTTTTGCTAGCATTCCTTAATATGATAATAATCATATCTTAAATTGTAAGATAATGATAAAAGACTATAAATTAATATTAATCAATAATTATATACAACATAAATTTCACAATAAACTAGGGATATAATATCTCTTTCTCTTCTTTATAAATAAAAAGAAACACAAATATATTGTTTTAAACAAAAGCAGGATGTAATTCTATTTCATTTATTTTTTTCCTAAAATATTCATCTTTAATATTTAAGTTTTATATACATCACTATTTTTTTCTCATTTTTTTTACATATAAGGAAAATTTAGAAAAAATATTGTAAGATTAGTAAAAAAATTTAATGTGGCAAGCTAGTTTCCTTAATATATTTTTCTTACATAATCTCCCATGAGAGTTAACTAGGTGTTCGTGTTTTTTAACAGGAAGAAACAATATTCTAACAAAAACATGTGTTAGAGGAAGTTTTCGTGTATAGTGTATTGTTCACTTTGGAATATGGGCTTTGAGTATATTAGAGCAAATCCCATAATTAAGCTGTAGGGGTGAGAGAGTGGTTTGATCTCTCCTTCTAGCACCAATGTTCCTACTACCAGTTCAGAGACATCATTAGGGTCATCGTACCTATGGTATTGTTTGCTTTGGAACTCATGGAGACTTCATCACAATTTTGTTTTAAAAGAAGTCTCGATGGATTAAGGGCATCTCCAATAGAAGTAACCTATTTGGTTGCTTTATGTATTGAAAATTATGCTAGGTGTGTTGAAAAAATAATTATGAATTAGTATCACTCAATATCTTTTATCATTCATCGACAATTTAAGATATGATTATTATTGTATCTTATCATATCTATATGGTTAGTTGAACTTAGATTACAGTGAGATTGACTTTATGATGAATTAGGTCTATTAGATAAAAAGCTCAATTCAAAGAGGTCTTTCCCTACCATGGGGGTTATAAATTTGTTATCACATTAAGAAAATTTAACACATAAAATAACTCCCTAGAAAATGGTCAGAAGAGTCTCCTTAGAGATCCTTCCTATAGAAAACTCTAAAATATAAATGTCTATTCAGAGCCAATCTAGATACATTTTATAATTGTCAATTGTATAAACTCTATTTGTTGTAATTCCCTTTCTTAAATTTATGAAATCATATTGAGGGTTTATTATTATTATGTTTTAAAATTCAATATTCTATTTGAAAATTCTATTTTGTTTCATGCCAATTCAAAATTCAAAATCATTCTATGGTTGTTCGTAACTTCGCATGATTCAACGAAATCCCGTTTTGACTTTTTGATTAATAATAATAAAAAAATGAAGAGAAAAGGACGTTATAAATGCAACAAACATAGTTTCATTTTTTAATAAAAAATAAAATCGATTGAGGGCTTATGTTCTCCATGTCTGAACAAACACAATGAGACATAAATCTCATTTTTTCGTTACTGAAAAAGGGAGATCTCATTGGAATTTGTTTCCACGAGTTTGCAACAAGAGTAGTTCGTTCTTCTTCGATTTCCCTTATTTTCATCTAGAGCAACTCAAAATTGATTGAGGGCTTTTGTTTCTCACATCTATGATCAAAACAAGTCCAAGACCGTCTGATGACAAAAATGCTCAAAATCGCCCCGGAATAGTCATGTTGTCTAGAGGTTCAAGATGAACAGTACACGCGAAGCCCACTCGCGGGCCTGGGCGGGTGTGGGAGCGTAGGCTATTTCCAGGCCCATTTTTGTGTTTTACCTGAAATATTAATTATTTAATATTTTAAAATTATTAATAATTTTTTTGAAATTTTATGATATCAAAATTTATTTTTATAATTAATTTGAGACATAAGTTAAAATTTTCGTATACTACTCTCAAATTTTGGGTCTAATTTTGTTGTGATAATTACCTTCAGTATTAGCATTCTTCATTTATATATTATACTCTCCTCAATATTGAATTATCACTTATAATATAATTATAGGTCATTTTATTAAATTATGCATAATCTTAATTGTTATTTCTTGTGTGAATAATTTTTCTATTAATTTGTATTGTGATGACCCGCCTATCATGGGCATGACATTGTAATTTTAGTTGTCATATCTTAATATGATTACAATTATATAAATTTATTTGGCAATAAGCATAATTTATCCTTTTAATTTACATAATTGTAATGTCACCTATCGTGAATGCATTTGTGTATATTTTGTGAAATCAATTATTATACTAGTGATAATTATACCTTATCAGTGTGTTATTATTAGTATAGTTTGTTGTTGTACAATGCATTTATCTTAACTCATGTTAATAAATTTTTTGGTACTCGATTGGTGCTAGGATTTTATTAATATAAGTTATAATTTATTGTAATTTGCTTAGGGATTCTCTTTAAACTGAACTTTTAAATCACATTTTTCTTGATGTTCAGTTTTTTCCCTATTTCTGTCAAAACTCTGAATGTGAAAAACTATGAAGACTGCAAAAAATCATTAGATCTCTACTTGATAATTAGGAATCTGAACTTGGCATTGAGGACCACAAGGCATGCACCTCTTGCTGACGAGTCTTCTAAAGCTTAAATAATTTCTCATGAGAAATGGGAACACTTTAACAGGGTGTGCTTGAAGGTGATTAAAGTCACCATGGAGAAATATAATAGATAAAGCATTCCAGATCCTAATGATGATAATGATTTTCTGAAAGCCATTGGTGAAAATTTTATAACTTGATGTTGTTGATGTTGCCCAGTTAAGACGATATCAGAGAATACGTCGACCTTCTATTCAAAATGATTATGTTATATACCTTAATGAGCACAAATATGATTCATATGATGATGATGATCCTATCACATTTCAAGAAATATTTTCTAGTTCTCTTGCTTTTGACTGGCTAAAAGTTATGCATGATGAATTGTCTTCCATGTCTCATAATAATGTTTGGGATCTTGTGGATTTGTTAATGTGTTGTAAGCCCGTTGGATCTAAATGGGTCTTTTAGATAGCGTACTCCAGATGGAAAGGTTGATAGTTATAAGACTAGATTAATGGATAAAGGTTGTAGCCAATACAAAGGCATTGACTATAAAAAGACTTTTCACTGGTTTCAACAAAGGACGCACTATGAGTAGTTATGACTTTAGTTGCTCATTTTGACTTAGAGCTTCACCAGATGAACGTGAAGATAACTTTTCTGAATAAAGATCTTGTTGAAGATATCTACATGGTTCAACCTAATGGTTTTGTTGAGATAGGCAATGAACATTTGGTGTGTAAACTTAAAAAAAGTCTATTTATCAACTGAAACAGACATCTAGGTAATGATATTTAAAATTTGACTAGGTTGTCACCGCTTATAGTTTCAAGAAAAATTTTGCAGACCAATGCATTTACTTCAAGACTAGTGAGAGTAATTTCATCATTCTCGTTTTATATGTTGATGATATTCTTTTTGCTATTAGTTGTATAAACCTATTCGTTGAGACAAAATCAATGTTGTGTAGCCACTTTGATATGAAAAACCTTGGTGACACTTCTGTTGTTCTAGGCATCCAAATTTATCGTGATAGGTCACGTAGCATACTTGGATTATCTCAAGAAAGATATATTTAGAAGATTCTTAAGAGGTTCAATATGAATGTTTGCTCCCCATGTGTTGCACTTGTGCAATGACGTGACAAATTATCTAAAAAGTAATGTCCTCATAATGATGAAGAAATGAATGATATAAAAAAAATTCCATACGCTTCCACTTTTGGCAGTTTGTGTATGCTCAAGTTTGTACTCGTCCCATAATTGCTTTCACTGTTAATGCTTTAGGGAGATACTTGAGCAACCCAAGTTTGGGCCATTGGAAATTTGTTAAGACGGTCATGCAATATTTACAAGGAATCAAGGATCACATGTTGGATTTTATGAAGTTTGATCAACTTCAATTCACTGGTTTTTCTGATTTTTTTTTCAGGTTTCCATGATGACCATAACTCTACTTCAGACTTTATTTTTATGATGTCAAAAGTAGCTATCTCTTTGAAGAGTGTTAAACAGTCTCTTATAGCTACCTCTACAATGGAAGCAAAGTATGTTACTTGTTTTTAAGCCACTCGTCAAGGCATGTGGCTTAAAAATTTGATATATGATTTTCACATAATTGAAAGCATTTCTAGGCTACTTGTGATTTATCGGGACAATACTGCTGTTACGAGTTTCTCTCAAAACAACAAGAGCTCTTCTCGTTCAAAAATATTTTGATATTAAGTATTAGTTTGTTAGAGAGAAAACTCTTAAACACATTGATTCTGTGAAGATGTTAGCAGATTCACTGACTAAGGCCTTAACTGTTGGAGCTTTTCTTATTCATGTAGCTTACATGGGTTTAGTCAAGGTTTTTGATCTATTAAATTAGTGGGAGTCTGATTTTCTATTTTCTTTAGAGACATGTTCTAATTGACGTCATTTTCATGGTTCTTATTAGCATTTTTTATCTATGCTTGGACCGTTGCAGTGTCATTTATTGGACTACATTATATCATATACTTTATGAAAAATATTAGCTAAATGCACATGATATATATCCCTATCGAGTATTATTTTATTGCTCAGATTTTTCATATTGTTAATTAATATATGATATGATATATTTGTAATTGTTATTTTAGATTAATGATTTGTATTTTAATTATTAATTGATATCATCCAAGTAGGAAAATGTTGAAAAAAATAATTATGGATTATCACTCAATATCTTTTATCATTAACCGACAATTTAATATATGATTATTATTATATCTTATCATATCTATATGATTATTTGAATTAGGATTACAGTGAGATTGACTCTGTGATAGGTTAGATCAATCACATAAAAAACTCAATTCAAAGAGATTAAACATATTATAATTTGTATCTAGTATATTATTAATTTAAATTTAATTAATATTTCCTTTAAGATGGTTTTCATAATGTCACATAGAATTAAGCAACTTAAACACATATTTACTCCAATGATTAGAAACTCCAAACTATTCACCTCTTTTATCATTTTATATTTACTCATTAATTGTATTAAGTGGTTTCTATATTAAATATATTATTTAATGGGAAGTTATCTTCTCATTAATTGTGTTAACTAATCCTAAATAAATAATATTATTTTAATATAAAATAACAGTTGTTTCAACAAGCAACTCAAACTCAATCTCAAGCAACTAATTGCGTCACTTAGATGTGCTCCCATGGTTAACAATTGTTGCTTGAGTTGAAGAAATCGTGAAGCAACCGTCATAAAAAATGCTTTAAAGGAAAATAAATGTTTATAAACTACCATTAACCTTAATTCCTAAACAATTGATGGTGTACTGGAATGACTTCTTAACATTACAACACATTTTCTTCCATCAATTACTATTGACTATAATTAAATCATCCAAAAAGAGTTTAATTGGTATACATTGTCACTAACATTTAATCAGAATCCTTCATTCAGGTTAAATTTATTGACTTTACTAATTAGTACTTTAAGTATCACATAAATGAAAAAAAAAGTCATGATTTACTAGTGTATACCAATTAAAAGAAGATATCATTGAAAATTTATATATAAATTTTTTAATATCAATATCATTGAAAATCTCCATGGCAAGGATAACGAAAAGTAACGTGGAGACCTACTTAAAAAAATCTCCATTCAAAAAAGAAAATACAAGAAAATTAAGAAATAAATAGATTTAATAATTATCATACGTTTCTTTGTTGTTTTTTTAAATGCCATTTATTTATTATTTTATGTAGATGTTATCATTTATTTCTTATATATAAATATTCTAATAAAAAATATAGAAATAAATTATATAATTTTCTATTGATTAATAGCATAGAAAAATTTAATTTTTAACATCATATTTTTGTTAAAAAAATTTAACATCATATGAAGAATAAATTAGAAACTATATATGAAAATGCTAACTATACTATTTATGATACTCTCTTGATTATTACTTGAAATTTATTAAAAATTGTCTATTTAATTTAAATAATTAAAGAGAAACATTAGTTGATAAAAAAAATCTACCAAAACTAATGATTTTGCATGAATTCTAACAAATCATAAAGTTTACACAAAAAGGATTCTATATTTTTCATAAGAAATATCAAATAGTTACGCGTACGTATGAGACAGTGTAATCATGAAATCAATATTTATATACTTGCAGTTTGCACTATTTGTTGACCAATTTATGAATATCGCCAATATATCTAAAATTTTTTTTCTCTTATTTGAGACAAATTATGAATATTGAAGGATTAGAGTGTATTGAAAGGTGTTCTAGCATATTCTTTCCTTATACATAACATTAAAAAGTATGTTTAGAAAAGTTGAAAATATTATATCAGTTCAATAATAAGTTATATGTATAATGATTATTTTATGGTTGTTCATAATAAAAAATAGTTTTTATTTGATTAAGTTTATCAAAAAATTGAAAATAATTAATTTTGTTTGGAAAATAATTTTTATAGAATAAAAGAATGTGAAAGAACTAAAAGAAAAAATAAATTATTAAAAATAATAAAAATTACAATTTTTTTGCTTCTTAAAAATATTTTTTTAATTTTTTCTATTTAAGTTGAAATTTCATATAATTTATTTTTTAAACAGCTTATAATATTAAAAAAAGTAAAAAATAATTATAATTTATCCTTATATATATTGTTAATATACTTCCACATATTTTTTATTTGGAGTATGTTAGTATCATGCACTAATTTTTTTTAACAAAATAATCAACTACCTCATTTATTGAAATAAATTAATTTATGAATATTCTGATAAATGATTTTCTCTCTCTTATCTTATTAGCATTAAATTTTCAAGCACTTTTTTATCTCCTCTTTTATCAATATAAAATATTCATATAATTATAAATAATAATTATGTAAAATAATAATTTAAAAAATAAATTTCATATAATAATTTATGTCAAACTAAAATTATTTTAAAATTTATGAAAAGTACATTAGCGATCCTCTTACTTTATTTATAGAATTTAGTATTAGTATTTATGTTGTACAGTACACACATGAACAATGTTTGATTGACAAAGGATGAGGAAATGCGTCTATTTCAATTTTCAACTTCAAGTTTCACGTTCTTTTCTTCTCTTCTTCGTGTCAGGTAAAAGCTTGGTCTCTCTGGAAAAGGAAATAAAGAAAAAAGAAAAACACACACATCAAAGTATATAATACAATCTTTTTTGTTTGTTTTTACCTTCCCTCATGAGTGCTGAATGAGTAACCTTCATTCGCCGGTCACCACCACAATACCCACTTTAGTTTCCTTCCTCACTCTCCCCCTTTTCTTCATTCTCTTCATCTCCGTTATTTTGCTTCTTTGCGTCGCCATCTTAAGGTTCTTTTCATTGTGTTATATTCTATTGTGCTTTTTTTTTTTTTTTTTCCTTTTTTCGGTTTTAATTTTTCCTTAAAAAACTTCAATCGTTAGTAACGCAGAGACATTGACAGTGAAAGAAGTGTGCTTTTTTGTCTGCTTCTCTCTGGGTCTGAGCTGTTAAACTCTCCACATTCTCCATGTTTGTCTTGAAGTCATCACACTCTCTTCTCTCAATTTGGAGTCATGAGTTCTAACTCCATATTCAAAATCGTTCCTTGACGAGTTTTTCTGATCAAGTTAAGGTAAGGGTCTGTCCCAACTAATTTTTGTGAGTTTAGCCTTGTACTGAGTTAGTGTTTTTGTCCAATTCAAAACTGGGTTCCATCTGTTTGTTGAAAAACCCCAAAGAGAAAAGCCTTGGTAATTGAATTTAATTGCAGCAGAATGAAGGATTTTCCGTCTTGTTTTGGTGAAAATGGAGTTCAAGTGGCGGATTCTTCGTCTTCAAGCGCTAATAAAAGTGCCCAGAATGTGGTTACTTGTGTTTATCAAAGCAGGCTTGGTGGTCGTTCCTGCCTGATTACTGTCACGTGGAGTAAGAATTTGATGGGGCAAGGTCTTGCTGTTGCGATTGACGATTCTTCAAGCCAGAGTCTTTGTAAGGTGGATATCAAACCGTGGGGGTTCTCCAAGAGGAGAGGTTGTAAGAGTCTAGAGGTTCATTCTTGTAAAGTAGATGTGTATTGGGACCTTTCTTCGGCCAAATTTGGTTCTGGGCCGGAACCTTTGGGTGGATTTTATGTAGGAGCTGTTGTGGATGGACAGATGGTTCTTCTTCTTGGGGATTTGAGGAAAGAAGCTTTCAAGAAGACCAATGCCAATCCATTACCCCACAATGCAGTTTTGGTTGCCAAGAAAGAACATGTTTTTGGTAAGAAGTCGTTTGGTACCAAGGCTGTGTTTTGTGACAATGGTCAAATTCATGATCTTGTGATTGAGTGTGATACTGCAAGTGTTGGTGATCCAAGCCTTGTAATTCGCATAGACTCCAAAGCTGTGATGCAAGTGAAGCGGTTGAGATGGAAATTCAGGGGCAATCATACTATCCTGGTAGATGGCATTGCAGTGGAAGTTTTCTGGGATGTTCATAATTGGCTCTTTGGTACATCCCTTGGAAATGCTGTCTTTATGTTCAGGACATGCCTCTCCGCAGCAGACAAGTTGTGGGCTAGCCAACCACCTTCAGAATTGGCGTGGTCTTTATCTGAGAGATTTCCTGAGACCAAATTGCAGGGTCTTAGTTTCTCGCTTATTTTGTATGCTTGCAAGAACCAGTAAAGATGCAGAAATCCATCATATATTGGGTACTAACAGACCTCTCAGTGAGTTTTGATATATCAACCATGTGATTGAAACACAGTTGAGTAAAAATGAGTATTTTTGTTGCTCTCATTCCCCGTGTTAAATTCATATCTTCAATTTAGCTAAGCTGTTTGAAAAAATCAGACACTCCCCTCCAAATGGATGTACATTTATCTTCAAGTGTTAACTATGGTCCATACTAAAAATACAAACTTTACAGTATGTTTATTCATTTAAATCTTTATTCTCGTTTAATTAGTGAGTATATATCTACTGTTCTGATTTTGGTTGTCATAAATTTTAACTTTTAGCATTGAGGATTCATTTCATCAAATGTGTAAAGCTGTTATTCCAAATTGGTAATTCCTAGTTACTAGGAAGGCACAACAAATATTTGTGGCATAAGAAGTAATAACTAATAAGCGTGGGGATGAGGTTGAAGAGGAAGGTGGTGAGTGAGTGGTAGATCACCAACTTACAATGAATGTCAACTCTTTTTTTGACAACCCTTGGAGTCTCTTTTCTATACTTCAGAGAACTGAGATGATGAAGCCATCATCAACCTATGGAGAACATATACTTATGTGCTATGTATGGGGCATAAATATGAAAACTTTTTGCCTTAATAGAATTCCCCAAATTGATATCTGGTAATAATTAGCAAATTTGATGAGTTCTGGCCACATATTTTATGCCGGAAGACCAATTATCACTTTAGTTTACTCTCCAACATTAATTGCCAGTCTGCAATGGTTTGCGAATCATTATTGTCAAACAAAATCTTTCTGCCGGGGACCGTGATGAGATATTGCCAGTTCAGTATGACTTCTAATATTATATGAATATCATTTTTTAGCCCTGTAGTATGTTGCATGATCCTTTAATCCTCTTTAATTTCAATTGCAAATCTCATATGAAAGAAGTTTTTTAACTATGCACATTAATAAAAAAAACTTGCATATTTCATTTCCTTTTATCATTCTTGACATTTTGTTAAAAACAAGAGCCCGATCACATGGTAGTTATACTTCTGTCTCTAGCACAAGCCATAAGCCTATAACCTCACTTACGTTGAACAGGATTACTTTATTTTTTTTTATTTTTTTTTTTTACTTTTTAGCGCAGTATACCCTTTTTACTCATGTTAATCTTAGCATGACGATATTTTGTGTCTACTACCTTGTTCCTTGAATAAATATTACGGATGACAAAATATACTTAAGGTACCCATAAGCAGATGAGAAAATACCAATAGTTTATAGGTTAAATATGGTTAGTAAGGTACCAAACTCGCTTCACCCACACTATATATATAATATAAGAGTTTAACACTTATACATCGTCAGTGTAAAAGAGTTTTACATTCTTGGTTAATCACAACCTTTCATTTACATGACTTTTAAAGTATTAATGATTAAAATCAATAAACTTATTATATATAAAAGGATATGATTACCTGTCAATGTATTTATACTGTCAGTTTACAAGTGTTTTTCTCATAATATAATATATATTGCTGTACATTAGTTGGGCTAAATGAACAATAATTAGCATTTTTTTTATTTGATATCTAAGTTTAATTACTTTTTGTTAAATAATTATAATTTAAATTTTATGACTTGTTTTGTTGGATTATTATCTACAAATTTGGATAACGTTCATATTTATTTAATGTTAAGTTGGTTGTTGGTTTAATTTTTTATATTATGTTTGTTTACATATGTATGATACTGACATATTATCTTTATAATAACAAAAGTACGGGTCACGAGTGCGAAAATGAGATCCTTTTCTAAATGCTCTATTGTCATCCCTAATAAATACTTATTTGTTCTTCAAAGTTAAGTTATCGGTAACTAGGAATATAATTTAATGTATGCATATATTTTATCTAAACCTTCATTTAGCATAAAAATAAGGTGTATATGATATAAGTCTTTACAAATGTTTCCCTTCAAATTGTTGTGTGACTTGTTGCCCTTCACATGACAATGATAGGTTTCTTGATGTGTGAAGGTCGCTGTCATTAAAGACTTACCTGAGGTGTTCTCGCAAGTCTCCCAAGCCAATGAAAACATATAAACATAGAGTATGTTTTGTGTATCTTTAGGAGAAATTAGAGAAACTACACATAGTGCTTTGAGTATAGTCATAGTAAATATAAATTGTCACATCTGAATTAATATAGTCATAGTAAATATAAATTGTAATAAAAAGGAATAAATGTAATTAATTGCGTGATTACGAATTATTGAATTTAATATTAATAAACAGTACATATTATATTTAATATGTCATAAAACTTACCAACAGTTATAAATATTTTAATGCGCTTTAGAAACCACATGTCACAAATTAGTTTGCATATTGTAATACTCAATTTTTTCAACAACCCCCCACATATTACTAAGGCAAATAAAATTGTTCCCAAAAGAGTATTGGGTTCTCATATGAGATGTATTGCATCGAATTTGGTGTAGCAAGCTATATGAACAGACCTAGTTGGGTAGGACTTATCACACAATGTAGTTGATGTAGCAAGCTATGTGAACTAAAAACACTTGGCGTATGATAGTGGTCTACCAATCACAATACACTTCCACAACTTTGTTGTTTTTGCTGTATTGCGCTTTTAGGTTGTGCGCATGCCTAGTATTCATGAATTTTCTAGAAATTTGCCAAGATTTCATGCAAGTTGCCTCACTTGACAATCATATAGGTAGTTTCACCATAAGAGATATAAAATTCCATAAAAAACCCTCATTAGAAAGTTTAACCTCTAATTAATGTTGCACCTAGCATTAAAGTTTAACTATAAAGTTTCTCATAAAGTTTAACTATAAAGTTTAATTTCTCATTAGGATGTTAAATTTTCTCATAAAGGTTAGCTATAAAGTTTAATCACTCATTAATGTTGCACCTAATATTTTCTCACATAATTAGGAAGAGACTAAAGAAGGAAACAAAGCCAACTTCGAACTCGACCCGAGTAACGATGCCCTCAGATTCAGATCCAAGAAGCCCGATCTTGGAAGCTCAAAAGCTCAATCACCAAGTTCACTTTGTTTCACCAACAAGATCCTGGAGAGGCCACCGCAGAGAACCCACAATCGTGGAGTCGCGCTCTCTGTTGATGAAATAAAGAAGCTTGACAATGTCCAAATCTTATGTGTTGAACAAGAAAAGCCATCTTTAGCTATCAAGAATAGTTCTATTGGGCGGTTTGAAAAGACGCCAATGATAGAGAGGCATAAAGGCAATTGGGGGGTGGTGCAGACAGGCAGAAGTCGAAGAGGGGTAGAACTAAGGTCAGATGCAAATGTTGAACTCTCGTATAGGCATGCTCGAAGCTTCGACATGCTAGGTAAAATTTCTTCATTCTTCTTCACTCACTTTCCAGAGGAGTATAAGGCTAGGGATATGTGAGAGGTGTCTAGGAGGTATGGTATCATTAAAGAGATGTATATTCAACACAAGCATGATGGGAGAGGGCATAGGTTTGGCTTTTCCTGATTTGAAGGGGTGAAAGATGAGAGAGTAATGGCTTTTAAGCTACACAGCATCTTCATTAGGGAGGAGAAGATCTGGGTAAATAGGCTTAGATTTGATAAGAAGGAAAAAGAGGAGTTGTCAAACTAGAGCCACCGAGAGGTCGTGCATCGGAATCAGGTAGAGAAGAGGGTCATTACCAGAAGTAGGGATGAAAATCAGCGAAACCAATATGCAACTACGTTTGCAGAGGTGGTAATGCAGTCACGGGGTGCCGAGAATTGTAAAGACGATATTGTTGGGTGGTTTACGAAGGTAACTACGTATAACCTCTCCTATAAGTTCGATGCTAAGGAAATGGAAAAGCTATCCAAAGCCTACATAGGGGAGGTGATCTCAAAGGTATAAGTCTGATGCTAAGGAAATGGAAAAGCTATCCAAAGCCTACATAGAGGAGGTGATCTTAAAGGGTTCCACATACAAAACTTAGGTGAAGCTACACAAGGAAGGTTTGTTGGATGTGAACCTTGTTCTATTGGAAACGAAAGATGACAAAGACATTAATTAATTTATCAATATGGAGTTTCAATGGATACATGGCTGGTTTAGTGACATACATAAATAGGTTCCCTCTACTATTGATAATGAAAGAAAGGTGTGCCTGAAATGCTTCGAGACCCTTGTGTATGTATGGACACAAAAACAAGGGTGACGACCAATTTGGACGTGGCAAGATTTTCCATCTCAACCTCAGTTCAAAACATTATAAACTATATCCTTAGAGTTAATGCTGATGGTCACATTTTTGTGCTTAAACTGGTGGAGGACGATTCTGTTAAGGGGGTCGAGTTTAAAAATGGTGCTGCAATGTCATCATTTGTAAATAGCTTGACAGAGGTAAAAGAAGAGGTGGATGAAAACTATAAAGTTGACCAGTAGATAGGGAGTCTAAGGAAGGAGCTTGACGTTGACTGGGTTATTGAGGGAAGGGAAAATTTGAATTTAAATGGAAAAGGAAAAAGTTGTTGTAGTTTTGGTGATAGCAGGGGCTCAAATGGGGACGTTTCATTGCACTCCTACTCAAAAAGTAGGGTTAAGAGACGACAGTCTTCCCTGTTTAGGCGTGGCTTCGAAGAGTATAACATGGGCCCTACCGGTTTGGGCCTTCCTCCAGTGGTCGAAAGTGAAATGGACTGTTGTGGCGAAATGGGGTGTCATGGTTTAGATGAAGGTGAGTTTGGACGTGACTAACTCTTGCATGAAGTCGTACCTGATGTGGGACGTGAAATGAAGCAGCATGAAGTGCAGGCCCAAGAACAAAGTGGACGGGAACAATTCCTGCATTAGGCAAATAAGAAGAATCTTGGGCAGTTTAATGTAAGATGCTTGTGCGATGTGGTGGAAGATGATGTAGCTCTGTCTAATAATTCAACAGGGGCTTCCATTCAAACGTTGCCATTTGACCATAAAAAATGGATGTTTTTCAATTATGAAGAAGTGCAGGCTTCGCATGAGAGTAAAGGTCTATTAGTAGGGTTTTGGCAGGAGAACAAAAGAAGAAATGTGGATGGGAGTGAATTGTGTAAAGGTAAATGGTTATCCAACTTATCCCTAATAGCGCAATCCTCTTCTTCATATCCGGTTAAGTGAGTTTTGGTCACGTATTCACCTTCTAGATGAGGGGTACCCTGTAGTTCAGATGGTGAAAAGCAGACAAAGCCAGGGAGGGTGTGAGAAGCTCTTAAAAAATTGTTTTCTGATCATTGTTGGATAATTACCAAAGATAATATACTTAATTGGTTTCAAGTTTTTTTATCATTGGATTGAACATAAGTCCTTTCATGAGGTGGTAAAAGAATTCTGGAGACCGAATATGGTGATGGGTTGGCAAGGTGGCCAATTAATCATGAAGCTGAAAGGGTTGAAGAGGGTAATAAAAGAGTGGAATGTGGAGGTGTTGCTTAAGAATGAAGCTGATTTGGATACCAAGGTAGTAGAGTTGGAAATGGTAGAAAAGAATTTATTGGATGGTATAGTTGGCATTGAGTTTAGGCAAAAGGAAATTCTTTCGAATTATTGGAAAAGAGCTAGAGTTCTAGAGCAATCTTTTCTTTAGAAGTTTAGAGTGAGGTGGACATTACAATGTGATAACAATTCAAAGTTATTCCATAATTGCTTCAAGTCCAAGTGCTAAAAAAATAGCATCTTGGTAGTAGGCTCTAAGGTAGGGTGGGTAGAAAGTGTGGTTGATGTTAAGGCAGAAGTTCATAACCATTTCAAGGCAATGTTTGCAAAAAAAGTTTGTTCGAAGCGGAAAAGTTATCAATAGAAGAACCGTTCTCATCTAAGGAGATAAAGGAAGCAATTTGGGCATGTCATGGTGGTCGGAGCCCATGCCCAAATGGATTCGGGATGAATTTTTATAAATTGTGTTGGGAGGTTATTAGAAGCGATGTTGTCAAGGCGGTTCAAGAATTTCATGGTTCGAGTAAGCTTCCAAGAAGAGTTTTGTCTTCCTTTATAACTTTGATCCCAAAGGTGGATAATCCCTAAAAGTTTTCCTAATATAGGCCTATCTCCCTTATCTCTAGTGTTCATAAGATCATATCCAAAGTTTTAGCAACGCGACTTAAGAGAGTGTTGGGATGGGTTATCTCAGATTGTCAAACAACCTTTTTTCCTGGAAGATCCATTCTTGATGGTGTTGTGGTCACAAACGAGGTTATTGATTGGGTCTATCAGGTTAAAAAAGCATGTTTCTTATTTAAGGTGGATTTTGAAAAGGCCTATGACTTGATCAATTGGCAGTTTTTGGATTATTTGCTTCGTAGGATGGGGTTTGGGCAAAGGTGGAAAGTGTGGATTCATAATTTAATCAATAATAGTCACATATCCATTTTGCTTAATGGAAGTCTAACAGAGGAATTTAAACCAGCAAGGGGGATCAAACAAGGTGATCCATTATCCCCTTTTCTGTTTCTTGTGATAGCCGAAGGGCTCGCAGGTATGTTCAGATAAGCTATTTGCAAAGATATTTATAAAGAGATCAAGTTGGGAGGTGAAGAAAAATTTTCAGTGTTGTAATATGTTGATGATGCTATTTTGATGGGGGCAACAGATTTCTAATCGGTGTCAACACTAAAAGTGATTTTGAGAGATTTTGAGATGGTATCTGGTCTAAAGGTAAACTTTCACAAAAGACAGTTCTATGGCCTAAATGTGGATCATGCATTCTCTTATGCAGTGTCTTGTATGCTGAATTGCTCAATAAGATCCCCTATTTCAAATTCCTGGGAGTTCCGGTGGAGGTCAATCTTATGAAGTCAACAGCATGGGGGCGGTAGTTGAACAATTTAAGAAACGGTTGAATGGATAGAAGATGAAGACTGTCTTTTACGGGTCGAATGGTGATGATAAATTTTGCGCTTACAAGTCTACCATTGTATTATTTCTCTCTTTATAAGACGCCAGTGAAGATGGTAAATTTATTGAAAGGGATACAAAGGAAGTTTCTATAAAGGGGATGAAGATGGAAGCAAAATTGCATGGGTGAGTTGGGATAAGGTGTGTAACCTAAGAGTGAAGGAGGCCTGGGAATCAAGTGTTTGCAAAGGTTCAACTTAAGCTTATTATCAAAATGAAGATGGAGATTCTTAACTGATTAGAAAGTTATTTGGGCACCGTTGCTACGAAACAAGTATGGGGACTACCATGATATGCGTTATAGCCCTATGTCGTGGTTCAACTGTTATATTTGATGGAGGGATGTTTGGTCTTTAGGTGGTGCTTCGGTGGTCGTCCCAGGTTGGATTGAAAGTAATGTAAGTAGATTGTTGGGCGATGGGGGTGATATGCTCTTTTGGAAGGATAGTTGGATAGGAGGGTCACCTTTAAGTGTGCTTTATCCCAATTTGTATCTCTTGGCAAAGAATAAGAAAGTAATAGTAAAATCTATGGGTGATTTAGTGTCGGGCTCCATTGTGTGGTAGTGGGATTGGCGAAGGCGGCTCTTTGTGCGGGAGGAAGAGGGGTTGAAGGCTTTGGAGGGGGTGCTACAGGGTGCGGTGTTGGTACAACAGCAGCGGGACGACTGGTCTTGGAATGCAAATTCAAATGGTTTATTCTCAGTTACAGATGCGTATAAAGTGGCTCAGGAAGGATCTACTCAGAGTCTCTATGGGGAAGATACCTTGCTTCTATTGTCACAGATATGGAAGGACAAATTACCTTCCAAAGTTTTAGCATTCTCATGGAAGGTGATTCTGGATAGGCTTCCTATGGTGGATAACCTGTTGAAGAGGGGTGTGCAGCTAATGGTAAATGCGCAAAATTGTGTCTTCTGTAAGGCTGTCTTGGGGGGAAGTAAGCATTTATTCCTCTCTTGCCCGTTCTCTCAAGCGGTGTGGTATAAGGTGTTGTTGTGGATTGGCGTAGAAACTCCACTACCAGATGATTTGCATCTATTATGTAATATGGTTGAGGAGTGAGTGGTAGGTAAATATCGAAGGAAATGTAGATTTCTTTTTTGGCATGCGGTCACGTGTATATGGATATCTAGAAATTTCATTGTGTTTCATAACCGAACAATGAAGTCTCTAGATATATTGTTGGTTATTCTGGTGATCTCGTGGAATTAGATGTTGTATAGATTTGGTGTTAATAGTGGGATTTCTTTTGTGATTGGTGTTTTCATCCGTGTAAGTGCCTTTTAAAGATGTAGGATATTGATAGGATTATGTGGCAAAGACACATGTAAGGGTGTTATTTTTTGGGTTTGATTGAGGCCATTTCCTTTTGTAGATATACAAATTGGATGAAAAGTTTTGTTTCTTCCTCTTTTTATATATATATATATATATATAAAATTCACTCTGTCTTTAAAAAAAAAAAAAAAAAGGAGGGGACATTAATTGGAACGGAAATGAAGGAATCTGTAAGTGTAAATTGACGCGACAGTTATGAAGTCAATTTCATTGGAATTGACGTGAAGAAGAATAATGAAGTAGTTTTCGGAATGTATTTGTGGGTATAGGACGTGCATGAGTCACGACCTCACATTTCCCTCGTCTGCTACGCTACTTATGATAATGCTTAATGCATGCAACTCAGTTCCTCTAATTAAAAACACTAACTTTACTCCCTTGTTCCAGAGCTACAAAACAATTTATGCTTCTATTTTCTAAAACACCTACGTGTTCATTATTGATATTCGATCAATTACACTAATTCAATAAATTAAATTAGTTTCGAATTTTTGGTATAATTGTATCCAACTCAAATTAAATAATTTTCTCTCATTATAATTGGTTTAGATATCATGTTTGATGTTAGTATCAAACTAATCCACTCTGGACTGCGCATATAATATATTACTTTAACCACATCAGGAATGTCTCACACTATACAATGAGATCATACACCACAAGGTAGCTACTCATATTGCACACAAGTCATCTTTACTTTTCTTACCTCCTATTAAGCCCAGATGTTACCACTCATGGACATACATTTCAAATGCAAGGCTGCCAAATAATTAACCAAGTCAAACATAGCACTACATTCAAACTTCGCGGGATGAGATGTAAGAAAATAATAAATGTGACAAATATGCTAGAAGTTTCCATCTTACACTTGAATGTTCCTCATTACTTGTTATTAGGAGATGAAAATAGAACTTTGCATAAATAGGTATAAAGGTGTTCGCAACACGGTTTCTTACAGTTTTTTAGTCTAAAATTAGAATGAATTAAATTTAAAATAATGTGATGCAATTTGGTTTAATTTAGATTAATTATAAAATTCAAATAAAAAATAAAACCAATTTTTTATAGTTTGATTTTGTTCAATTTTACAATTTAAAGATTGTATTTTTATGTATTAAAAAAATTTAACATTTTTATTTCCAAAATTATATAAAATGTTAGTTGCTTCCTACAAAATTATATAAAAGTAGCAATTATTAAAGTTAAAGTACAAACAATCAATTCATTCAAATACTACATATTACTTGTTGTTAAATTGTATCCAATAAAATTAAAATAAATAGTCTTGCTAAAATATTAATTTATGAACTAATACATGTTAATTAAAATAAATAGTTGAGACAATTGCATCTCACATATATAATTATAGAGTTGGATTGCAAAGAAGTTGTTGATGGATTGAAATGTAAGAAAAATAGATGACTTTCTCCAAATTTAGTGGTGAATTTTTCAAGGAGACAAAAGGGAACCAACCCGTTCATGCATTGACTAAGACAATCCTATACTAGCATCCATATTTTTTATCATATTCTATAATGTATTCTCCCAATTATCTGAAATGAAATGAAATAACTCTATTTTCTTTAAAAACAGTGTAATTAATGATTAAGTCCAAATCATACAAGTTTTGAAAATAATTATATATGTATTCTCATAAATTTGTTAAAATAATTAAGATGGAAGGTTTGGTTTGATTTCGTACAATTCTAACATATCAAATCACAAACTAAACCAAAATATAAAGTTTAGTAATTACAAAAATCAAACCCAACATATAAGTTTTTTATCAAAAACTTACTTTTTTTAAGTTTGAATTGACATTTTTAAAAGTGAAGTATGAAGTCTTAACCTATTTAATATTAAAAAACAAAATGGACTAACAACCCAAATTTTAATTAGGCCAACAGGTTAAAAATTATATTAACTCTGATTTTAAATATAGAAATAAAAGTTTCAAAATATTTTTTATTTTATTTATAATATAGATCGATATTATTTTTATTAAAATATTAAATATATAAGTGTAATGTATATATTAATTTTTATTATACCTAAATGAATAAATGGATTCACATATTAGACATAATTATTTTTTTTCTAAGTTCAAACCTAACATATTTAATTAAATAATTTTATAAAGGCTTAAATACAATTTATGCCTTCAAATTTTTTCAATTTTATACATTGTGAACTTGAATTTTAAAATTGTGACATTATGCTTGCAAATTTTAAAATATGCGAATTGATACCCCTTTCAAGAATTGTTGATGTTGATTATTAATTGTGAATGTATTGACGGTCACGTATAAAAATTAGGTGATGTGACTTATAAATAATGCTTAATAAAAAGGTTAATTTAACATTTTAGGGTTTACATGGTATGGCGGGTAAAATAATGTGACATATAATATTCACGTAAACCCTAAAATGTTAAATTAACTTTTTATTAAGTAATAATTATGTGTCACATCACCTATCTTCTTATACGTGACGGTCAATATATTTACAAAACAGTCAATATTAACAATTTATAAAAAGAGTACCAATTTACATATTTTTAAAATTTAAAGATATAATATCAGGATTTTAAAATATGAGGACATAATATTTAAAATTAAAAAATTTAGTAACATCAATTGTATTGTATTTAAGTTTTTTTAAAAACATAAAGTATAGCTTTTGTATTGGGTCAAGTTAGATTTTAAATACAAGGCATATATAGACCGACCAATTTCCACCTCTACCCTTAGCTACAATGAACTTTTTTACTCTTTTGATGAAATCACAATTAATCTTAGTATAGTTGGAAAAACATAATAAAATTGACTTTGAATTAAATCAATTTCAAAATGATAATTATGTTGAAGTGATTTTATTGTAAAAGTAAGAAAATAATATAATATAATACAGATAAAAAGCTAATACATTTTAAAATATAAATTGATAAAATAAACACTTACTTATAAATGTAGGTTATGATTAAAACTTTAAATCCTTTTACACTGGGACTGTATGAATATTAAATTCTATTATATATATATATATATATATATATATATATATATATATTATATTTGTATATAACTCAAAAAGTATCTACTATATTGTCAAAAATAAAATGAAGTTTGGAGGTTGAATAAAATTCTGAAACATATGGAAATTTAATTAAAAAAAATGTTAACTAACATTTTAATATGATTCGAGATAATTGAATGTGAATGAATTTTTATAAGAAACTAATAAATAGTTTTCCATCTTAGAAAAAGAGGAAGAGAAGGTGAGAATGGACAAGAGGGGCAGTTGACGTAGTGTGCACTCTGCGCTCATGGGGCATGCAGCATGCAGCATGCAGCATGATGCATGCTCACTGTCATTCCTCCATATGATTACATTACAGGTACGCACCAGACGCTGTTTTGGGATGGGACAACATAAAAGCTGCTATTCGTACGTCAACGCTTTTCAACCTGAGAAGTGAAAACATAGCAGCTGCCCCATTTGCTTTGCAGCGTGACCCAACGTTTCCGACAATTTCATCATACCTTCTCTACTTCAACTATGGTTAACCTTAACCATTGGTTGAGTTAGAGGACCCAGGACCCAGGACCCAGGACCCGGGACCCCGCTTCACTAGCTTCTACGGTGATTCCAATCTCCTACATCACAAGACAAGTATTTTTAACATGACTTTAATTGAATCTAACCGGACCCATCTTTATCGAAAATAAGAATTGACAAAACTTGAAACTTGAGTTCACTTTGATATGATTATGATTTCAACTTAAACTCAACTCAATTAATATTTACCAATAGTTTGATTAAATTGCTAGTTTGAATTGATTTAGAATAAAAATATTAATAAAATATTTGTGTTATATATAAATTTATACTTTGTTTTTCAACTAAAACTCGACTTAATTTAAACTTTTAAATCATCAAGTGTAAATCAATTAACGCTTATTTGTTCTAAGTTAACTAATAATGTTAAGTTTAACGAGCGCTGAGCATGCAGGCTGATACAAATATTCAAAGGAAAAACCAATCCAATAATTATTGAGCACAAATTCTACTATTTGAAGGACGGGTATTTGACAATCAGATGTGAACAGTATAAAAATTTATAAATTTAGGATAATCAAATAAAAAATTACTGATATGATGTAATTTGGCTATTCAACTAGTTAATACGCCAAATAGATTGTCTTATTCAGACAAAATGAGACATAATTATGATCATATAAGAGGGAGTTAAGTAGCCGAACACGCTAAACAATTTGTCATATTTGGATTTCCTGTTCCTCACACATCTTAATAATAATAACTATAATAATAAAAATTAATATGTAAAAAATATTATATAATAAATATATATTAGTATATATATGAGTATAATAAAAATTAATATAATATTAATTATAATATTAAAAGATGTATATATTAGTATATAATAATTATAATAATAATAGTTTATATAATAATTATAATATGAAAAAAAGGTATAGATTAGTGTATAACAATAATTATAATATGAAAAGATGTTTAAGTTTTTAATAATAATATTTTAGGGTAAAGTATATGTTAGTATCTGTATTGAAAAAATGAAAAGTATATGATATTTAATTACATATTTATATATGAATTATTTTTGTTTTAATTTGTTAATTAATGTGAAAGTAATAATATAGTAGCATACGCATTATATCACTTGCAGTAATTTTAGACTTATTTTATAGTTATTTAGCAACCATACTTGTTAAATTTAGAGTTGAAGAAAAAAACACAATTTTCACCAGAAATAAAAATTGTAAAATATTTTTGAAACATTGAAAAAATTCAATTGTTAAAACATAATAATTTTGAAGTAATAGTGGTTTAGCAACTTAGCAAATTAACCATTAAGAATAAAATATAGTAACGATGTAACATTTTTTAGTTGTTAGTGAAAAAATATGAAACAGGTAATGAAATTAATTTTTTTACTATACTATAATTGGAAAATACATTGCAATATTAGGGACAATACATTAGGAATATAAATTGGGACATTGAGTCCTTCTATAGTCAACTTGTCTGCAAATTGAACATGTAACTCTTTGTTGGGAGTGTGTTTCTCTCACATCCATTTCATTTTTTATAGGGTAGATTTTGGACAACCCAATCCTCGAAGCAAAGCTGGATTTGGCAAAATGTATGACTCACATCTTGGAGGCATTGTCTCTGTATTTTCGAATAGATTCCACTAATCTGAATACGTTTCTATTATGTTTTGTAGAGAATATATTTTATCAACAAATTGATAGTGATTGATGTTAACATGGGCACATGCTGTAATGACATGAGAACAAGGATAATTATATGTCTGAAAATCACCACATTCACAGTATTGTTTGTCCAAGAACATTGTCCATGTTTGACCTCATATTTACATGGTATGATTGAATGTTTCTGTGACTTCAAATCCTTTTTTCCTTGTGTTGTACCTCTTCACTGTATGGGTACATACAGTGGCCTCATTCTGTTCCGTGGTATTTAATAATTTTCTAAAGTGTCATCTACCTACCACAAAGTCTGATCCCACTTGTACAGATCTTCTTAGAAAATCTTCAACTAACCAGTCATGGGTACATTTTACTAAAGCAGTTATCAACATATTTCTTGCACCTTTAAAGACCTTGTTAACTGGTTTAGACAAATTAGTTGTCATGTGACCATATCTTTGACCCTCTGCATGTGCATTGCTCCATTTTTTTACTTCAATTTGATCAATTCATTCTCTTATTTGGGGGTTACTCTCTCTAAATGTTTCCAACCTTCGGTAAAATCTATTTACACAGGTTAGGTAACCTACAAAAAATAATAAACCACATGTTATTAAGAAAATTCAATTTTGGGTTTAATGTCAAATATTGTTAAATGCATTTACCGTTTATGAAGATTTAAGTGATTTATGAGATTTACTTACCTATTGTGATAAAATCTTGCTTCAACTTTGTGCTGTTGAATTTTTTTCTAATTCAAGTTGCTTGCTATGTGGCGAATGCAAAATACATTATGAGCATGTGGTGGTTTCCACATTGGAGAAGCCTGAACTGCGCCTAGATTGCTTTCATGTTGATTGGAGATCAGACATATTCCACTTTTTTGAGTTACATGTTCTCTGATTTTGGCCAAAAATCATGCCCAATTGCTCAATGTTTCTCTATCAAGTACTGCAAATGTAACCGGGAGAACACTGTTATTGTCGTCTTGTGTTATTGTAATTAACAATGTATCCTTATACTTTCCATACAAGAATGAGCCATCTATGTGGAGTATGGATTTGCACTAGTTAAATGTGTCAACCATAGGTTTAAATGTCTAAAAACACGTTGCAATTTTCGGAATTTGTAATCAACAACATTGCCAATGACAAACTTCGTTGTTTCAAGCTCATAAGTGGAGTCAGGACATTTGTATAACATCCAATTAAACCATATTTCCAATGTGTCATACAATTCATCCCAGTCACCAAATACTTTTGCAATAGTTTTTTGTTTCCCCAACCATGCTTTGCTATAAAAGCATTTGTGCGACAACTCGCTACGAATTTGTTCTTGAATCATGTTTATCACGATCGATGGCTCTAGTTGAACCATTCCTTAAAAAATATTATTATATTGTGTTAGTCACATAATATGATATAATATAAATACGTAAATTCATTAATGACAATATTTGATTACCTAATATATAGTAAGATATAATATCTAAAGTCAATCTTTCATGATCTTGTGTAAATGCATTATTTACACACTGAGGAGGACTCTCCATTTGGTCATTGTTCACTTATTTGATTGTTGGGACAACATAACTCTCATTCTCCAAGGAATGTTGTGTGACTACCAACTTGACTTCATCCTTGGCTTCAAACTATACCCCTTGTACAATTCTTGGCTGTACTCCCACTATGAAAATGCACTCATTTGGGTGAAATCTAGTTCTTGATCTGGATGTTCCCAATCAACATAAAAGTAATGCGGGCTTGCCAACAGATTTTGATATTCTTCCAACCATAGTTAATGTCATGTTAGCATAAAAATAGACATTTAATTTCTTGCTATATTTGGTTTAGGATAAGTAAATACTGAACAAAGAAAATCTATGGTGTTGACATTGTGTTGCACCTTTTGTGGTTTTGTCATCAGTGTTGTTGTCATATACTAGAGGTGTGTCATTCTCCTCACCCTCATCATCGTTGTCAGAATTGAATTGATCTCCTTCATACACTACAATGTGAAGTGTGTCTTCATCGTCCCCCAAGTTTGTCACATCCTCTGCAAGTGTTAATTGACGACCACCTTTGCTACTACTTACCATCAATGTTTGTTGCGAATATCTAGTTCTTATGGATGGCATCGACAAACCTACATATGTTTCAATTTGGTCTTGTGTGAATACGTTAGTATTACCCTGCTCAACTTCCACATATAACTCGATCATGCCGGTTGATGCATCGGACTGTAAAACAATTTACCATCATGCTAATGCCTGCATCATCATGTACTTGTTATGTAGCAAACTTTCTCAGATTTGTGTACATCAGATACCTACATATGATTTTCCCAACTGCCTGGTTAGTAGAAAGATTTAATCTTTAATGAATTAATGTAACTAAGTTTTCATAAGTAATGGTCAAAGAAAATTGAATGCCACAGCGAGAGCCTTTAAACACAACTCCCTCACAACCCATACAAACTTCCCCATTGTAATAAACAACTGCAAAAAGATATGACATTTTGCAAAATACGTTCAAATTTTGTTATTTTCACAAACTATAAAACTCCAATAGTGAAAACCAAATCTATGCTCAACTGATTGATGGGGGAGCCATTTATAAGTACCAAATACGCCATACTATTTGGCATATTCAAACTGTTATGTCAAAAAATCCTAGCAAACACGTCAAATGGTTTGGCGTATTGGAATTGCTACATCAAAAAAAGTAGTTAAACATGTCAAATGGTTTGTCGTGTTTGACTACTTTTTCTATCCAACCAGTTCAAATACGCCAAATAATTTGCCATATTTGACACTTATAAATGAATCCCCCATTAATTGGTTGAGCACAGATTTGATTTTCAGTATTAGATTTTGTTTGTGTCAAAGTCTTTACTATTTAACATGTTGGTAGTAGTTTTAAAATTTCTTCTTGAATTTGTTTATTAGTTATGTCAAGTTTTTGGTTTTTTGTTTTAAACAATAAAGTAATTATTATTTTGAATGTACTATTTTAAGTTATTTATATTGTCAAGTGTACTATTTTAAGTTATGAAAGTAACTCATGTTTTAAATGATAATATACACCTGATGGGAAAGCTAACAAAAGGATTTGGGTTGCAACTCTAATAAACAATGTCTTTCTTCTTTTACTACTCTCTTCCATTTTTTTTATTTAATACACAAAATGATGCTTTTTTTTATCCCACCTGTTGTCCACCTTTCTTCCTGGTTGGCATATTTTGTCTTGTATTTCTCCTCACCCTCTTTGTTCTTTCTCAAATGGCCAAATTTAATACACGAAATTCTTAAGAATATGTAATTTTTTTACGTTTTGTAGGATCATAGACATTGATGATGATCATCTACTATTGTCCACTATATTTCATTGATGGTCTACGGGAGACACTATTACTTGGCAATGGTGCTCGACTATTACATTATTGTTTCTACTATTTGGATTTAGGGTTTTAATATTGTATTATCAACACGAAATTGTATTTTCTATATTATTGTACTTGTTAGTTGTGATTCCATGAAAGTAATAACATTATTGTTTCTACAATTTAGATTTTGGTTTTTTATGTTGTACTATCAACATGAAATTGTATTTGCTATATTATTGTACTTGTTAGTTGGGATTTCATGAAAGTAATAACATTAATGTTTCTTGTACTTAGGTATTTGCTTTGTATTTTTATGTTGTATTATTAACAACAAATTCTTAAGAATATGAAAATTTCTTTTTACATTTTATTTCTACGCTTTGTAAAATTTGAAATATTACTTCTTTGTTAACAAATTATATAATAATATTCTTACTTTTTCAGTTAATGTTGACAGACACAAATTATATATCCGTGAAGTCAAAGTATAACAACTATTTTGTTTTAAAATAATAAATTACTTTATATAATAAATTAAAAAAAAATTGTTGCATTTTATATGACAAATGACTATATATTTTTTTGGATATATGCAGTATTTAAATTAATATCATGCATACTTCAAATATTTATGTTTAAATTATTTTGTACTATATCATAATATAGTTAATAATTTAGTTATTACTTATTAAATAAAATATTATAGTATGAAAATCATATAGAAGTATAACAAAATAACATTTGTTAAATTTGAAATTAAAACGCAAAAAAAAAAAAAACAAAAGATGAATCAAAACCCTAACAAATACGTCAAACCACTTGACGTATTTGAACTGTAATGACAGAAAAAGTAGTTCAATACGTTAGATCATTTGGTGTATTTGGACAACTACGTTTGAAAAAATTGTAAAATACGTCATATAGTTTGGTGTATTTGACCACTTTTCTGACACTACAAGTGAAATATGCTAAGTGATTTGTCGTATTGAACCATTTTTTTTGCCACTACATTTCAAATACGCCAAATAATTTGGGGTATTGGGTCAGTATATAATCACACCCCTCGCGGGTGGTGTATTAATTCGGAAAAAAAAAATTGGCTTTAAACCATGCACGTCTTTAGCATGTTCATTACAATTTGTCTTATTTGTTATCTTAAACCATTAGCACTTTACACTATTGCAAATGTTCAAATTCTATTGAAGTTACGTAAGCTTTTCGGGATACCATTTTAAATGTAACCTTCAATTGAAAGTGTCTTTAAATGTACTATTTTAAGTTAATGTGATTGACAACTGTACTTTTATAAGTTGCCTAAGTGACTAATATTTTAAATTGTAAAGTACAATTGATAATCTATTTTTCATAAACAAGATTGTTAATCTATAAATTTTGTCAAAATTTCGGGTTGTACTTTTTTTTATCTTGTTGACAATTTCGTGTTACATTTTTGGGAGTTCTAAAACTCTCTTCCTTCTTATCTATCCCGAAATACCGTTGTGGGATGATAGGTATCCATGTTGGTGGTGAAAGCAATGTGGGACTACCACTATGGGATGATAGAGATTCGTCATAGACAATTTTATTGGTGAATTACGGTACAAAATTTGACTAGTTCATGTTTCGGTTTACTGTGTTAGTCTAAATAAAATTATATTTTTGTATTTGCTGTCTATTTTTTCCTTCATGCTACAAACGGAAATTAAATTAGACGAGTTAGTGATGTGTTTATATTTAACATTTGTTTATAAAATGGTGTCAGTCATAAAATAAAATTAACTCGATTATGTAATTAGGCTATTTACTACATGTTCTTATTTTTATTCAAATTCAAGTTGTTTATTTTACTTGTACGTGCATAAAATAGGTTGTTTATTAATTGAAGATATAATATATTGAACATGTAAACCCTAAACAAACATATTTAGATGTACTAAACAAATTATAAAATTTCATAGTATTAGTTATGGTTAACTTCTATGTGTAAGGATGGATGTGTTTAATGCAAAGACTTGAGACCATCAGTTGCCTTTATTGTAGAATTAATTTTGTCAAATTAAATGTTAAATTATTTTTTAAATGTCAAAAAATTATGAAAAATATTTGTGAGACAAATAATTAAATTCAATTTAAACCCATGAAATGTTATGCAGTGAAAACTATAACATGACCAAAAATAGTTTGTAACAAAAAACAATTGAATCATGTAATAGGTATGATTCTTTCTATTATAAAGATTGCATAAGTTCAATTTGATTATCATATGTTGTGTCACAGCTGGTTACATGCACGAAATTTACAATTGCCCCAAAGTATTGGTAAGTTTAACGCAGTCACAACCAATCATCATTTGGATCTAGCAATTGTGTATTGTCAACGACCTGTTCAAATCAACATTTCCCTAATCAAGAGCTTGTTGAGAAGAACTACCCGAGCGAAACGTTGGTCCACTTGATGTCAGGGAGTAAATGGGAACGCTACCCAAAAGGTTGATCAAATTGAAAAGGCACGATAAGTGGCAACTGTTGTTGTCCATACGATGACTGATCGTAGTTGAAGAAGCCAAACAATTGTTGCTGCATATATAGGGACCAAGCATTGGTGTTGGATGTAGTGAAGGGTACGTGTATTGGGTGTACTTAGTCGATGGCTGGCTTGGTGTGGCATAATACGTTCCTTAAGGAGGCTCATTTGGGACTGGATATAGGTTAATTTGTTGATGTTGCACACGCCACCTACGTGTATCTAAACCTATTCCTTTAATGGTCCTTGCTCTGATATCAACAATATGTGGTTGTACTGGATAGTATGGAGGTTGTTTAGGAGCATTTTCAAACACAGCCATATATGGCTCAGTTGTCTCTAATGCTTGCAACCCAGTAGCAATGTCGCCTCTGAGGTTTGCGATCTGTGTGGGATCATGATTAGCCACGTTTGTTGTGTGGTATACCTGCTCAAAAGCGTCCACCTAAAAAAAATTAATAAACCATTAGTCTAGTTTTCAATATTTATAAACCCTAAACAAATATAAAACATTGAGTGAAACAAAATTAATCAAACTTATTCTGTGAGTTTTGATGTTAGTAGTACGACCTACAAAAAGCCATGTATATATACAATACCACAACATGTATTTAGAGTTTCGGGACATGTGTAAATTTTCGGCCAGAATCGTGACATACACGTTCTGGTATCGATTGTTCCATGCACTGACAAAGGAGGCATACTTTACAAGCCAGTCAGTTGTGTCCTTATTTTAGAGAGAAAGATCACGTAGCCTATTGTTCTACAGTGGCTGCCGCAGAATGAGTTGAACCATCTCGACTTGGGGCATTACGCGATCAGGTTGATGTCACTGAACTATTTGAAAACATAATAGCATAACTACTGATCTCCATAACTGACTCGTCGCTAGCAAATCCTGAGGTGTTCAGGGCAAATTGTCGTCATATGGGACCCACAACATTTTCATACACGACACATATCCAATGTTAACTAATATCTGCGAATGTCCCAACTTCATTTTGTGAAATTCCCTTCATTGTCGCCTTTCCACCTACACAAATGTAGATGCAATGTCGTAAGTTGTATAATTTAACAATGGTTATTTATAGTAAGCATGCAACCATTACTTTACTCCAATAAGTTATCCTGTGATGGGTCTTTCTTTGGTGTAATGTATGAGAATCTTTCCCATGTTCATAGTTGAACAGAAATAACCGCTCCTCCATTTCCTGTTATTTATAATTTGTGGCTTTGCGTAGTTTGCAATACAAATTGATGAGGATTGTTGATCCCCAACTATACGTGCAACACTCTTCAAGGTTCTGTAGAAATAAGAGGAATTTAAGAGGAATAAAATTTCCCAAATGATCAAGAAATAACAAGCCTCCAATAGCCTAAAAATATACATCTGCACTTGAATCAAATTCTTAGTAGGAGTTCTACCAGTGCTGAAGATGTCAATATTTTCGTCTAACCATTTTCTCTTTAGCAAGCTCCCTCTTATGTCACTAGGCCCAAGTCAACGACCTAAAATGGCTTCAACTTCATCAGGTCATTCTCAACAATTAACCACTCCCGATATGGGTAGCCCATCAATTTTGAGGTCCAGAAAAAGTGCAACATCTTGCAACATGATTGTGCACTCCTCTACTAACATGTGGAAAGGTGTGTGTCTCGGGCCTCCAATGTTCAATTAAAGAAAAAATTAGTTGGTGGTCTAACTTGAAAAAGTGTAAGCCACATACATGACTAAAACTTGCCTACATCAAGTACAGGAGTAGGTGATCACGTTGCCCCAAAATCTTGCCTTCAAGCATTTAGGCTCTACGGACGCATATAACCCAATCATCTTCCTTATTTCAAATGTTTTCAGCACATGTACTTTTTGCATGGTCAACAAAGATGGAACTATATGATTGAGATGAATAGCACGACCTTCTACCATTATAACCTACATTTTAATAAAGTACATAAATAGTATGATGTAATCATAATAACATAAAATACATCATAAAATACTACATTTAAACCAAATAATTAACCAAGATGGCATTCAAAAGACAAAAACTTTAATTAGTATAAGATACATAACATTTGTGCTTCAAAAAAAGACTAATAATAATTAAACTATTATTGGTAAATTTTATCATCCATCTATCGCACAAATCCATGAGTCCTAAACATGTTAATTGATTAAAATGATATTATTTACCAATCAATGATAATAATATCAAGCTAATTAAAAATAATAAAAATAATTGTGATAACATTAATAATAATAATAACCATGATTAATAATTCTATCCTATATCTTACATATTTTGAATATATAATATAAAATATAACAGTGATAATAATTATATCATACTTATAAAATATTAAATTTAAAATTCCAATAATAATATTATACTAACTAATAACATGATTCTCATAAAATACTATTTAACAATACTTACAATAATTATAATAATCTTCATAATAATAACAAGTATTATCTGGCATATTACATAGTACATTCACAATTAATAATTATTATTAATTCTCTAAACCATTAATAATTGCAATCTTTATAATAAGCTTGATAATAGTGACATAATTATTTGGCATATTACACATTACATTCATGACAATAATAAAAATAATTAATAATTTTACCCTTAATAATAACCTTACTCATAATTAGAATAAGTATAATAACATTAATAATAATAATAATAATAACAATTAATAATTTTAGAATACATATATTACATATTTTGAATATATAATATAAAATATAACATTACTTATATAATACTTGTAATTATATCATACTAATTAATAAATATATCATACTCATAAAATATTAAATTTAAAAATCCTAAAAATAATATCATGCTAATTAATAATATGATACTAATTAGTAATATCATACTTATACAATATAAAAATAATTATAAAATATAAAATGATATTGATAATTATATGATACTGATTAACAATAATTATAATAACATCCTAAACTATAATTAATAATTTTACACTACATATATTACATTCTTTCAATATATAATATAAATTTAATTATAATTATATCATACTAATTAATTAAAATATCATACTAATTAATAATATCATACTTATAAAATACTAATTAACAATAATTACAATAATTATAATAACCTTGATAATGATAACAATGATTATCCGGTATATTACATATTACATTCATGATAATAATAACAATAATTAATAATTTTACCCTTAATAATAACCTACTAATAATTAGAATAATAATAATAACATTATTATTAATAATAAAAATTAATAAAATACAAAACAATAATGATAACAACAAAAATTAATAATGATAACAACAACAAAATAATTATAATAATTTTACGACACCTATGTTACATATTTTGAATATATAATATAAAATATAAAATATAAAATATAACATTACTTATATAATACTTATAATTATATCATACTAATTTATAAATGTATCATGCTTATAAAATATTAAATTTAAAATTCCTAAAACTAATATCATACTTAAAAAATATAAAATTTCTTATAAAATATAAAATTAATGATAAAATGATATTATTTAGCGATTAATAATAATAATATGATACTAATAAACAATAGTTACAATAAATATAATAATATTCATAATAATAACTATAATTAATAATTTTGCCCTACATATATTACATATTTTTAATATATGCAGTATAAATATAAAATTAATTAAAATTATATTATACTATTTTAAAAAAATATCATACTTATATTATTAATTTAAAATTACTAATAATAATATCATACTTATTAAAAATAAAATTACTAATAGAAGGTATTATTTACCAATAAATGATAATGATACAATACTAATTCACAACAACATGTAAACTAATTGATAAAATTCACATAAATCATAAAATATAAATTAGTAATCGTAAAACTTAACCGTAAACCCTAAACCAACATCCTAGATTAACCAACAAAATCATGACCAATCATAAATCTAAAAAGAAAAAATTTACTACATCAAACTATATCTTAGTTACTATCAATATCAAATGAAATTAAAAAAATAAGACATCAAATACTTATAAAACAATTTCACAACTTACAAATTTTTTAAGACTTTCTCAACTCTTTATCCTTCACCTGTTTACCTTTCTTCTTTCCACTCCTTCTGAACTCTTCTTGTTTACCCTTCACCTTATAACTTACAAATTTTTGAACAATTAGTAAACAATTAGAAAAGAATTTCTCAAATACTTATTAAAGACTTTCTCAAATACTTATTAAAGACTTTAACAAATTACAAATCTTATATCAACTCTTTACCCTTCTCATATCAAATCTTTCTTCTTCTTCTTCGGAACTCTTTACTCTCCTTTTCACACTCTTTATATAGCAAGAAAAAATCATTTTCGTATCACCAAAATTATTTTCGAATTTGTCTGTTACAAAGCAACATGATCAAATACACCAGACCGTTTGGCATATTATGACACATGCCAATTCTCCAAAAGTGTGAATCATGGTCGTTACAGTGTCATTATTATGTTTTAACTATCAAATATGTCAGATTGTCTGGCGTATTGCAAGATTCTCCACATGGCAACCAATAGTTGGCAAAAACCTGCTGCGTACTTCCAATACACCAATCCATTTGGCATATTGGAGCGACATATCATAAGATTCTTTTATTGATTTAAGGATTTTTTTTTTATTTTCATCAATTGGTATCAGAGTCAAATTAGATATATATTATGATTATTTTTCTATTAGAGAATTAAATTTGAATTGAAGTTTTTTTGTGTTTTTAGTAAAGTTTTATAATATAGTTCACTATTATCTTTTGCATACAAAAAAACTGAAGGTTTAGACGACTTGTTATTGTTAAAATAACATATTAAAGTTTCATTTAATTACTTTTACATGGGTAAATTATGTATCGAAACTTCTCTTTAAGTGCTACCCTTTTAAAACCTAGTTTTCTTTTGAAATCAATATTATTGGATAAATTATTTTCAAAATTACTTAAGGGTTTTGTTTTTTATGTTTGACCAATATAAGTTATTTATGTGGGCAACATAAGATGGTTTGTGTTAACTTCACTTTGAGGTGTTAATGGGGTTGAATGAACTCATTTTTATATCCATATTTTTGTGATTGTTTGATCAAATGAGAACTTTGTTGTTTTGATACGATATCATGTATAATGATTTGTGTGTTAAATTCACTCTCAGGAGCATTAAATGGGGTTGCTCATTTTTTATATTCTTATTTTCTCACAAATACCATATTTATTTAATATTTTAATATTATTGATATTTTTTAGTATAAAAAAATATTTGATTAATTCAAGATTAAATTAAAAATTTTTTACTATTATAATCTTGAATTTTGAACCCATTTTTATTGTGATAATTCTTGATGGTATTTATATTCTCCGATTATACTATGCTCTCTTTAATATTGAATTGTCATTTATAAATTAATTTTAGATCATTTTATTAATTATGCACAATCTTAATTGTCATTCTCTTATGCGCATAATTTTTTTATTAATTTGCATTATTATTACTCGTCTATCAAGGGTATAGTAATGTGAATTTTGTATATTGGTCATATAATATATATGATTAAAATTATGCAAATTTATTAGACAATAGACACAATTTCTCTTTTCATTTACATAATTATAATTTCACATAAATGCATTTATGTGAATTTTGTGATATAATTATTTTTTTATTGCATTGATGATAATTATACTCTATCGGTGTATTGTTGTTAATGTAATTTGGTATTGTACAATATACTTCTTTTATTTATGTTAATGATTTTTTTATATCATATTGGTATTAGAATTTTATTGATATAAGTTATAGTACATTGTAATTTGCTTAGGGAATTACATAACGTTTCACTATTGTTGTAATGTTCAGTTTGTTTTCCTAATTTTATCATGTTTAGTTATATTTATATGGAACCAAAATTTATACTGTCATTTTCCTTTTGTTCCATAATGACTTATAACCTTTAATTGGACATTTTTCCTTTAAAAAAAATTGTTGCATTTTTTTATTGTGGTACAAATCTCTCTCTCTCTCTCTCTCTTTCTCTCTCTCTCTCTCTCTCTCTCTCTCTCTCTCTCTCTCTCTCTCTCTCTCTCTCTCTCTCTCTCTCTCTCTCTCTCTCTCTCTCTCTCTCTCTCTCTCTATATATATATATATATATATATATATATATATATATATATATGTTGCTATTATGTAGATAGTAGACTTACTTTATTGGTATGATATTACTTGATATAATTCTAGTATGACAAATAAATAGTTGAATTTTATTTAGCCCTCTGGGTACTTTTTTGTTATGTCAACTATTTTTTTTTCTTTAACAAGTGGAAGGATTTTGTATATTAGAATTTTAATTAATATCTTATAAAATAAATTATCTTGGTATAAGATTTTTTACCTTAAATGTTCAATTAATCATACATGTGCAAAAATAAATTTTCTTGATAAAATTATTTTTTTCTTATCATATTATTTGTGATCACATTGTTAGGATCTATATTAAGGATTTTGTATTGGTCTCTTGTAGAATATTTCTTGTATAATGAACTCTCTATTGATATACAATATTAGAATGAAATTCTTATGAGGACAATATAGGAATCTCAAATTTGAAGAAATTAATTTCTCTATACCATATTTTATAATGTTGTTGATGGTATTCTTGTAAAAGCTACATGCTTTATTTTGTGATATATAAATAAACTTATGTCCATTATAAATTGTGATGAGAGTTAGAGACTATTTATTATTATATCCTTAATATTTGTAAGAATAGATCTCATATTTTTCCACTACGTGTAATCATATTTTATTCTCAAGTGTGTGTAGATATTGTTTATTGTAGCATTTGTTTTTTTATGATTACTTGAGAAATTGCTTATAATCTCATATTCTACATAAAACTATCAAGAGATCCATTTTCTTACTCATGTAATTACTTTTTCAAGATCCTTATAGGTGTCAATATTTTTTAAATGATTGATTAATATGTAGTTAATTATGAAAACATTTTGTGAGAATTATTTATTCTTATGGATGGATTTGTAGGTTTCATATTCTCATTTTTTTAATCACTTCTCTCATTAATCATTTGTTATTTTACTACTTTCTAAAAGTAGAAAAATATTAAATTTTAATTCACTTTTATTATTATCTTATAAAATCGTCATCCCGCTATCACTAGAACTTTTAATACTAGTGTACCCTAATGATAATCCTAATATTTTTTTGTATATGTAATTACATTTGTTGTTGGACTATGATGAGTACTTAGATGCATGTGAATTATGCTTTCTCGTCTTTATAATTTTTCAGACTCAAGTAAAAATGATATTAATAGAACATTTTTTAATTCAATGATCAAATACTTAACTATTGGAGTTTTATAACTCATATGGTTTGGTTAACTTTTGATGTCTTAGATTAGATTAGCGGGAGTCTGAAAACTCTCCTATGAGATATGTGTGAAGTAATATTATTTTAGTAACATATCTCTTAACATTTTTTTTATGCTTGGGATCATATAGTATCATTTTATTGAACTAAATTATTCTATATGCTTTATGAAAAATATTTGTTAACGCGCATGGTATATATCCTTATCGGATATTATTTTGTAGCTAAGATTTCTCATATTGTTGTCTCATATAAGATTTGTTTATAATCATATTCTAGTTTAATGATTTATTTTTATATTATTGATTAACATCATCCAAGTGAGAGAATGTTGAAAATAATTGTGGATTGGTATTAACCAATTATTTTTTATCATTATCTGACAATTTAAGATATACGGTAATAATCATATCTTATAATATCTTTATGATTATTTGAATGTGATTATAGTAAGATTGACTTTGTGATGGGTTCAAGTCAATCATAAAAAGTCTAGGGTCCCTGCCTATCTTGGGGGATTATATAAATTTGTCATCCCATTAAGTAAATTAATATACACATTCTCTCAAATAAATCTCCTAGAAAGTAGGTACTAAAACCTTTCTCGAGAGTTTTTATTGAACTTATATCTCTACAATAATCATTCATAGATTCCAATTTAATATATATGAGGTACATAAATTCTTTTTCTTCTATTTATTATATTTATTCTTTATACATATTATAATCTTGGATATATTGATTTAAGGGTTTTTTTTTTTATTTCCATCAACTTTGTCACCTCTCTTGGTCTAACTTTAATTTGCTTGGCTCAGGGATGGGTGTCAACTATCAACTTCAAGTGGGGAGGGCGGATTGCAATTTCTGGTTTGATGATGGCAGATTGATATTATTGATATTCACGATGTTCATTTGAGAGTGAATGGCCCAGAAGGATGGAATCTTGATACCATCTTTACTAGTTTACCCCAGGAGGTCAAGGATGGTCTCTCGGCCTTGACTTTGCAATTTACAGTGGATGATATGTTGGTGTGATCCGGAGATATTTTGGGAAGTACGTACACGGCCCGATCTGCATATAATTGGCTTCTTCATCTAGTCAATTCCTTCTCTGGGAGTTGGGTTTGGAAATCTCAGCTGCCTGAGAACATCAAATTCTTTATATGGCAAGCAGGACATGAAGCGCTTCCTACCAAACTTTTTCTCATGCAGAGATATATTTTGCCCCATGCTGTGTCCTAGGTGCGGTGTTTTAGACGAGGACTTCCATCACATCTTTTGGCAGTGCTCAAACGTTCATTTGGTTGGAACTTGTTTCTCAATCTTGCTGATCATATCTCTAATTGGCTCTCACGGGCCCACGATCAAACTCATCACGTGGGGCTGATCTTTCCTCTCGTTATATGGGAAGTGTGGAAAGCCAGGAACGAAGGTGTTTTCCTAAATATTCAGCCTCCACCTAATGCTACTATTGCCAGAGTATCAACTCTTTGGAATAATGTGCGTAGAGTATCAACTCTTTGGAATAACGTTGGAGTCAATAGTATGGCTCATAGGGACCCTGTGTGGGTTTCTTGTGACTTAGCTAGGGGAAGTCAGGTCACTCTCTGCATGTGAATGGAAGTTGTCATTCAAATCTTGGTGCAGCAGGCTATGGTAGCTTACTTCGAAACTCAAGTGGTGGCTGGATTCGTGGGTTCTTTGGAGACATTGGCAGTGGGGATATTTTGAAGGCCGAGCTAATTGCTATTCATGAAGGATTGAAGTTGGCTTAGGAACTTCTTCTGGAGAATGTGGTTTGTTTTTCTGATTCCTTGCAGGCTATTACTCTTATCAATCATCTCATGGTGTGCCCACCACTCACAGTCACAGATATGCCACTATTGTGGAGAGCATTCGTGATTTCTTGAGAGTGGACTAGACTTTGTGGTGCAAGCACTCTTTACAAGAAGGGAAACATTGTGCGAATTTTTTAGCTTCTATGTGGTTCTGGGGTTTTGTTTACAGGAGGTTTTTTCTCCTCACGGATGCAACATCTGCTTCAAGCTGATACCATGTAGTATGCTTATCCTCACTTCTAATTTTTTTCTTTTCCTCTTCGTTTTGCTCTTTGCATCATTTACAAAAAAAAAAAAAATCTTCCAAAACTAGTCAGCTTAGTGGATTACATGTTTGTCATATAAACACTCATTAAGTATATATCACCTAACACTTATTTATTCAAACGAACCCTAAAAATGTTTGCATAGCATAATCTTTTCTTAAAAGTTAACAAAACCGAAAGCTAGCTACTCTCTCTAATACACTATTTTTTGTTGAAGTTTAACGAAAACTACAAAATTAAAAGAGAAATGCATTTAAAGACAAATGGAACTTACATAAATTTGTATTTAGTCCAAGCGAGCACACCTTGAAGGAACAAATATTAATTTGATGATAACAGCAGGTTGAGTTGAGTATCGACAAGTGACTTTAAGAACAACTGCAAAATTCTGCAGCCCCAATCCGGATGACTGGTATATATCCATTCGCACTCACAGTATAACGGGCCACATCATAGTGTAATATACTATTTATGGTAAATGAAACCCGAAGTAAACGATGTAAAAGCGGTGAGGAGGATTAATCTTTTAACTTAATTTGTATAGTCAATAAAAAAATAAAATAAAGTGGCAAAAGGATGTCACAAACAAATTATGCTCCATCTTATGGATTATGAAAGCTATAACAATACTTTTGGATCCACGGGGCCATCTTAAACTTTACATGTCTTTCAATAAATATTCATTATCAAAGGTAAAATGCATAAGAATATGAATTTTCATTTTAATATTGAGAAGAAAATGACTGAGGAAATCTAAGTAAGTTGATTCAAGCTGGCAACAATCTGATAAAATGTCAAAAACAAAACTAAATGATAATCTTTAAGGGATGCTGCATCATGATGACAATGTTAAACTCTTTAAGGCAGTTGTTAGTTGAGGAAGTTTGTCGGGAGCTTTCTGCTTGTAATCTTTCTCCAATACTTTGGCTGCTAGAGATTGCAACTGTGACCCTTCTTTGTCCTCCTTGTTTTTCCCTTTTGTAAGTTGTGTAATAGCAGAGGTACACTGGAGAACAGGAGCAAAACTAAAATTTTAGGCATATAGATGAATAGTTTCGAAAAGAAGAATCCAGAGTCCTGTGTTATTAGGGATTAAATCAACAATCTATGAAGGAAAAACCGAAATCTACCAACGCAGACCTAAATGATGACTTTCATTGTAACCGATAAAACCTAGGTTCAACCAACTTCCAAATTGAAAGAACTATACTCAATTCATATACAAATTAACTAGCAGTTGCAGATGACAACACAAAATTAATACTCATGGAATAACTTACCAAGCATATACCAAAGAGTGCTCTGGTATTTTTGCCTCCAGTCAAGTCAACAGTAGATGCGTAATATTTTTTGGCAATTTGGAGGTTTTCCAATCCACCAAGCGTATAAAGTACCTGGCAATGCCATAAAGTCAAGAATACGTACTTGTGAAATAAAAGTAGGACTCTTATGTTACACCCATACACCTTAGGCTCTAGCATGAAATGTTTTCTGCACCTTGTTACTAATGAAGTAGAGTAATGAGAGGAGAAGTTACTTACATCAGCATAGGCTAAGTGGTAGAGTGGAACAGTAGGTTGAGATAATATCAACTCCTCGTAACAAAATGCTGCTTGTTTATACCTAACAGGAGGACATAAAGCCAAAAACACAAAGGCAGCTACATAATTAGCAATATATATGTCACACTCTCAGAGAAGATAAATTGTAGAATAAAATCTAACATTTGCAGGGAGACGTATATTTCAGCCAGTTCTCTCCAGGCATCATGATCTGCCATGAATCTGTTCAATGAAGAAAAAAATCAGATACATGCTCTATTTTCTGATGTAAATCAGAAACTTCTTTTTGGGAAGAAAACAAAAACTTTAATGCCTGTCTCACATTTCCAGATATTTATTAAGCCAATCAATAGCAACGGAAATGTTGCCTTGCGCCTTTGCCATTGCCACCCTCCTCTTATGGATGGCCTACAAAACATCAAAACAACCAAAAAGATAAACAATTTTAGCTGTTGTGTCTTTACTCAAGAAGCTTGGCATGTTTAATGTAAAGCTGAAATGTTATAAATCACATAGAAGAAGCAAAAATTATAAGACTTTAGTTACGTCAAATAAATAACAGAGCAACTAATAGTTCCCCAAGTTGGTTTCCCAATGAGGTTAAGTCAGTTTACTTGATCAAGAGGATTGTCCTCCAAAAGGCTTGTATAAGCCTTTTCTGCCAATTCCCAGGATCCTTTTGCTTCAAGTAGCATTGCCTCCAGCCTACCTGTGAAATAATTTGACACTCAAATCAATTATTAATTATTTTTCTAAAGGGAACAGGTTCAAAAGGAGCATACATATGTACAGACAAATTTGGATTCCTATAGTGTAGTTATATTACATGGCATCCCTCTTAAAAGAGCAGAATGGAAATTATCCAAGTTAGTTTGTTCCAAGAGAACTGAGAACCTGAACAGTGCATCAACAGTCAAAGTAGTGCATGCTATTGATTGTGTTTTGGGACAAGTAAATAATACAGATAGTGTTTTAGCACTACCAAATGTATGGAACAAGATAGGCAAAAATGTAGCTAGATCAATCATCACAATGTCAAAAGAAATAGTTTCTTAGCCTATCAATGACCTATATATAGGAACACAGATACATCACTGGGCAAGTTAAAAAGCATACATCACCAACATTTGCCAGAGTAATGTTACAGCAAGAATTGTGTAGATAGTGCTATTTAGTTAACTAACTCAAAAGTCGAATCCAAACATAGGAAAAAGGCATAGACAATATCAACTTACCAACTCTTTTACTCTCTGGGAATCTCTTCCGAAGCACCTTTGTACAGTCCTGATAAAGAAATAGATTATTATAAACTTCGATACATAAATCTCAAACTAGATGGTTTCTCATAGCATATTAAGTGGACAAATGCAGCCAATGCTCAATTCTGGCAACATGAACACGATGAACAACATAAAACTTCAGAAGCATACTACTTTCCAGGCTCAGAAATCACAAAAGCAAACAAGATCAAACATCTTGCCTCAAAATTTCAACAAGAATGAAATGATAGTCTACATTGTGAAAGAACAATGGCACAGCCAGATCAGAAAACCCTTTTTCCTCATCCACCACCAACAGAGCATAAAAGATAAAAAAAGGCTCAATCTTAAAACAAATGATACCATTACAAAGTTAAGTAGTGAAATACAAATATTATGCAGCACCAAAACAAAATGCATCAAACCTCAAGCAAGATTATAATTCCCTGTATATCTCAGGAGCAACCATCACCATCTCCACAACACAAGTGACAATAGAGTAAAAGAACAATACAATAGCATATAAGTTTCAACTATTTAAAATAAGTAAGATTCAACACGTGCATTCTCCAGGTGAGTAGATCAATACTACACGTGAATTTCATACCAACAGCTAAATTTAACCAAAAGGAGACTAAGATTTTACATTTATGTCGCATTCAATACAAAAAAAAAGGAAGCTAATCTTAAGACACAACCAATTTAACCTTGGCAACGTCGAGACATTGGCAATCCATAGCAGCAACAGCAACCTGCTCATACAAGGTCCATTCTGCAGAGAGAGAGAGAAAAAAAAAAAACAGCAAACAAAAACTAGTTAAAAGTCAAATTCAATAAAAGTAGACCTGCAGCTAAAGCGGGTTTCACAAGACAGTGAAATTCAAAGTACAAAAACCACAGTAAAAATTATTAACAACAGAATTGATGCATAATAAGAAAAATTAGGTCAATGGCGTAAGAGAAGTACCATCGGGACCCAAAGAGGAACGTTGTTTGGGATCGTTCAAGATGGAGAGGCCATGCTTGAGAACTTTCTCGGAACGCCGAACTCTGAGCTTTCTGACAAGGCAGAGGTACTCCCAAGCGCCGCCACCGCCGTTATCGACCTGATTTTCGAGCCTGTTCAATTGAGTTTCCTCCGTTTTGGTAACCATCTTCTCTCACCCAATTTACAGATGCAGATCCAACAAATCGAATCGATGAACAGCTTTTCGATCTGTTGAAAATCGAACACACCCGGAGTGAGAAGAGAGTAAATACACTGGGATCGCACTTCCACTCCAGGTTCCGCCTCGGAAATTATCTAAATAAATTAAATCTATCAGAGATTATTAATAACAAAATTATATACTGCTTCAAATTTTCTGATTTTCAATAATCGTATGATGATTATCTTTTATCCTAACTTTATTTTAAATTTATTATGATGAAACTTTTAATGATATGAAATTGTTTCAATTGTTTTTTGGATAATTGTTCAATTATTTATATTTAAAAATATATTACAATTTATTTTTTAAGTAATCATAATTGTTACACTTTATTATAGCGACAATTAACTTCAATGTCACATGGAGTTGTGAATCTAGGCAGGTCCTAATTTAATTCAACCTGATTTTATATTGGGTCATAGGACTTAGATAGACTTTTTTAAAAAAATTAAAAGTTTAAATTTTTATAAAAAATAAAATTTATTTTATACTATAACTTTAAACTAATTCAAAATAATATATTAAATTAATCAAAATATATCATAAATAAGTTCAAAATAATATAAAAATATATTTATATTTATATTTTAATTTAATATATATTTTAGAACAATATATTTTTTATTTAATAAAAATATATTATTAAATAAACAACAAATATATTTTATATTTATATATATGTTAACAATATGTATAAATCAACTTCATATTAAACATATATTTTTTATTTAATATATTTTTAACAATATATTGTATATATTACTAATATGTATTTTTAAAATTTATGTACTTATATTTGTATTTAAGCCAGCTTGTGGGTTGCTTGTAGGTGATTGGAGCACCCGACCAAGTTCATTTACATACTTAGGCCGAAAAGGTTCGATTCTATTTGAATCTCCTTTTTCAAAGTCCAAACTACCTCAATTTGTAGGCTCGCAAACTAGCCCAACAGATCAAGTTCATTTTGATAGCTCTACTTATGCTTTGTGTTGTTAAATTTAATTTAAAAAATGATAAACCAAAAAAAATTAAACAGGATAAATAGTTGGTTCAAAATGCATATATATAGAGATGAAGTTTAAATAACATCAGTCTAATTTTAAAAGTATAACATTCAATATTAATCATTGAAATTATTTTAAATCTAACAATTCTAATTGATTCTAAATTCAATATGAGATCACATTTTTATTTATTCTATCTTATTTCTATTTTAAAAGTAATGTTATTTTAAATCAATTTATCTTAAACTTTTAATTATTTGATTGATTCTCATCTAATTTTTAATTATTTCAAATGCAAAATCAAGCTAAGATGTAAATATTTCTACGAGCAATAACTAATTCGTACTAATATATGATTAAAAAAATAGCTTACAAAAAAATTTTATTTCGCTAATGACATTTTGGTTAAATTAATTAATCAGAATTCTGTTTCTATCTTTCAACTATCTTAAATACATTCACGAACAATAGCAATATAAATTTTGACCAAAATAGAAAATTAACATGTTTGATTTATTAATAATCTTTTTAGAATAACAAAAAGTTTCTTCTTCTTTCATATTGGGCTATTCCTTCTGAATTATAAATATTATTTTAGTTTTATACGACAACCTTATAGATTTATAAAAACATGGGAATGGACTAATGCAACAAAGTAGATAGCACATTCATTTGCGAAATAGATTATAAATCCAATGTTTTGTACTTTATAAATGGGTGTAATGTTTGAACTATTTATTTTAAAAACAGTTGTATCCTGTTAAGCAAGAATCTCTTGTGTTTTTTTTTTTAACAAATTTTTATTAATAAATTTCTTTGGCTTACCAAAGAAAAAAAGATTTATAAAAACAAAAACTAGTTTTGGTTTTAAGTTTTTAAATTTTTAAAAACAACAATGTTTTGGTTTTCAAATTTAAGACATTGTTTTTCATTTTTCCTCCTTACAGACCGAAAATCAAAAGTAATTACCGACGATTGAAGATTATAGTCAGTGATCATTGGTTGGAGGTGACAGTTGGTGATTGTTGGTCAGAAGTAGTGGTTGATGATTGTTGGTAAGAGGTGGCAGGTAATGATTAGGGATGGTAATGGGGCAGGGCAGGTGCTGGTTTGACCCTCTCCATCCCCGTCCCTTGGAAAGTGCAGAGCGGGTTTAAGTTCGAATATAAAAAAAGTAGGTATAAAATTTTAATCTCTATCTCTGTCATCCTCAGATATTTTTGGGTTCGAGTATACCTGTGAGTATTATTATATTATTTTTTACAATTTAAATATACTTATTTATTATTAAATAAATTATATATATTAAGTTATTAATTATATTTTAATTTAAAAAGTATATAAAGAATAATTAATAACAAGAAATTATAAATTAAAGTTTAAGAATTAAATTTTTAATTAAATATATAACTTTAAACTTATTATATAATTATTAAAATTATAATAGGTGGGTATGAGTTCGGGTATGGGGCGGGTAGTCATATACTCATACTCATACTCGTACCTGGTACATCACATTGGGTAATACTTGTACCTATAATGTACCATACCTGATTAAAGCGGGTAATACTCATCAAAATCGGGGCAGTACCTACTAGTATGGGTATTTTTGTCATCCCTAGCGGTGATTGGCGATTCAAGGTGGCATCAACGCCACCACTTTGATGATCATCAAGCCACCTTGAATCACCAATGACTGTCTGTCACCTCTCACCAATGATTATCAACTATCACTTCTGACCGACAATCACCAATTGTCACCTCTGACTAATGATCATCAACCGCCACCTTCGACCCTCTGACTAATGATCATCAACCGCCACCTTCGACCCGCTGTCACTGATCATCGGTCATTACGGTTTATTTTCGGTTCCTAAGGAAACAATGTCTTAAATTTGAAAACCAAAACAATGTGATTTTTAAAAACTTAAAACCAAAACTAGTTTTTGTTTTATAAATCTATACGTTGTCATATAAAACTAAAATAGTATTTATACTTAAGAAGGAATAGCCAACATTAGAGAAAAAGAAACTTTTAGCTAGTTTAAAAAGATTATTAATAAATCACATATGTTAATCTTCCATTTTTGTCAAAATTTGTAATGTTATTGTTTGTGGAATGTAAGATGGAGACTAATTTTGATTATTTGATTTAACCAAGTATCATTAGCGAAATAGAATTTTTGTGTAAGCTATCTATTTTTAATTATATATTAGTACAAATTAGTTATTGCTGGTAGAAATATTTAAATATTTTTTTGGTTTTACATTTGAAATAATTAATAATTAGATGGGAATCAATCAAATAATTAAAAGATTAAATATAAATTGATTTAAGATAATATTACTTTTAAAATAAAAATAAGATAGACTAAATAAATATTTGATCTCGTATTGAATTTAGAATCAATTAGAATCATTTGATTTAAACTAATTTCAATAGATAATATTGAGTGTAATACTTTTAAAATTACACGATGTTATTTGAACCCCTCACACACACATATACATATATATATATATATATATATATATATATATATATATATATATATATATATATATATATATATATATATATATATATAAAAGTAGGGTAAAAAATGTTGCTAAATTATTATTTGTAAATAAGAAAATGTAGGGATGTAAAACTTGTTATTCTTTAAATTGTATATTTTAATTTATAAATGCAAAAATAAGATTAGCTTTTATTTTTTAAAAAAACTTACATTGATATTACATGAAATTTTATGGAATCTACATAATATTTTTATTTTTTATTCTTACACAAACCTTCTTTAATTATTACATCACATACTCTTATAAAGAAAATCCTAAAAATAATGGGAAAAAATAGAATTATTTATATGTAATATAACAAACTTTCTATAAGTTATGTTTGAAAAAAACAATTAAAAAACTAGTGCACTAATAAAAAGTTGTTAAATTAATTTATCAAATCCTAAACATTTGATAAAATTACATGTTCACGAATGATAATGATAAAAAAACATAATAAATCATTATCTTTTAATGAAAGATTAAAAAGGAGATATAATAAATATTTAAATATAAAAAGAATAAACATAAATTATAAAACATAAACTAGTGTTTTAAAACAGTCATATTTAAGTAGCATTTAAAATGGTGATTTATGAGGTTAGAAAACCCATATTTTTAATGGGTAGTTTAAAGATATCGGGTGAGGATGACCTTCATGCAGTTTTCTATGAAAGTAATTGACATATTGTGGGGGAATCATTTACGATAATGACTAAAGAAGCATTTACAGACCCAAGAAGATAAGCGACATCAACTTCACCACCTTCATTGTCCTGATTCCCAAGGTAGTAATAGATACCTTCTTGAAGCAATTAAGACCCATCAACCTATGTAATGTGTCATATAAGACAATAACTAAAATTCTTACTATGCGCATTCGAACAATTATAGAGAAATTGGTGAACCCGTGCCAGACCTCTTCAACCATAGCAGCCACCACAACATCATCATTTCTCAAGAAGTTATTCATTTAATGAAGCACAAGAAAGGTGCTAAAGGTTGAATGGTTATTAAAGTCAATTTAGAAAAGACATATGATAGATTAAACTGAGAATTTATCAAAGACATAATGATTGACATTGGGGTTTCCTGCTTCTTTCATTGACATGGTGTGGCATTACATCTCTACATCAACTATGTATATGATGTAGAATGGTGAAGCTTTGAATTCTTTTAGGCCATCCAAGGGAGCCCGCCAAGGGAACTCTATCTCCCCTTATCTATTTGTGCTATTCCTAGAGCGCCTATTTCACATGATTAACCTTGCTATTAATTTCAATTGTTGGAAACATATCCAAATCTCGATAGGGGGCCAAAGTTATTGTATCTAGCATTTGTTGATGACCGTCTTTTATTTGTAGAAGCTTCTCTTGACCAAGTAGAGGTAATTAACCAGGTTTTTCAACTATTTTGCAACAGCTTGGGCCAAAGAGTGAGCCAAGAGAAAACACATGTTTTCTTCTCAACAAATGTTCATAGGCAAAGGCAAGAGTAGATTTCACATGAGTTGGGCTTTCAACAGACCTACAACCTTGGAAAGTATCTTGGTATCCCATTGTACCACAACTGTGTGTGCAAGCAATCTTACCAATTTCTCATCGATAAAGTTCAACATAGATTGAGTAATTGGAAAAAGAAATACCTTATCATTTGTAGGCAAACTTACTCTTGCCAAATTAATTGTACAAACATTGGCTAATTATGTTATGCAAAATAATGTATTACCTGTTTTTGTGTGTAACTTGATTAATAAGCAATTTATGGACTGAATCTTGAGAGATTTTGAATCCACAAAAAGGATCCACTAGCTTAGGTGGGATAACTTGTGCAAACCAAAATAGATAGGTGGTCTTGGGTTGTGTACAACACACCAAGCTAACCTAACTCTTATCATGAAGTTAGGGTGGAAATTCCTGAGCAGGAAATTCGAACTATAGGTGCAGCTCGTTCGCTCCAAGTATAAATGTGGGGTTGGTATAAAAACAATTATTGACCTATCTTGTAAAGGTACTAATACCTGGAAAGGAATTAGAGAAGCTTGGGATAATGTGCAACAGGATACTCTATGGAAAGTTGGAAATGGAAAAGTTATTGAGTTCTAGGTAGACCATTGGGTGCCTGGCTTAGGAAAGGCCCTCTAATTGATTGGTTTACGAATGTAAATGCTATTCATGTGATAAAAAAACTCTATTTCTTTGTGGATTTGAATGGATACTGGGATGTGCACAAATTAGCGCAACTCTTGCCACATGATGTAGTACATGATATATACAACATTGAGATTCCTAGAGGCAACATGGTGAATGACTATCCGATTAGGAGTAGGGGACACATGGCATATTCTCAGCCAAAATGGCTTATGAGAGCATTTTAGGCCACAATAATATGCAACCTAGGCCCATCTTTTCTGCTCTATGGAAATAGGAAGGTTGTGAATGCATTCGATTATTTCTTTGGAAGTTGGCTTGTGATATTCTCCCCACAAATGAGTTGCAATACAACAAACATATGGTTGACACCCCTGTTTTCCCCCTTTGTAGTCAACAAAGAGAAACTATGATGCATGCCCTACGAGACTGCTTGCATACTGTGAATATTTGAAGGAATATGGGAGCAAACATTATACCACAAATCTTTCACAACAAAATTTTATAACGTGGCTCCTGTCAAACTTGAAGATTGTGACAAATCGAAATCATACCAGATGGCCTCAAACTTTTGGCAATGTCCTTGACTGACTGTGGTAGAAGCAAAATAAGTATATTTTCAAAGGGAAGTGCCAAGCCGATGATCATGTTATTTTGTTTGTTAAGTCTCTCCTCACTAAGCTTTACAATATTCAAAACATGTGGTCACTCATGAAAGATATGGGAGTCATTATCTGGATATAGCATGTAGAGCTACATGGAAACCACCAAGGCAAGGCACACTTAAGATCAATTGTGATGCAATTATCTTCTCTCCTAGTAGGAAAATTGTTGTTAGAGGTGTAGTGCAAGACTACAAAGGTAACTTCATTCTTTGGATAACATGATTTCATATTGTGTTGTGGATAAAATTGAGCTAATAGCCATTCTTCAAGCTTTAAAAATGGCATACGAGTATAGATTTTGCAACTTGGCTATTGAATCTGACTCTCTTAACATGATCAAGTTATTAGATGAGAGGTACAATATTGATAATGTTTTCTTTCCCATAGTGGATCAAATCTACAGGGGGAGCGGGAAAACTCTTAACTGCAGTATTACTTATGCCTTGTGAAAGGTGAACATGTTGGTCGACAGTTTTGGAAAGTTAGGCCTAGAATCAAACCAAGATAATGTTCTTTTTAGTTTTGTTCTAAACTCGTTGTCTTATGTTTATCATAAGGATCTACATTTATGATGTTTTCTGAGTAATTATTTTGTTTGGTGGGGCTTTGCCAAAACCTTCCACTAAAAAAGAAAAGCTAGTAAAAAACATAGACGAAGTATTAATGCAATTTGCTATTTTATTTTTAGAACAATGAAAACGTAATACTATTTGACATTTTTTGGACAATGAAAATTCTCTATGCTCTATATTTCAATCTATAATAAAAATAGATTTAATTATAATTATAGTGTTATAATAGCAACTTATTAATATAATTAATCTATTAGGATGGTCTTAATGATGAGTTGTTTAGGGGTGATTGTGAATTTTTAATTTTATTTTCAAATGTAATTTTAAAATAAAATATGTTTAGTTAAAATAGTGTTGAAATTATTTTTAATCCAAATTCAAAATACTTTACATTAATTTTTAAAATAAAAAGAAATATTTGTGATTTTACTTTTTAGTTAAAAAAATTTAGTTACTACATTTGACAATAACTTCCTCTCTTTGCTATTACAATCATCACCAATATTGTCGTTGATTAGTCATACAAACCACCATTGTCTACAAAATTGTCATCAAACCATTGTTACGATTAATCATCATTGTTGTTAACATTGCTATCAAACCATCGTGTTCATCCAAATTTTCATTAGAGCATTACCATCATCACCTCTATCATTGCTACCAACAACACTATATTTATTATTGTCACTAAGTTGTTAAAATGACCTACCTAATCTACCTTGACCTACCTAATAATTAGGTTTTTCCAATCTTACTCACCTTTTGATGACCCTAAAAAATGTTAACTTAGACTAGTCCACCATGGGTAGATACGTTAAGTAGGTTGGTCTATCTATAATTAAAAAAATAATTTAAAACATTCATTTGTAAATATTGATAATGAAGATGTGAAGCAATTATTGTTGGGTGGCGTGATGGTTCTTGCGGTGGGTCACATGATTGCTCTCAACTTTTTTCCACAATTGTACTAGACTATGTAACACCCTTAATATTAATAAGTTATTTAATTAATTAAAATGTATGAATTTAAAAAAAAACTCAAACTTTTTAGTGTAAAAAAGATCTTACATAAAGAACCAATCATATTATAAACATCATAAGCCAACCACATAATTGCTATAAAATACAGTTATACAAAATACTTAAAAAACATAAATACATTAATTGATATAACTACCCAGCCAAAAAAGTCTTAAGTTGGAGCAGCAGACTTTCTACAATCCCAAACTCACCCGAATAAGTAAAAAAGTAAGTTATTCTCAAGTCAACATGCTTAGAGGGAATCCTCATAATTCTTTATTAATATGTCATATGAAGTAGATCCATTTCTACTCGTACCACCAATATACATGAAAAAGTGAGAATTTTGTAAACATCAAAGTTAATCTTAACAGACTTAACAAACAATGTCAAACAATGAGGCCTAGAACATGACCTAAAGCTCAAGTTCACTTTATTCAACATGTGAATTCATATTTGATGTTTGATGATTCACTCTAACAATGGGGCCTAGGGCTTGAAAACTCACACAAATTCACAATGTTAAATAGAGTAAAGGAATACACAAATGTTAGTGTAGGGTTTTATGTTACGATTCAAGTTAAGAAGGTTTACAAGAGGTATATACATAGATTTCCAACCAAACAAGTTTTAATGAAACAAGAACAAGATTACCAACTCATAATTTACAAGGTATATATAAACAATTGATAAAACTACTTCAAGTATAAGAGAAGAAAAAGAGAGTAGAACACAAAATTTATATTGGTTAAGTCAAAACCTTGGCCTACGACCAATGCTAGTTTGACAACTTGAGTCAAACTCATTTCACTATAGATTGTAGTACAAACACTATGTATACACAAATCTTATAATAATTTTCTCTTGAACCCTATAAGAGAATAACCTTGTGAAACACTGTCACAAGAAACCACTAGATAATCTATCCCATAATTCAAATTACCTCGTGAAACTGTATCATAATGAATCACTAGGAAACCCCATCCTAGAATTCAAATCACCTTGTAAATTAACCCTATCACAAGGATTTACTAGAAAATCCTATTTTAGATCTCAGCTAAAACAACTTGTTATGATGCTACCATATCACTAGGAAACCTATCCCAGACAAATAAGTCAATTATGGGAGTAAAAGATAAACTTATCACAACTGGCTTGTGCTAATGTAAAGAATTAATATTAGATTACAAGTGAAAGTCAAACCATGTTCTTAGTGAAGGTTGCTCAAATAATATTTTAAATATTGAGTGTTGGAGAAGACTTGATAATAAACTGATAGAAGCAAAGGGATTTCTAAAACATTAGGTCAATCTCTTAGGGTTGTAAGAAAGTTGAAAATGTAAGCTTGAATTTTCCAAAAGGTTTCTTATAACACTTTTTTAAATGGACTTTCTTTAAATAGAGAAAAAATCAAGTCTAGCCCTATTTAATAATCCATTATCAATATTCAAGACATCTTTACTTGGATCAAGGTGTAAAATATTTAAAAGTAAAAATCTTGATCAAAACTAAGATTCAAGATCAAGGTAGATGTTTGTGACTTTGTGAAGTAAACTTAAGATTTGTTAAGACTTGTAAAATATAAACTAAAGCACACAGGCTTAAGTTTTAAAACAATCAATACAATGTCATATTCGTACGTGTTTGACATATTCAAAAAGAAAAAATGAGACTCCAAAGACAAAGATAAAATATAAATATCATGACCTTTATGTCCAACAAATAAAGATAAATAACAAAAAATAAATAATAGTAGACGACCATAATATAACATTCGGATAATAAATTAAGTAGTTGGAAATAAAAGTTAAAGTAGTTAGATATTACTGGGTAAAAAAATAAATGGCTAAAAATAAAAGTAAAAATAGCAATTAGCATATTACTTCAACGATAAATTAAATGACACAAAAGAATAAACAAAGAACAATCAAATTTATGGTTAGAAATAAGAGAAAAATAATTATGCACTACCAGTTTAAAAAGTTTTACATTAATATTCAATCACAACGCTTCATATATGGTAAGTTTTTGACTTTACAAATTAATATTTTAAAGACATATAAATAAAGAAAAGTTATTGAACATCAATGTAAAACTCTTTTGCACCATAATGCATAAATATTAAACTCTCAAAATAAAAATTAAGAATTAGAAATAATAGAAAGTAACAACAACAATAATGGTTAATAAATAAATAACAAGATTAGCCAATGCATATAATTTTGTCAAGAATAACACTAAAAATGCTTATAAATCTCACTCTCCCCTTGCCTAAAGAAATATAACTTGGTTTAGAAGGAGAGTATTAGAACTTTGAACCACCAAAATTATTTGAGAAAAACTTATGCACTATTAGTGTAAAAAAATTACACTAACATTTAATCACAATATTTTATATATGGTAAGTTTGTTGATTTTATTAATTAATACTTTAAAAGTCATATAAATGAATAATTGTTATTGAACGACAATATAAAAATATTTTAAACTGTCAATGTATAATATTAAACTCAAATTATTCAAGTTTTGTAGTTTTATTTAAAAACTAGAAGAAGTTTTAGTTGAAGAATTGAGAAAGGAAAGAGATATAGAAATGGTAAATTTTTAGCTAATGGAAAGATTGATGATGTTCTATTTATTGAAAAATCTATTCATTTTTCAAATTTTTATTTGATTAATAATTATTATATTTTGAAAATTCTTCAAAACTCAATCAAAACTCTCTGAAAATTCCTAGAAAATCAATCAAAACTCTCTAAAACCAAGAAATAATTATTATATTTCACTTTCCACCTTCCAACTATTCTATCAAAATTAATTAGCTAATATTGATATTATAAATAAACTCAATTATTCTCTCACTGCTATATTAATCTAAGATAATGAAACATTTAATTCTCCCTAACATTTATTTCATTTCCACTAATAATCTATTAATTAAACTGGTTCTTACAAAAGAGACGAAAGAACACAATGGGGAAAAATGGGAGAAGAATCGATGTGTATTTATAAGGATGAACATGATGAAAAGAAGGGGTTATGAATGTGTGAGTGCAATTGGTTTAAAAGGAATGCATGAGAGAAACAAATTTTAAATGAAAAGGGTTATGTGATTAATTTATACTTAAAAAGATAAGAGAATAGTATTAGAAAATAAATTGAGTTTCCAAAAAAAAAGGAAATAAATTGAGTAAAAATAGAAAAAGTCATGTTTCTTAAGTTATGTGGTGCTAAATAGTTTGTTTTTAATAAGCAGGTAACTTGTGGGCAATATAATTCACAATAGGTCCTAAATCGAGTTGGGTTCAATTTTTTATAAAAAAATTATTTTTTCCTAGTCCAACTGCATCAAATCTATGGTGGATCAGGTTCGTCAATATTTTGCGACTAATTTTGACAACCTTAGATACATTATACACTACCAACATTATCATAGTTTACACAACTTTATACCAATTTTAAAACAAAACAAAAAGTTATATTTTTAAAATTAAAATGGATCCTTTAATATATAAAACAAGCTAGTACAATAAAATTGGATCATAAAATCATTTTGTTTTATCAACTTAACCCGAAAATGTATCAATATTAACATTATGTCAATGTGGTCATAATGACACACTTTAAATATAAAGTTTAATTGGTATACACTGTCATTGTAAAGGATTTTTACATTGACGTTTAATTATAACTTTTCATTTATGTGATATTTAAAGTATCCATTAGTAAAGTCAACAAACTCACTATGAACGAAATATTGTGATTGAATATTAGTGTATTTAAACTAACAGTGTATACCAATTAAACTCTTAGATATAAAACAAAACATGTTAAAAAAAATTATCTTTGTGTGTGTTTAAGATTTCTGACAAAATTTAGCCATTATTTGTTACTATTACTAATTTATACAAATATCATGGATATAAAAAAAATGTGTGTTGAGTTTTTTTTCATCAGCTAGAAATAATGTGTGGAAATAATGTGTGGAGTTACACCTATCCATAGATCCAAAGTTTATTTACTTTTTATATAAAATAAAATGTCTCTATTTAATATGAAGTGATAAAAATACAAATTAAATAATATAAAATACCATAATTATATTTATTTCTACTTATCATCGAACGAGAGTCAAATTTTAACTTTTCATTTTTTTAAGAATGATAATAATAAATTCACTAAAAAAGAACGGTAATAATTACTGACAAATATTGAATTTAGCGAAAAAAATTTAACTTTTCATGAAATAATTAATGGTTCATTTTTTTTATTATGAAAATACTTTTAAAAGCCATATTAGAAAAATATAAAAAGGATTAGTATCCAATAAAAAATTAGTCATGTTTGTGACAAATGAATTGTATATTTTTATATGAATTAAAAAAATGGAGTTTAAAATAAAGATTTATAATTTGATAGTGCAACAAAGAAGCAGGATTGTGTCATGTTATAGTAAGTGACCGGAAGAGTTGTATTCTATTTTGTGTTCTATTTTGAATTGGGTAATAATATAGAATTTAGATTTTAGAGTTTATAGTAAGTGATAAGAGGAGTTATATTCTATTTTGAATTGGGTAATGATATATATATATATATATATATATATTTCTTTATTTTATACACTTTATATTTTTTTTTCTTTCTCTCATTAAGTTTCTAATAATATATTATTATCCATTCGAATTTGAAGTTTAACCTGACAAGTCGAATCTTAAGTGTAAGGAGGAGATTAAGGGAATTCTTAGTATCCTGAACAGCGAGAGGATTCATAAATATTTGGGTTTTCTTATGGATTATGGATCAAGGATGTACAAAACTATCTGATTTTAGTCATGTTGTTGACAGGGTGAAAGGTCGGTTAACAGCTTGGAAGAGTAATCTTCTTAATAAGGCTGGAAACGTTGTTTGATCAACTCCGTTCTCACAGCTACACCAACACATATCAGGCAGATGCTTTAGCTTCCTCAAGGAATTTGTGATACCCTTAACTAACAAAGCTACAAGATCCATGCTTTGGTCTTCCAGTGGGGGTTCAAGGTCATGATCCCTTGTAAAATGGAATCTGGTGATTCAACCAAAAAAAGTAGGAAGGTAAGGCATTAGAGAAACAAGGCATGCGAATATAACACTGCTAGTGCTAGGTAAGCTTGTGTGGGACCTACTCCACTCTCCTCATAAACCCATCATGACGTCTAAGTACCTTCGCAACTCGACGGCCTTACAAGCAATAAGGAAACTCGATATGCATCTTATGTGTGGCATAGTATTGCATGCGTGGGCACCTTCTTTTGTCTTGGTTTGCTTGGTGGATCTGACGATGGAGAAACAATATGATTTTCAATACTAAAGCATGGGGTCTTAATTATTTTTTGAGAAAGACCAGGCTAGACGTGTCTCATAACTTCCTTTTCCAAAAACAACGGCAATTTCAATGGGATAATTTGGAGTGGAAACCTCCTTACCACTAAAATGTGCTTTTCTACACTCGATAGAAATTTATATGGTCATTCACTCATTTTTCTGTTGTATCATTAAACATATTAAAACAATGGTCATATTTTTTATAGTCGTGATATTAATTGTGTTTAATGCAATTATTATATTAAATAAATTTTAATATATTTTTTATTGCTTTTAATAGCTATGACTCTAATGACTATATGGAGGTTGGATGTGCAATCTGAGTACTATTACTAGTTTTGTAACCTCAGAATATTATTAAGAGGTTTCTGTTGTATTTTGGGAGACTTGTGGGATTATGTGGATAAGTCTTTTAGGACAGTGTCAAACATACCTCATAAAGATAATTTCTACACTTTTGCACCGAAGTTATCAACAATCTAAAAGACTTATGGTTGACTAATTCAACTTCGTTGTTACCCATGAGATTGTCAATTATGCACCTGAGGTCCTACGTGCCTTTGTCAAACCTTTGTTAGATGTCTCCAAGATTGATGTTTTTGCTGGACACAATTTCCAAGTCTAGAAGGAAGACATCTATGCTAAATCATTGTTGGACGTCTACAAAAATTTACATTGACAAGAGCAAGGTCAAATTACGATTGCTTAAAAAAGGTATGCTTATGAAACTAATCACAATAATAATTATCATACCCCATGTGCAGCTTTAAACCTCACGTTTAATAAAAAAATAATTATTTTTGTGAAGAGCCAAAATATTGTATGCCTCAGCGCTTATTTGTGAGAAATGACAATCCTCCTAAACTCAAGGTTAACTTGGCTGAATGATATGATAATTTTATTACGATCATTTCTCTGGTAAATATTGTGACTAATATGAGTAAATGAGTGGTAGACTCTGGGGTTATCAGGCACATATGTGCTAATATAAATGCGTTTTCCTCCTACACTCCTGTGGGGGAGGGGGAATAACAAGTTTTCCTTGGTGATTCTGGATCTACTTCAGTTTTGGGGAAAGGAAAGTTCTTTCAAAACTCACATATGGAAAAACACTGGCTCTAAGTGATATACTGCATGTGTTTACCGTCAGAGTAAACTAGTCTCTATGGCATTGTTGGAAAAGGTTGGGGATAAAATTGACTTTTGAGTTTAACAAGATTGTCATAAAAAAATATAATGTGTTTGTGGGAAATGATTATTGTGATCACGGTCTCTTTGTACTTAATATCTCTAAAATGATTAATGAGAATAAGACATTTGCTTCTGCTTATGTGATTGATTCGTAGGATATGTGACATGCTAGATTAGGACATATTAACTCCACATATGTTATTAAATTACATCGACTAGGCCTAATCAACTTGCACGATAAACCAAGTAGAAAATGTGATATATCTTAGAGTGTGAGAGTGCCTAACTAAGGTTATGTTACCTGATCCTAAGAGAAAGAAAATAACACCTACGACCTCTAATTGCATGTTTATTAATTATGTTGAGCATAGTGCAACCTATAGGTTTCTTGTTATTATGAGTAGCATATTTGATTGCAATACCATCATAGAGACTAAGAATGCTGAATTCTTTGAGGACATATTTCCTTTGAAATCTAGTATATCTACTACCTTCAATGATAGTACTATAGTTGAGCAATCAGTTGAAACTTATAGTGAACCTATGATTAAGGACTTAAGGTGTAGCAAGAAACAAATGATAGAAACATATTTTGGTGATGATTTTTATACATATCTAGTTTAGGATAATCCTTTGAGTTTTTCTGAAACTATTAGTTCATTAGATACAAACCTTTGGAAACAAGCTATTAAAATTAAGATTGATTCTACAAAAAGAAAAAAAATACTTGGGGCTTAGTAGACTTACCTAAAGGTGCAAAACCAATTGTTGTAAGTGGATCTTTAAGAGAAAGTACAACTTTGATAGATCTATAGATAAATATAAGGCTGGATTGGTAGCTAAAGAGTTTACTCAAAAGACAAAATAGATTATTTTGATACCTTTGAGCTTGTTACCAGGATTTCCTCTATTAGAGTTATGATAACATTAGCATTTATTCACAAGTTTGTGATTCATCATATGGATGTTAAGGCAACTTTCTTGAATGATGATTTAAAGAAAGAGATTTACATGATCCAACCTAAGAGATGTGTAATCCCTGGTCAAGAAAACAAAGTGTATGAACTCTTAAAATCCATATATGATTTAAAACAGACACCAAAATAATGGCATGAAAAGTTTAATAAGACTGTACTTGTAGGTGGTTTTTGTTCTAATGATACTAATAGATATGTGTACATTAAACTTGTGAATGATGATTGTGTCATTATATATTTGTATGTGGATGACATGTTAATCTTTGGTACATGCAATTATATATTTTTTAAAACTAGACACTTTTTAACATCCAAATTTGATATGAAAGACATAGGTGAGACAAGTGTAATTTTAGCAGTTAAAGTCATAAGGAAGGAGGGTAGTATAATTTCATCCCAAAAATATTATGTGGAGAAACTTCTTAGCTAGAAAGTTTGACTATTATGATTACAAATCTGTGAGTATCCCTTATGATATTAACTCTCAACTAATGAAAAATCAAGGAGAACAAGTTTATCAAACTCAATATGCCCAGATTATTGGGAGCTTACTGCACATGATGAATTCCCCAAAGTCAGATATAGCCTATCCAATAGGTAGATTGCGTAGATACACTCATAATGCTAACAAGGATAATTGGGAAACACTTGCTAGACTTATGAGGTTTTTGAGAGGTATAGGACTATGGTATTGAATATACTGGATTTTCCTTTATATTAGAAGGGTACAATGATGCTAACTGGATCTCTTATTGATGAGACAAAATTTACTAGTGGCTATGTATTTACACTTGGTGGTGATGCAATTACATGGAAATAAGCTAGACAAACTATTATAGCTAGATCAACAATGGAATATGAGTTTGTTGCTCTAGAAATAACTGATAAGGTATTTAAGGTACCATGAACTATGATATTGAATATAGTGACTATATTAGAAGAGTACAATGATGCTAACTGAATCTCTAATTCATATGAGACAAAATCCACTAAGGACTATGTATTTACACTTGTGGTGGCACAATTACATGGAGATTGACTAGACAAATTATTATAACTAAATCAACAATGAAATATGAGTTTGTTGCTTTAGAAATGGCTGACACTGAGGTTTAGTGTTTGAAAATCTTCTTGGCTAACATTGCTTTAGGAATGAAACCTATACCATCGGTGTCTATGCACTATGATTCACAATCAGCAATAGTGGTAGCGAAAAATATAACTTACAATGGCAAGAATAAACACATACAATTGAGACATAATGTGATACAACAACTACTAAAAGATGAAATTATTTCCATAGGCTTTATGAAGTTAGAAGAAAACTTAGCGAATCATTTTATGAAACCCCTAGGAAGAAAAATGATATTAGATACATAAAAGAGAATAAGACTTAAAGTCACTTGAAAACAGACAATGATGGTAACCCAACCTTTGTTATTGAAAATCCTATGAAGAAGATTCATATGGGTAAGAACAAATCATTTGTCAGTTTTACTAGCACTAAAATTCATGTTAATCAATTTTCTATTTTAGTCCCTTCGTATGATGTAAGAAAGTGTTAGATGTTGCATTAATGAGAGGTTAAACTTTATAGTAAAGCATTATGAGAAAACTTGACATTTTATAAAGTTTTTAATGAATTTCATATCCCTTATAGTTGATGTATGATTTGCAGCATACACTTGATGAAATCTCCTATATGAATGTCAAGTGAGGCTGCTTGCATGAGAAAACTTAACATTTTATAAAGTTTTTAATGAATTTCATATCCCTTATGGGTGGTGTATGATTTGCAGTATACACTTTATGAAATCTCCTATATGAGTGTCATGTGAGACTGCTTGCATAAGATCTTGGCAAAACTCTAGAACAGTCATGAATACCAATTCTGATTGGTCATCTCATCTGATTCTGTGTATTGATCAAATTTCAAAAAATGCTACTTAGTATATGGGGGTAGTGGGTTCTCCTTTTAATATTTCTATCATGTGAGTGTTAGTGAGAGGATTACTATAATGTAATAAATGTTTAGTCTTATTTTGATTATGTATTGTGGCTTTTCCTCCTTATATGGTATATGTGAGACTTTGTTACTTTTGATAAATAAAAGTTGTCTTTTACAAAAAAAAAAAAAAGTTATAGATGTTTAACCAAAATTGTTGAATTTGAAAAAAAAGATAGACTTAATTAAATTTTTTATTTCTAAAATTTTACAAAAAAGTCATTTTTGTTTTTTGAAATTCAAATTTTTCTTGTAATAACATTATTGGTTTATATAAGTTAAGATATGTTTAACGATATCCGATGTGAAAATTGAAGATTAAGGATTAAAGTTGAAGGATTCACAAGTATAAGAAACATGTGATAATTTTTTAAGTGCATTAACATGAAAAAAAAAAACAAAAAATGAATTATAAACTAAAAACATGTTTTTAGATTTTAAACGTCAAAGTGATTTTTATTAAAACTTTAATGAGTGAAAACTTGTTTAAGCAAAAAATAAATTTAGCGGTTGCAACTCAATTTCATCAATCAAAATTAACGTTACATTAAAGTTATTTTCATTCATCACAATTTCACATTTGGGAAGCCCGTCAGAGAAGTTGGAAAACGTTGCAAGTAGCGGTTGTAACTTCCCGCTCTGTTCCTCTAAGCCCTAAGCCTAAGCTAAAGTAGTAAACCCTAGCCAGTGGTCGGTGATAACCATTTTTGTAGAACCGTCATGGCCATGAAAACCGCAGAAGAACACGACGTGGGTATCTCCTGCTTCATTTCCGACCTTCCTGGCTTCCGCGGAATTTTAAAGCAAAGGTCTCTTCTTTTCTACGTTATTCATTATTACTTTCCTCACTGCACCTGCTTTGTTTAGTGATGTATGTATTCTGAAGTGCATTTATTCAACAATGTCTTGCTAATGCTGATTCTTTTGAATTTAATTCAGGTATTCTGATTTTATTGTGAATGAAGTGGACAGAGATGGAACAGTTGTTCAATTGTCGTCACTTAATGCTCCCGAAGAGGAGCTGGAGGTCTAATTACCCGCGATCATTGATACATCGATTTGTGCTTTTTTTTAGTATCTTACTTTTGTGCTTATTTCAGTGTTTTCAAGAAAATGGAGCCAACACAGCTGGTACTGTTGTGAGTTATGCCTCTCAAATCGAATCTTTTAAGTCTCTTGCTGGGGAAGCTGATGCAGTTCTTTTGGAAGAATTTATCAATAAAATTAATGCTGGTGGAGAAGATAGTGCTTCTCCCATTGTTCTTTCTCCGGATTCTGATAAATCTCATCGAAAGGTTGGTATGATATTTTGTGGCTTATTTTACTCTTTCTTAGATTCAGGAGACATTTGAAAAGTTGGCTAGCACTTTAATATTGTGTCAAAGTGGGTTTCTCATTTCAATGGGTTGAAATTTTTGCTGAAGTTATATGGTTTTTGGATTAACAAACCAAACATCACTGAACGCTTTTGATTCCCCTTTCGTTCATTCATTCATTCTTTTAACCCAGTCACTAAAAGTTGTTTTTGCATTTAATGGAATCCTGAAAGGGGAGACTGGTTTGATTCTGCTTTTGTGGCATGCATAATAAATTCATTTTATAGTTTTTTCTTTCCCAATTCAAATCATCATAAATTTTATGCTTCTCAAATCTATCAGGCAATGCATAACTTCTTTAAGCAAAACTTTAAGTTCCTGATCACTGATGTGGTTGATGGGCCTGATGCTTCATCGAAATGTATCCGTGTAAGATTTAATTCTGCTGAAGCCAGCAAAGGTAAAAACTCCAAGAAACGCAAAGAAAGAGGTGATAAGCCCTTTGACAGCCGAGGTTCAGAAAATTGGCCTGAAAAAGTTGGCAAGTTCCTTAGGTAATATTGCTCAGGCATTTTGTTTTTATAAAATATAAATTAAGCAATGCTCACTATCTTTCATTTCAGTACTGTCAACAAGACCATTTTGTTAATTAGCTGTAGTATTATTATGTTGAAGAAAGAACCCATTGTTGAATGTCCAAAACAATTGGATTTTATGAATACTTGGCTATATTAAATTATATTTTATTTATACATTGTCAGAATGCAGTAGCCACTCATTGTTGCATTTTTTATTTGGTCATGTCAGTTTCCTGTTTTTTATATTGTCTTTGTTTGTCAACTGAATATTTCTACCAATGTAATTTATAGGTTTCATCTTTACAAGGAGAACAAAGATACCCATGAAGCTTTGGGAGTTATTGGACATATGCTTGGCATCAAGGTCTGTCCTGTTCATTGTTGGATATGTTCTGTAGGCTTTCTGATGGACTCAGTGAAGTTTTTTTTGCTGATGATTCATTCAGTTCTTTATGTGATGATTCCCTTTTTCCCTGTTATCAATATGCATTCTGGAACTGAAACATGTGTGATATGATATGATAATTGAATTATTTGCCATATTTGTTTAATTTATGAATTATTTGGTTGACATATTTATGATTGTGTATCAATGTATTATGCCTTGTACATCCTTTTGTTTTCAATCTGGAGCTTTGGGAACTTTGTATTATTATTGTTTATGTCTCCATGAATTTTGCTTCTCATAAAATATGATTGATGTAAAATGTTATTGTTTCAGTAAGATGTATTTTTTTATTGTTGAGCATCCAAGTTTATGCATTTTCCATTTGGCAAGTACATGTATTTTATCCCTGATTTATCTCTTGCCTGCTACTTAGCTCCTCCCTCCCTCCTAACCCTCAAGAAAAATAAATAAATGCAATCTGCTAATATTATGTGATTTATGAATAAGCTTGTTGAGCTTTTCATTCCACTCTTCTTTTTTAACTGATTGATAATTAACTGACAGCCAAAATCATTTGGATTTGCGGGTACAAAAGATAAACGTGCTGTCACGACCCAAAGGGTGATAAATTTTGACATTCTTTCATATTTTACATTAAATCTTCATTCCTTTCTTCATTTTCCAGAATTAGTATTAGTGTTCATTTAGAAATAAATACCTCCATCAGTTTATTACTTGTTTTGTTTCTAGGTTACTGTTTTCAAGCAGCGAGCAAGCCGGCTAGCTTCCCTTAACAAGCGCTTGTTTGGTATTAGCTTGAGTGATTTCTGGTACGGTGATTGAATTTTGACTGATTGATATTCCTATGTATCAGTTTTTTGGGGAATGATAGATATAAATGTACTATTGTCCAGTTATGTTAAGGAAGGACTTTGTCTTGGACAACTCTTGGGAAATCGATTTACAATCACATTGCGGTGAGGGTGTTATCTATGCATGAAGTTTATTTTTCCTATATTAAACTAGTATGTCTTGCGGTTAGGTTATTTCTAATTGTTGATTTAACTGCAGCTTCATATTTGTATCCATAGCATTGACATATTTTCTCAGAGGTATTGTTGCAGATTCTGAAGATATCATAAAAGCTTCTGCAGATGCCCTAGGAAGGCATGGCTTCATTAACTACTTTGGTCTACAGGTACTTTCTGAGTCAACTTACACTCTTCCCTGCTTTGTGGATGTCTTTTTCCTCTCTGATTAGTTTTCTCTTGGTTTTATTGCAATAACATATAACATTTAGTTGGATAGCTGCCTTGTGCTAGTTTCAAGGTCCACTTCTTGAACATGTCAGGGACAGGGGGGTGATCTCTGATGACATGTGTCCTGCCCTGTATACTATTCTGAACTGACATGCAGTAGGATGCTTGCATATTTATCATTTTCCCATTCTCCTGTTTTTATTTATAAGAGTCGGCAAAAATTACCACTTGGATGCTAGCATATCATTTTTTAAGATTATATTTGAAAAGCAATCTCTTTTAGTTTCATTGCCGTCTCTACCCTTATGCACTAATCTCATCTTGCCCTAGATGCACTGACCCTGTTATCACTGTTGCACTAGTTCCAACTATGTCCTAGTAGCAGTGGTGGTTTCAAGCAATATTCCCTGACTTCGCCAACATCCATGAGTTGTATTTCCAAATATTGATTATGGTGGAACTCAATTTTGGTTTATTAATTTTGTTACTGCATTCTTGTAACAAGTTGAATGCTTAGTAAGCTCTAGCTTGAGGGGGAATGTTGAGAATCTTAGATATTATATTAGTTGAGTTAGTAATATGGTCAAACAATAGTGCATAAGTGAGTTGCAAACCTCACTTTAAAAGCCGGTTTTGTGAGTTGAGTTATACCCAATTTAATCATTTCTAATAATTATGTTGCTTAAATTAAAGACATTAGAAGCTTAAACATGTTGGAAAGGATACCTAACTTCATATTCCCCATTTCTTGATGAGATAAAATTTCCACTAAAATTCTTTGCAAGTCCAAAAGTTGCATTAAAATGTAAAGTCTTGTTTTACGTTGTCTTTTTGTGGTTTTGCTCAGTATTGAAGCATTTCATAAAGTAACAACTTGGTGTTGTAGACTCTGTTAAGATGTCCCACATTGGACTAGAAATATGGATATAATACTCCTTATCAGACTAGGCAATCCTTTTGCCTTGAACTAGCTGTTGTGACTTGTGAGTGAGTTAGGCTTTTTTCATTTCTACCCTGTCTTAATATTGAGTCACCCATAGATGTCTAGTCATGCTAACTTCGCACATTAGATGTTCAATCCTGAGCATGAGAGGTATGTGTTGAGCTGTCTCTGTTTGGATAGGAATAAGGTCAAAACACTCTTTATAAGACTTGGCTAGACTTTTTCCCTTGAGCTAGCTTTTAAGAGTAAATTAGGCCTAGTTCATTTCTGATAGACTGACTATTTAAAGGCTTATTTTATTTTTCACTTTTGCTTTACAAGAAACTTACTTGTTTATGAATTTGCTTACTGGTCAGCGTTTTGGAAGTGGTTCTTTGGCAACTCACCTTATTGGGGCTGCGTTAGTACGAGGGGAATGGAAACTTGCTGTAGACATGATCCTTGATCCAAGAGATGGAGATATCCTTTTCATTGTTTCTATTATATATGATGGCTAATGTCTTCATTGAATAATTATGTGCTGATAGTTAAAAGTAGCATATTGATTACTGCTTTTCTTCTTAACAATGTTATTTAGATACAGAGAAGTGCAATAGCCAAGGCACGTAAGTACTATAAAGAAAGTAACGATGTTGTTGGGACACTTAAGCAGTTGCCTCGATATTTAGTTGCTGAAAGGGCTGTGGTAAGCTTAAAAGCCTTGAAGTGAAAATGATTTTTGCGTTAGAAACTTACTCTGTGTTAGATGGAAGTTTTTTTGTTTTTTTTTTTTTGTTTACCCCCTATATTTATCTGTGTATGATCTGTGATGATGCCATAACCATAATTTTGTCACCAAATCTTCTGCAGCTGCAAACTTTAAAAACGTCTCCTGGAAACTATTTGCAGGCTCTGAAAAGTATTCCAAGGACTCTGAGAATGTTGTAAGTTGTAGTTATCTGATGATATTGATGTCTTGCATTGCATCACTTGAATGTTTGGTTAAAGTTGTCTTACATTGTTAGTGTGTTACTGCTAGCATTTTTTATTAGTTGGAGTATCTATGTAGTTCCAAAGTTCATTTTTATCATTCAGTTTCTATCATCTTTGAGTGTTACAGAATTCCATGAATCTCTTTTCTTTGGACACTGAATAGTAGTATGCTTATATTTATATTGTTCTTGCTTGAAGAATAAAATTTTTTTCTTTTGTATATTTCTTTCATATTGATTCTTTTCTTTCTCTACATTTCAATTTAAACATGTTCATTTGAATTTCACATGATTTTATGTAAGATTTTGAATTTTTGGTACACATCTGAGTTCACAAAGTAGAATTTATATTATTTTCTTTAAATTATTTTATTTTGTCTTTAGAAAGACTTGTAATCAAAATGTTCACAGGTCAAAATTTTGCTGAAGAGCTTTTTCTGAACATAAAATAGTCAAAACCAAACATGCTCAATGGTTATTGCATATTACAGATACAGACTATAGGCATGCCGTGCTAGCATCAATTTCCTTATTTACAATACAATGGAAATGTCATAACAAGGCTATAATGTTGTTACAATTGGGAATTTCAAGAAGTTTATTTTTATGCTGAGATGTGTATTTGTTTAACTAATCAGTTTTATACTTCCATGTCAGCTCAATAGCTATTCAGTGTTATTTTGATGGGAAAAATTCCCTGGCTATTATTAGGCTGCGGTATATGTGAAACAGAGTTTGTTACAATTTTTTTTTATAAAAAAAAAACCATTTTTTTTAATAAAAAAAAAACCATTTTTTTTTAATTTTAAAAAACAGTTAAAGTTTTGCATGTGATAGTTTCAGCTTTTCATAATAATATCCAGAAGTTGACAAGAATCTACAATCTAATTAAAATTATAGCTTCTCATAAAAACCAGCTGTTTTTCTTTTAAAAATCTCTAAATAATAATTACTGGATGATTTTACATCTGAATCATTTTTTAATCTGTAACAAACAGGTCCTAAATATCTGATTTACACTTGCAATGAAGGTAAGGAGGAAAGTATTAATGTATGGACAGAACTATGAAGTTTACACATGCAAATGAAATAATGAATAAAATTGGAAAGCTAGAAACATATGAAAGAAATTCTTGTAATAGCTCTAAAGTGGGTTATTTATGCTGTCTATTTGATGATGTTTTTGTTTGTTTCATTTGCAAAAACAAGTCTTCCCTGAACACAAATAACAGATGTATATTATTCAAGATCATTTATTTGAAGGATGATATTGATATTCATTTTATAATTCCACTACTTTTTGTTTAGGTATATACATAGTTACCAAAGCTATTTGTGGAACCATGCTGCAAGTAAGAGGGTGCAAACATATGGTAAGTTGTGATTTGTAATAAACTTCTAGATTTGTCTTGCTTTCTCAGGCAATGAACTTCTGATGTCACTTCTCCTGATTTCCTGAATGCATTTGATACCATCAATTATCATTATTATGATAGTTAAAGTCAACATGAATATTTACTAAATTAGAAGTGACTCTGCTGCCTGGCAGGAACTGAGCATGTAATATTAGGGGACTTGGTATATTGTAAAGAAAATTCTATAGGAAAGGTTACAGAGTTTGTTGGATCTGAATATACTGAAGACTGCAGTGGTAGATATGATTCTAATGATGAAGATGAAGTTCCCGGAGATATTCCTGAAGAAATAAATAATTATGTCAAGGTTAGTCCTTAGGTTTTGGCCCATTGCAGAGATCTGCTAGTTCTCAACTGATATATAGGTTTAGAAATATAATATATTTCACGGCATATCTTTCTCATCTATCTATTCAGAGTCTAGTCTGCGCACAGGACATGATGTGTAGACATAAGGTACATCTATGATTTATTCAGATATTTATGGTCATTTTATAGCTTATACATTTATTCTGAAAATGGAAGTTCAAGAAAATTGAAGTTGTTTTCCATAAAAGAATTTAGATGTAAATAAGATGATTAAAAAAAAAAATAAAAGAATAGGAGGATAAGAAATCCTCCTTAAATAAATAAATAAAAATAAAAACAATAGTTTGGAAGAAAGAAAAACATCAATAAAGCTGTTGGAAGATATTAGGAACTAGTCTTCTTAGCATTGAACTCCGGTTTATACGGTTATACCTGTAATACTTGCACTTGACCTAATTTCAGGAACATCATACTATCTATCACATAATACATGGTTAACCATCATTCTCTCTTTTATTTTATTGGTCCAAGCAAATCCTAAATTTAACATAGAAGTAAAAATACCCAATCTATCATCATATCTATAAGAGACAACCCTGTAAAAAACTGTTTTTAGAATTTGAGCCCAAGTTGTAGCCAGACATATAATCTTACCCTAGAGAAGTTGCTCATTGAATAAATCCCTTGTTTCCTTGAAGAATCTAGAATTATAATGCATAAGAGTAATGTAGATTGCATTTTGGTTTTATTCACTCTACAAGGGCTTAGGGAACACCCCCAATCTCCAAAAATCTGAAACTAAGAATTCCATAAAATTGCTATAGAATAACATATGAGCAATTGGGGCTTAGAAACATTAAATACTGCAGACCTCTTGCCATTTATCTGTCTAGAAGTTTAGAATTTGTAACCTTGTTTACATTGTCATTAATTGATGAATTTGAAAAATATCCTATAGTATTTTGATTATATCTTAGAGTATTTTGGGAAATGCTTTCTTCTTTAGGATTAAGAATTTAGTTTTAGCATAAAGAGGGATTGGTGCTTATCTATGAGCATGTGGTTCCACGATATCTTTGAATCCCTTTCAAAGGGTATACCTGATTCTAATATTATCAATGAGAAATTACTTTGAGAAAAAAACCTTGTGTTAGTCTTGGAGGAACTTTATCGAGGACAAGTGTTTGCTTCTTGCTTTCACCATAGTACAAGAAGGATTCTTTTGTGTCTAGGTCCATGACTAGATTTACAGGAATGTTCATAACATAACAGTCTGGTCCTGTCTTTTCTCCCAGACACAGTTTGACCATAGTTTCAGTCCCATATGTGTTAGCCTTGCTAGTCTCACTCAGATGCTCTGCCCTGCTGATCTCTGTCCCATTTGTTCTGATCCCATCAATTTTTGTCCCAAATCATATTTGACCCCAGTTTTGTACCACATTTCTCCCAGCTGCAATCCGAACCCAGATTTTGTCCTTGAGTTTGTCTTAGGTGCAATCTGGTCCCAAGTTTTGTCTGAAAAGTGGTCTAGCTCTATTAGTCTCAGTCCTAGATGCTCTCACGTCATCTTCAGCAACTTTGAGTTTCCTTTTGTTGTTTTGCCGCCACGTTTGGTGAAACCTATATTATATTTTTGCTTTTCTAGATAGATTTAATTGTAAGTATCCGATTTTATCTTAATTATATTTTAGAATATCTTATCTTTTTAGCATCCTTAACTTATTTGTAGGGTTTTATCTTCAGGAAGTGATTTTTGAATTGTTCTATGTCTGAACGGATTAATTCCATAGAGATAATTGTATGTCTAGGAACTTGATATCAACCTTCATTAGCAGGTGGTGAGTGTCAAATCTATTTTTTTAAAATAGAAACAAAAACATTGTTTGGGAGAAACAAGGGGAGTACAACTAAAGGAAGCATAATTTATCAATTAGAACAAAACATTAGTACTCAACACGTAACAACAGAAGTTGTTTGCTGACAGTTTAAGTGGGTTTACTTTGTATGACAGGTTGTCGATGCTGAAGATCTTAATTCAGGATGTTACACAATTGATGATATTATCCTTCCCATGCCAGGGTGAGTATGGTTGGCTAATACTGCTCATTCTTTGGTTCAGATTAACTCAGATCCTCTACCACTATTTATTTTTCCATTGCTTTCTTTTTTATTTTGTGAGAGGGGTGAGTCTGACATTTATGCATTTATTATCTTGCAGTTCACGGGTAAAATATCCAACAAATGATATTGCTAATGTTTATGAAGATTTAGCAAAGAAAGTACGTATCAATTTGGCCATTGTACTCCATATGCTGAATATGCATGCATTTAATTAGGAGTGGTATCATAGAAGCTAAGGCTAGATGTCTTGTCAAATATAGTTTTTATTTTTTTATTTGTATTTCACTCTATCAAATCAGTAAATCACCCATCTTTTTATTTTTTTTATTTGTATTTCACTCTATCAAATCAGTAAATCACCCATCTTTTTTATTTTTTTGTATTTCACTCTATCAAATCAGTAAATCACCCATCTTTTTTATTTTTTTGTATTTCACTCTATCAAATCAGTAAATCACCCATCTTATCCCACTCTTCATATTACATTACATTGTAAGAATTGTTGTAAAAAGCTTTGTAGGAGTAGGATTTATCTGTTTCTTGTAAACAACAGTTCGAGGTTATATTAACTGTCATGCATTTGAGGGTACTTGAGGAAATAATTATATTTAATGATGGGGGAAATAAAAAAGTTGCTCCTTAGGATCATTATATTGTATCACCCAAAACAATACTTTGGTGATGAAATAATGAATGCTCTTAAATGTTAAGTTGACTTTTCAAATTAGTTATGCCTTGAAGGCTATGGGGGTGATTCAGATATGCTGTAAAATGCCAACCTGAAGAGACTGCTGTATGTGTTATCAAAGGTTAATATTATTACTTGGTAGTTAGCAATTGATATTTGATTATTGGAGCTGCAATTTAGTGGAGATACTATTATTATGCATGGACCATTCTCTCCACTGCTTCTCTTTCTCCCCCTCCCCCATATGTTACTTCTAGAATTATGGTCAGCTAGTTCTTACATATACGTTTGGGTTGCTGTCCTAGCAGTTTTTCAATCTTCTTTACAATTATTGACTATTGTTCCATGGGTTGTTATTTCCCACCCTCAATATTCACCTGTTTATTTGTATTGGTCAGGATGGAATCAGTTTAACTGAAAGTGTGCATAATGTGGAGTATGTAATAAGAATCTCAACTCAAAACGAGTCCTGTTCAACATTCATTCTTTATTTTAATCTTTTTTCTCTTCTGCCAGTTCTCTTACCTTGGTTTATTCCTACTTCTTTTTTATCAGGGAATTCTCAATAACTAGTATCACTGGATGTTACAGGAGGGTTTTTCAGAAGCCAATTAACTTTGAATGGTATTTACCTAAGCTAACCCTTCACATTGCATAGACTCTTGTTTTTGTTTTTGCATTTAGTTCACTTATTATTGACTCATTTCTTTGATGTCTGCAATTGCAGGGAATTGCTTACATATAGTGACATTAATAAACAATTGGTAGAGACGGATTTAGACAAAATCAACAAGTCTAAACATATGAACACTGTCAAACCAACGGGTTCAGCAAATGGGAAAAATGAAGCCTTTGATAGCACCAGAGAATTAGAAATCTATGATGACGTTGCAAATGTTGAGAATAATAATAAGATTACAGGTGAGGAAGTAAAATTACCCCAGGACGAATCCCTTGGTGGCTCCAGCTCTCAAGATTCCCATACAGCTCTCAAATTGAGCTTTACTCTTCCTGCTTCGTGTTATGCGACAATGGCCATAAGGGAGCTGCTGAAGACTTCAACATCTGTAAGCAACCAATTTGAAAAGTCTTGTGTTTGTTACTACAAGTGCTCAAATTAATTATGATCGGGAAAAACTTCTAGCTATGGGAATACGTATATATATAATAGAGTTTTAAAAACAAAACGGAAGAAAGCTTGGTCCTGGCTTCACGGAACCTAGGGTCAGATATATTATATTATATATTCTTTAAACTCTACAGAATTATCTTGGAATGGTTGAAACTTTGAAACTGGTGGGGTAAAGGTGCATCAGTTAATCTCCTAACAATCCTGCATATTTCCATCACAATGTTGAAGGTGCATATAAATTCGTTTATTTTAATGCCGTTGCAGGTTGCATATCACAAGAAATTAAATCAATAGTTTGCACGCAGCTACCCCATTTAACAATGTTTTCTGGAGTAGAAAGTGATTTATAGCACAGAGAGAACACCGCAAAAGAAGTTTCGGCACATGTTGCAAATTTATGTTGTTATACTACCTTGTCGGAAGAGATGGAGCAAAATCATTCCTCTCTAGGGTACTTTTTGTATGTTGTTGGAGAAGTGTGAAATTTAACACTGCCAACTAGTTCTTTTGAAAATTTAAATTTAAATCTTCATTTTTGTATGGGAAGATTTCTATTCTAGCAATAACTTACCATCCCTTTGCTTTCTTCTTGTGTATTTGTGGCAGCCACATCTCATTCCTAGGTTTTCCCAGGCACATGTTTCAGAGTTTGTTTAGAAATCACAATTTCAATTGATTTGGCATGATTTCAGTTTTTTATATTATATAAAAACAAGATGTTGGGAAGTTTAACTTAATTTTAAAAAGTTATTCTTGAAAAAATTAGAACAATTATAATAACATTCTTAATTTCAATCTAATTACACACGTATACCCTGTTTTTTAATTATTATTTTAGCACCTTTTGAGGACGTATTAATTAGGGGTAGTTTTTGGTTTGGATTGATTTGCTGACATTAATAATCCAAATTAAACTAATTAAATTGGTTAAGTTTTTTTCTTGTTTGGGTTAAAATCAAACTAATGAGAATTGTAAAATTTGGTTTGGATGGTGGATTTGGGATTTAAAAATCTTATCCAAACCAAATTGATATATATATATATATATATATATAAATATTTTATATTAAAGTTAAAAATTGTTAATGTCTTACCTTTATAAGATACTTTGTTGTTTGAGCTCTAGGACTTTTGGCTCATCTCACTCTTGCAAGTTTTACACGAATTTTGGCTGTCATTTTCTTGATTCTCACTCTCTCCATTTTGGTGTCGTTGATCACCTTTGTTTTCAATTTTTTTCTGCTTTGTTTCAATGAATAATAATTTTTTTAGAAGGGTTAAAATCTTGCATGTCTATATTATCCATCATGTGTGTCTAATATAATATGGAATTGTTTGGAAGTGTCAAATTTTGTTGTATATGAATCATTTGAAAATGTTTTAAAATTTCTTATTGCAACTCTTAGTTATATGTGAAAACTTGATATTTTATTATAAAAGTATTAATTTAGTAAATTAATGGATTTGACTATCAGCATGTCTAATTTTATGATTTTCATTTCTTAATTTTTTATCAAATTCTGCAAATTTAAACTAATTCGATTATTATTAGTTTAGATAAAAGAAAAACATTTTAGCAATCTAAACTAATCCGAACCAATTAAATAATTGGTTCAGTTTTTTGATTAACTTGAACCATAAACATCTTTAGTATTAATGTAAGGTTTAAGAAGAATATTAATGTAATATTTTGAAACATATAAAGAATTAGTATGATATTTTGAAGTTAAGAAAATACTATAATTTGTTTAAAAAATTATTTTCATCAAACTGAAAATTTGTAATTTATGATTATTTTTTAATAACATATTTTGCCTATTTTTACACTCTTGTTTTTAAAACTTAAATTTTCTTGCAATCCAAATGAAATTAATTATTTTTTAACTACTTTCGATAAATCTAGTTAAATAAAAATTAGTTTTGATTATAATCAATTATAACATTAATTGATTGCAGATATAATTGAAATCTATTTTTAGTGTCGGTAATGAGTTAGGGTTTGAGTAATAAATAGTCTGTAGCATGATCTGGAAATTGATCATTTTACATGTGAAGTGAGGTAAAAGCTAACAAATTCATCTTGTTTCTTTTGACTTCCATCCTGAATATCTTTAAGCATGGATTACAATCTAGACTCATTTGTTTGGTTTAACTAGTTGATCTATGAATTAGTTGTTTGATCAAGTTAAATTGATGATATAACTGATCATGTCATTAGTCCATTGTGATCGGTTTGAATTGGTAATTTGGTGTGGTTGTTATCCGATTTGAGTCATTCATTTTTTTTAATTAATCACAAAATTATAATATTTTTATTAATTATAATATTTTTCAATTAATATATTGTCAACTACATTTTTTTCATTATTTTATGTTCTTTATTCATCTTACAAACTTTGTTTTGTTACTATATAATGTTGATTTGGTTTCAATATTATGTGTTAAATTTGTTGTGTTTGAGTAATGTATATACTTAATTAGTTTAAATACTTGAAATTTTGGTTATAATTAGTGATTATTTTTGTTTATTTGAATACAAATATAAAAATTTCATATATGTTTTAAAATAGATTGGATTATACAAGACAACTAGTAACTTAACAATTTGACCGGTTATTAAGTATTTGACCAAACTTTATCACCAGATTGATTTTTAAAACTATGGCAATATCATTAAATACGTTTTCCAACTTTATAAGGAGTTAAATGATGAAGCAAATTTAATTTGACTTATATTTATAGATGGAGTTGCAAAATTTTGAGTATTTATAATTATTTTAAGAATTTAATTTGGGAACTGAGATTTAGAGGGAGAGGGTTAAATTTTTATTTTTCATAAATGATTTAATCTTAAATATTTTGATTCTAAACAATAATGCCTTTTCCATTTTGGGCATTTAAATATTCTTTTTTAATTTCATGCTTTAAATAATTTTTGTTTAACTTTAGTTCCAGTTGTTAAATAAAAATTTTTCTTTTGAATGGAACTTGGATTTTCTCTTGCATATTTTTTCTCAACTCTATTTCAACAGTTGTATGTGAATTAAATTCTGTTATTAATACAATTTTTTTTACTGTGTGTTTGTTTAAGTAGTTTTTGTAGTGAAATGGCTTATTATAAACAAAAGTTGGAGAATTTCTCTCTGCATCTACATAATTTTTCCCTACACCTCTAGAAAGGTAGGAAAAGTCTCAAATATCCTAGGTAAAAAAATTTAATCCTAGTAAAAAGTTTGCAAATTTTTTTACAAGTCCAGATAGGGGTGTCCTGATTTGTAAAAAAAATTTGAAAATTTTTTTACAAGTCCGGATAGGGGTGTCCAGATTTGTAAAAAAAAATTTGAATTTTTTTTTACATGTCCAGACAGGGGTTTCCAGATAGAGGTGTCCGAATTTGTAAAAAAAAAATTCAATTTACAAATCCAAATAGGGGTTTCTGGACTCAATCCGGACAGGAGTGTCTGGACTTGTAAAAAAAGCTACTGTAGCGAGAGAAGATAAACATAGAGTTGAACCACGAAGAACAAATCAAACATAAAGCTGAACCACGAAGAATGAAGAAAACGCAAAGGGGATGAACAACAACGGATGAAGAAGAAGAGAAAATCACTGATTCAGTAAGAAGAAAAACGAAGTTATGCAAAAGAAGTTAAAGAGAGAGATGCAAAAGAAAAGACGTGAGAAATGAGAGAGAGGTGTAGATGAAAGAGAAAAGAAAAAGATACGTGAAAATTAAATTTTTACTGTTTTCATTAAGATTTTTTTGGCATTTTAAAAAATTATAGAAATGTAGGGGGAACTTATTAAATTACAGGGAGAAATTCTCCAAAAATTATATTTCAATGATGATACATAATAGTAAACTAGTATGGGTATGAGTCACAAGTTTCATTTGGTGTTCAGCAAATTTTTTTTCTGCTTCTAATCAATAAAAGTCATCTGGACAATTTACTAAGCTAAAATAGCTCAAACAAACTTGTGTCAATGGCTTAGGTCTTGGGCATGTTCAGGTAACATTTGCTTTATGCTTGCGATGAGCAATATTAGCCTTGGATGTGTCAAACGTTTTCAAAATAGCTGAAACTTGATATCAAACTGGTGCCATAAACCTGTTTGAATCTATCATTTTTTAATTTTTAATTTTTATTTTTTAGTTTTTGCTTTTTAAATTTAATCTAAAATATTTATAAAATAAATAAATCTATAATTAAATATTTCACATAAAATATTAATTATTTTGTCAACTATTATTAATTTTATCTTACAAATATATAATTTTAATCATATATACTAATTTATTATTATTTAAATCCTAATTTTTCAATTATTCTATAGTATTTTATCACCTAAATATATTATTTAATATTGAAAATATAAAGCCATTTCAATTATTCCATAGTATTATTTTTTAAAAAATTACACTAAATAATTATTTCATGGTTAATAATGTCTCTTAAAAGAAAAAATTAAAATAAAAAAAATTAAAGGACCAAATTTAAAAAAAAAGCTTTAAAGGACTAAAACAAAAAGAAAATATTTTTATGCATTAAAAATTTATTTAAGTTTAAATTAATAAATTTTCTCTAGTGTAATAATTTTAAAATAAAATCCGTTAGATTGATATAAATTTGTTGTCACAATGTTTTGTTTTTATTAATATTAAAAATTTATTTTCTCTTTTTATAGTGTTTTAAAAAATTAATTAAATATAATTATTTTAATAACATTGTAGTTTATTTCATAAATAGATAAATTAAAATAAACTTAATTTAAGACTTTTTTTTAAATAAAATTAAAATTATCTTGTAATATTTAAAAAATATTTAATAAATTATTTTTATCATATAAATATATAGAAATATATTTAATAAATTAATTTTTAATATATTAAAATAAATATAAAATAGTTAAAAATGAAAAATAAAATAACATAAATTATATATATAAAGAATAAAAATAAAAATAATAAAGAAAGTTAAATAAAAAGAACATAAAAGATTTGAAAAGATAAAAAACCTATTAAAAAAGACACTTGTCAATTATATATAGGTAATAAAAATTCCGACTAGACAAATTCATATATAGAAAACCGTAGATTAGAGTAGTTATTTATGGAATCATATTGTCAAAATGTTTGGGAAATATCACTATTTGTGACTCTTGACTACAAATATTGGATTTATATATTATTTAATAATTTTAAGTATGAGAAATTAATATACAGCTTATTTGTGTAAAATTTTAACATTAATAATTAATTATTAAACTATTTTTCCATACATTTTAAAAGTAAAAATGACAATATTATTTTGACTCTCTTTAGGCCAATCAAAAGAAATTTTTGAACTTTATTTGGATAAAAAAACATTAATTTATTTTGGATTAATAGAAGGGTTTTGATTTTGTGAACTTATATCTATCTTATTGCTCTTAATAAATCTTTTTACTTGTTATATGGATAAATAAAATTTTTAAAATGCTATAACTTAACATTGATTTGTTCTTATCATTTTTGTCTTTAATGGTCTTTTGAGGTTAATAATTGATTACTGACTACCATTATCTGTCATCAATCTCTAATGAACATCACTGACTTTTGATTTTGATTACATCCAATAATCAGTCTTTGAAAACCATTGTAGGTTACTGGAGAGGAGGTAAGTGAAGTTGAAATTTGATTATAAAGTTTTAAAATTTGAAAAAAAAATTAATTTTTATAAATTTGAAAACTTAAAACTAAATGAGTTTTTATTTTGGCTTAAGTAAGTTTTTTATTCTTAAAGTTTCACCAAAAATCACTTTTGATTTTTAATATTCAAAAACATGTTTTTAGTCTCTAAAATTAATTTGTTTTTTGTATTAACATTGTCCGTTTATAAGTTCCGGTATATTTGGTTATGCCGGATGTGAAATTGAAGACTGAGGGAATTAGGGTTGAGGAGTAGAGTGATTAACGAATACAAAAATGTACTCTCTGTCAACAATTTCTTTATGGAATTAACTTGAGAAGAATGACTAAAAGTAAATCAGAAGCTAAAAAAAATATATTTGAATTTTAAGGACTAAAAGTGATTTTTGGTGAAATGTTTGAGACAAAAAACTTATGTAAACATTTTATTTTTATAAATTTAAAATAATCAAATTGAAGATTTTAAAAATTGAGATACCTAAGTGAATAATTATGATTAATGAAGGTACTAAGCAAGTAATCAAGCAATTTTTATGATAAATTTAACAAAACGAAAATAGGTTCATATTTTGTTTTTTTTTTATTCTTTCATATTAATATGAAAAAATTAACATTACGAATCTTGTTTTTTTTATTTATTTTTTGTATATAAAAGATAAATTAGCTTTTATTAAATCTGTGATAATAATAAAAAAAAAAGCAAAGAAAGAAGGTAGAAGAGAAGAGGAAGGAAAAAGATTGGCATAGGGGGCAAGGGAAATGGACAAGAGAAGAGGGACAAAAAAGAAAATTTAATAAAAGGAGGTCTTTTTTGCATCCATTTTTACTATTCGTATCTCTTAAAATTTGAATTTCTTAGAGTATCATTGCCTTCTTCCTCTAGCTCCCGTCCACGTGCCCCAAACCCTCTGCCATGTCCACACTTCCTAACATCTAAGTTAAAAACTCTTGGTTCACATTATTCTCAACCCTTATCATAAATTAGGGATGTGTAAATCTACAAATATAGAGTTCATCTCTTGTCAAACACATAACCTAGGATTCATAATTCATTCCACAAATGAATGGGAAGTTAAACTCGCTGCATTACACAAAGACCATAAACTCAATTGAATCGTAAGAGTTATTTCACCAACATTTTGGCTCTGATCCCAGAATATTATAACATTCTATGCCTTCTAAATGTGCCACAACCCAACAAACCATACAAATGACCATGTTCAACACACTTGCTTCACCCTATTGACTAATTCATGAAATTGCTGAAAATGTTCACGAAAAACATGGTGGAAACGTGTCTAAATTCCCGACCAAGCGCATAATCTCTCTCATACCTGGTTAGTCACTAGACAAGTGAAAAATAAGTTCTAAGAAGTTTCACTATCTAGATTGCAAAACGCATATGTAACTCTTTTTCTACCAATTATTCCTCTCCTCTGTAGATTAAGTCTTGTTGTCAATCTATCTGCTTCTGCCTTCCAAGCAAAACATTGAACTTTAGGCGAAATTCCTAAATGCCCACAAGCTTTTGTAGAACATATCCTTAGGGTACCTATGCCTTCTCCAAAAGCTTATAAGCAGATTTGACAAAATAAGTTTGTGTTGTATCTGCTTCCTATACCCAAGTATCATTCTTCCCTTCACTCAGCTCTACCGACTCTAGCCTGAGATTAACTCTACCAACATTTCTTCCTCCCATAAGAATAATTGTATCCTCCATTGCCATTTCTAGCTCCTACCTTCCACCCTCAACGCCTTAACTGTAGCATTAGTATCAATTGCTGAGTCGAACAACCCACTAAACTCAACATTAAAAGGTTGGGCCCTAACTATTTATCCTTCCAAAACTCTGCCTGACTACCATCCCCCATACTTCTTCTAACATTTTTAGACCACCACCCCTGTTGTACCTAACCTTGATTCTCAATAGAGTTTAAATCTTTCCACCATTGAGAACAATGTTGTCCTCGAACCTCCCAATCCCCATCAATATTTTCATATTTGGAGCGAAGGATTGAGACCCACAGACTATTATCCTCCATTTTTAGACGTTACCTTCACTTCCCTAGTAGGCCAAATTGAACTTCTAAATATTTCTCATCCCTAAATCACCTTCCTTCTTTCCCTTACACACTCTGTCCCATGCAACCTAATTAATTTTATTATTACCTTATTTCCCACCCATAGGAAATTTCTAAGAATAGCATTAAGCTGAGAGATAATGTCTTTAAGGGCCTTGAAAAAGGACAAGAAATAGGTCGACAATGTGGACAAAACTGATTTGATAAGAACAACTCGTCCAACCATCGTAATATATTTAAACTCCCAGGATGAGAAATGTTTCTTAATAACATCCATAATTGGTTTCCACATGGCAAACTTAGAAGGATCACCACCAATGGGAAGACCTAGATGCTTGAAAGGAATAACATCAACCTTCTAATTCAACTAGGCAGTTGTCTGATTCAGCCAATGCTCATTCACATTTACCCTATATATGTGACTTTTGTGAAAGTTCACCTTCAAACCTGAAATTAATTCAAAATTTTGTAACACTGCTTTAATAGCCCTAATAAACTCCTCGTCCCTTTCAGACAATAACAACATATCATCTGCATATTGTAAATGAGATACATAGACATTGTGCTTTCGTATGTTATAACCCTTCCATATACTCATCCCTACTACTGCTTTTATCATTTGAGTAAGGACCTCTACTTCACTGAGGAACAAAAAAGGTGACAACGGATCGCCTTGCCTAAGACCTCTTTCCATACCAAATTCCTTTGTAGGACTGCCATTTGTAACACAAATATGTTGAAGAGCTTACACATTCCTTTATCCACCTTATCCATCTCTTACCAAACCACATCCTCTTCATCACATCCCAGAGGAAAAGCCAATTAACAAAGTCATATGCTTTTCTAAAGTTGACCTTGAAGCATACTAACTCCTTTCCTAATCGTCTAGCGTCCTCCACTACCTCATTGACTATCAAAATGCCATCTGTAACAAAATTATACACACACACACACACACACACACACACACACACACACACACACACACACACACACACACACACACACACACACACACATATATATATATATATATATATATATATATATATATATATATATATCCAAATTTCATGATATTTTTTTTTGCTTCATTTAAACCTGTTATTAATTTCAAGAAATAATTTATTTTCTTTATTTTTTTCCATTTCAACAAATAATTTATTTTCTTCAATTATTTATTTAACTAAAAAAATCATAAACAAAACCATATTTATATATATACACAATTCATATTTACAATATTACATATTTTCAATATATACATATATATAGGGAATATTTTTTTTATGTGCAGTTCCCCTCTTTACTTACTTTTTTTTTCTACTCCAATATTTACATGGTCGATGGGAAAATGTTTAACAATAAATTTGTATATTAGTTGGTGGTAAATAAAATGTAACAACTATTGGTCATTCAATCACTACGAGTCTCCCATGATCATTAACAAAATACTAAAGTGGAAACACCCATCCTTTAAACGTGACTGAGTTCTCAATCACATTTGTCATCCATCATGTTCCTAGAAATATTGCTGTAATTACCGCAAAAAAAGGGTTCGAATAATTTGTCGTGTCCATCTTTTAAATTTTGCATTTCCATTTTTTTTAAACAAGAAAATAAAGGAGTAAGAACAATTAACATGTAAATACTTTACATAATAACAATTTAAATAACAAAAATTTAAATAATAAGAGAAATACAAATATCTATATTTATATATATATATATATATATATATGTATGTATATGTATATTTTCTTCTAGAAATTTGAATATTTTTTTAGTGACTAGTCAGGATAAATGAGTTTATTTACCATGGTTTTTTTAAAGATACAAGGATATTTCACCTTAAATATTTACTCATTTAAATTTTCAAGGTCAAATCTCCAACTATTTGTTATATATTACATACATAAAAAAATATAACCATTACATTTAAAATAAAATGGTCAATAAAAAAACTAATTTAATAAATTAAACAAAATTATAAACAGCAAATTAAATAATTATAACTAAAAGTAACATAACAAAACAAGGTAAGAGACACCTCAATGAATAATTATAATTAAAAATAACATAAAATAATTAAATAGAACAATGTTAAGAGCACCTCACCAAATAATTATAGTTAAAAGTAACATAAAATAATAAATAAAACGAGATTAGAGACACCTTACTAAATAATTATAATTAAAAGTAATATAAAATAAACACATAAGTGGTATAGTATTTAGAAATGATAAATGTCTCCTTCTCTTACCTTAATAATTGAAATAATACAAGAGTTTTGAATTTTTCTTCAAATAAACTCTTACTAATAGCTTCACTACCCATTAAACCAAGTTGATGTTTCTCTCTTTTTCTTTTTTTTTTTTCTCTTCCCCGCTAGAGCGTACGCCCAATTTATAAGAATTTTTGTGATGATTAAACATCTTTTTATTTCAATTTCTTATTAGCTAATCTTATTTATGGTAGATAATGATAATTGTACTATTGATCTTTTTTTTTTCTTTCTTTCTCGTTGACCTTGCAGTTTATATATATATATATATATATATATATATATATATATATATATATATATATATATATATTTAGCCTTGCCGTGCCTCTGTGAGTATTTCTTAAAATGTTTCATTTCAATGTCTAAAATTCATTTAAATTGCACACGCTTTAAAATGGTATCAGAGCCTTCCTAAAAAATTTAGACAGAAGAATATAAGTATGCTCTGTGGTTGCAACTTGTTTGATCTTCCACATCAGAAATATACTTCTGTTTAAAACCTGGCTCATATGTTCATAAGTTTGTAAAATTCTGCATTCAAAGATTATCATATTTTCTTAAGTTTCGACTTCTTCTCTGCATTAACTAATATTCTTTTCGAACTCTTTTAAAAAGCAAGTTAATAATCGGGAATGAGTGTAGTAATTAGGATAAAAACGTTGGTCAGCCGGTAAGGGTGGTCCCGGTAGTAAGTCTTAGAGAAGCAGTAAAACCGTTGGTTTAGCCTGGTGATCCCGTCGTAATCCTGATTGCTTTCATAAAATGTCCAGATTAATAAAGATGCTTTCTAAAGGAAAAGAAAAGGTAGAAGTTAATAACGAAGAATTAGAAGAAACTAATTTAAATATGATACATCATGAATTAAGAATTCCACAAATTGAACATGAATTAAGTAAATGGACTTTACCTAAATTAGATATTAAATCTATATATAAAACTTCGTTTAAAGATATATTTAAATATGAATACATAATTAAAACAATTGAAAAAGAAATAGATTTAAAAGCAACTCAACAAGAAATCCCCTTAATTTCAAAACAATTAATTTCAGAACATATAAAAGAATTTAGGTATTTGCATATAGGGTCGATCCAAATAGCAATTAAGGCCTTATTTAGGCTAGGAATGGACATGCCTTTACTAGCTATCCTTAGGGACAATCAACCTAAAGATTTTGAAAATCAGACCTTAGCAATAATGGAAACCAATTTACATCAAGGTCCCGTATACATTAATAATTATCCTAATTACTCAATTGCTCTAAAAAGTCTCCATGAAACAAATAATAATATAATTTTAAACATTAATATTCTTGAAGATAAATGGAATCATAGTTCCTTTCCTTTAACCATCGCATATAGGTTATATTATAAGGTTATGAAAACGCAATTAGGCCCTGGAGCATTATTAATGTCCCCTAAAGATGTTACTACTATGTTACTAGTAAATCCTGAAAAGGCTAGTGCTACTGTTCCAAGAATTTTAAAACATGAAGAAATTACTTCTGGACTTAGGTGGAAATTAGAAGAACTACTTCCTCCAGAAAACCTTGAAAATCCAATCTTAGAAAATATAGTCGAATTTAGAGATGGGGCGGTAGAAGTAGCTTTTGCTCCCTTAAGAAGATCTCTATCTTATAGGTCCCCTCAAACTTCTTTTGCTACGGCAAGAAGATCATTAGACCGATCTGGGTTTTCCATGCCTAGATCTCTTCAATACATGGGAACTAGGTCAGACCCTACGATCCCTTATCCAGAATATGAAGAAGCAGAAAATAAACCTAATTCTCCTAATTTTGAATCTGTTCCAGGTCCTTTTGAATTTAATCAATTAAATGTTATTAAAAAATTTGAAATAAATAAAGATTTATTAAAAGAAGAATTTTTGAATCCTGATAATAAAGAAAAAAGAGAATGGTTCTTTCAAACTTTTTCTCAAAAAGAATTAAGAGAATACGGAGAAAAATACTATAATTATTTAGAAGAAAAAGAAGAAAATATTCCCTTCTTTAATTGGTTCTCTGAAAACTGTTTTAATAATCTTCGAATGAATGTTCTAAAAACTACTGAAAAAATTTGGAAAACATCTAAAGGAGAAATTATCAGCATAGTTCCCCCATTAGAAGAAGTAAAATTTCCTAATGTTCAAAATCATGAAGTAGTGGCCTCTCCTTTTAAAATGATAACTGAAAAAAAGGACATTTCTTTTAAAGATATTCAAAATTTGCATACTCAATTAAATTATACTAACCAAATTGTTCATATAATTGCCACAGAAATAATAGATAAAGATTTACCCCCTAAGAAGTTAGAAAGATCTTTAATTAAACCTTTTAAGTTCTCAGAAGAAGAGTTAAAACATATAAAATTAGGAAAAGACTCCATGTTAGATGAAATAAATAAAAAATTAGATGCTTTAAAAATTAATAAAGTCAACACTATAATAATTCCAGATGAAGAATTAGGAGAACATTTTAATAGAGAACAGTTTGACGATAATTTATATAAAGTTAATAAATTAAGAAGAAATGCTAGGAGTAGCTCTTCCTTAGGTCCTACCCCTAGACCTACCACTAGAAATTATTATAATAGGCCCACTCTCCCTGATATTCAGTTTGAAGAATGGGAGCTGGAGTCACCATCCTCTTTTGATGGCTCTAGTATCTATGAATGGAACATAGACGGGTTAACTGAAATGCAAATCCTTAGAAAAACAAATGAAATGACCATGGCAGCCTCTGCATATAGAACTAAACAAGATGCGGCTACTACGGTTAAGCTGCTAGTAACAGGCTTCACTGGCCAATTAAAAGGTTGGTGGGACCATTACCTCTCAGAAGAAGAAAAGCTTAATATAATGAATAGTGTTAAGCAGGAAACAGATCAAGTTATGCCTCTTACGGTAGAAACCTTAATTTTAGCAATTATCCATAATGTTGTAGGAGACCCCCAGTTATTTGATCAAATGATCTCATTAATTCTCCACACAATTAGGTGTAAAACCTTAGGAGACTTTAGGTGGTACCATGATAATTTCATCACCTTGGTTTTGACTAGGCCTGATTGTAGAGAAGCCTTCTGAAAAGAAAGATTTCTGGCAGGACTTCCTTCTACCTTTGCCGATAAGGTAAGAGAAAGTTTGCCTAGATTATATAATGATATCCCGCTAAGAGATTTAACCTATGGAAGACTAAGTACGGCTACAAAGTTAATAGGGTTAGAAATTTGTGATACCCTTAAATTACAAAATCAAATTAAAAGAAATCAGGAAATGGGAATTAAAGAATTGGGTAATTTTTGTAGTCAATATGGTTATGAAAAACCTATTCCTCCATCCGAAAAAAGAAAACGACAATTAAAAAAGCAGAATAATATTAGAAATCCTCAAATTACCAAGGGTAGCAAATTTAGAAAATTCTCTAAAAAATCCAATAAGCCTAATAAACCTAATATAGTGTGTTATAAGTGCGGAAGAATTGGTCATATGAAAAAAGATTGTAGGGTTAAAGAAAAAATAAAAGCTTTAAAAATGAGTGAGGAATTAAAAGAGCAAATAGCTAACTTATTAATTTTAGATGAAGAATCTTCTAAGGAGGAAGAAGACGAGTTAATTGAAAATAATGAATTAATTGAAGATTCTAGTAGTGAGAATGAAGAAAATATTCATACCTGTGAAAATATGGAAAATTGTAATTGCTCTTTCAAAATTAATATGATAAAAGCTGAAACTAAATTAGCTTTGGAAATGGTTGATAAAATGGCTAATGAAGAAGATAAATTAGAATATTTATTAAAATTAAAAAACATGATGATCAAACAAGAAACGACTAAAGATCATAAAGAAAAAGAAAAATTTAATGGATATAATTTTTCAGAAATTTTAAAAATGAATTCTTTTAATAAACCAGTTACTATAAAAGATCTTCAAAAAGAAATAAAAGATCTAAAACAAGAAGTGCAGGAATTAAAATTAAACTTAGAAAACCTAACAGAACAATTTAATAATAATATAGGTTCAACCTCTAATTCTAACCATAATGGGGAAGAAACAGAATTAATTAATCAAATAAAAATTCTTCAACAAAAATGGCAAATTAAAATAGCTTTATCAATAGGAAACTCTTTTCATAAAAATTTTATAGCATTAGTTGATTCAGGAGCAGATCTAAATTGTATAAGAGAAGGGTTAATTCCCACACAATATTATGAAAAATCTTTACAAAAAATTGTACACTGCTAATAACTCTAAATTAAAAGTTCAGTATAAACTGTCTAATGCTAATATTTGTAATAAAGGAAATGTTTTAAAAATAGTTTTATTTTAACTAAATATATTACGGAAGAAATAATTTTGGGTACTCCTTTTTTAACTCAAATATATCCTTTTGAAGTATCTACCCGAGGAATAAAACATAAAAATAATCTTTTTGAATTTATAACTCCAATAAAATCAAAGGAAGTCTTAACTCTAAAAGACTTAACTGAAGAAAACTTTATAAATAGAATTGAAAGTAAAAATGGTCAAATTAAAAAATTACAATTAGAAATAAAATATCAAAGAATTGAAAAACAACTTAATGACATTTTAGTAAAAAAGAATTTTGAAAAAATTCAAAAGAATTTTGAAAACAAAATTTGTGCTGAAATTCCCTCTGCTTTTTGGGATCGAAATTCTTTTACTATCAAGTTACCTTACATAGAAGGATTTCATGAAAGTAAAATACCTACTAAAGCTAAACTAGTACAAATGAATAGAGAAACGCTTACTTATTGTAGAAAAGAAATACAGCAGTTTCTAGATAAAAAATTAATTAGACCAAGTAAATCTCCACGGAGTTGCTCTGCTTTTTATGTCATGAATGCTTCTGAAATAGAACGAGGAGAACCAAGAATGGTTATTAATTATAAACCCCTTAATAATGTCTTAAAATGGATTAGATATCCGATTCCTAATAAACAAGAATTAATAGGAAGATTATATCAAGCAGTAATTTTTTCAAAATTTGATTTAAAATCAGGATATTATCAAATTAAAGTTTCCGAAGAAGATAAATACAAAATTGCCTTTACGGTTCCTTTTGGGCATTATGAATGGAATGTAATGCCTATGGGACTTAAAAATGCTCCCTCTGAATTTCAAAATATCATGAATAATATACTAAATCCTTACTCCGAATTTGTTGTGGTTTACTTAGATGATGTTTTAATATTCTCTAATTCTATTGAACAACATTTAAAACATCTCAGAATATTTAAAGAAATAATAAAGAAAAATGGTCTGGTCATTTCTAAAATAAAAATAAAAATAGGATAAACTAAAATAAGATTCTTAGGACATGAAATATTTCAGGGAAAAATAACTCCTATAAGTAGAAGTATTGAATTTGCAGACAAATTTCCTGATGAAATAAAAATTAAAAATCAATTACAAAGATTTTTAGGTTGTATCAATTATGTAGCAGATTTTATACCAAATATAAGAATTACCTGTCAACCCCTTTTTGCTAGGCTTAGAAAAAATCCAAAGCCATGGACAGAAAAGCATACTGAAATAGTTAAAGAAATAAAAAGTCTTGTTAAAATTTTACCCTGTTTAGGAATCCTTCATCCTGACGCTAGTATTATTGTAGAAACAGATGCGTCTGAAATAGGATTTGGAGGAATTTTAAAACAAAAATTTTCAGGAGAAAAAGAACAGATAGTTAGATTCCATTCAGGTGCTTGGGCGGGAGCTCAACTTAATTATAGTGTTATTAAAAAAGAAATCGTGAGCATAGTTCTATGTATAAATAAATTTCAAAATGATTTAATGAATAAAGAATTTCTTTTAAGAATTGATTGTAAATCCGCTAAAGAAGTTTTAGAAAAAGATGTTAAAAATAGTGTTTCCAAACAAATTTTTGCCAGATGGCAAAGCATCTTATCATGTTTTGATTTTAAAATTGAATTTATAAAAGGAATTAATAATTCCATTCCAGATTTTCTAACCAGAGAATTTCTTCAGGGCACTCCCCCGCACCAATGAGACCATCAGTAAAGTCAGCATTAACCGAAAATACCTCGAAATCCAAACCCCTAAATATCTCCGATTTAGCCCCATCATATGCTATGAAGTCCTCCTTAAATACTTCCGCTAATACCAGAGCATTACCCTCCTTTTTAACTCCTAAAAAGACCTCTGAAGTATTATCCTCCAAAAATAATTTTCCTCCATTAAAAGTACCCTCCTCATCTAAAAATCCGGAACCCATAACTTCCCAAAAAGATTACCATATAAAATATCCTTGTAATCCTATTCTACCAATTGAGCCCGAGTGGGAAGAAGAAGAGTCATCCACAATAATTGAAAATATAAATCCTAAAGGATGCGCATGGATTCCTGAAAACTTTGAAAAAACAATTACCTTTTATCAAATGATTTTATTGGATACCAATTCTGTTGAATTAATTCCAGAAAAGGATCCAAAAAATCCTCACATTACCAAATATTCAAAACTAAAAATATTAAATGTTTTGTGTCCATCGGACTGGAATCAGAATTGGTTGACTCCGAAAGGTTTTGATTATCAAGAAGCTTGGAGTAAAATTCTTTTAAATACTAATCCAAAGCATTCCTGGTATATTAGTTTTAAAAATGAATTACCTATTCGATTACCTTCTTGGTTTATCACATGGGTAATTGATTTTGGTCCTGTAAAAAGTATTTTACCTTCTAAAATCGTGAAAATGTATGATACTTTTAAAGAATTATCTCCTTCAATACCTTCCCGATATAAGTTAACTAGTTTTCTCTCAAAAGTGGAAATTGGTTGGCTTATGCAACCTCAATACCAAATACATCATCACATGGGTGAGCCGTTTCCTAAACAGCTATGCTTAACAGTGAAAGTATTTTGGTGGCAGAAGTTCAATATAGATTATGTTGAAGCTAAGTTTCGTCAATTTAAGAATTCTCCTCTTAAAACTCCTATTACTGCTGCTTCGTCTTCATCCTCTCCATTAAAGATTGAAGATTTGGTAGCTCAGTCAAAAGATAAAAAAGAATTAAAAAAGAAACTCCTTGAAGCATTATCGTCGTTGGATTCTGAAGAATCAGAAACAGAAGACAATGAAGAATTATTATCAGATGACTGTTATGCCATTCAAATGGCTCAAGACCCGAATTTAGACTCTGACTAGCAATTATTGACAGAGCAATGCCTTCAATGCAAGAAAATCTTCAGTTTGGTAAATGCTCTTCGGTAATTGAAAAAGGCGGTTTATCTTTCCAAGAAAGCTGTCAACTCGTGGAGGGTTCCTATTAAAATAAGTATGTCGGCTAATTGTCAGGAATCTTTGAAATTGTCAAGAAGGGCGGTAAAGGTTGTCGGCCTCTTTTCAAGATTCGAGATAAAGAAGCGACAGGTGGCTGAAGACTTAATTAATTTTAAGAAATTTTGAATTCCGTTTCTAAGTTAATTAACATCCGGATTTCACATCCGTCTGTTGTAATTCTATAAATAGAGCTTAAGACGAGGGGGATAGACACAGCTCGGCAGAGCCTTAAACTTCTATCTCTCTCTCCTCTTTGTAAATTCTCCATCTTCTAATAAATTTCCTTTATATAACTCTCCTTTAGCCTTGCCGTGCCTCTGTGAGTATTTCTTAAAATGCTTCATTTCAATGTCTAAAATTCATTTAAATTGCACACGCTTTAATATATATATATATATATATATATATATATATATATATATATATATATATATTCTACTATATACATTCTAAATCATAGCTTTGTAACATTTTTTTAACGTTACTTTCTTTTTAGGATATCATAAAAACTAAATTCAATTAAAATTGGAATTCAGCAAATATATCATCCTATAACTTAGAAATTATTCATGAAAAATTTCAAAGTATAACTAAAATTAATTAAAAATATATCATATACTATGTATTTAATAGGTAGTTTTAAAGTATTTACTTATATAATTTTGAAGATTATAAATGTATTTCTATTATTTTACTTATACAATATATTCTAAAAATTCAAATTAAATATATATATATATAATAATATAATATTGTATTAAAAATTTAAAATATGATATATTGTAAGTGAAGAGTTTAAGATATCATAATAATTAAATATTATTTAGATTTATTCAATTTACTAAATATATAAAATTTAAATATATATATATATATATTATTGAGAATTTGGGAACATTACACCATCCAAAATTTGTTTGTCTTTCACAAAAGCTAATTGTGTTTCAGATATAATTGAACTCAACCCCTTTGAATCTCCTAACCAACACTTTCGCTAGAACTTTATACATGCATCCAACGAGAGAGATACAACGATAATGAGCTAGATAGATAAGATTGCTAGATTTTGGTAATAATGCAATAAAGGAATTATTGGACCCTATTGAGAGTTTACCAAAGTGATGAAACTCATCAAAGAATGCCAATATGAAATTCATACCATCAGGTCTCATCCTTGATGTCTTTTCTGAAAAATAACCTTCTAGGCTTTCTCTTGCCGCAGTCCCTAGCTTGATATTCTCCATTTTGGGTCTTGACCCCTGCCACTCCTTATAATGAATTTGAAAATACTCCTTCATTTTCTTTTTTAACATGTCCACCTCAACCACCTCATCCCCCTAAAAAATAAATTTTTGTCTGCTTCCTTCGTCTCAACATAACTCAATGGAAGTACTTCGTATTTGCATCCCTTTCTCTCAGTCATTGAACCTGAAATTTTTGTCTCAAGGGAAAGCACTTCCGATCCACTCACTTCCACAAGTTCCCCATATGAGAGTTATTCCTACTCATGTTTGACTCCTCTAATCCTTGATCCTCCTCTTTCATGTCTAACTCCTCCAACAACTCTCTTTGCTCTTCAATTCATTTGTCGATATCACCAAACACTTTCCTATTCCACTTTTTTAGTTTAACTTTAATCTGCTTCAATTTCTCCTTCAGCACATACCCATTCCTACCCTAGACTTGTAGCCTTTCCCACTCATACTCCACAAAAGGCAAAACCTGTTATCATCGAACTAGTAATTCAAAACCCTAAAAGGTTTGTGACCCCAATTTGTCTCTCACTCCATCTCTCCTAATTTATCCCAGTAATTCAAAACGGTGATTAGACACACCTCTCGAAAGAACACGTTGCTCCATTAGGCCACCCCAAAAGGAACTCGTGAGATAGAAAGAATCTATATAGTTAACTCATTGTCTTGCTATCGCTTTTATACTAAGTAAATTTTCTACCACTTAAGATAAGTCGATTAATTCTTCTGCTTCAATAAAATCATTAAAGAGGCTCACCTGCACCTCTCTATTATTATTAGCCACCTCCGCTAGTCATAGAATTAATATCCCCCATAAAGCACCACTTGTTACATCTCATTTCCTCCCAACATCGCTTGATATCCTCCCGATATTCCTCTATGTTCCTTCTAATGCACATGGAGAGTAGACATTCACCATTATGGATTGAGTTGATTTAGGGTCCCCACCATGTCATTTCTCACAAAAGAATCTTCCTAAATGTAGCCACATCCCACCATACCAACAAACCTTCCAAGCTCCCTATATAAAGCTTAAAACACCGACCAACTTCGGCACTTCCCCACACAAAGCTTCTTCAATAACCTGTATCTTTGTCTCCTATGACCACACCATTCCAGGTTTCTGCACATGAATATATTTTTCACCTCCCACTTTTTTATCCTCCCTCCAAACCCTCTAAGATAGAAAGATATTATCTTCATTGAAGCTTTGTATTAACTCCAGCCTTCACCTCCCGCCCTCTCTTTCCTCCATGGCAACCAATATGAGAACCACGTGTTCCCTACTTTCATGAGTCACCCCTAATGCACAGCCTACTCTCCATACTTCTTTAGCAACCTCCGGCACATTCTTACTCACTACTAGCCCTTGATGAGAATTATCAACATGATCACATTATCCACGTGTTTCACCAACTTTTTTCTGCCATGACCCAACCCTTTTTTATACTTCCCTTCCCTTGATGTCACGCCCTTCTTCCTCTTCCCCCCATTCTCCTCACACTCTCGCTGCTCGGTAACAAAAGCCCTTTCCTCTCCATATTTATTATCAACCAACGTGCACTTACCATGATTCTCCATACCCTGTATAAATCACGTGACCCTCTTATATCCGTCATCTGCTTCATTGCACGAGTCCCTCGCAAATCCGTGACCACTTCGACAACCTTATTGCATGATTCAATATGCTCCTTGTGAGTTCATGATACGAACCACCTTCTACTTCCTTCTCGGCATCACGTGCATATGACCGCCTTCAATCAAGCAACCTCCCTCCGTCTCATACTGCGTCAATTCCATGCGAGATGTAATGGGCCAGAATGCGCAGCCCCTGGTCGCATGTACGAACTCAGCTTCATCCACTCCCTGCTTCATGCACCCCTCCTCCACATGGGCCGGCCCAATACATCCTTGCAACGTACCTGCTTAACTGAGATGTCATATGGGTATCTAGCTAATTATCTCAAAAAAATATATTTATATGCAAACCCATGGACTGGTCCATTAAACTCGCGGACTGGATACAGACTTGCAAAAAAAATTCATTTATTTTAGCGGATCAGATTTATCCAACCCGTTTAAAATGAGAGCTTTATGGGCCAAATTTAAATGGGTTAAATAAATCCGTATACCTACCCATATTTAGAGAATGTAAATAAAATATATCTAATATTCTAATAACTTATGCTAGCAAATGCGAATAACTACCTTTATGTTTGACATAAGCAATGGCATTTAAACCTTTAGATATTAAACATATGTAATGAGAATTAGAACTTGTCAGTATTTGATTGGGCTAAGTTTTTTATATATGGAAATCATGATTTTAAAAATACTTAAAATATCTTTGATTAGTATTAATATCTTTTTGGAAATTCAAGATCCATTTCTTTAGTTGTAGTAAAGGTTTTTTTTTTTGGATATGTAAGTTTCTTTACAAAACTACCCTTTATTAAAATATTTGATTAAATAACTTTTTACTTAATAATGTATGAAAAGTAGATCATAAAATAAGCACAGATCTTATGAGTATATGCAAAAAATACGTTCATATGGGACGGTAATTACCTGCAAAATAGGTATGGAAATGAGGTGGGCTTAGACCCACAAAAATTATGCAAGTATGGGTACTATAGTACCCAACCCGCCTCGCCCCTTTTATATATATATATATATATATATATATATATATATATATATATATATATAATACCACATAATTATAATTTTTTAGTGAAAATATTGTCAAGAATATTATTTGCATTATAATTTATAATAAGTAATATAATTATAAAATAAAAAGAAACATATAATATATTTTACACAAATTTAATAATAAAAATAAAATTTACAAGAAATTAAGTTATTTATAAATAAATTTTAATGAACTTATGATATTATTAAATGTTATGATAGAAAAAGATAGATTTATGTGTAATTATATAAAAATTTAGGTAGTATTTTATAATTTGTTCTATATTTAGTGTTATGTAAACTTGTTTTTCATATTATGTTTACTTATGTATAAAAGATATAGATTTATTATCTCTATATATAAGTAAAGTACATGTTACAAGAAATTAAGTTATTTATAAATAAATTTTAATGAACTTATGATATTATTAAATGTTATGATAGAAAAAGATAGATTTATGTGTAATTATATAAAAATTTAGGTAGTATTTTATAATTTGTTCTATATTTAGTGTTATGTAAACTTGTTTTTCATATTATGTTTACTTATTATAAAAGATATAGATTTATTATCTCTATATATAAGTAAAGTACATGTTACAAGAAATTAAGTTATTTATAAATAAATTTTAATGAACTTATGATATTATTTAATGTTGTGATAGAAAAAGATAGATTTATGTGTAATTATATAAAAATTTAGGTAGTATTTTATAATTTGTTCTATATTTAGTATTATGTAAACTGGTTTTTCATATTATGTTTACTTATGTATAAAAGATATAGATTTATTATCTCTATATATAAATAAAGTACATGTTACAAGAAATTAAGTTATTTATAAATAAATTTTAATGAACTTATGATATTATTTAATGTTATGATAGAAAAAGATAGATTTATGTGTAATTATATAAAACTTTAGGTTGTATTTTATAATTTGTTCTATATTTAGTGTTATGTAAACTTGTTTTTCATATTATGTTTACTTATGCATAAAAGATATAGATTTATTATCTCTATATATAAGTAAAGTACATGTTACGAGTGCGATTATGAATATAGGTATTCAGTGGATACGGGAACGAGATCAAAGTTGCTACCCACATAGATACAGGGCTAGGTACGAGTACATTTTTTAAACGCAGGTATGGAGACAACTTAGTGAAAAGAAAGAAGCATCTTATGTGCCTACCCACTGCAATCCCTAGTGAAAAGTGGGAAATTCATAGGCTTAACTTATGTGTTTTTTTGCACTTGTTGTGACTTGATTTAGTGGCTTATTAAGTTAGGTCAAATTGACCATTTTCTAATATAAATTATACAATGAAATATCAAACGAGTCTTAGAAAGATTGAAGCATTGACACTTAGGTTCCTGAAAGAATTTTGGAGGTATCTAGGTCCTTGATTTTTTTTCGAGCATTTGTATATTAGTCCTTACATTACTGACGTCATTTAGTCAATGCACAATCAATTTTTAAGTGCTTACGTGACAAGTCTTTTACTCATTACGTGACAATCTACATCACTCATATTAAACACCTGAAAAGTAAAAATATTTTTGGTAGTTTTAGTCACTAAAAATAATAAAAATCAAAATTAAAAACAATCTTTCTAAAAATGAATAGGGACAATTACATATTTCTTAGCACCTTTTCCCTATTTTCCACCACAAACAACCCAAAATAAAAAATAATATTCCTAAAACTTGAGACCATCATTGAATAAAAATTAAATATGGTTTGAAATTTGAAAAACCAACATTAATTTAAACAACCTTAAGCATCACACTTCTCTGAACCTTTCCTTTGATGCTGGTGGAACCCTAGTAAAGTAGGGTGTTGAAAAGCATCGTCATAAGGGTGGTGGGCAAGGGAAAAGGTGTATGGTGTTGACTTGGAAAGCAACATCAACAACATGGACTCACTACTCCAAAGTGAGGCGTTGAGGGTGGAGAAATTGGTTGAGATGGTTCTGGTTTAGATGGTGGCGACGATGGCGGGCTTGGCCTAAGAGATTTGCATCCTCAAGACACCGTATGTTTTCATGAGGAGTGTTGCAAGGTGTGGCGTTGTATTGGGTTGTAGGGGTGGGCGGTTGGATCTGAATTGAATTGGGGGGTGACGCAAGTATGTAGGTTCTAGTGGGGGGAAGGGAAGGAAGTTGTTAAATAATTATGGAAACTAGGTTCCATGTATTAGTTTGATATTTCACTGGAAACATGATAACTTTGAACAATCAAGCTATGATAATATAATGAAGTTTCTCCTTTATATTAGTTTGAAATTTTATTTCGATGCTAACAAATTGCTTGCAAATTTCCTTGTTAGTTTATTTTCTTCCTTCTTTTTAATGGGAAAAGGGAATTTGAAGGGGAGGGACATAGATTGAGAAACTTTTTATTTTATTTTATGTCGATTAAAAACATCTACAAATATTTTTAGTTTAAAAAAAATAAATAAAAGAAAAAGTGGGTGTCGTGTAAGCAGTTGAATTGTCAAGTATGAGAGAGGGAAATTGTCATCATAATAGTTAATGTTGATTATGCAATTGCCTAATATCATTAGTAACTAAGGAACCTACGTACAAATGGTAGAAAAATTTAAGGACCTTGATGCCTCTAAAAATTTTTCAAGGACTTGAATGTCTCTAAAAATTTTTCAAGGATTTGAACGCCTCTAAAAATCTTTCAACGACCTAGATGCTACCACTTTAATTTTTTTAGGACCAAAATAACTTGAAATGTCATATATGTGAGAGAGACTCTACTAGCGTGACACTTAAAAAATGATTGGTTACTTACTAAACGACATCAGTAACATAAGAACTAATATGCAAATAACAAAATTAGGGATTTAAACGCCTCTAAATTTCTTTCAAAGATTCAGATGCTAACACTTCAATCTTTCAAGAACCCTGTGGTATTTCTCTTATATATAATATGTTACCTTAATTGACTAATTAACGCATGATATAAAATGAGTTTTGAATCATTAGTTAAGTTGAAATGTGAATTGTTTCTCTATCATATTTAAACTAAAAAAGATTAATAGACTTCATGTAAAAAAATGATTATATTTGCACATAAATTTAATACTATTATTTTATTATTTTTTAATAAAAGTAAATTAGTCAATATGTGTAGGATGGACGATACTCAATCAACCCTTTAAAATTAATTTATCCACCACAAACCTCTTAAAATTAATTACTCTTTCATTCTTTTTTATTGCATGCAAATTTTATTTTCATCGACCTTGACAATAGCTGCCCTAAAAATATGTTTTTGATAAGTAATTAATAACCAAAATCATGAGACCGACCGGTTGATTTAAAATCGGTCTGATTGGTCAATTACTCTATAAAAAAGTAGGGGAGTGGAAACTAGTCAAAGTCGATGGAAAGAATAGGTTTGAACTAATACATTTTTTAAAAATTTTTATGGTTTTTAATTTTTTATTTAATGTAAATTATTTTAAATAAATATAATAATATTTAATTGGGATTATAAATAAGGATAATTAAATTATTTTATAAATTAGTATTTTCTTATAAATTTACTCATGTATATTATAATTTATTTATTATATATCTTGACTTCATTAATTTTATATTATTTATTATATTTTGTATTCTGAATATAAACTTAATTGTTGTTGTTAATAAACAATGTTGTATTTTATTCATTAGAACTTAAAATTAAGTGATGTATACATTTGATTTAGTTTTTAAGATTTTATGTATACTTATTTGAATGTTAAGAATTTAAGAAATGATGTTTTGTATTGATTTTTAGTGTGAAATATTTACAATATTATATTTAGGAAATCGTTCATAAAAAAAATTAATAATATCGGTTAATTGAAATTATACTATACTCACTAATTACTTATAATTTTGGGCATATTACTTATTGGTCGCTTTGGTCTATTCGAAACCATATTTAGTTTAGGCAAAAAGTATTTGAATCTTAATCTGTTTTATTCAATATACAACTTGTATCTTGACAACGAATTAACCATAGATCTTTGGTTAATCCGAGATTTTCTTTTTCTTCTTGATGTTTAGACTCTTTACAATGTTTCTTAACTGCTAATTATTATTATTAATTTTTTTTTCTTTGACTTTACTAGTTTTAGCTTAGTCTTGATACAACAGGTTTAATGGGGTTTTATGATTGGGGTTGCGATTTTTTGTATAGAATCTTACTGTACATATTTTTTAATATATTATCTATACATAATTTTTTTACTTAAAAAAAATACTATCCTTAATTATTAAATTTAATTTGAGACAATGTTTTGACCAGTTTAATGACTTATCCGACTATTAAAATAATAAAATACTGCAAAAATATTATCATTGAAATAAATAAATGATAAAAAATTATATCCATAATTTTTTCTTAAAAAATAATATTTATTTTACAAAAGATTTATAAAAAAAATTAAATGGAACAGATTTAATATGCCTTAGAAAGTAAAATATGAGAGAGAAAAATAGTGTCACACTGTTGACCAACTTTGACCCTAGTAAAAAAAATTAGGTCAATTTATTCTGCTTTGAAAAGTAGATTAAAATTAAAATGCAACTTTGAGTGAGAAGGCAAGTTGACTAGTTGATCTGCCAAGTGTTAATTAAAAAAAGGAAAAATCTTTAATAAGAAATTTTTTTTTTCATTTAAATATGATATTTAGTGTACGACATAAAATTAAAGTTAAATAAAAATAGTTATATATTATAATAAAAGTTAAATGTTTTTGAATTTTAGCTAGAAAAATTATAAAAAAGGAAATCTGACAGGATGAAGCTTGGTTTGGACGTTGGGTTGAGTGGAGCATGTTAAAGAAGTCCGCAGGTTATAAAAAAATCCAACGCATCTAACTAAAATTGGCTGCTGTAGAGAATCCAAACGCCCGCAGGTTAGGTTACATTTAACACCAAAGATGTAGTGTGTTTATCCTCTATAACATTGCTGTGTACAAAAAACTAAATAATGAATAAGCATTGTCCTAAATCCTAATCCTAACAGACACGACCCAGCCTACAGAATAAGTTAATACAACCAATTCTGACTTGCTTTACTCCTAGTCCTCATTCCTCTGTTAACTGAAAAACCATGCATCAATATTACTTCACTCTCCAAACTCCAAATTCCAAACAACAATACCCATTTTCATCTGCACACTGCACTATCTGCCTCCACGATTCCGCAATTCCACACAAAATGCGCATTTTTTTCATTCAAATTTATTTTTTAACCTAATGGGTTGTAAGTTACAAATTACAACTGGTACACAAACTATTCAACAGTGACAGCACACGAGATGCATATGGTGCAATGTTTATGTGAAGACTGAGGAGAGAGGGTCCCACACATTGTCTTTTAGTATATGAGGCTCCCTTAGGCCCCTACTCCTCTGCGGGTAGACACAGTCTCAAACAGACATCTGTTCATGTTTCATTTAAGTGTATTTAACTCATCGATTTTCCCCACATAATGTGAATTAACACTATATGAAGATGCATGCAAAACAAACATTTTTGCTTATATAAGCTGCACCCAATCCCATCCCATGTGATCTGCGACTGTATGCAAGCGTCCACTACACAGTAAGCGCTTGCACGTGCTGGCTGCTGTTCCTGTACGACACCACTGTATTCCTTTGTACCAAGTGAAGATTCCCATCCTTAAATCATTGGTCCCACTCTCTGCTTCTTTTCACGTGTCCTGCCATCCCTATGCCGTTAATTACACCATCATCACCGTCAGCTACTCCATGCCACCCACACATTTTTTTTCTACCCAACCCTCCTCTCATTAACCACACTCTCACTTCCCTCGCGCGTCTAAATCAACCCCCCCCCCCCCCCCCCCCCCCCCCCATCATATCTATTATCTAACCATGCATCTCACATATTATATTTTAACCTTCTTTTTCAATAATTTGCTTTTTAGCTCATGGACTCATGCTTTACCTATTATTCAACTTTTTCATTACTGATAAACCGGTTATTTTAGAGAGAAAATTTCGTGGTATTCTCGAAATTGTAATTAAGAATTTTTAGATGATCCAAAAAACAATTATACCAAAATTCTTAGATCTCTCTTGAAAGTTGATACCATAACAATTCCATACTTAGAATCCCTCGTGAATCACAATTTGCTATATAGAATCCCTGTTGATCACAACTTGATATTGTGACTGTGAGAGTGTGACCAAGCTAACTAAAATATTCTTGATAGCGGGGGTGTGCTTAATGGGGATGATAAAGATGAGTTTGGATTTTGTTAGAAAAGAGAAAAAGCGTTGGACAAGTTTGAAATGAATTGAATATACCTTGAATAGCAACGTGGTTGGATTGACTTGTCCAAGGTCACACAATATTTAATTGCGTAAAATACTATCGTTTGGGGGGTGGCCGGTGAGTTCACTTTCTCCTAAAAGGGTGTCGGGGGCTATCTTTTCCTTTTCATGCAAGGACAATCTCCTTGATAAACGCGAGGGAGAGAGAGAGAGAGGGGTTAAGTTTAGCGTTTTGAAAGTTGCTTGCAGCACTGCGCTTATTTACAGTGAACACCAAAGAGAAAGGAAGAGGTAAAGCAGTCCAACACAAACATGTTTGATGGAGCACCCGACCAGTTCCACCAATTCATAGCACCAAGGACCACTCTCCCTCTCCACCATGCCTCTTCAAACCCCCCAAACACCTTCCTACCCTTTGATCCATATAATCCTTCTCATCATCACTCGCCACTACTCCAAACCCATCTGTTGCACCCATTGCACCCTCCTTCTCCCACCCACAAACATCAACAACACAAGCTTCTTCCAATCAACAACGTCTTGCAAAGAGATCAAAGACAATTACCGGAGCTAACCGATTCCTGGACCAACGATGAAGTGCTTGCACTTTTGAGAATCAGATCTACCATGGAAAATTGGTTCCCGGACCTCACATGGGACCATGTCTCCAGGTACTTACATATATACATCACATTAATTAATCATGTACATATGCTTGCTATTAAACCTCGCGACTTTCCTGTTTTAATTAACTTATTCCTTTGAGAGAAGTCACTGAATTATTGAAATTGAGACAAATTAAATGATCAAGGGAGAAAGAAAAATTGATGAGCTAATTAGCTAGACTAAAATCCATTCATTATCATGTATATGTCGACAAATTAAACCACACGTGCACATAGACGCTATCTCGCACGCTGACACAGCAAGACACAAACCCCGAGAGTAAGAGCCGTCCGGGAAGAAAATTAAGTTGAAGAAAGGAAGGCATTAAATTCAAAGCATTGATCAGTACGTACTACCTTTGTGATGTTAATAATTAAAATGCTTATGTAGTTGGTTTGGGATGTTTGTAATTATGGTGTGTGCAGGAAGCTAGCAGAGCTTGGGTTTAAGAAGAGTGCTGAGAAGTGTAAGGAGAAGTTCGAAGATGAGAGTAGATACTTGGACAACATTAACTACGGCAAGAGCAATTACCGGTTCCTGAGCGAGCTGGAGGAGCTTTGTCAAAACCCTGATCCGGGTGTTGATGGGGTTGCAGTGAGTGGTGAAAAGACTCACCACCTAGGAGGAGACAACGTGGGCCACCACACTTGCGCATTGGAAGAAAATTCGAGAGACATTGAAACAGCAGCGACCAAACAATGTGATATTGGAAGTGACAAGGTGGAAAAGTCAAAGGAGCGCAAGAGGAAGCGTCGTGATAGGTTCGAAATGTTCAAGGCTTTCTGCGAGAGTGTTGTCAACAAGATGATGGCCCAGCAAGAAGAGATTCACAACAAACTCCTGGAGGACATGGTGAAAAGGGACCAGGAGAAGTTCGCCAGAGAGGAAGCGTGGAAAAAGCAAGAGCTTGATAGGATGAACAAGGAGCTCCACATTATGGCACAAGAGCAAGCTATCGCCGGGGATAGACATGCCACCATTATTGAATTCTTAAAGAAATGTGCATTCACAACCACAACCACAACCACAACCCCTCTCACCCACCCGCAAAACGGAAACCCTAATCATCCTTCCCATGAAGACCACAATCCTAATCTTGACCCAACTCCCTCTCCTAAGATGATTCAAAATCATGACCAAACTGCATTGGGAGCCGAAAACCCTAGCACAAGTGACACGTTATTACAACTTCCTTCTTCCTCCAATTCTTCCCCAACACCCCACAACCCTACTGCTTCTTCGCTCAATAACCATAATAATATTATCCCATTAGAGTCACATTCAGTTTCCGCATACAAGGCAACCTCAACAACCCCTATGGTCAACAGTGAGAGTTCCAAGGATGACGTTGGGAGAAGATGGCCAAGAGATGAAGTGTTAGCACTGATAAACCTAAGGTGCACCAGTGTGAGTAACAACAATGAAGAGAAAGAGGGAAACAAGGGTCCTCTGTGGGAGAGAATCTCGCAAGGGATGTCAGAACTAGGATACAAGAGAAGTGCAAAGAGGTGCAAAGAGAAGTGGGAGAACATAAACAAGTACTTCAGAAAAACCAAAGATGTTAATAAGAAAAGGTCCCTTAACTCTAGGACTTGTCCTTATTTCCATCAACTGAGTTGTTTGTATGGTCAGGGAAAAATTGTGCCACAGTTTGAAAGGGAAGGAAGCCACTTAAGTCCAACCGCGAATTCCGGCCAAGTTCCACGGCCCGATGATCAAGTCCAAGCTGATGAGTCTTCTCAGGTGGGGTCTTCTGGTTTGGTTCAGTATGCATGTTGATCATGCAGGTGAGAAAACTTTGAAATTAAGTCATCTTTTCTTTGGATTGTGATTAATTAGTTTAATATTCATTAATTTGTCCATTTTATATGGCATAATAAGCTCCACTATTTTCCGTTTCTTTTTGCTTTTGAGTGGTGGGAGGACTTTTTTTATATATAGCATAAATTAATTGAATATGTATATTTTGATTTTGGTGAGCACCGACAGCTTCAGGAATTAGAACAATATTTCTGTTCTAGCTTTGGATGACTTTATAATGCCAGTTCAATCTACGTACATTTTCTTTATGAGATTCATGTTTCATACGTATCTTGCCTAATGTCCATTAATTGGAAACAAACTGTCCCAGGGAAAAGAGGGGTGTGGATGAGACATTCTTCTGGAATAATTTTTTTTTTTTTTTTTTGTACAACAGTTTTGAAAAATTATTTATTACCTTTTAATTTCTTCTAAGTGTTTTTAATATAAATAAAATATTAAATATGTATAATACCAAATATATATGATCTTCGAAATTTAATGTTGAAATGATGTAAGATTCTTGGTCTTTCTAAAATCTACTAGGATGGGAATAAATTGTGCAAAAGCGAAAAGGACATAATATCAATCTTTTCATTCAAATGTATGTAGGAAAGAAGTTATAAATTATTGCTGGCTTGCTTGATGATCAATCAAAAGCATGAATAAGGATAAGAAGTTGATATATATAATAATTATATAAACAAAGATAAATGATCTTTTATATAAGAAAACAATTTTATTTTTTAAGTTGTGGATGGTTGGAGGAGAATCTAAACTAGAAGAGGGAGATCGTTAATTTTTTTATTTAGTTATAGAAAACTAAAATACATTTAAAAGAATAATTGAAAAATATGATAATTTTTGCTAACAATAATGATATTATCTAAATTTCTCCATTCAAGCATGTACAGTAAAATATTCAAAAAATATCTAATTATAACATTTTGGTCTTAACATAAGATCATCGAAGAATATATCCCGAGTTGCATTCGGATATTCGGGATTCGGCTCCAACAATTCACCCCCAAAAAACAAAAAAAAATCGGATATTTGGGTTTCTTATGATGTGGGTTCTCTTGAATAATATTAATTGAATCCCTCACCTCCTTTTTAAATTCTTGTTATGTTTTAAGGTAACACTTCACTTGAGGGTAAAATTAGCACTGTACAAGTACTTTTTAAATTTCAATACTTTTATAAATCAAATATTAGATTTTTTATTAATAATTAATTAATATATTATATTTTAGGGTAAAAAATGTTATATATTATTAATAAAAATATGTATTATTTAATTACATTATTATATAACAAAATATTAAAAAATTGAAACTTTTAAAATTGAGAAAAATTACAACAAAATAAAATAAAATTATGAAACATCATTGTTGTTGATAATATATGATGCATCAAAGTTTAAAAATGAAATTCAGATTATGATCAATTAATTACGCCGATTTACGTAGTTTTCCTTCTTTTTTTTGAAAATTTGATAAATTAAAACTAAATTTAGTTTAGACTTTTTAGTGTCATTTTTATTTGTTTCTATTAAGATTGTTACAAATGAATTATAGTTGAAAAAATAGTCGACCATTTTATCTTGCTTCACTATGAAATAATACAATGTAAAAAGAATATTAAAGGTAATTAAAAATAAAAATTATTAAACTCATCCATTCATGGTTGGTGATAGCAATAACTTTAAACAACAATGAGATAGCAATAACTTTAAACAACAATTATGACAAGAATAGGGGTGATAGTGGTGGTAATGATAATGGTAATAATCATAATTATCAAAATTGCGACTTAACTCCTAAAATCGTACAAGTTTATGAGTTTACAAACCTCTGACGAGTTAAATCGCATGTAAAATTAGAAGAGTATTAAACTTGATAAAATAAGAGTAAACTCGTAGAATTAGAATAAATTCGGTAAAATCAATGTAAACTTGTAAGTAGACTCGTAAACAAATTTTTTGGGTGATGTTTTTTTATGTTGATTTTAATTTGCGTGTTTTGAATATAATTTGTACTTACATCTAAAAAGGTTTTGAAATTTTGAATGTTTTGACTCTAATTTCTACTTATTTGGAGTAATTTAGACTTATTATATGGATTTGAACTTATTATGTATTAAAAACTTTCAATTTTTATGTGATTTATAGTCATATTTTTAATGAAATAATCTCTTATGATTCTATGAGTCGAATTTACTAAACTCTCACAAATTTATGTAAAATTTTTATTTTAATAACTTAGTGATGAGAAATCAATGTTCACAATGGAACTTATAATGATAATAATAATGATAATGATAATTATGATAAGAACAATTACATATATTGATCACAATGACAATAGGAGGTAATGATAATGGGAATATGAGGTGATGTTGGCAATGGAATTGCCAGTAACAAGGATTGTCACAATAGATATATTGGCAGTGTGATGACATTTGACAATAAAATTATAGTAGTAGAATTTTGTTTTTTAAAAATAAAAATCAAATGCACAAAAATCTTTTTCTTGCTTTTAAAAAATAATATTATAGTGATTCGTAATTGTGTTAAGAATCATTTCAACTTTATTTCTGTCAAATGCATTTTGTTTTGAAACCCACATTTAAATATCAAAAACTAGAAACTCGCATGAACCCTAAGCTTACAACAATATTAATATTAAGTTTATCTAAAAGGGAATAATATCAGTCTTAGTTGTAATTTGTACCCTTAATTTTAAAATGTGAGGTTATATCTCCGATTTTAAATTTTGTGCAATTTCTATCCAAGTGTCATTTTTAAGACTTAATCGAGTTGATTGTTAACGGTGTTAACATTGATTCTACCTTGTACTAAACTACTAATAATTTTGACATGACACCGATAATTTCTTATTTTACCAACGTATTGTTTTTAACTCAAAATTGTTAGTGCCAAATCAAATTCTTATTAACAAGTCCTAACATGTAACATAACTCATATATATAATGTCACATCCAATTACCACTGTTCAATGACGTAAACGTTGATAGGGTTAACAACCAACTATTAAAAATGAACATTTAGATATGGTTATAAATTGTGGGTAGACAAAAAATAGGTTGATAAAAGTTATAACTAAACCATAGTATTATGGATTTAACTCCATTAAGACTTGGTGATCAAAGGAAATAAAATAAGGTGTCATATTTAATAAATTAAAATATCTTTACATTTTTTTTTTTTGTAACTTTAGGCTTTTTTTCACCTCAAATAAAGGAATATAGGAATCTTAGTACTTATTTTTGGAGCTCACCCAATTGTTTTTATTTCTTTGTTGACAAACATACTCTAATTATTTGGTTTTGGAATATATTTTATAATTATTTTTTATTTTTGCATGTCTAGGAACTTTGATTATTTTAAAATAAATCTAAGTTTTCAATCACCATATAGGATATAAAATGTTTATCAACGTAAGAAAGATAAAAAAAAAACAAACTAGTTGTAGTAATATGGTGTAGCCTAATTGAAAAATAACTCTATCTTTTATGATATGTTTGGGTCAGGAGGGAAGTGAATAGGCTAGGAAAGAAGTAAGGTAGAGAGAAATAGGAAAGATGAGAGAATATATGGAAAGAAAATGATAAATTAGTAAGATGTCTGGATTGAAAGAACTATAAGACAAATTCACGAGGAGAAAGAAAAATTAAGTTTACTCATTTGGTTAAATAAAAAAGTGTAGAGAAAGAAAATGTTTTTCTATATAAAAATACATTTGTCCTTAATATAAAAAGTGATATTTTAATTTTGGTTAGTAAGAAGGTTAAGTTTATAAATTTAGACAAAGTTTTTTCTTTCTTGTCATTTTCTTCTTATTAGAGAAGAAATTTTATTTTTAGGTAGGTCCCACACTTATTTTTCTCTCTTTCCTACTTCTCTCCTCAACTTAAACAAGATATATAAAATAATATTTTTTCATCTATTTCTCTCTTCTTATTTTCTCACTTAATTAAAATATATGAAACCAAACAATCCATTAAACATTAAGCATATTAGATGTTTGATTCAAGTTTTACCATACATAAGAAAAAACATATATTATGTTGAAAAGGACAATATTTTGGATCAAATACTATCCCATAAATTTACTAATTCAAAATAAGAGTTGTAATATATAATAAAGTTACTTCTATAACACTAAAAAAAAAGAATATATATATATATATATATATATATATATAAAAAGAAAAACTAATGTAATAAAAATAAAATTAATAACTTGCAATTTATGTTTATATTTTGAAAAGAATCCATCTTATACTTATATTGTGATTGAAGAAAAAGCAAGGTGCATACATGTCAAACTCTAAAATTGGTGACAATTGGTTTTTAAGATCTTGATAAAAATGCCACTAAAAAGCGAGGATTGACTTTCAAACAACAATAAAAACTTGATATAGCAAGGAACATTTTTTTTTATCTACCAATGTGTGAATTTGAAAATATTCAATCAAATTTCCAATGTGTCTACATCAAAGGAAACATGGGATGTTCTACTAGTGAAAACATATGGAGATGGAGAAAAGAATAAAAAGGTTAAGTTGCAGACATTAAGAAGGCAATATGAGGTTCTCATTATGGAGGACAAATAATCCATAACAAGTTACTTTGATGAAATTCAAGAACTAGTCAATGAATGAGGGTTTGCAAGGAGATAATCTTAGATTAAAAAGTGGTAGAAAAAATATTGAGAACTTTTCCACCACAATTTGATCATGTAGTTATTGCAATTGAGGAGTTAAAAGACTTAGACACAATGCAGATTAAAGAATTGCAACACTCTCTTAAGGTACATGAGATGAGGATTAATGAGAGAAGATCCTATATCAAGAACATACACTTCATGCATGATCTAATTACAAAGGGAAAGGAAGAGGAGTATGTAAAGGGAATAAGTCAAACATCACCCAAAATGAACCATGAACAAGTGATAGCTGAAGGTAGTAAATTCTCTAAAAGAAGAACAACATGCCAAACTTCTTAAAAATCACACTTCAAGAACAACAAGGTGTGAAAATTTGATAAAATAAAGATGAAATGCTACAACTAGTTGAAGCTTGGTCATTATTCAAAAGAATGTTGGCAAGGAGAAAGTGCCAAGAATAAACCAAGTAATCATGTAAATCTAGCTCAAAATGAAGGCTCAAATTTTAAACCTATATTGATTATGGCTGCCACACTAGCAATGAATCACCAAGTGACTTCTCATGATACTTAGGTTATGGTTTCTCCACTTATATGATAGATAGGGAAGCGGGATTGATTCATCAATATGAATGAATCATCTAAAAGCAAAGTTTGTTTTGTAGATGATATCATATTGATTGTTGAAGGTATTGTAAGAGTAGCATTCAATTAGGAAGTAGAAGAGACATTATAATTGAGGAAATGTTGTTTGTTTATTAAGCCTAACCAACTACTTGAAAAAATGGTTTATTATGAGGGTGGGGGACAATTGTCTCAAGGTATTTGATAGACTAAAAACTTGTGATTAAGGAAAACTTGTAACAAAACAAGACTTTTAGAATTGGGATGAATTTTTTCCTATACCTTTTTTACCAGAATGCATCAAATGCAAGCAAGCTAGAAGCAACTTCAATAAGTACCTTCCTATAAAAGTAACTGACAAACTTGACATCATCCACTCTAATGTTTATAGTCCTATGCAAGTGGAGACTCTTGGAAATAAAGGTACTTCATCTTTTTTATTGATGATTTAACTAGGAGAATTTGAGTCCACCTAGTTAAGAGAAAACATGAAGTACTAGAAGTTTTTACAATATTTAAAAGCTCAGTAAAGAAGGAAAGTAAAAAAGTGATGAAGATCTTAAGGACCAATGATTTGGATGAATATTTGTCAAATGATTTCAAATAATTTTAGGAAAGTGAAGGCTAATCTATGAAGTAACACCACCTTACACACCCCAACACAATGATACAAATGAGAAAAAGAATAAAACATTAATGAATACAATGAGGTGTATGCTAAGAAACTAAAAACCTACCTAGATACTTATAGGGAGAAGTGTATCAATTGCAGCTTTTATCACTTTCTAAGAGACCAAGTTAATAATAAGAAGTTGAAACTATAAACTGAAATTCAATTGGCAGGAAGGTTTAGAAAGTTAAAGGATTCAATTGAAATTGTAAGTGTAAATGTAACTTTAAATTAAGGAGAAAAGTTAGAAATAATTCAAAGTTTTAAAATTAATTAAATAACTAATTGTTAGTTACCTATTTTAGGAGTTAGTTGATATAGTTACTTAGAACCAATGCTCATTGTATAAGTGTAAATACGATCAGTTTGCTATAAATACAATTTTCTATTCATTCATTTGAGTGAGTTTAACAATATAATCATACAATACTAAGTTATTAATTGATTTAAATCACTTATATAATAATATACACATATATAATGACTACAAATTCCTGCAGCCTATTATTTAACTTAAAAAATTGACATAAAGGGATCCTAAGCTTTAAGTTTGTTATTGAAGTCGTAACTAGGAAAGGATTGTATATCAGTTAATTTGATCGACAGAATATAAGCTCAAGCAGAAACACAGGACATCCTAAACATGAATAATAAAACACCGAACCGATAATTTACAAAATGTATATAACCTCAAGAACTGTCTAGGTCTAACAGTCTACATAGACGTATTTAAACATCATTTAGATACTTTGTCCTCTTTGTGAAAGGAAATTTGGTTAGTTTGCATGAGATCTTGATGCAAACTAAGGTTTGCTCACGTGGGCTCTAAATTTTTAGGAAATTAAAATTATTTACAAGTGAATCAATCCTAATTTTAAGTCTTCAATTAAGTTCTCATTTACGTTAAGTTTCCGTCTAATTTTTTATTATGATATAATTGCATCATATAATTTTTAGGTTTTAATTTTATAAATTATAAGAAAAAATATGCATTTTTATATTATCTTCAAATAAAAAACTATTACCTGTTGTAAATTTATTAATTATATTATAATAATGATCTTCATATTGCATTCACACAATTAATACCGAACTCACAAGATCTTCCATAAAAAATTTAAATCAGTTTAACTTTAGCCAAATTAATTAATTGGTGCTTATAAAAAAAAAACCAAATTAATTGGTCATGAGAAGTGTTAATCACGTTATTGTGTATATATTTAGCTTGTGTAAAACTAGTAAGAAATAAGCATTAAGCGTCTCAACTATCAATTTTTATGCTCTTAATTAAAAAATAAAAGTTTGAAGAGTTATTTTTTTTAATAATTATATTAAATATTTTTTTTAAATAATTGTTTGAGTCATTTTTTTAAATTAATTTAAAAGATATTTTAAATTAAAGAATTATTTAAATAAGTCGAAAAAACAAAAAGGAAATAGTTAAAAGATAATGTGTACAGAAAAAGAAGGTAATTCCATAAATATAGTTATATGTATAAGGAGTAACTAGCTAATTTCATAGTTAAATTTATAATTAATATTTAACTAATTTGTGTACAGAAGTAATAAAGAGTGTTCAAAGAAGTATGGCGAAAATGATTATTTGAAGAGAAAATTATAAAAAACAAGAGTTAAGATAGTTTTATAAATTCAGTTTATAAATATAAATTTAATGGAAACTAAATGGTGGTAGACGAGTGTGTGTGAGCGAGGTGGAAGAGAAGAGTGGAGTGGACGAGAAAGTGCGAGAAATATTGAAATAATAATTGTGTGGAGAGGGTCCCATATGGTGTTTTCCTTTCTGCAGTAGCAAAAGTATATCTCATATCATATCAGGCTCCTTCTGGCCCCACGCTTCTCTGCACAAACCAGACCTATTCACCTTTCACTGTCACACACTGCCACGTACATCATGCCCATGTGCTGCTCTGCACTCTCACTCTCTCTATCTCTATTATCTTCCCTTCACACGTGCATGCCTTCTCCCTTATCAACATTCCATTTTTGACTTTTAACAACAAGTCAACGTAATTAACCCCCATGATTTTTTTGTAACACTTGGGCCCTAATTCCAAATAAACGGCCCATAAAATTATCCCCCACAGGCCCAATATAATAACCTGAAGCTGTAAGCTTGAAGTTGGAGCTTGTGGAGGAAAAAAATGAAAACATTTGAGTGTGGAACATCAATCATACAGAACCGAACTCTGAGAGCGGTGTTGACTGTTGAGGTGGGGAAGTTGATTGGTGAGTAGGAATGGGGTATGACTATGGCCTATGGGTTTTCATTTTAAATTTAGTAGCCATAATAATAATATATGATATCTGATTATGAGAAACACGTTCAGATTCCGCGTAGATCGTTGTCCCACAAATTCCACCGTCTTTAGATTTTGTTTGTTTATTTACTTTTACAAACTTCCAAATTGCTTCTCTTTTCCTTCATACATCTTCTGCTTCCTTGCCATACCTCCATTGTATTATTATATAGTGTTTCCAACGTTCTTTTACTATATCGGGATAATTTTATTTCAAAATTATTCAAGTAGAGTAGATTTTGAAAAATTATCCAATTATGAGTAAGTGGTATTTATCCAATACAACTTCATACTGAAATCTTTTAAACCGTAAAAACTGAAATTTAATTATTTTATTTTCCAAATATTGTATATTTAAAGATCACTTTCTTTCTTTTACTCAAAAAAATTACTTTCTTTTTTTATAAAAGTTAATTAATTTAAGTTGTACTTAAACTGACAACTTCATTTTTTCTCCCTAATATTTAAATTAAAAGTTGCAGTTTTAGTTTTACAATTAAAAACGTTAAAAAAAATGTCGTGAATGATATAACATTTTCACCTTATTTATTAGAGAAGTCGTTTTTTTACAATATTTAAATCTTTTTACGGTTAAAAGAAAAAACTTTAAATCCTATATATATTTAGGACCTTTGTAGAAAAATATTGGAAGTTGTGTTTGTGAAACACAACTTATCCTTAATTGCGTAATTTATCAAACTCTACTCTTGTTTGACCATTTTAATATTAATTTAAATTTGTTTCAACGATGGTGTGCAAAAAAAAAAAATTGCCGTCAAATTACGCCGGAAGGTATGGTGGATAATTGAGTTGGTACAAGAAGAAAAGAGCACCAGTGTGTCCCACTATGATTTCCCGTGTCCATATCATGTGGGAAGATTAGACAATCAAATTACATAAATATTAATCCTCATATATTATTTATAATTCATTAATATTAAGAAAATAATTAATTTAATTAATTACAATAAATACGAGTATATTCCTACATTTAATACTTATTCCTTCTGTGAAACGATATACTTTTTTTAATTTAAGCTACGCTACAATAGTCTGTAATGTTAATTTATAATAATAACTTGATTACAACTACTCCTTCGAGAAAGCCTATATATTCCCTCCCACCCCCTAGTTTCTCTTAAAATTAGTACAATAATCAGATTTACATGATCGAACATGTATATTTTTGTTACTTATTTAATGTATAAATAGTATAAGATTTTATTATAAATTAAGAGTATTCTTGCATACACGTGTCACATCTATTTCCTTTTCCTTCTTTCTCAACTCCAAACCTTTGATCCATCCCAAGTGGGTACCAATGAAGACATTCTGACATTCAAGTCAGAGAGAGTTGATTGACATACAAGAACGATACAATGTGTTAGTAAGAAAGTAACATAATAATCATATACTAGTGATTTACTATTTATAGGACATTGTTCTTTGGGCTTGAGCATGCATGAAATTTTAGGGTTTCTTTCTTACCTATTAGAGGCAATGGGATCTTTGTACGTAGAGGGTCTCTTTTCTCCCTATGCCTGGATCATGTCTGGCCCCGGTGGTCCATCCAGATTCGGGGGGATGTTCGGTCCTAGAGGGCCCTCCGATTCACAACCCCACTAGCGTTGAAGAGTAGAGCAAGAAAGACATTCACGAGGGGATGTCTGGTCCCGGAGGGTCATCCGATACACAAACCCACCAACGTCAAGGAGTAGAGCAAGGAAGATGTTCACAAGAGGATGTCTGGTCCTTGAGTGTAGCAACGAAGATGTTCAAATCGAGAACTTGGGGATTTGGTTTAGGGGGTTTTCCAGATGACGTTTCCCATCTTTTTACTTAGGTTTTCTCCCATCCTTTACCGTTGAATGTTATTGCTTTTCAAGTAAGGCAACGTGGGACTAAGGGTGTGTCTGGATGCAAAAAGACGATGATTGCAAGTCGTTGATCTTAGTTGATATGATGATTTAAATGGCTCTGCCTCTCAAACTATCGCAAACCTCCCTCTTATAAATAGAAAGGGCGTGACTCCTCTATTTTACTTTTGCCTTTCCTCTGCTAAAAACTCCTGGGTCTCTCACTCTTCTATTTAGGTACTCTGATTCTCCCTTTTTTTTTGTGATTTCTAATTATGGCCTCTGGGTCTAGTTCTTCTGTGAAGGAGGTTTCTCCTCCCTCAATTGTTGGCTCTCTTACGCAAGTAAGGGCCATTCTCCAGATCAGGCGGTGGAGGAATATTCCGCCTCTACTACTGGGCACTTTTCTTGGGGTCCCCTTCTCAAGGGGAGCACTCCTCTACCGAAAGGATCTGGCAGTACCCTCTTTGCTCCCTTGTCGGGTTTGAATGGGTGAGCACTGAGGTGGCCAAATACCGTTCCCAAATAATGGCTCGGGATGATTGTGTTTTCTTCTATGATACTTTCCTTTTTTGTCCTCTCGTTAACCTGACATTGTGCCCCTTTATAATGAAGGTGTGTCGGAGTGACGAAACTATAGAATTGGACTTTCTCTTTAAGAACTCCCGAATGTCAGGCAACCAGGATTACTTCTATGTATATACTTCTATGTTTAAAAACCTAGATGTAAAAATCCCTTTCGACCAATTCACCATAGGTGTGTTGTGTATCATGAATTGCGCTCTTACCCAGATTCATCCCAATGTATGGGCTGCCAACCAAGTCTTCATAATTTTGTGTTGACTTTGCTATATCGAGGCTATTCCAAGCCTTTTCTTTCATTTTTACCAAACCTTTCTTGTCACCCCAGTTCGGTGGTCCTTCGTTATAGCGTGGTGGGTCATCCTTTGTTTGAGGTTTTTACTTCCTCCTACAAGGACTAAAAGTCTAAATTTATGAAAATAGTGTTGAAGCCAAACCTTGCAGCAAACTTTTTTATGATTGGGAGAGGAAGCCTTTGTTCCCCTTCAGCTGGCAGCCAGAACCCCATCGATTGTCCGTTTTGCGCTTTGAAATGCTCTTGAAGAAAGAGAAGAATGATGTGACTTTCTTGATGTCGCTGCCAAAATGTCTTCCTGCTTCCTAAGTGCTTCACCTTTGGCACTCTCCCAACATGGTCTGGAATTTGGAAGGTAAAGGATGACGTCTTGTTTAAGCCGAGCCTGTCCTTTTTATGGTTTTAGTGCACTTACTTACCAAGTTCATTTTTCAAGGATAATTAAGATGTCTTGCAGTGATGACGAGACAATTCTCCTAGACTTTCGCTCTGAGATTCAGGTCCAATTCCCTCCTATAACGAATTTTAGATGGAAAAAGGTCGTCCCGATAGAGCCGAACCCTAACCCTATAGAGCCCGTTGTGGATGTTATTCCTCCCATAACTAGGGATGACAAAAAAATCCATGCTCGCAGATACTCGTGGATAAAACCCGCGAAAATATCTGCACGGATAGTATAAATGGGTACCCGCCACCCGCGAGTACAAGTTTTTTTCTAGCCGCTTCTTGACAGACACAGGTACAGATATCATAGTACCCGTATCCGCAGGTACCCGCTACCCGCTAAACTAAAATTATATATATATATATATATATATATATAAGTTTAAAAAGATAATATTTTTGGAAAATAAATCAAATTAAAATATTTATTATAAAAATATCGATAATATAAAATAAAGATTTGATTTGTATAAATATTTTCTTATAATATATTATATTAATCTACTTTTAGATCTAATTAATCTTGTAGAAACTAGTATAATTTTATTTCTAGATTTTTTAAAAAATAAATTATTTATTTGATAAAAATTCTTATAAAAAATATTTAATTTTCAAAAATTATTTTTTTTAAATATCCATGGATACCCGTGGATACTCGTGGGTATTTTTATAGTGGGTACTCGACAGATTTTTAGTGGGTAATGAGAGACAGGTTTTTGTAGCGGGTCGGGTGGCAGGTAACCACTACCCATGCCCGCCTCAACCCGTTGTCATTCCTGCCCACAACCTCTTCTCCAAATTCTAAGATATAGAATCCAAGCCTAGCTCCAAAAGGAGGCCTCAAGGTGCTGAAGGGGGCTCGTCAAAGTGGTCGAGGCATTAGAGGACCCTTCCTTTTTCCTCGCAATTCCCTCACCTTTATGTATTAAGGGTTTTTTCGTAATGTTTTACAATCCGACCATTCAGATGATTGAGGATAACATTTCTATCCTAGTCTACTAAGCCTTGTTCAACATTGAAGATGCTACTGCTTAGAAGCACTACTGCGAGCTAACTGCCTGGGCTCAAGCTGTGGTACGTCACCTCGTGATGGCTCCTCAATCCGAGGCTAAAGATGTAAGACGGAAGCTCAAAGATACTGAGTCCACTCTGAAGGCTCTTATAGAAACTTCCTCCAAGATATCGATGGATAATCAGGCGTTGTAGTGGTGAGTAGGGATTTGAAAAAAAGAAAAGGATGATGTTGACTCTCGTGTCCGCCGAGCAGAATATGATAGGCCCTCCTGGAGCACAAGGTTAAAAAGCTCTCTGATTTCCTGACCAAGATGACCGAGGAACATGATAAGGTTATTCAAGCTAGGGAGAAGTTCAAAGCTAAGTACCATACGTGGATGGAAAAGGGGAAAAAACCATAGTTGTTGAGCATCATGCTAGGTTCCTTCAAGCAGTTCGACAAGCTGAAGAGTTCTATCAAATTCCTAATAGATTTCAATTTGATGGGGAGCAAGATTTCTTCAATGGGAAATCACTTCTCTTTACTAAGGTGCCAAAATCCCTGGCACCTGATGCTCACGCTTCCCATTACTCCTAATTGGGTGAGGCAGATAGGACCACTGAGGTCGCGGATGTAATTGGAGTGTTGCTAAGGAGAATTGATTTTGTTTAGTTGGAGAGGGGGGAACTTAGGCTTTTTTTTGTGAATTTTTGGATGTATCAACTCACTTTTTGTACCTTGACTTTAAACATATATAGGATTTTTCTTTTCCTTTTTAAGTTTCCACTTAGCCCGTGATGTTTGGTCGAGAGAGTAACTTTACATTTCCCTTTAAGTTTCTGCCTTACCCGGGCTATTTGTTTGGGAAGGTAACTTCGCGTTTTTATCGACTTCAGTTATGGCTTACTCAGACTGTTTCCTCGGAAGGGTAACTTCACTTTTTCCTTTAAGTTTATGCCTTACCCAGGTTGTTTGTTCGGGAAGGTAACTTCACATTTTTATTGACTTCAGTTACTGCCTTACTCGTGTTGTTTGTATGGGAATGTAACTTCACATTTTTATTGACCTTAGTTATTGCCTTGCTTGGGTTGTTTGTCCTAGAGGATAACTTTGCATTTTTATTGACTTGTGTTGGTCTCAGGGGGAATTTAGAAGGGGGATTGAATAGATTCACCAAAAATATTTTCAAACTTTTTCTATGCAAATTAATATTAGAGTTTTCAAAAATATACCCTTTAAAGAAATTTTCAAAATCCACCTTATAGTTTTCAAACATGCGTTTTCAAAGATAAGATTGAAATAAAGTCAAGATGCAATTCTTTCAATGTTTTTAGAAATAAGCTTGATGTATAACAATTCCTCTAATGATGATTTATAATTGCACTTAGTTAAAATACAATATGAATGACAATAACAAACTTATCAACCACCAAAGGAATGGATAAAGAAAGAATAAAAGCAAGCTTTAATCACATAATTCTTATTTTAACAACCCAATCTCAATTACAAAACAATGATACCAAATATCATAATCTTGCTTCAATAAAATCACAACTAAAAGTGTAGTTGCACAAACCCACTCAAAGAATTATCAAGAATTCAATATAATCAAGATTTAAGAGTATAAAGAAAGAGAGATTTTGCACAATGAATTATACTGATTCGGTCAACCGAACCTACATCCAATTTACAAACTTAGTCTTTCTCTAATATGTTTTCCACTAAAATCTCATACATGCACACCACATATACAGATCTTAATCCCGGAAAGATTTAAAACACACACAAAAAGAGGCTTCCTCTTGCACCTCACAAGAGTTTGCTAAACTGTGACACCCCACCACTCACAACGCCTCACTTACAACACCCCGTTACAAGATTCACAAAAATCTCAAGAACACCTCTAGAAATTGTTCGTGACTTGTGCAAAAACACAAAGTTAAGGGTATAGAACAATATCACCTGATTTTGTGATGAATACCCAACAAGAAAGGTCAAATCTCATAATAATCTCTTCCTTAGATCATGTAATTCTTGAATCTTCAAATCATCAACAAATGGGTTTCATTCTTGGAGAATAATGGGTAAATAAGTTAACAATAGACAAGCATTTTATGGACCCATTAGTTTTTAAAAATTTGGTTTAAAAATGCATTTATATAAGTTTTGAAACAAGGTAATCAATTACTTGCTTGATTACGTGATATTCTGCTTCAAAACTGGTCCAGAATCCATGGTCTTTGGAATAATCGATTACTTTTTTAGGTAATCGACTACTTTCAAGAGCAGTAATCTAAGTACCTAAAAATCTCAAAGGGTAATCTATTACTGTACCAAAACATTTACTTTTGATGATTTTTCATCAATTTCTGGCCTATGCAATCTATCCTTAAGCTACTCAAACACATTTTCATGCCTATCTAAACACACTATACTAGTATCACACCTATTAAACGTGTTTGGTACCATAACATTAAACCAAAACATTAAACTATGAGCTACACAAAACCAAAACATTAAATGGATTGATGACTTCTTCAAACTTTCCAAAAGGCTTCTTCAAGATTTCTAAACCTTCAATTCCAAAAACTTGAGTTACTGCCTTGGTTGGGAGGATAACTTCATGTTTTTATTGATTTGTTGTTGCGTTGGACAACTGTGTTATGTGTGTCTGCTTGTCACAAAGGAATCATAGGAATGCTAGGACAATTTTAATATATTTATGAGGGTGCCTAATTAACAACCTGTTCAACCAAAAACCCCTTTCACTTTTTTATAGGGAAAAAAAGACTAACTGAAGAAAAAAGTATAACAGTTGTCTTTGTACATGTAACTAATTAAACTAATGCTTCATATGTGTCGCATTCAAAGTTCTAGGTAGCACATTTCCATTTAGTTTCACCAATCGATATGCTCCATGTTGCAACTTTTTAATGACCTAGAAAGGACCCTCCTAATTAACAGTTAGCTTTCCATGTTGGTTGTCCTTGTCTGCTTCCCATATGACTCTCCACACTATGTTTCCTTCAATAAAGCTTAGAGGTTTTATTTTAGTTTCATGTATCCTTCTCATCCGATATTTGCATGCTTCGACGACTATCGTTGCTTTGCGGTGGACTTCATTGATAGTCTCCAATTTTGCCATAATTACTTCTTCATTAGTGGCTTTTTCAAACATAGTCCCTCTGAACAAGGGCTTCCTGACCTCGACAGGAAACATCACGTCCATCCCATGAACTAAACGGTAAGGGTTTTCTTGGGTGGTGGACTGGGTATTACACCTGTAAGCCTAAAGTACTTTCAATACTTCTTACGCCTAAACTCCTTTACTTTCTCCTAGCCTTTTTGGAAGTTCCCCCAAGATGACTTTGTTTTTTACTTCAGTCTACCCATTAGTTTATGGATGTTTGATCGAGGAAAATCGGTGCCTAATCCTGATACTAGAAAGGAAGTCATACAATTTTTTATCTATGAATTGTAACCCATTATCAGAAATTAGCACAACCGATATGCCAAACTGGCCGATCACATTTTTCCAAAGAAATTTTTGTACATTCGAAATCATAATAGTGGTTAGTGGCGTTGCCTCAATCCAGTTAGTGAAGTGGTCGATGGCCACCAACAAGAATTTTCCCTACTCCGAGGCTATAGGGAAGGGGCTGAGGATGTTAATCCCCCACACTACAAATGGTCATGGTCGAAATGAGTGCTAAATCCATTACTGGATGATGTGTTAGGCCCCTGAACTTCTGACACATAATACATTTTTTAATGAATGCTACATAATTTGGTCGATGGCCACCAACAAGAATTTTCCCTACTCCGAGGCTATAGGAAAGGGGTCGAGGATGTTAATCCCCCACACTGCAAATGGTCATGAGGCCGAAATCAGCGCTAGATCCCTTACTGGATGATGTGTTAGGTCCCTGAACTTCTGACATAGTATACATTTTTTTAATGAATGCTACATAATTTGCTCTAAGGGTTGGCCAATAATACCAAACCTTTAGCACCTTGGTTGCTTCTCAAGTGAGTGCCACAAACCCCTTATGAATCTCTTATAATACATAATGTGCTTGATCGGGATATTTCAGCATTGGTTCAACAATGCTCCTTTTAAACAACTTTAGTCTCACCAATGAGTAGCGGGCGCTCCTCATTATCATAGCTTGAACTTCATCCAAGTCAGCTGGAATTTGCCCTTGTTGTAAATACTTCTGGATAGGCGTCTGTCAATCTTCCGATTCCTCCTAAAAAACTTGATGCTCTTAGGTTTACACTATGCTAGGTTGGCTAATTTCCAAGAATAAGGATGTTCGCAATTGACTCTTCCTTTTAGTAATAGCTAGCCAGACCAACTGGTCGACCCTAGTATTTTGTTCCTGAGGAATGTGTTGGACTCCCAACTTGATGAAGCGTTCTCCAAGATGCTTGACCAGGTGATAACATTGTAAAAGTGTAGTTTCCTTGACCTGAAAGGTGCAATTTACTTATTTGGCCACTATTTGTGAGTTTGTGAAACACATCACCCGCTTTGCCCCCATGTCGTGGGCCAACTACAATCCAGCCATTGGGATCTTGTATTTAGCCTAGTTGTTGGATACCTTAACGCTTGGTCCAAAACCAATCCCCTCAAACCTTCCAAGATCATCCAAGCTTCACTACCTTGTCTATTTAAAAATTTGTATACCTAGAGGGTCCCCCAGGCTCCGACAATGCTCTTTCGAGTCTCATTTCTGCAATAAAATCCATTAGGACTTATGCCCTGATTGGTCGTCTCATCTTATATCTAAGGTCGAACTCCTACAGCTCCACAATCCATCTAGTCATCCTTCCAGCCAATTCAGGTTTTTGCAATATCTTCGCTATAGGACAATCATTTATGATAACTATCTAGTGCCCTTGGAAATATTGGTACAACCTTTTTGCTGTTGTGACAACTGCCAATGATGTTTTCTTAATGACTTGGTATTGTTCCTTTGTTTACTTAAAAGTTCTGCTGACAAAGTAAATCGGGATGTCCTCGATACTTCTGGATTGGACTAGAACAACATTGATAGTGTGATGAGTGATAGCACCTACTTAAGTTTTTGAAAAAGCTAAGTCACATTTTAATGTCCACACGAAATGAGTAATCTTTTTCAATAGCTGTGACATGGGTCTGGTGGCCTCAACAAAACACGGTAAGAACTGAGCCTAAGCTGCTAGCCGATCCGTTAGTCGCTGTACTTCCTTAGGGCTCTTGGGAGACTACATATCCATTATGTCTTGACATTTGCCTAGGCTAGTCTCGATCCCCCAGTTAGTCAACATAAAACCTAAGAATTTCCCTCCTTGTACACCAAACACACACTTTTTGGAATTCAACCTCATATTATCTTTCCAAATTAAAATGAAAACTTCCTTTAAGTTCTGAGCATGACCTTTGGGTGTCTTTGATTTTACCACCATATCGTCCATATACACTTCTAGGGATTTCCCTATGAACGACCAAAAGATTTTGTCTATCAATCTTTGACGGATAGCCCCAACATTCTTCAACCCAAAAAACATGACTAAGTAATAGAAATTAGCCTAATTAGTGATAAAAGAGGTTTTAGATTGATCAGCTAGATGCATTTGGATCTAGTTGAACCCCGAATAAACATCCAAAAAACTGAGCAATTGGTGCCCAGTTGCACTGTCGACCAAGGCGTCAATGTTCAAGAAAGGGTAGGCATCCTTCGAGCAGAACTTGTTTAGATCAGCAAAATCTATACATATTCTCCATTTCCCGTTTGCCTTTTCTACCATCACTACATTGGCCAACCATGTGGAGTACCGAACTTCCCGGATGAATCCTACCTTAAGCAACTTGGTCGTCTCTTCCAATCTAGGATAAGTTGGCATGGGGACAATCAATTCGATGTGATAATCAGTATTCAATCTAAGATCCAGATTTACTACCTCTCCGACTTGGGCTCTTCCCACAACCACCAGATTAACTCGGGGCACACTCTTTTTTACAACTGGAGTCATCTTGAAACTTGTCATATAACACTCATGGGTTGTTCACTGATCTGCTTGCACAATGACAATTTTGCCTTCGACCGACGAGAATTTCATCACTAAATGGGCAGTTGATACTATGGCCTCCAATGCATTCAAGAAGGGTTGGCCCCAAAGTACATTGTAAGAAGTACTCGCGTAAACAACAATATATTGGACCTTGATCACCCTTTTTTCCTTTCTCCTCTAAATCAAACTTAGCGAACAGGTCAATATAACTCTTGGTGTTCACCCTTTCTCTGGCAAACCCAATTAATGGTTCGTCATACGGTATCAGCTCCTCCTCTGGGATTTCTAACTATGTAAAAGTTTTTCAGTATAGAATGTTGGCAAAGCTTCCCTAATCAACCAGTTTTTTTAATAATGCAATTTGCAATTTCGGTGCTAATTACTATGGGATCATCGTGCATCGGGTCAGTAGCCTTGAAATCTCTATTAGTAAAAGTACTTCCCCCCCAACTATAATAACATTCGAGGGCCTCCACTTTGGCAGACTATATTAACAATTTTAACATGTCGAGGATGTGTTTTCCTAACAAATGACGTACTTTCCCCACTCGTAAAGCCTCCGAAAATAGTGTTTATTATCCTTTTTTCTCTTTTGTTACTTGTCGTTTCAGCTGGAGCAACCTTGTATCCTTCTTCTATCACTCCTCTAGTGATTTCTGTCTTTATCTCTCCCCATTTTATGCCAATCGGGACTCCTCCTGTTATTCATATGATATAGGCTTCTCCTGTTCCTCCAGTCCTGCACCAGTCTACAGTTTTGTTGAATCTAAATTTTCAAATGACTTGTCTTGATCAGGTCTTCTATTTTTTCACGCAACGTTGTGCACTTCTCCGTCGAGTGGTCATGGTTTGAATGATACTTGTTTCCCTTTGCTTTACCCACGTCAGAAAGAGTGTAAGACTTTTTGGGATACAATGTGCATGCTCTAACACCTGGGCTCTGCTAGCATTGAGTGGGGTGTAGTGGTTGTATTGGGTTCAGAAAGCTTTCTCCTTAGAGGGTCCAGATCATTCCTCCGGTTGGCTGATGTCAACGTCTTTCTTGTTGGCCCTGATCGTGTGAGCCCTAACTTGGAACTTCTCCATATCCTCCATTTCCATATACACCATTACTCGAGCTCTCAATTCTTCTATGGTGGACACATGGTCCAAGCACAAGTTGTCAGGCAACTTTCCTGGCTAAAGGGTTGTGGTGAACATAAGGATAGCTGTCTTTGGGGCAATATCCTTGATTTGTGCAATGATTTTCTCATAGCGGTCCATAAAGTCATGCAACAACTTTGTTTTCCCTTAGCGGTAATCGATGAGTGCCAACGGGGTTAACCATTGAGGGCATTAAGGGGGCCAACTTATTTACAAACTCAGCTGACAGTTCTACAAAAGAAGAGACGAATCCGACAAAGAGGTGAATGAACCAGTCCAAGGCCAAGCCAACCAAGCAGGTAGGAAAGACTTTACACAATACAGTGTCTGAGGTGGTGTATAGTCTGGATTGTGCAACGAACGCATTAGCGTGCCTCTCTAGGTCGGTATCCCCACTATACTCAAGAGAGAGCTACTTCCATTTACTGGGCATGAAGGGTTCCATAATTCATGGACAACAGGCTAAGGCATGTTAGGATCTTTAGGGGGTCAGTAGCACGCGACTTCGCCTCCATCGTAACCTTAATGGGCAAGGACCGAGATTTGGCAGTATAGACTGATGGAGTGACCCTAGGGGGGAGGATCACCTTGTTGGATGTGAGGGTCGCATCGACCCCCCGGTGCTGAGAAGTCGCTTCATCTTCTTTTGTTTGTTTTAGGTCGCGGATTACTCCTCGCAACTTCTCATCTTTCTCCCTGAGTTTGGCCATGTCCCGCTGCATCTGCTAAAAAGCTTCACGCCAGGACATGTCCCCTTCGTTCCCCCGATCCTGTGAGTTAGCTTCTCACGCGGGGAATCACGTAGATCTCCTACATTACTCCTTGTGGTCACCATTGCAGTACCTGCCTAATTTTCTCTTCGAAGTTGAGGGATACGTTTTACTCGGCCCTATAGTGAGTGCCAATTCTTCTTGCACACATGTACCAGGTCTTTTTCCTTCTTTTTCCTTCCTAACCTCAAACCTCCGATATGTCACAGGTGAGTACCTGCAAAGAAACTCTGACACTCAAGTCTGAGAGGGTTAACTGACGTATATGAAAGGTTCAATGTGTTAGTAAGAACGTAATATAATAATCTTGTAGTCAAACTTATACCAATGATTTACTATTTATAGGGTATTGTTCTCTGGGCTTGGGCGTACATGAAATTATAGGATTTTCCCCTTACCTATTAGGGGCAATGGAGTCTTTGTACACAACAAATCTCTTTTCTCCCTATACCTTGATCCTGTTTGGCCCTAACGGTCCATCTGGAGGGTCTTTCGGTACAAAGAGCATACTAGTGAAAGTAATTTTTGAATATAAATAAATATTATGTAATTTTTTAAAAGTAATGATATAATTTTGAGTATTAAAAAGCTTGATATCATACAAAAAAACATATTTGAATGGTAGTACTCTACACTTATTTAATATATGTATAGATTTATGTGTATTTAGTCGAATTATTTATACTTTGAAGCATATTTGAATTACATTTATTATAAAATTAGATATTTTATTAAGATGGCATTCATGAAATTTTTATTAGGTATAAAATTTTACAAATAAATTAATTTTTAAATTGATATTGCAATTTTAAAATATGAAATGATATATTTATTTGATTATTTATAACTAATTTATATAAAAATTAATACTTTATAATATTATAGTTTATAGAAAATTTGAAAGATTTAAAAATAATTTAATTAGATAAAAATATTGAAATGAATATTACTTAAAATAAATTATTATTTTAATGTAAAAAAATAAAATTTATATTTCATTCATTGGCACAGATTCAAAAAACAGTCAAATACATCTATAGTAATTTTTTTAATAATATTTAATTTTTAAATTAGCATAATAATATTATATATTCATGTTAATTATTAATATAACTTATTTATATTTAAAAATTACAATTTTTATATTTAGAGTGTGATCTATGTAACACAAAAATAAATACATTTCTTAGTGATATATTTACAAAAAATATAAATCTTGATTTATGATACTTTTTAGTTATTGTTAAATCATTAGATGCAATTGTGTTAAATATGTCAAAAATTGTCTTCAATATGTAAAAATAACTTTGTCACACACAATATTTTATCAAAATGATGTCGAATAAAATAGTTTCATGTGAATTATATTTGTATTTATCATAAAAGAAGTTTTGATATCCATACTTATTTTGCTCATATGGTATCAAATAAGATACTTTGTTACAAGAAATATCTATAGTATTTGTCATAAAAAATTAAAATAAATTTAATTTATGATATTATTTAGTAATTAATTTAAAATTATTTTCATACAAATAATTTTTTAAATTAATTTTGAAATATGTATCATAAATTTATGAAAAATAATTAATATTATCACATACTTATTAATAAAAAACCACTTGTATGGAGTTATTAAACATAAAGTTGATACATTGTTGAATCTTTAAAATGTGATTATATAAATATTATTAGAAAGAATTTGTTATTTGTAATGGTGTTGAGTCTAATTATCTCTGATAAATTATATTTGTGATTTTTTATAATAATTTTAAATTAATTTAATTTATTATGCTATTAAATAAGTAATTTAAAATTATTTTATCATAAAATATGCTAAATATTTTATTTGTAATATATTTATTTTATATTTATATTTTCTTGGATCATAAACCTCAAGTAAGTGTCTCCCAACCTATTAAGTCAAAAGAGAAATAATGCATAAATGCTATTGGTTCAAAAAAACTTAATATTTAGAAAAAAATTGAACACTATTTTCCTGCTCACTAATAGTGTTAGATTTTGTGTGTGTGGAAACTAATAGTATTAGATAAACACTAATAAAAATATTGATTGAAGCAGCTCCTTTAAGAATTATGACCTAATCTATGTTATTTTATTTAGTAAGTAATTTAAATTATTTTATAATTTTTGTATATTTATTACGCATGTATGTAATAAATATATAATAAAAAATTCATTAAGTAAAAAATTAATCTTACTCATAGTGAGTAAATGCTAATGACTAAAAAATATTTACATTTAAAGACAATTAAATACTATTTTCTAAATAAAATACTTAACAAATATTGATTAAATGTCACTTGTTTCATAACTTAATTTATGATATTTTGTTGAGTAACTAATTTAAAATCATTTAATAATTTCAATATATTTATTACATATCTATGTACAATAAATATATAAAAAAATCCATTATGTCACGATTAATCTTACTCATAGACTCATAGTGTATAAGTGTTATTGATTTGAATCCTCTTGTGTGGGAAGTGAACCATCAAAACTTTGATACTTGTTCGGCTTTGAACATAAAGAAAATCTAACACTATTTTTCCTGTTAATGGTGTTACATAAACATTAATTAACAAATATAGATGGAACATAACTTCTCTCATGAACTATAGCTTAACTTTTTATATAAAAATTTAAAATTATTTTATACTTCTAGGATATTTATTATATACTTATTGTATAATAAAATTGATTTTCTAAATTATTAAGTTTCTATATTTTTTATATAAAAAATATTATTCATTACAAATATTAAAAATGATAAAGATATTTAATGTATTAATAAAAATTAAATGTTCAATTTTTTAGAAATTAATGTTGGTCAACTAAAGTTGGATGATAAAAAATTTCTGAAAATTAAGAATTTTTAAATAATTTGCGCTGGAACATAACTTAAGTCAATATGAATTTTAAAAAGATAAAAACATATGTAATAAATTAATTTTTAAAATATTAAAATGAATATAAAAATATAAAATAATAAAAAATAACATAAAATTATTTATATATACACATTTACAGAATAAAATAAAGCTAATAAATAAAAAAATTAGAAAAAATTAATAAAAACAAAAATATTGAATAGACTCAAAATCCTATAGAAAAAAGAGGTTTTATAGTTTGATAATTTTATGATGCTAAAAAATTCATATATATATATATATATATATATATATATATATATCAATTAGATTAAAACTAATTTAGTCTCTAGATAAGTAGGTAATTAAAGACTATTTTAATAAAAATTAACAAAGAAAGTGGAAGGAATAAGAAGAAAGAAATAATTTTTTGGAGTCAAGTGTGATGAAGGAAAAACACGGAGAGACGTGAGCAAAATAGTAGAAATAAATCTTCCAAACTTGCAACAAATGTACAACAATAACAAATCACTAAGATCACAAAACAAGACACCAAGATTTTAACGTGTAAAACCTTTTAAGGCAAGGAAAAAACCACGGGTCGCTCAGACCAAACAAATAGTTCCACTATTATCTTACAAAAGAGTCTCAATCAATTGTCATGATTAATGTCAACACCAACATAAAATAATAGAACAATAAATATTACAAATAGAGAACAAGGAAGATGAAGAAACCCAAAAAAGCTGGAGCTGTGCGAATTGAATATCTCCTAATTCAGAACCTACTGTCCAAAAATCAACTTAATGCAACGGGTGAACTTCTTAATTTTGGTCTTTTCTACACATAGGAAGGAAACCTATTACCCAACAAAATATTAGTTGTTAAAGTGTTAGTTTTTATAAGTAAATAGATTAGAACCCATGATCTCTCTCTTCTTTTTTCTTCAGTACTTTACCACCAAACTAACCTTATAAGTTAGAAGAAAGAAAATAATTGAAAAGGAAAAATAAGAAAGGAAATTGAAAGAAAAATAAAAAAAATGAAAAGACAATTTTTTTTTAAAAAGGACAATGTTAAAAAAGAAGAAAGGCAAAAAAGTAATTTTTTTAACCTAAAGATTTCTTGTATAGTTACCGGTTGGGACTTAAAAAAAATACAATAACAACATTTTTTTATGATAGAACTTCAATGTCAAGCTAGTCTCATAATTTTTAAAAGGAAAACAAGAAAAAGAAGAAATAAAATAATAGAAAATGAAAAAAAATTGACCGAAAAATAAAAAAAATGAAAAGACTAAAGTTTTTTTAAAAGGGACACATGTTAAAAAAATAGGAAAGATAATTTTGTAAACCTAAAGATTTCTTATATAGTCACCTGTGAGAACCCAAAAAAAAAAAACACAAAAAATAAATAAATTAGGATACAAATTTTATGTCTAGTTAGTCTCATATTTTTTTTTAAATTTTCATATATCAGGTATTTAATTAAGGAAAAACATTTTTTTATAGATAAACATCAGTGGTTAATGTGTTAGTTTTGTCAGTAAAGAAAATAAGAAAAAAAGAATAAAATAAGATAATAAAAATAAAATAAAGAAAATAAAAATTAAGATATATAAAATATAAAATAATAATATAAAAACAATAAAATATGATAATAATTAAAAATAAATAATATAAAATAAAAATTGAGATATAAAAATAATGATAATAAAGAGAAGAAAAGTTGAGATATATAAAATATAAAATAATAATATAAAATAATAAAAGAAGATAATAATTAAAAATAAAAAATATAAAATAAAAATGAAGATATAAAAATATTTAAAAAATAATATAAAAAGAAATTAAAATAAATAAATAAACTAAAAAATTAAGATAAAAATTCTTAAAAATAATAAAAGAAGATAACAAATAAAAATAAAAAATTGAGATATAAAAAAGTATTTAAAAAATTAAAAAACTAAATTACTAAAGATAGAAAATGTCTTAAAAAACTAACATAAAAATAAATTAAAGATAATATAAAACCTAAAAAAAATAAAGATTAAAAAGAAGCATTTATCAAAAAATTAAAATGAGTAATTTCCATGACCTATTACTTTCTTTTATATTACACAATCTTTCTTTTATTAACTTTTTTCTTTGGATTTATTATAATTTAAAATTTATATTTATTAATTATCTTGAATTTGTTTATATAGGATTCATTGATAGTGTAAAATGTAAAGTTATATATTGTCTATCAATTATAAATAATAATTTTATTTATTTTTAAATAATTACTATAAAAATTAATAAATTTATTATAGATGATAAATTATAATTAGATAAAAATGTAAAAATAATGATACTTAAAAAATCCTAATGCAGTTAACAATTGTGAGAGAGAAGAAAAAACATAAAAAAATTATAAGTATGTTCTGATATATAAAGAGAGATAAATAAAAGGTACTAACAAGCTGCTTAAAATTTCACAAAAAAAAAAAAAAAAAAGACAAGCTGATTAAAATTAAAAGTAGTAGTACAAATATCATTATTTCAGTCTAAAATTTCTTGTAGTTGCAATCGATTATCTATTTTTTCTACATTATAAGATGAATATATGTTTGCTTTTACGTTTTACACACCTTAAACCTCATTGATTTCAATCCTCCTATCTACAAGCTTTCCTACTTGGATTCATTGGAACGTGTGATACACCCTTAATAAATAATGTAAGTTATCTTTATAATTTTCTTTTCACTATATACAATAATATAAGTGTTTTCTACATCATTGTATAATTATAAAAGAAAAATCTATATATTAACAATATAAAATAAGTTTATATTGACAATAATTAACCAACTGACTGAACCATATATATCTCCTTTCTCTTCTATCAAAATATGAATTTTGTAATTATAGCAATCTTATAACTTAAAATCTTTTTTTTATTAACAGATAATATAATAACTTGTATTTTTTGTCCAAGTGATAAGAGTTTGATGGATTCTCTAACCTCCTATTGTTGTAAGAGATATATCCCCTTTGTGTATGTTCAACATTTCTTATAAAATTTATTCATTATTTTCATACATGACTAATCATACTAACACCCTGCATGATTAAAATAATATCGACAATGAATAGGAACTAATTTCCAATTATAAATCATCATGTAAAAAAGGTATTTTCAGTTTGATTTGATAATATGAACACAATACATAGCTGCTAAGCTGTATTTCTATATAAATTCTGATAAAGATATAAAATAAATTATCTTGTTACACATTTCTATGCAGTTTTAAGCAATATGGGATGAAGATGACTTTATCTATTAAGCTGAATACAATATGGTAAAAGGTTTTATGTTTAGTTTAGAATAATACTATAATCTCCAGTATAATTCAGAACGGGCAAATCCTTTCTAAATACTTGAATCATTTTTGAAAATTTATTTATAACTAACTGGTAGTAAAATATGTTGACATAGATTCTAATTTCTTTTCTTTCATGGGTTGACGAAAGGTTTAAAATACAAGAGATCTGAAGCGCATTAATTATCAATTATTAATTAATCACTCTAATGTTGACCCTTCCATCATTTTCCCATACTCTCATGGATTTGCTTTGATAATTTGCAATGTAAATTGTCATTTTCCTTCTTCCAAACCAACCGCAATGGCGAAAGAGCTTCTGCAGCTTCCTCTGCTGCTGCTCCAACAACGGTGTCGTTTTGCACTCTTTCTGCCAATGTCGAAGCTCGCATTCTCAGATTCGTTTATTCCATCTACCTTTTGAATCCATTCTATCCCCTCAACTTCTTCTTACCCCGTCTTAGGTACACTCTGCCTTTTCCTTTCTTACCTCAAATGCTTCATTTCGCTTTCTCAGGTTTTTCGTATTTTTTTTATTTATCTCCATTTGTGTTTTCCGCGTTTACTTCCATTTTGCTATGATTTCCTATTTACTCCGCTTCGCCAAATTCTTGGTCTGCAGCTGTATAGTTTGTGAATGTTATATTATATTGTGTATAAACGTATTTACTGCTCACAATTTTTATTTCTCTAGGTTTCTCGCTAAGAATTGCCTACCTAATTCTTCAACCTTCGTGCATAAGTTAATGTAATCCATACTCGTTGCTATTGTGCACATTATTTCATGTACAATGTGAGAGAAAAAGAGATAAATTATTTTTACCTACTAGCATATGTACCTTTTCAGCAACTCCCGCTGACATTTTAGTTCAATTCTTTCTGATGTATGGCCAGATTTCAGTAATTGTTTTCTTAACTTTGAAATTTGAATTATGGTTTAGTATTCTGGAGAGGGAAATCTCTTGCTATTTGATCACATGGAGCAGTATGAAATACTTGAGCAAATTGGAAAGGGTGCCTTTGGTTCTGCTCTTCTTGTGAAACATAAGCATGAAAAGAAAAAGTGATAATCGAACTTATGTTACCTTCTTTATTACCTTTCAGTGCCTGCATTTATTCATTTATGTCTTTCAACTTTTTCTCGTTAATTATATAGATATGTGCTGAAGAAGATTCGCCTTGCCCGCCAAACTGAGCGCTCTCGTAGATCTGCTCACCAGGAGGTTTGTGTTTATATTGCATTTCAAAAATTAACTGCCTAAACATGTTGTGTTGTTTCTATAATTTCCCTTTCTGTGCTTACGTTCCTGCTACATGGTTCCTGCCTTCCTGCTTCATTGTTTTTTTGTATGTGTGCACACGCTCTAGAGGAATTTCATTTTCTAACAGGCTGAAAGAAGTTTCAAACCTCAAAATGAATTAGGCTGTAAACTTTACTAACTCTCATCTCACCATTTGATTGAAATATTTGTGAATATGATTCAGTATATAATTTTTTTTATCTGTTTAGATGGAGCTCCTCTCCAAATTAAGAAATCCATTTATTGTGGAGTATAAAGATTCATGGGTAGAAAAGGTACGTGGTTCTTGAATTCTACTTCTCTTTACCCCTTCAGTTAATTTCAAGAAGTCAAGATAAGAATGACTTTTACTTGGTACTTGACCCATTAAGCTTCTACTGGATGATTGCTATTAAATCTCTACATTTGCATTATTAAATATTTCATGAAGTTTTAACTCTTGAACTTTTTCTTACACAATGCTATCACTAATATATTATTGAGTAAATTACACATAATCCTAGGTTTTCCTTCATTACACCGACTACTTCTTCATTTTTTATATTACTTTTAGCTCCCTAATGGAGGGTTAGTGTAGTATTACTTTTGGTTTAAGAGGAGTGGTCAGTGTAATGCAAGTAAAATCTCATGGAAGGGGGTCAATGTAATAAACGAAAAGAATGAAGGGGGTTTCTGTAGGTTAAAAAATAGAGGAGTGCTTGGTATAATAAGAGAAAATCTCGAGGTATGTGTGTAATTTACTCTATATTATTTTATTTATTTTCGTTTGTGTTAATAATTATAAATTGGTGTCACCATTGATGGGCTACTAAACACCTTCAATGAATGATATCTATAGTAATGTTGACTAAAAGACTGAGTAATATAGCTTTCTTATTAGTTAAGATTTGAGTTTCTTCTGTTGTTTGGACTTTGGATAATTACTACGGCTATTTCCTTCTATTATTACGGTTTTTCTTTTTTGTTGATGGATGACATATTAACCTATCTTCCTTCTCAGGGTTGCTATGTGTGCATTATTATAGGTTATTGTGAGGGTGGAGATATGTAAGTTTCTCCCAGATTTTTACTAGCTTACATTAATTTATGTTTCTGTATTCTTTCACTTGGTTATTTTAATAAATTGGGTTGTTAATATTGTTTTAATATATCATTGATGAAACATAGGGCGGAAGCTATAAAGAAAGCTAGTGGTGTTATGTTTCCTGAGGAGGTTATGTCTGATTTGTTTTTCCTTGCAGAAATTATAAGTTTTTATCTCTCTTCCTTCAGAGATAAATATTCATTTTTGAATAATAGGATAATATTTACATTTGGACATAAAAATCTAAAATAGTCATCTGTTTGCAGAAACTATGTAAGTGGCTCGTTCAACTTCTTATGGCACTTGATTACTTGCACGTGAACCATATTCTTCATCGCGATGTCAAGGTTAGTTACAGAAATTTCTTTGTGCTTAGTGATAGCATTCCTGTTTCCGTCTAAATTTCTTCAAGCAATATATTAATGAGAATTATGTGATTCTATCAGTGTTCCAATATATTTTTGACAAAAGATCATAACATACGCCTTGGTAAGTTATTCTATTGTTCCTTTAAAAAAAGCATAGTTACGTAGATGGTTAAATTTTGCTTACAAGTGATCAACAATGAATCAGGTGATTTTGGACTTGCCAAAATGTTGACTTCAGATGATCTAACTTCCTCTGTAAGAAATATGCAATCTAAGAACTGAGTTTACCTTCCTGATTGTAACTTTTGTATGGTTATCATCAATAACATCTTGTAATTTAGGTTGTGGGAACTCCTAGCTACATGTGCCCTGAGCTCCTTGCTGATATACCTTATGGCTCTAAATCAGATATTTGGTCTTTGGGTATATATTATGGTTATTTTTGCTTGATAAGTTTTTTTACTATCGAGTTGATTATAGTATCCACGATCTCTGAAATTTTTTGTTCAGGATGCTGTATATATGAAATGACCTCGCTTAAGCCTGCATTCAAAGCATTTGTAAGTTTTCTTCTATAATCAGAAGGCTCTTTTTGTTTGTATTTCATCTTCTTGGAACATATTTAATGCTTTCATTGCTGCTGTTGTATTATCAATTGTCTGTTTTCTATCAGATACCAATGTCTGCATAACAGTTTGACGATTAATTTGGTTCCTCTAAAGTGAGAGGTGCACTCTAGAATATGGGATAAATTATGGAGTTTTATAACCACTGACTTAAATCAACGAAGTAGATTTTATCAACTATGTAGTTGTTATGCATTTGCATGTATACATGACTCATATATAAGCAAAAGTACCTAATTTGTGAGCATTTCTTATGCATGTGTTTTTTGCTCTTAATAAATCTTTGGCTTATAAAAAAAAAAGCAAAAATACTGAATTTTGCAAAGGAAGTTAATTAACTTCATTTAATTTTGTTGATTTGACAAAAAAACTAAAATATAATTCCTAAATTACCCTTAACAATTCTCTCTCAGATGTCTTGAGAATTTGAGACAACTCATTTAATTAATAAGTCAATCTTGATTGGTAGATATTAATATCACATGACTTTATCTCTTTCTATGTCTAGTAAAAGGTGAGAGGAAAAAATAGATTTTTTGGAGCATTATTTATGTTAATTTTTCTTAGAATTTAATTCATGAGAGCTTGAAAAATTAGCATTTTTGAAAAGCTTAAGGGTATTTTTGAAAAGTTAGCATTAAATAGAGTTCAGTTATTTAGAATTTTCTTATATTCAAGTCCAAAAATTTTATGTCTTTTTTTGCTTATGAGTCCAGAGGAAGTAATTATTAAGTTGTGAAATCAGTGGTTATAATTGCATTTTATTCTCTAAAATACACACTCTGCTTTAAAGAAGCCAAATCCCATTACATTATGTAGTTTGAACATGTTTTTGTGTTCTACGGACTAACCAACACATTCAAATCCTAAAACTTTACTGTTGGATCTGATATGTTATTAGGTTTTGAACTTCTGTCCCTTTATTTTGGTTATAGTTTTTCCAATTGATTATCAGCTTCACTTGTCTAGCTGAATGGCTATACATGATGTTACATATTTGATCTCTATAAGGCTTGAAAACTACTTGCATTTACTGCTTTTTATATATTTTCAGCAAACATAACTTTTTATTAAATTAAATATAATTGTCTTTCAATCTTTTTGAACAGGATATACAAGCACTGATTAACAAGATTAACAAGTCCATTGTGGCTCCATTACCAACAAAATATTCTGGTGCATTGTAGGTCCTCGTTCCTTTTGTCACATAGTTACTTTGGCTTATATTGTTTGCTTTATCATGTTTTGAAGCTATTAAATTTTGGCAATTTTATTGACCTAGTGCCTAAATTGTCCTAACAAAACAGCTTTAGGTAAGGCAAAGCTCATTGAAAATGAGGTTTCATGTAAATTTATATCAATCGATTAGTTATATTATAAACTGTACGATCTAACATTTTTTATTTCTCTTTTGACAGTCGAGGTCTTGTTAAAAGCATGCTACGGAAAAATCCAGAGCTTAGGCCTAGTGTATGTATAAAAATTCTCCTCTGACCTGGAATAATCCCGTGCAATTTTTAATGTTGCCGCTTCTAGTACCGCGGGTCATTTTGGAGATGGGTTGGGTTGACGATGGATTCCACATTAAATTTTAATGAGAATTTTCTTTTATATATTAAGTAAAATTTTACCTATTCATGTAAACATGTCTTTCACTGGGAAAAAGAATAATTCTAATTTCCTCAATTAAATCAATAATAAATTTGTCACTTACATTACATGGGCAGATAGGTATCGATGAGTAAGAAGGCTTAAAGTTTGTAATAGATACGTCTGCTGAAATTCAGTAAGCTTCGTATTAAGTGATTCTACATAATCAGAATCAGATTTAATTTGGTTGGATACATTTAGTGACAGAAATTAGGAAAAAAAATTGTCAGGTGCCCATTTCATTCACCCTAAATTACCAAGTGGTTACCCAACTAGTCTAATTGATCTAAACAAGTGAAGAGCATTTTATTTTTGTATAATATTTTTAATTTAAAAAATAATATTTTTAGCAAAATAAGGGCTCCAACATGACCATGAGGTCCACATATGGATTGTTATTATTTAGTCACACAAAATCAACATATATGGTTATTAGTAAATATTTTTTTAATCTTGTAGGGTGTTTTTTTTTATCATTTTATGCTAATTTAAATTTTGCATACTAAGTTGGTTTCTCAGTTTATTATATAATGTTATAAGTATTAAAAATATATACTTAATTATTGCTGATTTAACTATGCTTCTTTAACTAAACTTAGACCAGTGAACCAAATAGTGACGTTGTTAATTCAATGACTCATCTGGCTTTTAACTTTGGAGACAGATTATGGATAACATTGGTTGTGATGTTGTGTGAAGTGGTCTTCTGTAACCATTAACCATGCTTTCTGCTTATTTTCTTTCATGTAATTCTGAATGCAGGCGACAGAGCTACTTGGGCACCGACATCTTCAACCTTATGTTCTTAAGGCCCATCTCAAAATCAATAGCCCTAGGCGAAGTACATTGCCAGGTCATTGGCCAGACTCCAACTACATGAAGAAAACTAGATTTTTGAAGTCTGAAGATGATTCTGTTTCCCTCTCTGGGTATAAGTGGCATTCTTTTAGCTATGATCGGACTTTAAATCCCAGTGTATCAGGAGCAGAGAAAGAATCTCTGTGCTCTACGCTAGAGATAAATTGTACCCCCGATAATTTAAGTCAAAGATTTGCAGAACTTTCCGTTGGAGACAACCACGATGTGAAGTCACTCCATAAGCTAGATGTTTCTAGAACTTCTAGTAATGCCAAGACTCCTAGACTAACTGCATCAAAAGCTTCCGCCATTCATAAGAAATCAACGGTATCCTCGAAGAATCATAAGACGGTAAGGAAGGGTTGAATCAATTAATTTTTAATGTTTCCCATAGTATGTAATGAACAAACTCATAGTATGTAATGAACAAACTTAACCATGTGACCTTTGTTGACTGGGTTTTTCTACAATGAACTACTCTTGCACAGGTAATGGTATTATTCAATTAAGAATTTTTATGCCTGACTTTCTGAAGTCCATGGTTGCAGCTTCCTGTTTCGCATAATACAAAACAACCTGGCCATACTACTCGCAGAGCATCATTGCCGTTTCCAAAAAGTTGTTCCATTCATCAGCCTCCTCGCAGACCCAGTATTGGTTTACTTGATCATGTAAATTCACCCAATATTTCAGTTAACTCTCCCCGTATTGATAGGATAGCAGAATTTCCATTAGCGTCATATGAAGATCAATTGTTTCCCATCAATAGATCTCCACCAAACCCGGCACAGGGCTCTTCAGGTTCACCTCCTTGTGGCAATGATTCAACTTTGATAGACAAATGCACAATCAAGGTATGTGACGCATCCTATGTTAGACCAGGATGTACAGATGCTTGGCAGGGAATCAAGCGCTGCATGTTAAAGAAAAATGACAAGGATAAAAGTGGCTCATCTGATCAAAATGCAACTGCTGGAGCATCAAGCCACAACTCTTCAGATTACTGCCACCGACAGTTTGATACTTCGTCATTCCAACAAAGGGCTGAGGCCTTAGAAGGTTTGCTTGAATTTAGTGCAAGATTACTACAGCAGGAAAGGTATGGAGAACTTGGGGTTTTATTAAAACCATTTGGGCCAGAGAAAGCTTCCCCTAGGGAAACTGCTATTTGGTTAAGCAAGAGTTTCAAAGAGAACACCTTCAACCGGGAACAATCCACCTAAACGGCTGTAATATCTCATATGTAGTCATGTTTGTAGTTTCTTCTCACACTTACATTTTAGTCAGCTGATTCTTATAGGTAACAACCTTTTTTCATTTACCCATTTCTTCTTCACTTACTGAACAATGATATAACTTTTAGTCAGATGAATGAGAGACGCCGTAAATTACCTATCTTACCAGAGTTAACTAAAATGATAAATTTTTAGAAACATTTTTTAAATGTTGATTCTATTCACACTTGTCCTATTGCATTTTCATTATAGACAAAATATAGATGTAGTCTGCAAGTGTTTTTAGTCTGGTAGTCCATAAAATAAATGTTTTTATTAAAGGCGAGCTTAAATTACTGAGGTAAAACTTCAATTTTGAATAGAAGATAGTACTAAAAACACCTACGAATTACATCGAAGTTCTATCCTTTCGTAAATAATTGAGTTCTCGATCTGGCATCCTACCATAAACCATGCTTTTGCTGGTAGATGGGTGATGAAAATGCGTTGCTCACTCAGGGCTACAAGCATTTTGTAGTAAAATGTGAGTTAAACATGAGGTTAAAAAATTGAATTACTAGCTTGTTCTGCAACACAGCAGGAGAATTCAATAAAAGGAATCAGTGGTAACCGAGCTGCTGCCAAAGGAATCGCGCCTGCTGTCCTTCATTGACCCATGAAGATTGATAACCCAAGGCTCCAGGCTTCCATGATCGAATCGTAACGAGTTCGAGAACAGATTTTGTCTTGGACCATTTAATGGGGATTCCACAGACTTACCTTTGTGCCTCTTTCCCCGTTTGGGTCGTTGTTTCGGTTCACTCTGCGACCTTGCTTTAGCCCTCGAAGATTCTGTCTTGTTCATGTAATTCGGCGACTGTAATTGGCGGTGAGGCACTGAATGGCGCTGCGAAGTTGATAAGGCCATTGTCGTCAGGTTATATTCAGACATGTCCCGGTAGTTTCCCGGGCTGTTTGGTTCTATGATTAGAGTATTGTTGTATTGTTTTCCTCGTTTAGAAACAACAGACAGATGCCCCGAATAGTAGGCCATGGAATCGCGCTCTCTGCCCTTGACATATGAACCATCATCTAATGGGCCACTTCTGCTTCTCAAAACCTGCAACATTTCTTCCACACTCATATCCTTTGGATCCTATACATAATAGCCAAATTATAGGTTTTATTTAGAAGCCAGCATATAGATCAGGTAACTGAAAATTAGACAAAACCTTCAATAGCTTGGTTTTATTACTTTAATAATCATGTTGAGATATTTAACCGAGTCCGAATCTTACACTAGTTTCTTCTGTTATGACATCTCTGAAGTATGGAACTTGTCTCTGTTGCAGAGACTGTTTTCCGAGGAGGTTTACTTCATCTGCCATCTGAATTCTCTGAATTCGGGCTCTAACTTGTATGGCCATCAACGCATGCATGCCACGAAGTGTAGCAGTTGTCTGTTTCCTCACAAGGTGACCCCTCACCAGTGCCTGTAACTTGACTAACGCCCTTAAAGCATGCAACGCTCTCCTTGCCTGAAATTCCACGTACCATGTTCATCAAACTTAATTCAAATGATGTAAGAAAAACTATTAAAATGCTAGGATACAAGATTAAAATTGTGTTTATCAAAGGAGAATTGAAGCCAAGCTAGATGTAGCCATAAAATATTTGACGAGAAAGTCATATACCAAATATGAGCGAAAGCTAGCCTGAATCTTTGTAGCAGCTTTGTTTTTATCTTTAGAAGCCTTTACCAGTGGTGTTGGAATACGCCTTGGAGTCTTAGTTTCCAACAAGGCTTGTATTTGAAATTTTGCAGAGTCAGCTGAGTCAAAAGATCTGGAAAATTTATGCCCTACTACCTTGCCTGTTAGTTTTCCAAAGCTCCATCTGCGCTTTACTTTAGGACTCACAATCAGACTTCCAGTATTGCCACTCTTATCCTCGGGGCAGCATGCATTAATCTTCTTCATTTTCTCTTCTTTTCTCCCTAGAAGGAAGTTTCTGATCCATTTGCTGGCCTTCCCCATTTCTGTTCCTCACCTTTCAAGTCACGGAGAAGAATGAAGGGGTCTGGTCTTCTTCTTGATTTGTTCCTATCTTAATTTTAATCTTGTTATACACGTGCATTATATATACTGCATTCTTTTACTGTTCTACTTCCTTCACCATAACTCTTTCGGGAAGCTTGTGCTTCAAATTCTATTTAACTATTTATTGCTGGCTTTGGCCTGCAAAACTTTCTCTGTTACAGCCACTTGCCACCCTCGTGGAGCTTCCCAAATATATTTCGGGGAGCATTGCCTCAGCCTCATCGTCAAAAGCTGTAAATTTTTCTGACTTCAGTCATATTTAGGGGACCATGCTGTAAAAATTAAAGGATTTTCTTTCTTTTTTCTTTTTTTTATCAGGATCACTAACTGGTTAGAAAAGTACATTCGCATATTCAATGACAGTGCCTCTCTGTAGAAATAAGAAGGTAGAAACTTCGGTTTTATACCATTTTTGGTTCCTTTGCGGCTTAATCCGGGATTCAAGGGCCATGAATAGCTTGCACGCAATTGTCAAGGCTACAAAGTTCTTACGAAAATTAATTAATATGATACTAACTTTTTTATTCTATCCGTGGAGAAATTATCGTGTGGTTTAGACTTTGGACTACCATATAATTAATTAGCCACAGATTTTTTGTGTAACTTGTAATCAAATTTATTAACTCGTAAATTATAAATTCAACTAATGTCATGTAGAGATTGAACTGAATGATAGATAAGCAGTGGTCCTAAAACATACAATAACGTCTCCAAAACAAGAAATCTGTGATAGGATCAACCATGTTATTTAATTGTTTACTTCAACGCAACATCTACTACCATCTAGAAGTTGATAAATGTCGAAGATAAATAAACTAACACAAATTACTTAGGTAGTGTGTTGACTTGAAGGTTTAGAATTCATATATATATACGCTGTTATACTCTCTTGGTTGGGCTCTGATATGGTCAAGAGTATGCAGAGTTAACTATTACTCGGAAATTAGAAGATATCAAGAGCATCTTACTTCAACTTGGATGAAGAAAAGAAAGGCATAAAATTAAAAGAGACAAGCACTCGATTTGTTATCTATCTTTTTGTTTTTTTCGGTTCTCTGTATCCTCTTTTATGACTAATTTTGTCATTCATATCAATTAATAATATAAAGAGGTGTGACTCTACAAGAAACTAACTTTCTGAAACTTTTAGGTAGAATTTATAGGAAAACAGCAGTTCTAAGATATAAAGAATTATTCAATAACAACTGGAATTCACAAAATTGAGATTTTTAATGAAGGGCATTTATTTTATGGCTTAAATTGGGTTCATATTTCTGCGAACATTGTTGTCGAAAATCATAGTCTCATCAATGATTTTTGATAAATATTTATCATTCTTTGAAATATTTGTAAATTTATTTTAATTTTTAAAAATAAAAATGAAAAAGGTAGAATAGGACGGAAGTTTTCATGATTTTCATAATAAAAATGTGCTATGTAGAATAAAAAACGTGTAATATATAGAGTTTGATTGGTTTGATTTTGTTTTAGTTTTTTTAAAAGAGTTTTCAAAAATTGTTTTCTAGAAGAAGAAGAAAAAAAAAACTTGTTTCCTAAGCATTATTTGAAAAAAATTTGAAGATGTAAAAATGAAAAAAATTGTTTATATTTTAAAAAAGATCATTAATAAAAAACAAAAAACAACATATTTTCATTATATTTTGAGTTTTCAAAACAAAAGTAAAAAATTGAAAAGCAGAACAAAAACAAACAAAAACACTTGAAATATTTTCATAATATTTTAAGGTGTTTCTATTTTTGAAAACTGTTTAAAGAAACAGTAACCAAACGAGTTTTTTAACAATATTTTTCTATATGTCCCTCTGCTGGTTATATGTTCACATTTTCTGGAAATCATTTAAGATAATTTGAAATAAATGCAATTTAGAAAACTAAATCAAGCGAAATGTTATATAATTACACTTTCTTTTAGATTGGTTAAAAACTAAGAATAGTTTATAAAATTAAACTAACTTTTAAAAAGTATTGCTATAATTTTTTCTATATCAGAAAAGAGAGTGTTGTTAACCTTCATCTAAAAAATAAATTGAGAAAAATGTTATATTTATTTCTACCTCTTAAAGAAAGTGTTGTTCACATTTCCTGAAATTATTTAAGATGATTTAAAACAAATGCACTCAAAAAACAATTTTACATAACTAAATCGAGCAAAATGTTATATGATTACACCTTTTTTTTTATATTGTAATGATTAAAAACTAAAAATTATTTATATAATTACACTAAATTATAGAAAATATTTCTGCAATTTGTTTTGTATTAAAAAGAAAGTGTTGCTAACCTTGTCTAAAGAATAAATAGAGCGAAATGTTATATTTATTTCTACTTATTCCTAATAAATTTTGAGTTTACTAAAATAAAAAAGATCTTGACTTAGGAACTTGACCGAACATTAGATCCATCACAAGTTCACTTCATGCTTGGGAAGGATTAATTAAACCTGGTATCCAGGGATATGCTACAAAGATGACTATGGAATTTGAGATCTCCACTTATTCATCCCTAATGCAATTACATAAGTTGTTCATATTTGCTCAAGAACAAAAAAGACATAATTAGTTAGACCCTGGTTTTGACTTTGACTAAAACAATACAAACCCAACTATTGAAATACTATATATATATATCTTCTACACTATCTAGATGGAATAGACAATGCTGAAATCCTATACCTTAATTTTAAAGGAATAGACAATGCTGAAATCCTATACCTTAATTTTAAAAGAATCAATAATCTACTATATGAATTAACCACTTATTAGAAAAGCAAAGTAATGCTAGCCACCACTAGGAGAGCCCGGCCAATCATGCATTTATGCTAATACTCATGTTTTGAGCAATGAATAATTTTATTCTTGTATTCTATTTATATATTACTTAAATTTTATTAATTTATTTTTCTTGATTTTTTTTCAATATAGCTTATATTTTTTTGGTTTGTCATGATAAAAATATTATTGTTTGTAAGTAATCTCCTTAAAATTTTATTTAAAATTATAAACATAATGAAATTTAAATAAAAAAAAGTTATATTCAACTTCCATCATACAAGGAAAAATATACATTAAGTGGTTTGGAGATAAGAAAAATTTGATACCAGAAAGGCAGGGGAAAAGTATATGTTAAGAGAGTATCTGATTGAAATATGGCGTCAATCTATAGTGTCCATGCAGCATAGATCATCAGTAAAACCAATTTTTTTAAAAAAAGATCGTTTCCGTTTTTTATTTTCTTTTCTTTTATTACCATGATTTTAAAAAAAAAAACAAAATCTTCCATTAAATATCTTTCATATCCATTTTATTTTCTTTTCTTTTTTAAACCCTAAAACCTTAACCACATTAGATGGGATTGAACTTCTTTTTAAATTGAGACAGAAATTTATAAAAGAAATAACATTTAATAAGTTGGTTGGTAGAGAGATTGAGAATGGAAGGAAGCACAATCCGCACTCTCTCAGACTCGTTCATCGTTCATGCAGTGTCCATATTAAAAAGTTGCAAAAATTATGTGGCTGCTGGAATTCGAGCCCAGGTCTCCACGGCCACAACGTGGAATTCTCACCACTAAACTACAGCCACTTAGATTGAAAGAAATAACAACATAAATTTTATTTATACATATTTAAATGAATTTTTTAAACCTATTTAAACTATTTAAATTATATCGAATGAAGAGTAAAAGTTGTTGCTTCTTGGGAAGGGTAATATATAGGTTTATTCAACCTATTTAAACCTGGTTCGTGAATTCTGTATTTTTAACGGATGAGATAGATAAATTCGATCTACTGAGATAAATGAATTTTTTTCCCAATTTGTATTCGATCGACAAATTTGTATATACGTATATTTTTTTAAATAATTAAAAAAATATCTCATAGTTTTTAATCTAACTAAATTATAATTTATATCATATTATAAATTATATTTTTATTTATAATAATAATAATTTTAAATATTAAATATTTTTAATATAAAATAAAAAATTACAATATTTAACTAAATAGTTTAAATAACAATTATATATGCTGGCAAATTTAACCCATAAATTCGCAGATTTCTTGAACCTGACTCAAATTATGACTCTTTAAAAAAAATTTCCAACACTGGCAAGGGATTGGATGTAGAGAAGAGGGTCTGCGTTTTGGAAGCAAAAGCAAAACATGTTTTCAACCTATGAACTAAATTGCAAATCAACAGAGTCCTTATGGCAAGAAATTGAAGTTGAATGCATGATGTAATTATAGATTTGTAATTGTTGGATTCAAATAAATGTAAATAAGCAAGATCGAAGTGAAAAAAGGGGCCGAAAAAGAAAAAGAAAAAGAAATGAAGAAATGGAGGAGGGTGTCAGTTGTTCTTGTCCTTGACTTGAAGGCCAGATTTGGCAGCGATGATGACGGAGGAGGCCATGTTCAAGAACAAGCCATGCTCGACGACGCCTTCGAGAGAGGAAATTTCAGCGCCGGCAGCAACGGAATCCCTAATGGGAGTCTTGAAGTACAAATCGACGATGTAATTGGAATTATCGGTGACGTAGGGTTTCCCACTCTCCTCCAATCTCAATTTGGCATCGCATCCTTCTTCCTTGAACAGTTCCTGCAGCCTAACCAGATTGTACTTCCAGCAGAACTGAACCACCTCCACCGGCATGGCGAGGCCGCTGCCGCCCAGTCCGTCCACCAGCTTCGTGTCGTCCACCACCACGATGAACTTGTCGGAGGCCGCCTCCACCATCTTCTCTCGGAGGAGGGCGCCGCCGCGCCCTTTCACGAGGTTGAGATCGGGGTCCACCTCGTCGGCGCCGTCGATGGCCAGATCCAGGTGGGGATTGTCGTCGAGGACCGAGAGGGGGATTCCGAGGGAGCGAGCTTGTTCTTCGGTTCGCTTGGAGGTGGGGACGCCGACGATGTTGGTGAGTTGGCCGGAGGCGAGGAGTGCGCCCAGCTTGGCCACGACGAAGGCGGCGGTGGAGCCAGTGCCGAGGCCAAGGACCATCCCGCTCTTGACGGACTCCACGGCCTTGTCGGCGGCGAGTTTCTTGAGGTCATCCTGGGTGAGAGTGATGGCGCGGATGGAGTGGTTGCGCAGTTTAAGGGAGTTGCTGGTGCGGTGGATTAGGCGCGTGGAGGCGTTGTAGTGTGCGGATGAGAGAGATGGGGGAGAGGGGAGGTATAAGGAGGACGCCATTGGAATTGGAATTGGAATTGGAATAGGAATAGGAATAAGATTAACCCTAGATACAGATAGAGAAAGAGGTGCAGTACCTCACCAGTCACCACCCACCACCCACCTTTGCTTGGTTGGCTCCTTTTAATCACTTTATCTCTTTTCCTTTCTCCTTCGTCCTTGCCTTCTGTTTCTTTTGTTTGCTTTCAACCGGAATTCGGATTGGATATTCATTTCTAGCCATCTTTCAACAAGCAGTAAAAAGATTTTTAAATAATATGATTTATTTATTTTATATTTTAATATAATTATTCGTTAGAACTAAAATTAATATTAAATATACATTTACAATTATTTTAAATATTATACTAGATTTAAAATTCTGCATGTACTTGTTTGTTGGAGTGAAGAAAATAAATTTAAATAAATATGAGAAATTTTGTTTACATTTATTGGGCCTTGAAACATATAGTATTGGGTCAAAAACCAAACTAGTTTCGAGAATCCAGATTCAAAAAATATGAAAAAGGCTGCATACAAGACAAAGAAGTAAAGAAATTCTCGAGGTTTATACAATTATGCCCTGGACAAGAAAAGATGAGAAAGTCAAGTACTCAAGTCAAGACTTGAGTATTTTTCTGCTATAAAGTACTCGAGAAAGGAGCACCAATACCAATAGGTTCGAGTTACAATCCAAAAAGAGGGATTGAGATTGAAAGATCAAATGCATATACCAGAAGTGAAAAGGATGTAGAGAACAAGAACAATAAAAGGAATTCAAGATTCAAACAACTCAAAATTAAAGGTCAAAAGTCAAATATGGAAGTTATTATCTGTTAAAGATTTTGAGGAGTTGTGGGTAATTTATGACGGTTGGGAATAAAATAATATTTCTAGAGAGAAGTGTGCATGAAATTTTTTTTCTATAAACACTCTTCAACCTTGCTAGAATCAAGGGTCGAAACACTTCATTCTGCAATTTCCCTTTATTGCATGCATTTATTGCTTTCAATAGTCTTAGAAATTTGAGGTTTACTTTTCTTTTTATTTAAATTCATGCATTTATCCCTTCCAATTAGTGTTAGAACTTTGAGGTTGTCTTTTTTGAGGTTTATATTGCTTTCATTTATATTTTCTACATTTATCACTCGAATTAACATCTAGTTTCAAGGTCTTCTATTTGAAAATCACTTTACAGTTTACCTTTTATTATTACATTGTCATTTAAACCTTATTGTCTGAAGTTAATATTTCATTATTTAAAAATTTTTATATACTGAAAATGAATAAAAAGAACCCACATATGTGTATCAGACTTGCATTCTAAAAGTTCCTCAAATAAATATATTTTTTTTTTGTTTTTGGAGTCAAAAGTGATCTTTGTGGGTTTTTTTTTAAATATTTATCTTTATCACGAAATGAATTTCACAAGAAACAAATTGACATGCCCGGTGAGACCTTAGAAAAATTTGATCCTTTTTCTATAACCATATTTTAAAATTTTATAAAAACCCCAATCATGAATGAAACTCTAGAGTGGTAAGATCATTATTAGTGAAAACCAAAATTCTGAAAATGATTCAAGGCAATCTTGACAAGAAAGTGTCAAAAACATTCAAGGAAACGAACCAAATCGCATCTCGAAAATCAATGCCCAGGACGAGGTTGGAGGCAGAACTTCACTAAGTTTTGCTCATAATTTGCTGATAGGGGATAACACCTGTCAAAATGGTGTCAATACAACTTCTCCTTAAAGGGATCCAATTATAGGTGAAATTAATCCCATAGGTGCCACATATGTCTGGCCTTACGCGACTCGAGAGTATCCCCCATTCTCAGTGGCACCTATGCAGGGGGCAGAGCCTTCAAACCAAATGGTTACAACCAAGATAAGAGCGATCCCTAACGCTCGTTATCCATGGGGAATGCTAGACTGGAGGCCTCAATCACATTTTTCGATGTCTAGACAGAATTCCATAGATTCACTGAATATGGCTAGGGGGAGTAGAAACCACTAGCCCATTCTATATGGAACGAACCAGGAGCACATAAACATTGGTAGAAATATCAATAATGAGGGCTCTTAGACAGGTATTTCGTCTAGTGCCCTGATGGCTTTCAGGTAACAAATGGACCATAGCAACCACGAAATGGTTAATATGATGTCTCGACAAATAAATACCATGCTAAACCCATTAGTACAAACGATGAATGAAACACTACGCCTCATGACAAAGCAAATGGGTCGAGCAGGAGATGCTTTAGCCATATCCTGACTCCCGCAAAGAACAATAATTGTGCCTTCTGTTAATAATGCTGACAAATCCTTAATTACCCTGATTGTGGAAAACAGAATGCCATTAGACATGGGAGTCAAGGAGGGGATATAAGGATAATAGACTTTGAAGGTAATAAGGAAAACAACAATCTCCAGCCTAGACTGAACATTGAAAATCAACCTCAAAGGAGGGACGAGGATAATTACCCCCAACCTAGGCAATATCTCGAGAACAAACATCAGGATAGATTCGATAATAATGGATACATAAAAAGGTTAGTAAGGAACCAAGACTTCATTTGATAGATCAGGCAATAGAGTTAGCCCTTAATCGGTTTGGGATAGATGTGGGGGGTGAATAATCACCGTCGATTCATATCTGCGTTTCTAGATGTAATCCTTCAGACCGAGATGCCTCAAGGGCATAAGATCTCCAAATTTAATAAGTTCTCATGAGAGATTAAGGGATCTACAGTGGAATACATTGCTCGATATTTAATCGAGTGTGGGGACATCGGGGCTAACGAAATCTTAAAAATGAAATACTTGCCAAGCTCGCTAACAAAAAATGTGTTCACATGGTTCACGACCCTCCCTCTAGATTCGATATACACCTGGGGGCAATTGGAAAGGGCGTTCTATGAGTAGCTCTGTAGAGGGGAAACCAGGATAAGCCTAGTCGACCTAATGAATATAAAGAGACATCACACAGAGAGCATAAATGATTATCTGAACAGATTTTGGCAGACAAAGGCTAGGTGTAATACCCAAGTACCTGAGTATGAGTTGAGCAAAATGGCAACTGCTAGACTCGAATTCCAAATAGGAAAAAAGTTGGTGAACCAACCTATTAGAGATATGTTTCAACCTACTAAAAAGGTTAGGATAGTTGAACTAAAATTCGAAAAAGAGAGAAATAAGAAATTCGATAAGTTTCATACAAAGGAAAGAGTAGCATATATGGAAGTTTATGATAGTGATCACGATCAAACATCCGACACTGAGAATCAAGAAGAGGGAGTGATTAATATTGATGTGATCTTTTATGATCACGTGCCCAAAAGATCCTTTCTAAGGTCACTTGGAAGGGAAATGGATTTATGGAGAGGAAAGGAACAGGGTGAGGCGCCACAAATACTAGGTTTGATAAGCCAAAGGGGAGAGGCCACAAGGGAGGGGTCCCTTGATAACTCTTAGAAGCTCTCACAAAGGAGAAAGGGGGACACTCAAAGGTAAGAACCTCAACCAATATGGTCTCTAGGATTAAATTCAAGTGTAAAAAATACAAGTGAGGGAAGAGCTCCTATTTATAGAGGTAGCTAACCTCTTGAACAAGATAACCTAAAAAAGAAGGGCTAGGATTAAAAGGAGAGATCTAAGGGAGGAGGATTGAGAAACAATTCCCTCCTTAGATCATCAAACTTGGTTCCCAAGTTTCTCAAACCAAGGGCCAAGATTCCTTCTTATTAGCTTAGGGGGTTTATATAGGAAAAGAGGGTGTAGATATCAAGGCTACCCCTTATTTCCTTCATAAAGACCCAAAAAGCTAAATCCACCCTCTAAATTCCTAAGACACCTCCTAAAAATAAAAAATGAACTAAATACATGTCCCAAATTAAATTCTTAATGCTCCTCAAAATTAAAATAAAGGAAAATTACATTTTATTAACTAAAGTCTCTAGCCTAATATCTTCACTCTCCATAGGAGGTGAAGTCTTCCTTTGTCTGCAAGGGCTGGGTCTTCTTTAATTCTTCTAGCCATGGCCCTAGTGATAAGTCATTGGCTAGGCATGGTCACATCATCTCCTCCCCCTTGAAGAGGATTTGACCTCAAATCCATGGGGTCTTCGTCATTTTCAGCACCTACAAATGGAGACAAATCAGAAACATTAAAACTGGTGCTTACCCCATAATCCTCAGACAGATCTAAAACATAGGCATTATTACTGATCTGCTCAAGGATTTGGAAAGGTCCATCTCCTCTAGGGCTAAGTTTGGACTTCCTTTGAGAAGGAAATCTATCCTTTCTCAAGTGAAGCCATACCCAGTCGCCCCTTTCAAAGATGACCTCTTTCCTTCCCCTATTGGCGAAAGTAGCATCTCTCAAGGATTGGCGCTCTATGTTAGCTTTAACCCTCTCATGTAATTGTTTTACAAAAATGGCTTTTGCCTTTCCTTCTTTATGCACAGCAACAGAAAGAGGAAGAGGTAAAAGATCTAGAGGAGTACAAGGATTAAAGCCATATACCACCTCAAATGGAGAATGCTTGGTGGTTCTATGAACCACCCGGTTATAAGAAAATTCAATGTGGGGAAGGTACTCATCCCAAGACTTATGGTTGCCTTTAAGGAGAGCCCTCAGCATAGTGGATAAAGATCTATTCACCACTTCTGTTTGCCCATCAGTTTGAGGGTGACAGGTAGTGGAGAAAAGAAGTTTAGTTCCCAGCTTAGCCCAAAGAGTTTTCCAAAAATGGCTAAGGAACTTCACATCCCTATCTGACACTATTGAAGAGGGTATACCATGCAATCGGACAACCTCTTTAAAGAAAAGTCTTGCGATGTTGCTCGCATCATCCACTTTGTGGCAGGGAATAAAATGGGCCATTTTTGAAAATCGGTCCACCACCACAAATATGGAGTCTGCACCTCGTTGGGTTCTTGGGAGCCCAAGGATGAAATCCATGCTAATATCCTCCCAAGGTGCAGAAGAAGCAGGTAAAGGTGTGTATAGTCCATGAGGCATTGCTTTAGACTTTGCTTGCAAGCAAACTATACATTTAGAGCAATGTCTATGGACATCTCTATGCATATGGGGCCAAAAGGATTTCTCTTGTAAAAGCATGAGGGTTTTTGAAATCCCAAAATGCCCCATAAGCCCACCTTCATGGCTCTCTTTTGTAAGTAAATTTCTAATTGATCCTTGGGGTATACAAAGCTTACTCCCTTTGTAAAGATACCCCTCACTGATGAAGTACCCATCATGGGCCTTTAATGCGAATGCAGATGCAGAGGTAGCAAATATGGGGCCGAAATCCTTATCAGACGGATACATAGCCCGAATGTCATCAAATCCCAAGATTTTTGCACTCAAGGATGAATAAAGGGCATGACGCCTAGAAAGAACATCAACCACCACATTTTGTTTTCCTTTCTTGTACTTGATAACATAAGGGAAGGATTCAAGATATTCCACCCACGTTGCATGCCTTTTATTCAATTTACCTTGACTCCTCAAATATTTTAGTGACTCATGGTCACTATGAATGACAAACTCCTTGGGAGCAAGGTAATGCTCCCAAGTTTGAAGGGCCCTAATTAGAGCATAAAAATCATCATAGGTGGGGTAGTTGAGGGGGGCACAATTGAGTTTTTCACTGAAATACGCAATGGGGTGCCCTCCTTGCAACAAGACAGCCCCCGCACCTACACCAGAGGCATCACATTCAAGTTCAAATGTTTTAGAAAAGTCAGATAATGCCAAGACTGGTGCATGGGTCAGTTTATACTTAATTAGCTGGAAGGTTTTCTCTTGTTTCTCACCCCAAAGGAAAGGAACTTCCTTTTTCACCAAATCATTTATTGGTGCGAAGAGCGTGGAGAAATTAGGCACAAAGTGCCTATAAAATCCAGCGAGACCATGAAAGCTTTTGATCTCTGTCACACTCTTTGGGGTGAAACATTCTTTAATAGCTTTTATCTTTTCGGGGTCAACATGGACCCCTTTTGTGCTAACTACAAAACCTAGGAAAACTACACTATCTACACAAAAGGTGCATTTTTCTAAGTTACCAAAAAGATGATTACTCCTAAGAAGAGAAAAAACATGCCTTAGATGTCCTAAATGATCATCTAGGTTCCTAAAGTAAACTAAAATGTCATCAAAGTAAACTACATAAAATTTACCAAGGCAATCCCTCAGTACATGATTCATTAAGTGCATGAATGTGCTTGGGGCATTAGTTAGTCCAAAAGGCATAACCAACCACTCATAAAGACCAAATTTAGTCTTAAAAGCAGTTTTCCACTCATCACCCTCTTTGATCCTTATTTGGTGGTAACCACTTCTAAGATCTATTTTTGAAAATATTTTTGCCCTATGAAATTCATCCAACATGTCATCAAGACGGGGGATTGGGTGCCTATATTTGATGGTGATGTTATTGATTGCACGACAATCAACACACATCCTCCATTGGCCATTCTTCTTGGGCACCAACAAGACTGACACAGCACAAAGGCTTAGGCTCTTTTGAACCCAACCCTTCTCCAACAACTCATTCACTTGAGACTCAATCTCTTGGGTCTCTATGGGGTTGGTTCTATAGGCAGGTCTATTAGGTAGACTTGCTCCAGGCACCAAATCAATTTGATGTTCTATACCCCTAATGGGAGGAAGTCATTTCGGAACCTCATTATGGAATATGTCATCAAATTCTTTTAAAATATCTTGAACCCCTTGAGGAAGGTGCTCATGTGCATGGGGTGTGACAGTGCTCTCAGCAGAAGAATGCAAAATGAGAGAAGGATTTGATGCTTCTTTGCAAAAGAGGAGATAAAAGGGCTTGTTAGTCAAAGGAGTTTCTTTTAAATCACATTTAGTAGCAAATAGGCTCTTTTTACTAATATTCCCTTCGAAGGGGCATCACCTTCCGACTCTCTCTCTTTACCCTTTTCAAGCTTTAAGGGTAAAACTTGTTGTCCTTTTTTTTGTTTTTGTTTTTCCTCAACTCTTTTCTTTTTCATCGCAAATTGATCCTCAGCCACTTGAGAAGGTGACAAAGGATACAATTTGAAGCGCTTTTCATTATGGGTGAAAATTGTTTGGTTGGAGTGACCAAGGTGAATAGCTTTTTTGTCAAATTGCCATGGTCTCCCCAACAGGATATGACCAGCCTCCATAGGAACTATTTCACAAAGAATCTCATCATTATAAGATCCTATGGAAATTGGAACCATAACTTGTTCATTGACTACCATCTCCCCTTGCTTATTGAGCCATTGCAATTTGTAAGGTTTGGGATGAGGCATGGTAGTCAAGGCTAGTTTTTCAACCAACCTAGAGCTACAACAGTTACAACAGGAGCCACTATCAACAAGGAGAGAACATACTTTGTCATTTACTTTACATCTTGTATGGAAGATGTTCTCTCTTTGTGACTGGCCAAGCTGTAGAGGTTGGCTTCCAAGAAGCCTTTGAACCATAAGGAGGTCCCCCTTATAAGGAAAATCTTCCTCACACTCTTGTTCAAAAGTATGTCCCCCTTCTTCCTCACTCTCACTAGAGGAGGAAGATGAGTTATTCTCACTACAAATGTCTTGTCCCCTCATGATCATGGTTTTCTTGTTAGGGCATTGAGAGGCAATGTGGCCTCTCCCAAGACATTTGAAGCATTTGATACTACTTTGTCTCTCAGTAGGCTTAGTAATAGGCTGATTGACCCAAGTGGGGTTGTTTTTTAAAAAAATTACCGGTATGGGTCTGTTTTGAAACATATTACCAGCGTGGGTCTGTTTTGTTGGTTGACTCGGTCAAACCGCAACTACAAACTACGGTTTCATTGCCACGTCAGCAACGTCATTACGTGGAAGCCACCGTGGAAAAACGACCACGAAACCGCAAGTCGGAATTGCGGTTTGACTGGTCTTTGACCAGCACCGTGTTGTTATCCAATGGGTAAAAAAAAACAGAAAACGATGCATGTAAAACCGCAAGTCAGACTTGCGGTTTTACTGGGGTTTAACCGGCCCCCCCTTTACCCAATAGTTGCAAACGAATGGGTGCGGATATTGAGGAAGAGGCGCGGTTTTTTACGCACATAAAACCGCAGATGCGACTTGCGGTTTGAATTAAATAATATTTTTCGATGTAAAACCGCAAGTCAGACTTGCGGTTTTATGGGGGTTTAACCGGCCCCCCCTTTATCCAACGGTTGTAGATGAACGGGCGCGGTTTTTTACGTAATTATGACCCTCTTGTCCACATCCTCAACCCCACCGCCAAACACTCCGCTTGAAACTCCAGCGACCGTTCCGTTTTATCGGTGACGGAACCGCCGAAAAATAGAAGGTCCGGCACGTAAACTGCGTAGTCTTTGGTCAAAGCTACAGCTTGGCATTGCCAGTTGATGATCCCGTCGCCGCAGAAGCCGTGCAGGAGAACCACCGCTGGTTTGTTCTTCCAAACGGCGTCGCAGGGGATCCAGAATCTCATCAGCGTCCCTTCCTCTATCTCCACTGTGTACGGTCTCAACCCTACCGCCCTCATTATCCAATGCAACAACCACCCATATGCTGTCACCACGTTCACCTATATTTTTTAATTAAAACCGCAGTTCGCACTTGCGGTTTTAATTACGTAAAAAACCGCGCCCGTTCGTCTGCATCGTTTTCTGTGCTGGTCAAAGACCAGTCAAACCGCAATTCTGACTTGCGGTTTCGTGGTCGTTTTTCCACGGTGGCTTCCACGTAATGACGTTGCTGACGTGGCAATGAAACCACAGTTCGTAGTTGCGGTTTGACCGAGTCAACCAACAAAGCAGACCCAAGCTGGTAATATGTTTAAAAACAGACTCATACCGGTAATTTTTTTAAAAAACAACCCCACTTGGGTCAATCAGCCCTTAGTAATAGGGGGTTTTCTCTCTACATGAGGTGCTTTTGTATGTTGAAAATGCTTGGGTTCCTCTTTGGGAAAACCCTTGAAAGAGTTTCCTTTAAGTTGGTCTCTCTTTGAGTAAGAGGGAGAATCTTTTTTAAAGTTTTTTCTCTTGAGTTGATTCTCAGCTCTTACACAAAGTTCTACCAACTCATCAAGGTTTGAGTATGAAAAAAGCTCTACCTTATCTCTAATATTAGAGCTTAATCCACACAAGAACCTGGCAAGGGTGGCATTGGGTTCCTCAATGATATTGACCCTTAGTATGAGAAGCTTCATCTTTTGTCTATACTCCTCAATGCTTAGGTTATGTTGCCTAAGTCTTTGGAGCCTATCCAAAAGATCCCTCTCATAATATGAAGGAATGTGCCTTCTTCGCAAACAAGTTTTTAAATCATTCCAGTAGCGAATGTCAGGCATTTGTTTACGGGTCCTATCCTTGACTAACCCATCCCACTAATGCAAAGCAGAACCTTGAAAACTAAGGGAGGCCAAAGGTACTTTCCTTTCTTCCCTAATTTCATAGCATCGAAAGAGTTGTTCCACTTTGACTTCCCAATCTAGGTAAGTCTCAACATCTTCCCTACCATGAAAATGGGGTAGGTCTACCTTTGGTTCCCTAGCATGATTTATGTTCTCTTGAGGAGAATGATGATTGTATGATGAATGAGAGTGATGCTTATGTTGATTTCTATAGTATTCTTCTTCACTAGAGCTAAAATGCCTAGATGGGGATCTTATGAGAATTCCTTTATTTTTTCTATCACTCTCCCTCCCATCTCTCCTCTTACTCTCTACTCCTCTTCTTCCTCTTTTTCTCTTTTTCTTTCTAGTTCTTTCCTTCTTCTCCTTTCTTCATCCTCTCTTCTCTCTCTTTGCCTTCTCTCTTCTCGCTCTTTTTTCTCTTTTCTTATTTCCAACATCTCTTTTTTTTAACTCTTCTTTCTCTTTTTGTTTTTCCTTTTCTTTTATTTCTTTTTTTCTCTCTTTTTCTTCTCTCCTCTCTTGTTCTTTAGCCATCCATTCCCTAAATTCTAAGTTAAGGTTTTCAAGAGTGTCTCCCTTAGAAGGTTTTCTTTGGTTGACACTTTTACTTGATGAACAACTATGTGCACTAGAATGTGTGTGGGAAGTCATGGTGTTTGGATGCTAAAAACTAAAGGGTAGGCCAAAAACTTTTTTTTTTCAAGCAACACTCTTCTCTTTTTTTTTTTTTTTTTTCTCACCTAAGGTGGCTTGATGAGTCTTTGGAACTCTTAGCCTCTACACGTTTTTTTCAAAATAACATAAAGTAAAATAAAAGTGCAAAAATGTAAAAGAGAAAGGGCTCTAATCGTGCTCCTAAGGTGTTGAAGGAAGTGTACCACTTCTCCCTTATTCACCTAATTAACGAGGAACTACGCTAAAATTAACCAAAATTATTACAAACCAAGGGAGGACCTTAAGGGCACTCAAACTCCCAATCTAAAATTAAGTATACACAATACAAAGAATAAAAAAAATAAAACAAAGTCTTCACTCCAAGCTTTTTTGGTGTTTGTCTCCTTTTGATCAAGCCCCTTTGAGTTGCATCAACCCACCCCAAGAATGCTACCCTTGTTTCCTCTTGTTTGGACTTGCCAAAATTTTATATATGGAATATTTCCCAAACTTTCCTTACCAAGGCCGAATACAACACAAGACAACAAACAAAGGTGAATAACAAAACAAGGTTCACAAATCCAAGTGGATAGATTAAACAATGACAAACTCAAAGAAGTAAAGAAGACAAGCAAGAAAACATAAGGCTCACAAAGGAAGGTAATACACAAATAACTTTCCTAGATTAGCTCTAAGAGTAGAGATGAAAAAAGACTCAAACAAAAAAAAATGAAACCAATAGTTGCACACTTAATAAAATTTAAGTGACAAAAAACTAAAAAACTTACTCAAGTAATTTTTTTTTTAATCACAATTGGTTCCTCATATGAAATGTTTTTACCATTAGGTACACAACTTCAAATTTGTCTTTCTTTTGAGTTCTTTATCTTCTTTCTTTTTTTTTCAACTTGAACTTTTTCTATTTTTTTAAACTTTTTCTCATCATTTTGCTGCACCTAATAGCTTGTTGAATTGAAATTTTAATAATGATTCTTGAAATAATAACACTTGAGTGAATAAGCACAAAGTAAGGTCACACAATTTTCAAGCAATGCATGCAACTAAAGGTAAAACAACTTAGTAGTTCCAAATACCACTGAACTAATGGTGCTTAAGGAATGATTTAGGACTGATTTTGAAGTCGCTCAACCGGTGTCAAGGGAGGTCTAGAATCTAACTCGGTTGGTTAAAAAGTATGTAAGGTTTTATAAACACCTAACACTATCTTTATTAATTCCTATCAAAGCGGAAAAAAAATAATTCAATCAATTAGGCTAGGAAAAGATATATATGTTAATTCTAAAAAAAATAAATAAAACATCACAAAATTGGTAAGAATTGGTAACTAGTTAAACTGATTCAAAATATATAGGTGAAAACGGGAAAAGAGGGTTGGTTTAAATTCATTTTTTACGATATTTAATATTTTTTAGTTTGATCTGATTTTTAAATAAATAAAAATACATGCTTAGTGTCTTCACGTAAATATAAATTATTTTACCAAGTATTATTAAATTTTATCTCATAAAACATATAATTTATTTATATATTAATTTATATTTTTTAGATATTTATTTTTTATAATTTTATTAACTAAAATATTATATAATGTTACAGATAAATTTAATTACTATCAATTCTATGATAATTACATACAGTGAATCAATGTTTATTTTCATCCATTCAATTTCGATTCAGTTTTTGAAATAATGTTTACAAAGGATATATAAATAAATATAATATATTACTTAAAAGGTTAATAGCATAAGATAAATGATAACCAGTCCTAAACTATTTTTTTATATGTTAATTTTTATTAAAAATTTAAAAGTTTTTATTAAATATGTTATTTACAAATTTTATGAAAATGTAAAAGTATTTTATAATTCATTAGATAAATTTATTTTAATGTTAATATGCAATTTTTTAAAATATAAGGCTCATCTGAGGGTTTTTTTTACAGTTTTAAAATTTATAAAAAAAAAATTAATTTTAGTTTTAAATTTAAAATACTTAAAAACAATATTTCAAATTTAAAACATTATTACTAAATTAGAGATCGAAGGAGCGGATGGTTTAAAGTAGTGATCAATGCTAAAGGTGGAGGAGGTTGGAGGTGACATTAGGTAAACAATAATTAGATGTAGCAATTGGTGATTAACAATCGAAGGTAGTGATCCGTCATCAATAAAGTAGAGGTGACAGCTGATGACTAGCGACCAGAAATAGTGGTAGTAAGAGATGATGACGAGTGATGTTAAATGATGAGTTTTAATAAAAAAAAGAAAAAATTTCAAAACCAAATTTTATTTTTTTTAAATTGAAAGAAACTATTTTAAAAATAATTAAAAAGCCAAAACAGAATATTTTTGTTGAACATGCGTCTGTTTTCAATTAAAAAAACCAAAATAAAAAACTTAAGTAAATCTCAATGATAAGATTATGTTACTACAAATGGTTGTGTATCTTGATACTATCTGAGATAGGATATTTGTCAAAAATAAAATATATAAAATACATATATAATAAATATACTATATAAAAAATTGTCTGTGTTATAATTTTTTTTACATGATGTAGGATCTCTTTACATAATGTGCTGATTAAATTTACACTAATCCTATCCTACCTATTAATTTTATTAATTATTATAATTGAGATTATTTCAATTAAAAATAAAAAAATACTTTAATTATCTCTTATCTACTAAAAATTATCAATAAATTAAAATTTTAATCAATTCTAATGATTGTCACTATCCATTGCTACTATCATTGGTGTCACTATTTTTGTGATTATTAACTACTTCTACCACCACCCATCAAGATACGTTAGTCTATCAATTTTATTTGTATGAATCATATCCACTTATGTTTTTATTGAAACTTTATTATCTTTTATACCTATAATTATTTTAAAATTTTTATATTTGAAGTAAATCAAGTAATAAGTTCTTGATAGCATAAAGCATGCATGCAGATATATATATCGATACCTCAACACGATCTTGTTAAAAAAGGCAAGATTATTTTAGATTGTGATTTGTTCATAAAGTTTTAATCAATATTTGATGGCTGGTTCAGTTCTTGTTACACCAGTATCGCATTGTTGAGAACATGGAGAGCGCAAAACCCTTTTTTGGCGACAAAACACTACAAGAATTCTTCAAAGTTTTCCTGCTGCAGAATGGTTCTACCCAGTTGGTATACTCTCATCTGTCTTACTTTGAGTTCTTGCCCCGTCTATTGTTATTTATATAATCTGTCTTTTTCTGGGTATTCATTAAGGGCGATCCAGTTGGAGAGTCTGGATAGTTTATACAACATCCTAAGTTTAAAGCTAGTCATTGTCATTGTGCACACACTGACAGACCAATATTGAAAAGTCATGAAAGCAACCAGTAGTATTAAACAACTTTTATATTTAACGCTTGTTTATTTTGTTTGGTTTTTATGCTTGGCTAATATGAATCGTGTATAATTGACGGGTGACACTCACCGAGGACTTTGTTCGCTTCAGCAAATACCAACATCTTTCACCAAGTTCTTCAATGGAGTTACACCATGTAGGGCGACTCTTGTAGATGAAGATAGAAAATCTTGGGATGTTTCCATGGAGAGAATCGAGGGTCGCTTGGTTTTCAAAAATGGGTGGCAGCAATTTGCCAGGGACAAAGATTTAGAAGAAGGGGACTTCTTGGTTTTTCAGTATGATGGCAGTTCTACATTTAATGTTAAGATATTTTCTAAAACCGGGTGCAGGAAAGTGGCAGCACCTGCAACTCCAAGAAGTGGAAAAATTGTTCCTACTGCGATTTTGGATGAAGATCCTAATCAGCGTTGTACAAAAATACAGCGGGGTCGTAAACGGAAACAATCATCACCGAGTCTCCAAACAAATGATAAATCAGAGATGGAAGGTCTGTTGGTTGAAGTATTTGTGTTGCATCATCTCATTGTTGTTTTAGCTAATCGCAACTCTAGGTGGTCTTAATGCTTTTTAGGTACATGTTCATCCAAAGGAGTTCGGTGCAAATCAGAAACAGTTTTTGAAGAAAAGGATGACCAAAATGAGAAGAATCCTGGTCTGACAAAGTGTGTTCCATTGCAGAATCCTCATTTTCAGATATAGTTTGATGCTCCTTGGAAACTGAAAAAAGTGGTTAGTTAATTTGGGTCAACTCTGGGATATGGTGTTTTCAATGATGGTGTGGGATATAAAATTGCGCAATTATCTTTGTTTTATAAAATATATAATTGGGGTTGGAAGGTTGCAGGAACTTCCTCGAAGAGTGCTGAAGAAAAGGAATATAAAGTTGATTTCGAATATAAGTCTGCGAGATGAGGATGGTAAAATATGGCCGGCGTCCATAACTACAACAGATAATGAAAATCGTTATTTTCTGGGAAGTGGATGGGTTAATTTCCGGCGGAGTAACAATATTCAAGAAGGACACCAATGTGATTTTGAGTTTGTTGTTGACAAAGAAAACGTAGCTCAAGAATTGCTTGTGCGGGTTCGTTCTAAATGCTCACTGCGTTGGGTCGACTGCAAATAATTTAGGGCATCGCTATGGGATCCTTGCCATGTTTATTTTTTAAATTTTAAAATTTGTTTATGTTTTCATAAAAATTAAGATTGGTCTCACAAAGTAGGCGTGGTTATTACAGAGATGATTCTGGAGCTAAATGCGGACAATAGCCGTTAGCCTTTTTATCTGTACATGGTCGTTATGTTCTTTATTGTTCCCGAAATTTTGTGCTACGGCTAAATCATGCGAAAAATATCAGTCCCAGAAATTTCCTCATTTTTATATACATATATATTTAGATTTAGGAAACTTTACCCAAATATGATCGGTTGCATTAAATCCATTCCATACCCGGGTAGGTAGATGACAAAAAAAAATTGTGCTCTTAGATATTCGCCGCCAAAAGTCATGAAAAAACTCGCACGGGTATTTTTTAAAAGGTTACTTGTAACCTACAAGTATGATTTTTTTTTATCCGTTTTTTAACAGTGACTCATTGTAGTCATCCTAGGAGATACTCACTAAATTAAAATATCAAAAATTGTTAAAGAAATCATTTAAAATATCAATTATAAAATTTTATTGTTATTATTATTATTTTTTTTTATGAAAAATGCATAATTCATAGAATTATGTTTTATAAAAATGTTAGTAATGTGCAACAAATATTCTATTTATATTAAATATTATATATATTATATTAAAATATTTTTAGATTCAATTAATCTTGTGAAAATTAATATAATTTTATTTCTAGATTTTTCAACAAATAAATTATTTGTTTGATAAAACTTCGTGTAAAAAAAAATATTTTCTTAAAAAAATTTGTGGGTACACATGGATACTTATGAGTATTGAAAAAACTCGCGAGTATTTTTATAACGGATATCTGACATGTTTTAAGTGGGTACAGATATTTTATGGCGAGCCGGGTAGCAGGTAGGCACTACCCATACCTACCTATAACCACTCTGACCCGTTGTTACTTCTAGTACTACACTAAGTGTTTTGGATGAAAAGTGATAAGTATAATGTATTGATAGTTACCTAATGATTGCCTTGTGAGGTGGTTATGGTTGAGATGATAGTTACCGTAAGATTGGTTATGAGGAAGTCGTCGATGACGTCTTGGTCTTCAAGTTGTCAACTATTTTTGCCTTGTCCATAAAGAATGAAAATTCTTTGTCTCCATTTCATGTCTCCTTTTTTGTCCCTATTAATTAAAAAACGTCATGGCATTTAATAAATTTTCTTTTATAAATTTTTTAACCTCTTATGTAATTCATCAAATGATATGATGTTTCTTAATTAGTAGAGACAGGAAAGGAGACAAGAAATGGAGACAAAGAATTTTCATCCGTCCATAAGTCCTTCAGCCTTGAGTCCTTCAGGAGTGATAAGATTTAAAAAAAAAACTTTATTGAGACAAAATTGGAGATATTAACTATGACCTTTTAAGTATGTAATTAGTACTTTGCTTGATGAAAATGGTTTAATGTGCTTTGTCAACAACCTTGTTATTATGGGGTCATATGATATCTTTTAGTTTATATTTCAATGGTCTAGGAGCCTTCCAAATATGATGAGACCGGTCGGATTAACAAGTATGCAAATATATAGTTGATTTGAATATTTATTGTTTTGTCAATCTTGAAACTGTAATTCTAGTTGGCATTGAGGCCAAAGTTTATGTATTATTTGTTGACCATTAACCTAAAAATGAAACTCTTGTTTGAATTGAGATTAAAATTTATGTATTATTATTACGTTATTCAACATGGTTTGTCACTAATGTTGTTAAATGTAGATCTTTTATACCCGTTTACACATGTTAAATTTATAGATCTAAGTGCAACTCATGTTTGCACTAAGATAGAAAATTTAGGCTTTGTAATGTTTATAGGTTTCAAAATGTGAATCATATTTGCAGGTAGACCTTTGAATACTTTGCATATTGGAGTACTGCGATCGCGTTTCTTTGTTTATTAGCCTAAAAAAGTATACCTAAGTGGGGAATGAAACCAGAAAAAAAGTAAAAGTTATATTAAGCATTTATTTTTACACTACGGGGGCAATTTATAATTACTTTTAAAATTTAGTGGGGGCAATTAGCCCCAATGCTCAAGAAGTAGATTCATCCTTGTATACATAATATACATATACATGATACTATTAATTAATTAAGAATATTCAATAACCTGTATCTAGGACAGGCATAATTGATAATACCTTTTTTGCGTTGTGGAACAGTTTAGTTTGAGAATCATTCGGAATATAAAGAAAGTTAAGTACAATCAACAAAAATCTATATCATGAGTGCAATCAATGCCACTTAAAACGATATCATAACTTTTTTGTCATCCATAGTTCCACCACATGTTGCCGCTTCAGACATGTCACTCCCCTTCGAGTTTCCTTTCAAACATTTGATAAACACCATTTTCATTGTCGATGTGTCAACCTAATTATCTATTTGCCATCATTGTCAAGTCAACATTTTCATGGATACCAGGAAATTAGGAATTGTGTTGTCACACATGATTAATAATAAAAGTCACCAATGAACAATTTACCAACTTTTACTGTGATTGCCAAAAATGTTTTGGATGAAAAGTGATGAGTTTGACCATCCGTCCATAATAATTATAAATGGAGCAGTTATATGTTGAGATGATAGTTATCGTGAAATCGTTATGAAAAAGTCCTCCACGAGTCTTGGTTCCCAGGTCATCAACCTGCCCACTACACTAAGCATGAACGATAACTAACAAAAACAAATCAAATGCCTTTATATAACTTGTAGGAAATACTTCCACCCCACATTAATAGGAGGTAGAACACAAGTTACCATAGGCTGCCAAAAAATTGAAAAAGTAAAATCTCTAGTGTTATAAGGCAGGCCAAATAATTTAAAATCAAACGGTCCCACATAGCATTTTTAATTATATTAAAAACATTGAGCAGCATTAAATAATATTACTGTGACTCCGTGGCGTTTAACTATACACCCAAGTCAGGAAGTTCTAGCTTGCTTCCTCATTTAGATGATATTGATCCACGGTGATGGGCTTCCTTTTACAGTATAGACAAATTGAATATTCATTTCTTATACAAAATAATTTGTTCGATGGCAAGTTTTTCATAGAGAGTTCGCATAGAGGTCAATGCTCCCGATTTGCAGTCGGGAATTAGATCGACTATCTCTGACTGCCAGAAACCTAAACCTGCATACACATAATTTTTGTGACTCGGAAATACATTCTATGACGAAGAGTTTAATTAATATACAATGTTAGTGTGACGTTCAATTTATTTACGTGACTTTTAAAGTATTAATTAATAAAATAAACAAACTTACTATAAATAAAGGATTGAGATTGAATGTCAGTAAATTTTTACCTTACCAGTGTATACCAATTAAACTCTTCTACAAATGTCAATTAAGAAACAATCTTAAATAACAATCTAGACCATGTATTAACCCACGTAAATGCAATCAATACATGTGCCTTTCTAGTCATCATTGTCATCTATCTCACTTTCGAATATATTCATCAGAATTCAATTGGGTATAAGATAATTTTGATAGAAAATGTATTAACATAATACTCCTTCTCAACTTAAATAATAAGCAATTTCAATTAACTTAAATTAAGAAAATTATCATTATTTAATTTTACTAAATTCAATAAAAAAATATTTCTAAAATATTCTTCATTGAAATATTTATATCGGCAATAAAAAAGCTATTACAAATAGAAACTCAATTAAATTAAGAGGTATTTTTAGAATAATATCATTAAATAAAATGAAGACAGTTAAGTAAATATCATCACAAAATTTTAGCTCAAGTTTCTTCACTGCGTTACGTTACCTGAAAACAGTACATGGAGAGCTAGCAGAACTGATTGTGTATGTTCTACGCTGGAAACGGTCTTCAAAGAACTGAGAGGTTTGCTTGTCCAAAACTTTCCAGCTGATCCCCTTATCATTGCTTCCTTCAAGAATCCTGAGAAAAAACATATGTCGCAAAATCATGAATGCACAGCACATGCTGTATGTTAACAGAAGCTTATGCATGACAACTCATTACAAGCAAACAAAAGGTTACCAGAAGCTTTTTAGGAAACACGGGCTCGTCAATGAACATACCAGTTAACCATGGGTAAAAAGGAAACTTTGGGTATGTTTGAAAACTAGTTACATTCAACATAGCGGCCGGTCAAATAAAAGCTACTCTCACATTATTTTTACTTTTATGTCTTAGAAAATGTGTTTTCTGATTGACCGTGGGTTCAAACGGTTAATCAAACACACACTTTAACAGCAAATGCATATGGTTGCTGACAGGCAGATCAAAAGCAAGGATGCACACATGACACAATTAGCTTGTCTTGGCTTGGTTTCCATGTTGTTTTTAAGGATTTGATTTTGATAAAGATGACAGCATAAATTTTATACTACCAATAAACTATACTCTGACACATGTTTAAAAAAGATTTGAAAATTCTTTTTTGAAAGTAGCAAATATAGTTACAACAATCAATTAAGTTTTATATTGACTACAAATTAAATTTAAACTAAATTTTCATGGATAATCATATCTGGAGAAAGAAGTTACATTACTTTGATTTGGAGCAATTAAGGTTCTTAGGATTAGAGAACGCTACAAGGCAAGGCAAGAAGAAGAAGAACAATGAAAGAATCAAGAGAAATTAATATATCCCAAAGTTCGTACCAGTCCATTGGATCCCTTTCTGGTGCATCATTGGCCGACATCAACTCATATGCTACAAGCTCAAACATCTTGTTATTAAATGTTTTATACATGACCCAACAACCTGAAAGTAGAAATCAATTGGAATTAACTTTTGTTTATAAGGTTGTTCTAATGGCAAAGTCCCTATGAGAAAGAAAAGGACAAAAGAGAAGTTGTGAGTTCGAATTTCTCTACTAATAAATACTAAAACATTATCAACTAACATTTGCGTATTACATAGAGTATGTTTGTGAAAAAAACAATAATTAAACTTTGAAATTCTAAAACATCAATTGTTATGGCAAAAAAATAAAAGACTAAATGGGAAGTAGGGAGTAGTTAAACTATACCTCCTGCTCCATTTGGCTCTTCCCATTTAGAATCTCGAGTTCCATCAAATGCTGATGTTATCTGAAATTTTATAAAACAGAGACAACTTTATGGATGCTACAAGGCACAAGAATAGTAAACAAGAATAGTAAACATATAAAATAGCCAGTATACAAACTCACAATCCCAAAAGGCAACTCCTCTGAACTTGCAATGGCTGAACCAGAATGTATTCTATTTAACTTTAGAAGTGGCAACTTAAACATATCTTTCCCATAGTTTTCACAATGGTTAAGATTGTAAATCATGTCATCCAGAGCATCTAGTGCAACAGGCAATGCTAAGGAAGTTTCTACAAGGTTGCCCACCGAACAAATTTCAACTCTCCCATCTGCATTCCCCTTTTTCTCCAGGGAAAGAGCACAGAGTAAGTCATAAAAAGACGGCAACAATTTCTCAAATTTTTCTTTTTTTAGGACTGAATCAATGGAGGTCCTTCTTGTTTTATATGGGGTTTTGCAAAGATCCAAAAGAATTCCTTTAGTAATCCTGAGTACTTCGACAGCTTCCAACCTTGTTAGTTCTTCTCCAACAAATTGGTAAAGGACAGGACGGAGTGCATTATAAATCCTTGTCACGTGCTCATCTACACACAATCGAACTGGGCAAGCAGAAGAACTTAAATTATCAGAACCAAATTCTGATCTGGTTTTACGCCATTCCTCATTCCCACTTCTTCTTCCAGGTAATGACAGTGACTTGTCATCTTCAGCATGTAAACTCCCCTCAAGTTCTTTGTTTTCTTCCATATCACGGGCTTCAATATTTGAAAGTAGTTGAGATGCAAAGCCTCTTCGAATTTCTTTTGTTATATTAGAGAGTACAGATGACACAGAAGGCTCTGTAAGCATAGTACGTCGAGATAGGACCTCAATTTTGAAAAAGATACAATAAATGGTCATAAACTATCAGCAAATCAGGATCCTAATCTTGTGAAAGAAAGGGCATAAATTGTGAAACCTACTTCATGCCACTTCCTTGTGTATCGTTTGGTGACATCATACACTCCATCTTTTGCTATGGCTATTGTATAATTTAATTTTTTTCCCCACCTATGCCACAGATTTAAAAAACAAATGAGGAAACATGAAAGCAAGATGGAAACACCAAACAAGGACAAGAACAACTACTTTCTCACTGTCAATTAGATGGATTATAGCAATAGATACAGTAAAGTCAAAGGACTGCATAAATGAATAATACCCTTTTTCATATAATAATGGCTTGTCATAGATTCCTTCACATGGGTCAAGATGCATCCATCTGAAAGATCATAGGTCCTCACAAGCAAATAAGACTGGATGTAGTTTTAAGAGCAGATTATGATAACCAACAACTTTTAGATCAATTTTACCTTCCCAAGAATTCAGAGAAGCACTCCGTCCAAACATGATCTGTGAAGTCCAAGATCTGGAGATCAACCAAAATCAGTGACAGGAAACCCATTTCTCACAAGATAAACAAGCACATGTATACTCTAGATTGGAAATATATACGCAAAAAAAGTTTAACAATCTTCAATTTTACTGCAGATAAAATTCACAAGTCAAACTCTAAGGACACCAATACTCAAAACCCATTTGTCCTAGTTAGTGAAAAATTGCCCTATCATTCCATAGAAATCAGTGAGCACCAGCACCAAAAAGTGTTCCAGAAAAAAAGCACGCTAAATTCTAGAATTGAATTTACACATACAAGTCTATACCATGGCTTTCTTTTCCTTAGAGATAACAATTAAATTTAGAATCTGTTACCAAAACACAAGATTTTGTCATGTACATGTTTGACACGAGACATTTGAAACTGCAATTGTAATATCATGTGCCATGCCACAAAATACGTAGCTCAAAGATTAAAAACCAGGCCTACATACATCCCCTAGCAATTCATGATACAGAAAACCAATGCATTATCAACTCAATTGCAGCAAAAAACCAAGAAAAAACAGCATATTGAGAAGACTGAATTTCATCAAGCTACAAACCAGACGTGACTCAAAGCCAAAAGCTCGACAGTAGAGAGTAAAGCAATTGGCCCATTCTCCACAGCGGCCCTCTCTTGTTTCTACAAGCTGCAAATTTCACATGGGAGCATCACTATCCAACATAAATATGACTAGCATGGAAGTTGGCCAAGTATAAATTATAAAAACTTGACATAAGTTCAATACCTTCATTGGATCATTGTACCGAGGGAAGCGAGTTAGTTTGGAGCAAAAGGTACAGCTGGGTTGTGAAAAGATAAATGTGAATAACAGGGAAAATAAGAATATTGGGCAAAAGATAGAAGCTTAGAAGTTAGTGAACATGAGTAGAAACATTCAAAAGTGCTTTATAAGCAAAAGGACAGAATTTAAGTAACAGAAACAAAACTAGGTGGTTATCACCAGATCTCCTAATTGTAAATAGATATTTAAGAAGTAATGGAGGAGTAGTTCAGCTTATACAAAAAAAGGATTTTCTTGCATTTTTGGAAAGACCTGTTATAAATAAAATCAAAATGGAAACAGTTTGATCTTGAAAAAAGTTTATATTTTCAAATTTATAGAAACTATTAAAGTATCGTTTGACTCAACTTATTTTTAACTTTTTTTCTCCTTAAAAGAGGAAGTTGGGAAAAACAAAATTTATATAAAAGTAATTATATTTTTAAGGAGCTTATTTTATAATGTAAAATATTATATAAATTATTTTCACAAAAAGATAATTTTATAAATTATTTTTTCTTTAGATAAGAAAAAAGAAAAATTTATCAAACAAATTTTAAGTTTTTAAATTAAAACGAGATTTTAAGCCAAAAAACTAAAATTTGATAAAAAATTTAACTTATTGTTATAAGTTCTAATTTTTTACTTTAACTTAAAAGTAATTTTTATGCTAAAAAAAGTTGGGACAAAAGGAGACTAAGTTGATTATAGCAGACAATCCCTTGATTAACTATAACTTACAGAATGTTTAAAATTAGTTCAAATGCATGATGTAATTAGAAAATTAAGATAAATATCAATTATTGTAATTAGCAGAGTCATTTTCCTTATCTCAGTACAAGGAAAACAGAGTAATTTTACATTAAAGCATAAATTCAATGATCATACCGATAGAGTTCAACCCTAGAAGCTCCATAAAGAGTCTCAGAAGGAAGTGCAGCAGTCATGCCCTGGCCTACAGTTGCTTTACCACAATCATGACAAGATGGTGAATGCACCCATCTATTAGACAAAAACAAGAAAGAAAGAAGAAGAAAAGGATCAGATGCAAATGGAAAGAAAGAAAATGTATGCAGGTTAATTGATGTCTTTTGTGGCGACAAACATTGCATGAATCATATTTGAGTTAAATCACAAATACAACAGCAATTTTACGAAGCAAGAGATCTATGATCTACCCTGTTCTGTCCTTATGGAGTTACTGACTGTAGAAACCTTTGGTGCATTTGGCATTAATTAAAGGCAGAATAGCAAATATAAATACCAGTGTAAACCTGAAGGATTGTTTGAACCAGAAAAGCAGTTGCAGCAGGAAAGCATGACCTTGTTGTATTTTTGAAGGCTTGAAGTTCCCCTCCTGGAAAATGTTTATCAAACTTAATGATTACTAAACAATAAAAGCTTAATGGGAAAGCATATGCTCATGAAACGGAAACAGCATCCAATTCACACACAGTGCTAGTCAAAAATGAAAAAAAAAAAAGAGGCAATTCCAGGGTGAATGAATTTCTATAATAGTTGTAGAGAGTTACAGTAAAAGAGTTGGTTTTACTAACACAATATTGGCACCCTCTAAAATGAAACTACATATTTGTAGACAAGAATGCTCCTACCTTGGCTAAAGAGACCAAAGCCTTCTCCTCAAGCTCTTGTACAGGAACGGATTTCCTAGCAGCCTCCTGGCGTGTTGGATCCTCGTACTGCAATATATCAAAACAATTTTGCAACAGACAGAATGATAGAGTCAATTACGATAATATAAATGCGTAAGGACAATAAGGAAGCCAGTTCCGTAGATTTTATCTACACTTTACTGTATAACTATTTCTGGTTTTCACAGGCTATGCAGGTTCATGAACCAAATATCCTGCGATCCACATTCAGAAGATGAAATAATTTGTTGGCAAGACAAGAAGCTGAAAATACCATGAGGACTTGACTAACGTAGGGCCGGACTCTGCTATCAAAGTCTTGAGGATTTTGGCTCGAGACATACTGCTGCAACATAAGCGCTTCCTCCTCGGCCTGTACGGATATAATACAAATAGAGTTAAAACTAGAAATTCATATAGAAATGCTCTCCATTTCCAAAATGTGATCGGTGAAACCTGCAAGAGTCTGGCCAATTCCTCATCGGATTTCATCAAATCGGCAGCGCTTGGTTCAGCTTCAGGTTCGGAGTCGTTGACAGAGACGAGTCGTAGTTTTTCAGAAATGGCAATGAGATCGGAGTCAGAGACCACCGGAGTATCTTGCTCGGCGCCGTATATCTAGGGAATTTAAGAGAAGGAAGAAGCATATGAAAATTGAGGAGAGGAATTGGGAATTATGAAAGAGAAATTGGAACCTTTTGTTGATGAGGAGGGACAGAAGTGAGGGAATAGAGCTGGAATTGGAAAACCTGCAACAGTGAATGAATGAATAGAAAGTAAAATTGAGTTGTGAAAAAGATTGATTATGGAGAAAGAGTAGCACTTCGAAGCCATCTTCTGTGTCGTAATGGAGATCAAAGTCATAGCTGTTGTGGATAACCTGAAACCTTCGCGCCACCATCTTCTTTCTCACTCTTCAAACTCAACTCCAACCATCTCCATCTCGTTCCTAAAGACTACACTTATATTTTCTCTTCTACCATAGACAATTTTTTTTAAAACAAACAATTACAATCTATTCAATTTATTATATTTTAGGCTATTTTGGAGTAAGATTTTTTTTTTTATAAGCCAAAAGATTTTTATTAAAAAAAAGTTATTGCAGGTAAGCACATGAATTTCTCTTTACAAAGGGAATAAGTTTAACCTTAAACACAAACATAAAAAAAGATGGATTCATAACACATTCCTAAAACAAGTGATTCATAAGTTAAATTGAACAAACTCATGGATGATATCTTTAACCTAAAAATTTTTTCTTTAAAATTAACGTATTTCTTATCTTTCAAATATGCCACAATTTAGCAAACTAAACAAATGACTGCCATTTTCATCGACTTGGATCCATTAAGTAGACTTAGATACTTATAACAAAATGCATTAAAATTCTTGTGCAACATTGTCATCACTCCCACCAAGAAACTAACTTAACTCACACATAGTAAGACCATTTGTAATTTAGAAACACATGGAGCGCTGATTTGAGATTGTCACCACAAAAAATACACCCACCCTCTTCTACGGGTAACACTCATCTTTTCACGAGGTTGTCCCTAGTTGACAACCTATTTGCATCCAATTGTCATCCTCGGCATTGGACCTTTGGTGGTATACCTTTAGTCCACAATGTGCCAAAAAACAAGTTCCCTTGAGAAGAGGAGGTATATGATAACACTGATATGCAAAAGCCACAGAAAACATGTCGGATCCATTAGTTATCCATATCCACCTGTCCTGGAAACCCTCTAATAATAACATTACCCAACATATCTAATAACTCACCCAACAGTACTTTTTCCCACTTAAACAACATCCTCCTCCACTTCCACTTCCATCCAATTCCTCCCTCTTGCATCTCCTTTATAGAAATGTTTTTTCTGAAACGCTATCTGAAATAGCCTGTTAAATCAGACACTTGAGCTCTCCTCCCTATCCACATATCCTACCAGAAGTTGATCTTATGATTGTCTCCCACTGTTCATTTAACATTTTGATTCCACGACCTCGTTTTGCTTGGGATTACTTTCTCAATAGATTGCACATCAATCCATCATCTAGAGCATAATTTGTCTTTCACTATCTAAGACACATCTGTTTTGCATATTTTGACTGTAAAAATCTTAACCACACCCTCTGCTCCTTCATTCTGAGTCTCCACTTCTATTTCCTAAGTAGTGTCAAATTAAACTTATGCAAGTCTCTCAAACCTAAGCCACCTTCCTCCTTTCCCCTGTAAACCTTATCCCAAGATACCAATGAATCTTCCTGCTTTGACCTTTACTATCCCACAAAAAATTTAAAAAAAGGCTCCAATTTTGCTATTATACCTGTTGACCGCCTTGGTGAGCACCACCCTCCCTGCTAAAGAAAAAACCTATTCTCCCATAAGAAAAGTCTCTTTTGAATAGTCTCCACTGTCCCTTATCACATCTTCTCCCTTAAAGCTTTATCCCCCACTAACAAGCCTAGATACCTAAAAGGAATATCCCCTTTTTGCAATTCAACATTGTCGTTGCCCTTTCCAACCAGTGATCCGAAATGTTCAAACCCATAAGTTGACTTTTAAAAAAAATTTACTTTCAAATCATATAGTAGTTCAAAATTTTGTAAAATAGATTTTATGACTTCTATCGAGCCCCAATCACCTTGGCCCAATAATACTATGTCATCAGCAAACTACAAATGAGAAACACACACTTTATTCTTGCCAACCTCTTAACTCTTCCACAACCTCATCTCTACCGCTTCACTTATCAATTGACTCAATTCTTCTACTGCTAGCAAAAAAAGCAAAGATGAAAAAGGATTACCTTGTCTAAGACCCCGAGCTAATCCAAACTCCTCTATGGGGCTCCTATTTATCAAAATTGACATCCTTGCTGACTTTACACATTCCTTTCTCCACATTAACGATTTTGCTCTAAATCCCATCCAAGACATGATGTCTCATAAGTGATGTCAATTTAGTGAATCGTTAGCCTTCTCAAAATCCACCTTAATGAAGACCAAGTCTTTTCCCATCCTTCGTGCCTCATCCACCACCTCGTTGATTACCAACATCTCATCTAAGATCTACCACCCTTTCACAAACAAACGTTGATTGACAATATGATATTAAACCTTGTATCACTCCTTTCAATCTGATAGCAAATATCTTTGCTGACACTTTATATATACACCCAGTGAGGGAAATTGGTTAGTAGTCCCCAATCTTTCTAGGATTGACAGATTTAGGAATAAGGATATGCTTTTAGAAATATGATTTTATTTTAATATTATTTCTAGTTACTTTCTATTCATTCATTCACTTAAAATATTTCTATTAACTAAATTTATTTTAATAATATTTCAAGCTACTTTAAAAATATGATTTTATATAAAATATTATTTTATAAAAGTATGACTTCAATTATTTTTATAAATTTAAGTTTAACTAAATTTAATTTTATAAACTATAATATTGTTATGTACTTACTTATTGTTGATTCTGTTTTTTTTTTTTCACAGAAATTATTGTTGACTTGTATCAATGCAAACACGACATGTGTATCTTCTTAATTCTAGGACAAATGATAAGCATCTTTCATTGGCTTTTTGGTTTATAGATTTTTTTTTTTATTTCTAGAAATATTATTTTTGGGATTTCGTAGGAATAACAGTTTTAGGTATCTTAATAAAAAAAATGTTTGATTAACTTTTTAAAATTTTTTGGGAATATTTTTTTAATTTTAAAATAATTAAAATAAAAAGAAAAATAGAATTTATATTCTCACATTCTTGTGAAAATGCAATTTTTTCACCTACTAACTTGAGAATACTTTTGTGTAACTCTGTATAAACAACTTTTCTTAGAATCATAGAAACCTTGTAATAAATAAGAGGATAAATATTTCCACCTTTATATTTTTAAAAATATAAAAAAAAACTTCAAAAACAAATGTTTACTTAGGTTTTTAGCATGAAAACAAGATAGCATCTCTATTGTAGGCTAGCATTCATTTTTTTTAATGTATTTTATCATTTCGAATAACTTATTTGCAGTTTATTTAAGTTTAAGCATTATACAAGTATTTGAATAAATTTATAAAAGTATTTATACAGGATTCATAAATTGTTTTAATCTTATTTAAATAACTTATTTAGAATAACTTTTCGAAAAAGACTATTTTAAGTTTATTAAAAATTTGCATTTCTTTCAACTTCCACCTCTCACATTTTTTTTTTGCTTTTTCCATGATTAAAACTTGTTACTAAGTCTCTCTCCCTCTCTCTTTCTCACTCTCTCTCTATTATTGTCTCTCTCCCTCTTTCTCCTTCTCCCCCTCTCTCTCCTTCTCTCTCCCCCTCAACCTTCCTCTCTTTCTGAAAATACTTTATTTTCATATAAGTGTTTTTAAATTTGTATATCTAAACATAAATAACTTATTGAATTTAAGAGCTTATACTATGTTGAATAAAATTTTATACTAAACTATTATGTAAGAAACTGTTACTGAATAAGCTCTTCACAAAAAAAAAATCTATCTTCTTTAGTCTTATACTTTTTTTGTGAATCAAGTAATCGAAAGCTACTTTTTTTTTAACGTTTTATAATTTAAATATTTATTGTTTTCAATGTAATATTTTTCAAAAGAAAATTCTAAATTAGCATGATAAGTAACTTTTTTTTATAGAGTTAATAATATTTGGGTATTTTTTGTTTTAATTCTTTACAAATATTATTGTTTAAATTTCATTTTTAATATTTTTTTTTGTTTGATTTTAGTTCTGTTGTCAAACAATAATTTTGTTTTTATATTTTTAATCTTAGATTCAAGCAACAATGTTCATTCAACGACTTTGCAATGATTTAATATGACATTAGAGATCTGAAAGGGACAATTCCATATATTTTTTTAGGATAAATTGTATTTTTAATAACTTATTTGTTTAAATATTTTATAATATCAAACAAATTTATAAATATTTAAAAATATTACACTAAGATAGTTGTTAGATTACTTAATGACATGAATTCATTGGATTGATAATGTCACCATTATGTATCAGCTAATGCCATTTCTTGAAAAGTGGGATTAAAACTAAACAAAAAACTTTAAAGCATTAAATTAAAAAAATAAAGGACCAAACAAAATGTACACTATTTTTCTCACTCTTCAACCTCAACTCTCACCATCTCTATTTCCTTCGTAAAGATTCTACTTATATTTTCTCTTCTAAAATACATAAATTATTTATTCTTTTTATTTTTAAAAATAAATAATTATAATATATTCAATCTATTAAATTTTATGCTATTTTTGACTAAGATAATCCAAATTCAAAACTAGAAAACAAATTTATTTTAATAATATTTCTTGTTATTTTAAAAATATTTTTATGAATAATTATTATAATAGGTGTCGATTGAATTTTCATATATTCCGTATTTATTATTTTTTAATAGTTTTAATGTTTAGGGTTCCATGTAACCCTGCGCTCCTCCAATGAGAAACATATACAGAAAATCATCTTCTATTTTTCTTACATTGTTGTTCTCTCTTATCAATATTCTTTACTTTAACCTTGTAATTTATGATTTAGCTTTAAACCAATGAAAAACAAATCTTTTTTATAAATAATATGAGTTCTATTTTTTCTCGTTCTTTTTTTTTTTTTATCATTCCCAATTAAAATGTTACTTTTTGGAGGCTATGTTTTTTGGAATTGAAACGTAATAACAACAATTACGTTAATGGCAAAATTCTATGAATTTTATTTGTAATACATAAGTTGCTAAATTATACTCAGTTTCTCTTATTTTATCATTTGCATACTCCCCTCTCTTCCCCACCTCCCCCCTTCCCCCATTTTCTTTTCTGCACATTTTGTTCCTCCATTTTAAAAATTGGGTAAATTTTACCCTTTCGTCAACATGAAACCGTTGACAAATAAAATTTGAACATTGACGGCATTGTGACATAATTAAAAATGGGTTTAAACACGTGGGATTGTATAATAGCTTGATTCTTCTCACACATTTCACCGAACAGCTTGTAAGCAAGGTCCAACTTGGTTTCATGGATCCCCATGGTCATTCTCTTCTCACCCTTCATGTGCGTGAAACCACTGCACAATCTGTAAGATTTCTTCAAGTCTGGTAACTGTTGTAGACTTTTTGAAGTATAGTTGCAGATGCATCAAGCTCAGAGGCAAGTCTAGAAGGAGATAAAATCACTGCTTGAGGCAGAGAAAGAATAGGCACCGGTTGATGTTTCAATTCACCTTTGCTTGCAATAGTATCCTAATCGTCAATGTTCTCCTTATCTCTGTGGACCACCTTTAAAGCAAGGGAAACCGGAGTCCTGATACCAACATTAGAAAACTATTAGCTCAGAGAAAATTTAGCATGAATGAGAGAATATTTGTTGATTTTCTCCTCACATGCCCATCAAAGGTTTGCACAACAAGAAAAAGTAGACCATAACACGGCCTAATGTTCTCTGAGGAGAAATTAGAACGAATCCCACTAAAAAATAAAGTCAGTGAACACATGCAACAAACATATTGAATGACAATGAACCACAGTAGGGAGATAACATTTACATCACCTGCAACATCTCAACAAGAAGAATAATTCCCTCTACATGCTTAGGACAAATGAGAAAGCCTTGACTACATAAAACCTAAATTATAGGAGATAGTCCACCAAACAAATTAGAGCCAAAACATACACACATATAGAGATCTTCACCATACAATTAAAATGGACAATTAAGATTAGATTTAACTAAAATAATCTTAACCATCTATGTATGGTTGCAAGACCAAAATTAACTCTTCTTACCCCTTTCTATATACGCAAATATATAAATATATATATATATACATTATTATATATATATATATATATATATATATATATATATATATATATATATATATATATATATATATATATATATATATATACTACCTTGAAATAATCAAAGAACTCACTTGGAATGCCCTCAACATCAGAATCCGTGACTTGACACAATTACATTATTTCTATTATTGTATAGAGAAAAAGCTACTAAATATCTAAATTATCAAATGGACATTAAATATATATATATATATATATATATATATATATATTAACTACAAAACAAGCTTTTGAATTAATTTAAAAGGTGCACTTTGAAACTTAACACCACCAGGTAAATTAGAAAGCATGAAGCCAAAATCAATATGTATAATATAATCTTCTTTTGTTGGTCCCAGGGAGAATCTAGAGGTGGGTTGAGTAGATTTACTAAAATATTTTTCAAATTTTTCTATTCAAATCAATATCAAAGTTTTTTAAAAGTTCTCCCTTGAAGAAATTTTTAAAATCTACCTTGTAATTTTCAAAAATTAGTTTTTAAGAAGAGGAATAGTGTAAGGACCGATTTAGTTAATAGATTATTAGTGAAAAAGAAATAAATGTTATGGGAAATTAAATGTTTAAATATCTTATATAAGTATAGTAGTGGAGAATAATTGAGTTTATTTATAATATCATTATTAGTTAATTATTTTAAAAAAAAAGAGTTGGGAGATAGGAAGTGAAATATAATAATTATTTCTTTATTTCAGAGATTTTTTATTGAGTTTCGAGGAGTTTTCGGAAATCTGTTTAGGAAGGGATGCAAATAGCAAGTCAGAACTTACTAAACTCACTCCACTCCTTTTTCCTTTTTTTTCTTCTTTCTTTTTTTTCCTTTTTCTCTTTCTTTCTTTTCTTTTCCTTTTTTTTCTTTTCTCTTTTTTTCCTTCTTCTTCAGTTTCTTTTCTTTTCTACCGCCTCTACATTCCGCGTCACCGTTTTTCTTGTGTCCTTTGCATGTGAAGCTTTTGGTTGACGGATTTCGATGCGGTCTCTTCCATAACTCCTGATGATGAGTGATCATTGTTATAGGTAAGTCTAATCTTGAATCAATGAACCTTTTTCAGATCATTTTCAATCCCTATCGTTTACGTTAAAAAGAGAATTTCTTTGAAAATTTTAATTTCTTAGGTTCCTGTTTAAATTGGGATTTTTGTCAGGTTCTTGTGAATTTTTTCGGGTGGATTTTCTCATTTTATTTTGAGTTAGCTTTGAAAAGGAGAAATAGGTAAGAAAAACTTTTTTTTTTTATTTTTGTTAATAGATAAGTGATTTAGTAGTTGAGAGATTTGAGCTATTTGAAATAGCAAGTATTTTGACTATATTTTGAGTTATTTAAGATAACATTTATTTTAATTGTGTTTTGAGCTATTTAATATAGTGCGTATTTGATTTTGATTTGAGCTTATTGAATTAGCGTATATTAGGATTTCATAGTTGAGATATATGATGTGTTGTGTAGGGGATGATTATTATGGGAGTGATGTTTTATCTTGAATTGGATGCTTATTGGATAGTTTGGATGTGGCCATTATGATAGAGTAATTTAGTTTTGGTTGAATTGATCTTCTGTGACTGGAATTGAATTATTGGAATGACAATGTATTATTTGAAATTGTGATGTAATACATATGATTGGAATGCATGATAAGAATATATTTATTGATGTTGTTGGTTGTGGGCAGTTACAGTTGGGTAACCTAACCTTGAATGATATGTTTGGTGAGGTACATTGATGTTAGGGACACAGTTGTGATCAATGTAATCCAGAATATCATATGTGTAAGGGGATATTTTTTTTATTTACATTGTGGTCCTGGTACTAGATATGCAAGGGGGTGCTTAAAGGACATACTCAGACAACGATTGTGTGTCATAGGGTGTTAAGTAAATACTAGACATTAGTTTGTGGTTGTCATATGAGTATTGCTTAGACTTAAATTGGTGGTAACACAGACAACTTGGACGCTTGTTGCCAATTGGAAGAGGTTTTAAGCCGCCTCGGTGTCCGGACTCAATGTAGATATTCCAGAATGTGTCGAGTTTGAACATGTTGTGTGAAATGCTTGTATTCAGGGGAATATAAGTATGATTGATTTGATTGATGATATTGTGATTTTTAAGTTTTCTATATTATGAATTTTATGTATTATTATGCTTACCCTTGCAATATTTGTGTATTTTGTATGTGTGTGATAATTGTGCTTTGCACGGAGCAGATACCAGAGATGACAGTCGAGATCAAAATTAGCAGGATTGGCAATGGATTAGTGGCAGTAGCAGAATCACTCATTTTGTGGTTGAAATAGTTTATGTATTAGAATATGTTATATATATAAGTTGTGTAATAGTTAAGTTCTAATGGAAAATTGACAGGTTATGTCTCTGTTTTGCATGAGTTATGCTTTAACATGTTTTGGTAGGAAAAAGACATGAAATGTTTTATGTAAATATTATGTTATGAAATTTTGGTAAATAATTAGGAATATGTGAGCATATAATTTGATTGTATGAAACAAATTTAAGTAGAGAGAATTAAATGGTTGAATATTACTAGTAGGTTTTTCTTTCATTATTATTTTAAATTTGGAATGTTACAAATAGAACAAGGTCTAATGTAATTGACAATAAACTTGATGTTGTTGGAACCAAAGGCTTTGGAAAGCATGGAGTATCCCTTTTAGTGTTTTGGTTTTGAATTTTACTTCTTAGTTTTGCTCTAATCAATTTTATGGTACCAAACACGTTTGAGAGGTGTGGTACATAGGCTTGAGAATGTGTTTGGGGAGTTTAGAAATAGATTACATAGGCTGGGAAGTGCTAAAAAATGTTCAAAAGTGAACTATGGTAAGGTAATCGATTACCTTATTATGGTAATCAATTACCCTCGAGGAATTTTGGGTATTGAAATTATTGCTCTCGAAATTAATCGATTACCTAAAAATAGTAATCGATTATTCTAGAGAACATGTATTCTAGACTAGTTTTGAGCAGGATATCGTGTAATCAAGTAAATAATTGATTGCCCTGATTCAAAACTCATATAAAAGCCTTTTCAAAAGTGATTTTAACTAACTTTTGAAAGGTACATTGAATGATTGCTGCTCTTAACCGTTTTACCAAAATTCTCTCCAAGAAATATACCCATTTTATATGATTTTAAGGTACAAGAAATTCAAGATTCAAGGAAGAGACTACATTAAGATTTGATCTATCTTGCTGGGTATTCAACACTATAGGTGATATTGTTCTATACCCTCTTTTGTGATTTTGCACAATCTTTAACAACCTTTTAAGGTGTTCTTGAGATTGTTGTGAAATCTTCCAACGCGGTGTTGTGAGTGGCAGGGTATCACAATGTAGCAAACTCTTGAGGGGTGCAAGATAAAGCCTCTTATTGTGTGGTTTGAATCTTTCTAGGTGTAAAATTTGTATGTGTGGTGTGCATGTAACTGAGATTTTAGTGGAAAGCAAATTAGTGGAAGGCTAAGTCTGAAAACTTGATGTAGGTTAGGTTGACTGAACCATTATAAATCACTGTGCAATTTTTTTCTTCCCTATACTCTTTAATTCTGAATTTTATTTAGATCTTGGATAACTATTGATTGGGTTTTTGCAGGTAAAACAATTTCCTGCAGTTTTCTTGCAACATATTACACTTTACAATACTTTTATTTTGATATTGGATTTGGGTAATTGTAATAAGAATTGTGGTTTGAAATTTGATTCAATTCTTTATCTACCCATTTCTTTTGTGTTTGATAAATTTGTTGGTGCAATTCATATTGTATTTTCACTAATTGCAATAGTAAACTGTTATTGAAGGAATTGATATATATCAAGTTTATTATCAAATACATTAAAAAAGTTGAATTCTTGAAAAACCCATTTTTACAAAACAAGGTAGATTTTGGAAATTTCTGAAAAGGGACATATTTGAACTACTCTGATACAGTTGAATAGAAAAATTTTGAAAAATATTTTGGTGAATCTATTCAACCCCCCTTCTAGATTCCCCCTAAAACAAACAAATTTATAACAATTCCTTTAATAATGATTTGCTATTGCAATTAGTGAAAATACAATATGAATTGTAGCAACAAGTTTATCAAACACAAAAAAAAATGGGTAGAGAAAGAATTGAATCAAGCTTTAAAACCACACTTTGTTTCAATTGCCCAAGCCCAATTTCACAATAAAGATATTGTAAGGAACAATCTGCTGCAAGAAATCAACAGTAAATTGGTTCAGTTGTGAAAACCCACACAATGATTATTCAAGAACTAAATAAAAATTAGAGTTAAAGAGTATAGGGAAGAGAGAATTTGCACAATAATTTATACTAGTTTGGTCAACGTAACCTACATCAAATTTTCAGACTTAGCCTTGCATTAATCTGTTTTCCACTAAAATCTCAATACATGCGCACCACACATACAAATTTTAAACCTAGAAAGATTCAAACCACACATAAAAAGAGGCTTCCTCTTGCATCCGATAAGAGTTTGCTACATCGTGACTCTCTGTCACTCATAACACCCGTTGCAAGATTTCACAACAATCTCAAGAGCACCGTAAAAGATTGTCAAAGGTTGTGCAAAAACATAGATAAGGGTATAGAACTATATCACTTGTAATGATGAATACCCCGCAAGATAGATCAAACCTTAATGCAGTCTCTTCCTTGAATCTTGAATTTCTTGTACCTTCAAATTATAAAGAAATAGGTATAGTTCTTGGAGAGAATTTGGGTAAAACAGTTAAGAGTAGCAAACATTCAATGGACCCTTTGGAAGTTGTTAAAATCAGTTTTGGAAATGCTTTTATTTGAGCTTTGAAGTAGGGTAATAGATGCCTACTTGATTACTTAATATCCTGCTCAAAATTGGTCCAGAATGCATGGTCTCTGGAATAATCGATTACTATTTTCAGGTAATCGATTACTCCTGAAAATAGTAATCTCAATACCCAAAATTTCTCGAAGGGTAATCAATTACCATATTAAGGTAATTGATTACCTTACCAGAATTTTCACTTTTGAAGATTTTTCAGTACTTCTCAGCCTATGTAATCTATTTCTAAACTCCTCGAACACATTCTCATGCCTATTTAAACATACAATATAAGTACCACACCTATCAAACGTTTTTGGTACCATAAAATTAATTAAAGCAAAACTAAGAAGTAAAACTCAAAACCAAAACATCATAAGGGATACTTCATGCTTTCCAAAGCCTTTAGTTCCAATATCTTCATCCAATAAAAGGTTTCCATTATACCTATCCTTGACCTAGATTAAATGAAAAACACCAAAAATGAGAAGTGGGTTAAAATCCTTCAATAACAATGAACAATTAAAAAATATGATTTGAATTTCAATTTAACCATCTAATGCACCACTAATAAAAATGCATGCATGTGCATAGTAAGATATCTTGCACCTGCAAAAAGTAGCAAATCGAGGAATATCCAACCATACTTTCAACAAAGTTCCTCTGCAACATAAACATGTCAACAAATTATCAAATTGTATCAAATGATATTATCTTTTGTAATATAAAATAAAGAAGTTGTTCACCATGTAACATATTTAGTAAATGATGAAAGAAACAACATTGAAAAGAAAATGGAGAGTATGGGGATATCCATTTAAGTTCAAAATATGCAAGAAATGATGCTAGAAAATTATGCCAAAAAAAAAAGGAAGTAGAGGTGGGGAGGAAGTAGCTAATAATAGTACATTTCATTTTACTAGTGAGTGTACTAAAATAAAAATTACTATGGTATATCCCATACAAGAGAAGAATATCTAGGAGGGAAAAAAATGGAATACCATTGGTTAGAAACATAAATGTGATTTTGCTTTGGGATACTTATCAGGTGTCATAAATATAGGATTTTAGAGGATATTACATGGGATTGTCAATAGAAACCTTTTATTAGACACAAATTAGTACTTTGGAATCTTTTTATGTGGCCAGATTTATTAAGTTGAATTAGAATGTGATATTGTTTTCCCAGTATGTGTATATATCCATGACCCACAAGTTTGTGGAATTCAAAGCTCAGTGGTTTGAATTTGCAGAGGGTGAGAAGAGAATGACTATAGGGATCCATGAGAACGAGTTTGTCCTTGTCATGCATTCGTTACCATATGTGTCACAAAGTAGAAAACAAGTTGGCCATTGCAATCGTACACAATGAACCCATCATCGAGATGCTTCTAATGTGTTCAGTAATGTGTGAGAAGAATCAAGCTATTATACATGCCATGTGTTTAAACCTATTTTTAATTATGCCATGTATACAGTCAACATCCAAATTTTAATAGTCAATGATGTCATTTTTACGAAAGGGCAAAATTTACCCAATTTTTAAAATGGATGGGCAAAATATGCGCAAAAAAATGGGAAGAGGGGGGAAGGCAAAAAGTACACAAGTGATAAAATAAGGGGGCACCGAGTATAATTTAGTCTATATTTTATTTGTTATGTTTCTACAGATGAAATTTGTACTATTAAATAAAGGTTAACCATATGCAATTTAAATTATTAGGAAAAAATAATTTTCTTACTGTTATACATATTTTCTTGATTATTTTGAATTATTATTCTAATCCTTTCTATATATTATGATGGTTTTTTTATAGGTCAAATATTAGTTGTTAATGTGCTAGTTTTTGTAAGTAGAAAGATTCGAACCCACAACCTCTTCCTTCCCCATCTCTCTACTGTACAACCAAATCAACCTTATAACTCCTCTATATATTATGATAGTTGTGAACATGTCAAATCTTGAATTTGTGGCCCTTGATATTATGGGAAAAAATTACTTATCTTGGATATTAGATGTTGAAATATATTTAGATGGAATGAGTTTTGGTAACACCATTAAAGAAGGAAATATAACATCTGAGAAAGATAAAGATAAAATTATGATTTTTCTTTGTTGCCATCTCCACGAAGGGTTAAAAATTGAATATCCTACTATAAAAGATCCTTTTTATCCTTTGGAACAATTTAAAAGAAAGATATGACAATAAAAACTAATATTTTCCCTAAAGCTTGTTATGATTGGATGCATTTACAATTGCAAGATTTTAAAATTGTGAGTGAATATAATTTTCCAATGTTAAAAACATTCTCCATTTTTCATGCAACTAATTTGCTCCTATAGCAGCAATACTAAAAAAAAGGGTTTCAGAAGTATGAACTTTTAATGAAAAATCGTAAGATTAATCTAATTGGTTTGTTTCATTCCTAGAAGTGAATGCAACAATTGATTATTGTTGTGGTCGAGGTCGTGTTGTGGTTGAGGTCGTTGTTGTGGTTGTGGTAATGAAGAAGTTCTAAGAACACCTCTTCTCACTAGAAGTGGAAAAGTAATATGAAAAATGAAAAGGTCAAAGGCGGACAAAGTAACAAACATGAAGAAAACATATGTTATCTTTGTGGTGGTAAAGGTCATTGGTCTCATAATTGCCATACACCAAAACATCTTTTTGAGCTTTACCAATAATCACTAAAAAGTAAATAGAAGAATATAGAAACACATTTTGCTTATGAAGATGATGATTTCTCATTATGGCCATATGGATGCTAGTGACCTAGATGTTGGTAATTTCTTTGTTGATTCAGACGGAAAAATTGATCACCTCATTGGTGATAGGAATGTTAATAAATAAATTATGATAAGTCTATTAAGGGAAAACTTTTTCCTATATTATGCCTTTGAGTTTTTAGAGTAATGACCGATATTTTGCTTTGATGTACTTAAGCTTCATGCAAGATTTTATAAATAAATAAATTACTTATCAAATTATATATATATATATATATATTATTTTTTATATTGATTGTTTTTACTCCTTGTTTTTATGAAGAATGAATGCTCACATTAGCAACGATAATGGCGATATGTGTCTCGTTGATAGTGTAACAACTCGTGCAATTCTCAAGAATAAGAAATGTTTCTCTTATTTAGTAATGCAAGAATATTTAGTAATGCAAGAATTCAATGTTAGTACCATTTATGGTACTACAAATATAATTGAAGGCTCAGGAAGAGTCAATGTATAGTTACCTTGAGGAACAAAGTTGAGCATTAAAAATGCATTATATTCCCCTAAGTCTCATATAAACTTATTAAGTTTCAAGGACATTTGTATAAATAGATACCATGTTGAAAAAAATATGAAGGAAATACAAATTATCTTTACATCATGAGACTTGATTTGAATAAGACGTGTAGTGAAAAACTTACCATTTTTTTCTTATGGTTTATACCACACATATATTAGTACAATTGAAGCACATAAATAGTAAATCCAAATTTTATGGACCAAAATAATTTTTTTGTTTGGCATAACTAGTTAGGTCATCCCAGATCGATTATGATGCGAAGAATAGTTGAGAATTAAAATGAACACTCATTAAAGAGTAAAAATATTCTTTAATCCAAAGAGTTCAAATGTACTGCTTGTTTTGGAGGGAAGTTAATAGTTAAACTGCCACCATGAAAATTTAGGAATGAATCCATTACATTTGTAGAGCGAATACAAGGTGATATTTATGGACCAATGACGCAATAGCACCTAGCATGAACCTTGACTAGGAGGATTAGAGGAAGACATGTCAAGAATGAAGCTCATTGAAGACATTAGGCCATAATCTTGGTTAATTTTGCTTGTAAATAGTTTTAGTAATTTTAGGACATAGGGGGTGTGAGCTAGTTTTTCCATTAAGGCCTTGTATTTTGGCCATTTCCCTTGTAAAAGCGTGAAGTACCTTTAGTTATTTTGTTAAGTGTATGAAGAAAGAGGTGCAACCCATTTTTGGGTGTGTGGATCATTTCCACACCCCTAGCTTGTTTTTACACCCATCTTTGTAGCACACAAAGCATGACCAACACAAGGCCCCACATGCTCCCTCTCTCCCCTCATTTTAGGCGCTAATTTTGGGAATTAGTTGTCTAAATCCCTTTTAGATTTAGGCTGTCCAAGATTAGGAGAATTAACCTTGGTTAATTCCTCTTAATCCTAGCCACTCACTCCCCTCTCTCCACCTATAAATACCTCCTTAATTTCTCATTGTAGGCACGCTTGAATTGAATGAAAATAGTCTCTTTTTTTAGCATTATTCACAGTAAAGTATCTTGAGTTTTCTCACTCTAGAGAGAGCTTTTCATAGTTGACTTTTATCAAGTGTTTCTTCTTTTGTGAAAAACTTTAATAATTTTTGGCTTATCTCATTCTTGGAGTGGCGTTACCACGTCTATCATATTCCTTCCATCATTTATTTTCTTAGAGACTTAGAATCTCAAGGAAAAAGATCAAGGGGAGTGCAATTTGGATTGCATCATTTGGTATCAAGAGCCTACTCCATTGAGGTTCATTTATTCTTATTTTCCTCTTGTTTTCCCTTGTTATTTTGCTGCAGTTTTTTGTGTTATTTTTCAGCACCTTTATTGTCATTTAATTGTCTTTTATGTCTTCTCAGTTTATTGTCTTGTAGTTTTAATTTTTTTCATTTAAATTCCTTGCAATTTACTTGTTTTTAATGATTCAAATTCTATTGCTCAATTCTTTTCTTGTTGTTATTTGTTCAAATTTAGTAGTAGCTTAAATTGGTGCTAGTTTTTGGTGAAATTTTTTCTTGGCTTGCTTGGAGAGTAATGGGCTTGCAATTGGGCTTTTTTTCTTGAGCAATCAAGCTTACCTTAAATACAATCATACTCTTTGTGCCTATTTTATGATCACCTAATTTCTAGTCCATTTAAGTTGCTTTGGTTTCTTGCTTTGCACTTTTATTTCAAATTTTTTTATGGCCTTCTTTTTACTTATTATTTCAAGTGTTTTCGTACCCCTCACTCCTATCAATTTTTTTGCAAAATTAAGTAAAGAGGTGCAACAAAAATAATTCAAAAAAAGAGAAAAGAAATAAAAAGAAAATAAGTAAAAAAAAAAGTGTTAGTAAAAGTATTAAAAGAAGAAAAAATAATAAAAACTTTTAGTGCATCTCAAGTTTTATAAATTGTTGAAAGAAGTGTATAACTTAATTAAATCTTACTTGAAATTGATTGCATATGCCATGACCCTGGTGATTTTAATTGTGCAAATCACTGAAACTTTTTCAGTCCTTTTCTTGCTTTATAGTCCTACTCTACTCTAGATCCTTTCTAGGTTCTTTTAGTTATGGTACCTTTCTTTTCTAAACCTTATTTGTTGATTATCATTTTTTGTATTCGTTGAGTTTGTCTTGTAATAATCTTTCCATTTGGAAGTGTGATTTCCTTTTTAGTGTTTTTCTTGTTTTTTGCTTGTATTCCTTCCCTTGGTCATCCTTGGGGCACTTTATCCTTGGTAAGTGGACAATTACTTGGAGCTTTCCACAAGGGTAACATCTTAGGGAGATTTGATCTAAATGCAAGGAAGAATTTGCTTAAAGAGGAGAACACGAAACTTGGAGAGCAAACACATGGCGAAACACTTCGTGAAGAGCCAACTTCAACAACATTTCTTATTTCTTTTATTCTTTGCATTATTTTGGGTGTAAATTTTTAGGGTTATTTTAATTAGAGTTGTTGAATGTCCATAAGGGTCACCTCTTTTACTTGTAATAATTTCTAGTTTATCGCTTTGGGTGGAGGAAGGAATTGACAGACCATAATTCCACCTTAGGATCACGTTTTAGGTTCCTTAACTTTGCCTTAATTTTCATATCTTGCTTTTTGATATTTTCAGCAAGCGCTTAAGTTTCGAAAGCTCTTGCATTTTTAGGTGAGAAAACTTAAAGAAAAAAAGGAGTGTCTTTGCATCATTAATCTTCAACCTTGCACTTTCAAAATGACTTAAAAAACATCTAGAAATAGGAGTGTCAACCAAGAGGGTTCCCCTAAGTTAGGCACTTTGGATAAATTTGTGAATGAGTTTAGGGAGTGAAGGGTAGAAGAAAAAAAATAAGAAAAGAGAGAGATGTAAGAGAGGAGAAAATAAGAGATGAAAAAGAAAAAAAGAAAGAAAAAAGGGGGAACAAAGAGAAGAAAGAACGTGAGGAAAAAGAGAGAGAAAAGAAAGAAAGGAAAGAGAGGAGAGAAGAAAAAGAAAGATAGAAAAGAGAAAAAGAAGAGGCGGAAGAAAGAAGAGAAGAAAAAGAAGAGAGAGAGAAAAGAAAGGGAAAAAAAGAAAGAGAGGTAATATGTCTAGCCTAACAAATTCAAGAGGAAGTAGTGAGAGTGAATATTTTGAGGCACATGCCAGAAAGGAGGGACCTATAGGGAGGATAGACCAAAACCAAAAAGAACAAAAAATAGATCTTCCACCTTTCCTTGGAAAAGATGATGTGGAAACTACCTTGATTAGGAGATGAAGGTAGAACAACTCCTCACTTGTTTTCAAGTGAGTGAAGAGAGAAAAGGGCCATTAACAACCCTTGGCTTCTAAGGGTATGTTATGCATTAGCGGACCGTTTAGTTAATGAGAGTCTTCACCATCATAACCCTCCAACTTCTTATTGGATTGATCTAAAGAGGGCTATAAGGCAAAGACACATCCTCTTTCATTATGAAAGGGAACTCCTTGATAAGCTTCAAAAACTGAAACAACATAAATTGAGTGTTAAAGAGTATAGACAAAACATGAAGCTTTTCATGATGAAAGCGGGAATTAATAAAGAGCCTAGGTCCATCCTTGCTAGATTTCTAAGTGGCTTGAGTATTGAGATTAAAGACAAAGTTGAACTCTTGCCATATAGAGGTCTAGATGATTTGGTTCAAATTTGCATTAAAGTGGAACAATAATTAAAGAGAATGAATTCTTTAAAGAAGGACTACTTTACTCACTTTTCCCACTCTTATGCAAATAGGAACCAAATCAAGGGGAGCTCTTCCAAGAGCCACCCCAAAAAAAAACCTACCACAAGCATGCATGACAAGACTAATAATTTGTTTTCTAAAGAAAACCCCCTACTAGCTCTTCATCTAAGACTAGTAGTATTAAATGCTTTAAATGTCTTGGGAGAGGCCACATTGCTTCTCAATGCCATACCTAAAAGACCATGATCATGAGGGGCCAAGACATTGAAAGTGAATAATCTTCCTTTTCTAGTGAGAGTGAGGAAGAAGGGGGTAGTATGCATCACATTGAGGATTCTTATCCTTGTGATGGGGACTTGTTGATAATGATAAGGCTTTTTGGAGTCAACCTTGTGACCTTGACCTTTCTCAAAGAAAGGACATCTTTCATATAAAGTTTTTGACAAAATATGTTCTTTCATTGTGGATAGTGGCTCGTGGTTCAATTGTTGTAGCACAAGGTTGGTAGAAAAGTTAGCCTTGATTCCAATTCCTCACCTCAAGCATTACAATCTTCAATGGTTGAATGAGAGTAACGAATTAGTAGTCAATCAACAAGTAAATGTGTCTTTCTCCATTGGGACTTATAATGATGAAATCCTTTGTGATATAGTACCAACGGAGATGACTCATATCTTGTTAGGGAGGCCATAACAATATGATAAGAAAGCAATTCATTATGTTCATTCTAATGATATTATCCCCACCCATATGGAAAATAAAATCAAGTTGCATCCTCTTTCACCATTTCAAGTGGTGGAGGATCAATTTCTCTTAAAAAAAAGAGGGATGAAGACGAAAGAAAAAAAAAGCATGCATTGAAAGTTTAAGGGTTAGAAGGAAGTGCCCCTTCTAAGAAGCTTGTGCAAAAGGAGAGTCATTTTGTAACTAAGGTGGACTTAAAAAGAAACCTCCTACTTAAACAACCTATTTACCTTTTCCTACTTGAACACATCACCAAGTGTTGAACTTGAACCATTACCTATTAAGATCAAACAAGAGTCTCAAGTTCAAGACTTGGATGAAGTTGAGAAGGAAGTTGACCTTCAAGAAGATTGTCTTTTGGATTCCAAGGAGGATTTTATTGAAGATACTCTCCCAATGAGCAAGTGGAAGTTGAGGTTGTGTCAACACCCTTCGAGTACAATGAACCACAACCCTCAAGTTTTACTTGAAGATGAGGCCAACAAAGTTGAGCATGAGATTGAGCACCACCTTTGAAAACCCATAGCCAATCTCAAATTTAATTCCAAGAGACAATGCAAGAATGTTCCAACCCTAGGCCTGTCACTTTTTCTCCGGGTTAACAAAAAAGATAAGGTTTTCCTAGCCTTTTTGGATGAGTGCTCCAATGCACCAAGACTAGTATCACCACTCATTTCTAACTAGTTGAGAATAACACTTAGTGCATTAGGAATATGATGAAAAGTTGTTGTGTGGAGTCACACCCACAACCAAACTTTTTCAAATCTTTGTGCCAACCTCCACTACCTCAATACTAAGAGGTTTGGAAAAAGAAGAAGAACAACCTCTGGATTTGAGGTCAAATCTTCTCCAACAAGGAAGATATGATGCAATCCCACCTAATATGGATCTTGGCTAGGAAGATTAGAGGAAGACATGTTTGCTTGTAAATATTTTTAGTCATTTTGAAATTGATTAATAGTGTAAAATTATTTTACATCATCACTACATCACATTTAAACTCTTTTTTATTTAAAAAATCTGTTAAAATAATTAAAATATAAAGTTAAAGTATTTTTTGAATTACTAATGTGTTATCTTTTATTCTTTTAGTAAATATCCATAAATATTTAAATATATTCTTTAATATGGCTAAAATTAATAACTATACTCTTTGACAAATATTCACACAATTATAGAATAGATATATGACAAAATTTTAATTTATATATTCTTTTTAATCACTTAAATACACTTGATTTTAGTCCCTCGATTAAAAGTTTGTTATATTTGTTATTTAAATTTGTAAATATTCTTTTGGTTTAATTGTGTCTTTATTTCCCATAAGTTGACACATCTAATTTTTAAGACGGTAAGTTATTTTTTCATTTTTAGTTTCTTTAATTTGGTATTTTTTCATTTTGTTCTTAAAATAATTTAATTTTAATAAGGCTTAGTTACTTTACCATAGTAGTCCGCATTCAACATATTATTATAATTATCAAAACTCAAGATCTAATAAATCATTGATACATTTCAATACATGTCAATATATTGCAAATCTACTATTCCACTATAACAACTCACATTCAACATATTATCATGATTATCAAAACAAAAGATATAACACATCATTGATACATGTCATCGATCCATCCTACACCAATAATAAGTAATAAATATCAACACATAAATTCATTTCACACTTATAACAAAGATTAAATATCAATACAGATAATCATTCTTCACTATAATATTATAACAATTCCACACTTTTATTAAATTTTATCGAGATATTTCATACATGAGCTTATATCTCTTTAGGTCTTATCCCACATATATATGGATGACAACATAATGAAGTGGGAGAATGCTAATACATTTTATCCTTGAATGTGTCTCTCAAACTTTGGGATTTTCTCCATCTCTGTGGGCAAACCATTGATGCATATTCTCATTCTGTGTATCATCAACAACCATGTGAGATTTTCCACAGATTTGTGGTGAATGTCTGCATAACAATTACAAATCCAAACAACATGCAAATAATTTCTAATCTCTCAAATCACTCACATAGGATTAAAAACTCATTAAAAACCCCAATGCAAGTAAAAAAACCGTAGTAATTAACAAACATTTGTACAAACACATCATCATGGTTCTCAAACTCTCAAGTTAACTCTCTAACTCTTACAAGTTTATAAGTCCACTTACCTTTTGTAAGTTAATTTGTATGCAAACTCTTTTTTCAGTAAACTTTGGGTAAACTCAGTAAACTTTATGCAAAGTTGATAAACTTTCGAGTTTACTACTGAGCTATCGAGTTAACAAATTGGGTTGTTTTGTATGCATTTAGAGTTCAATATACTTTCATTTATTGTGTTATTCTTAAATTGAAAAACATTCATCTTTAAGGACATCAAACCTTTGTTTTACAATAATACAAAACATTGATGAAAATATTCCACCATTATTATCACCTTTTCATATTTATTATCTGATAATAACACACTACTAGACCTTGTTATTTAGGTATTGTAAAATGTATGATTTAATATTTTAACTTATTATGTTGTTAAAATATTTAATTGTATGTTATTTATAGACATTTTTTATTGTTTTTATATAAAATAAACTCTTACAAATCTACAAGTCGAGTTTATCGAACTCACGTGAGTCTACATAGACTCTCGAACTTAATAACCTTGCACATTATTAAATAAAAAAATTCCTAAATCAAAAGCATATGTTTAGTTTTCCTTACCTATTTTCTTTAAGCTTGGTTGTGGAGAAGAAAGGAACTTAAGGATCAATCGTTTCAGTTTCCTAATCCACTTTCATAGTTATTGAAAACTATCAAGACACTACAAGAATCCAAATTCAAGAAGACGAGAAATGGAGGAAAAATCATCTCTTGCTTATGTTTCCATGGAAGTAGGTCATGCGCATGCACGAAATTTGAGAAAGACAAATGCTAACAACACTCTTTAACATACTCTACATGATGGGTTGAAATTTACTGAAAACAACAATTTATTTGGTCCAACTTGCCATTAAATAATCATCTCTCATAATTTTGTAGTTTTCAATAAATTTTAACAAAAATAAAGAGTGTGTTAGGAGGAGTGTGTTGCTAAAACTCCTCTTTGAGAAACGAATGGTTTAGGAAAGAAAGGAGAAAATATGATTATGAGAGAAAGGGAGGGCTTAGGTTGAAATAATGACGGGGAGAGTTGTTATTGGTAATCTCATTTTCTGCTGATTACACTCCAATTTCAACAATTTTTTCTTTTGAACCAAGCCCAAAACTTCAGCCCAAAAATTACATACTAATCACACAAGATATTTTACTAAACTCACTCACTCCATTTGCATTATTCAAATCTCACTTGCTTAGGTCCAAACACATTCATGAATAAATAAAATATCTAATCACATATTAAATATAATAAAAAAACATAAATACAAGCATAACAACTTATCACCTTTTTAAGTAATTAATTTATTACTTTCACTTTAATTTAATTTAATTTCGCTTTTTAATTATTTCCATATAGTTATAAAATATTAAACAAAATAACACGTTACAAAGACAACGCTTTAAAAGATCCATCTAAAAAATAATTTAAGTAATATTTTTAAATTTAAAAGTATTAGGAACAAAAAAATGAGAAATGATAAATTTCAGGAACAAAAATGAAAAATAAGAAACGCTTACAGAATCTAAAACTGATAACATATCAATTTACATAAACCTCGTAATTAAACCTATTTTTTGTCTTCCTAGAATGAACTTGAGAAATTAAAAACAAATTTTTAATTCCCTAAAATGAACACGGGAAATAAAAATAACATTTAGAGGATAAAAATAGTATTTTAAAGACTACCGGTTTGTTTGATTCACTTGAGGGTTTAGCGTTGAACACTTTTTAAAACTATTTCATGTTGTTCAACAGTTAGGCCCACTATTGGGTAATTTTAAGTTTTTGATTTTCTTTTTAAAATATATTTTAGAAATAGAGACGTGTTTGATAGAATGGTTTTGATTTTGTTTTTAAGTCATTTGTAAAATAGTTTTCACTAGTTAGTGTCTCTTATCAATGGTCGATATTCTAAGTGGCAACCGTTGGTAGTCAGTTCCAACCTCTGGTCATTGGTTGTCATATCTTACTGTTGATCATCAACAATCACTTTTGATTGATGATCACCAGTTGTCACTGTAGATTGTTGATTATTAGTTGCCACCTCTAATAGCTGGTCACTGGTAAGAGTGTTCGTAATGCGATTTTGAGTCTAAAACTAATCTGAATCAAAATATAAAAATAAGTGTAGTACGGTTTGGTTCGGTTTAGATTAATTATAAAATATGAACCAAATCAAACCAATATTTTTCAGTTTGGTTTGATTTGGTTTTGCGGTTTAAAATTTCTATTATTAAGTATTAAAAAATACATTGAAAATTTTATTTTCAAAATTGTATAAAAGTTTAGTCACTCCCAACAAAATTATATAAAAATAGCAATCATTAAAGTTAAAAGATAAACAATCAATTCATTTAAACATTACATTTTAGTGGTTGTCTTCAAATTGAAAATTAAATCAAATAGTTTTGCTAAAATATTTATTCATCAACTAATACATATTAACTAAAAATCCTAATTAAAGATTAAGTTAAAAGCATATAAACTTAGAAAATAATGAGTAATTGTCTATCTTCTTGAGAATTTACTAAAATGACTAAGGATGAATGGTTTGGTTTGGTTTTGTGCAATTTCAACATCTCAAATTGCAAATTAAACCAAACCATATGGTTTGGAAATTATAAAAACCAAACTGCACCAAACTAAAGTGGTTTTTTGCAATTTTTGGTTTTTGTGGATTGGTTTTCGGTTTTCAATTCAGTTTGGTTCGGTTTTGAACACCCCTAGTCACTCACTTGCACCTTCAACTGACGATAACTGCCTACTACCTCTAATCATTGGTCACCACCTCCAATCTTCCATCTTCAATCACCAATTACCACCTCTAATCTTCAATCTTCAATCACCAATTACCACCTTCAATCTTCAATCTTCAATCACCAATTACCACCTCCAATCTTCAATCACCAATTACCACCTCTGATCGACGATCACTGTCGTCACCGCTAACTATCGATCTCCGGCTACCACCTATAATCGTCAATCACCGACTATTACCTCCTATTGGTGATCACCTTCCACCACCTTCTACCGTCAGTCACTAGTCATCACCTCTAACCTCCACCATGTCACCAAACCCTTGGTCATCAATCGTCGATCTTTAGTCGTTAAGAAGGAAAACATCTAGTGTGGTTAAGATTTAAAAACAATATTTTAAATTTGGAAATTAAATCAATGTTTTTAAAATTTGAAAACTTAAAATTAAAACTAGTTTTTGTTTTATAAATTTCAAAACTGTAAACCAAAAATCACCTCAAACGGGACCTTAATTTTCACACAAAATGTATTTAATTTTAAGAATTGTTTTAAAATATATTTTAAAAAGCAATATACAAAAAGAGTTTAAAAAGGTTTTCCCTATTTTGGTGAATGAGTTATCAGTTTTAAGTTGTAAGAATATTTCAATAATTGATCTACGACTCAAAATTTGATCTTACCAAGATCAATTATTAAAGTTGAAGACTTGATTTTTACAGCGAAAATATAATTTTTCAAAAAATTATTAAAGATCAACACATATTTCAAATTTTTATAAATATTTTTTACTTTTTTTTCTCAAATTTTGAACTAAAAAATGTTTTAAGATATGAAAGTTTTATTTTCTATTAAAAAAATAGATAAATTTTAAAAGTAATATAATTATGTGGGTAAAAAAAAGTAAACTAAAATGACAAAGTGGGTCAAAAAAAGTAAACTAAAATGACAAAGTTTATATTTTATTAAAGATGTTATAAGTGAAGATGTTTGTAGACGGAACTTACATAAATGTTTTTTCTTTTCATACAAACTGCATATAATCCATCGTGATTCGTGACAGATGTTTGATGGATTTAAGTGTAATAACCATAAAGGATTGTCTGGGGGCTGGGGTTTTGAATTATGAGATATGACAATGGAACTGTTTTGCTTCCTTTTTTAGATTGAAGGATGGCTTTAAAGCCCATTTCTTAAACTTGTCCTATTCATGAAAAAAATTCCCTGTTGAAGGATGGCTTTAATGATCACATGTCCTATTTTTACCTCACAGAAGTAGATGTGTCACGTTGTTAAATTATTGCTATATGTTTGACATTTAACAATTGACATCAATCTCCTACATCAAGATACAAATTATATAATTTTAATTATTAAAAATACAATATCATATTTTAAAAATAGAAAATAAAATCTTAAAAACTGAAAAAGGAAACACAGAAGATAATTAAAAACCAATTAATTGGAAGACTTAAAACAAAAAACACTTCAAATTTAAAAGACTAAACATTATCGGACAAGATGGGAGTTATTACTTTTAACGATGGATGTAAGTAGGTTTAGTTGGAAAATATCTCTTCTTCAGCAGTAAGCATTTTCAGTGAGAAAAAGAAAGAAAGACAGGCTCATGCAGTATATAAAATTCACCTGTATGGAGGGATCTGAGTTTTTCTGTTTTCTACTGAAAATCTCAGAGATCTGTACTAGTTGGCCTCCGTCATGCAAATTGTTGATGATTACTCTTTACATTCTTTCAACATCAAACATTGATGTATCTCTGTGTTACCTGATTTGAATCTGTTCATTTTGTAATGACAACCCATAATGCGCTAATATTTTATCCTTTCAAATTAAATTTGGTCGCTGTCACCACCGGTTCAAATTTAACGAGATGTGTCATGGGTCATCATGATTTGACAGCATACCCACCCAATTAATATGGATAACAGAATTCTAATGGAAAATATACTTCCACACCCAGAGAAAAAAAAGAGAGTAAAACATATAAATATATAATAGTTGATATAATATTTTCTATGACCGATATTAATTATTAGTTTTTTTAATGATTTCGAATCTATAATTTCTTTCAGTTACTTTTTCCAATTCCTTAATTTTAACTATTAGTTTATCTTACCATTCATTATAGAAAAAAAAGAGATAAAACAATTAAAAGTAATTATAATGTTTGATATATTTAAGGATGTTTGCATATTATTATTAGAGCAGTTATGATCTATTAGTCTAGTTTATTGAGTTTGACCCAATTAGTAAACGAGTTGATTTAACTCAATTTATTATTTTTTTAGGGATTTTTATTTTATATCTATACTTTTTTCATTTAACACCTACTTACGTAAATAATTTTTGAAAAACTCAAAAATATCTTTTAACTTAGTTATTTATCTTAACATCTATTATAATAAATTAAGAGTTTAATTGGTATACATTGTCAGTGTAAAAAAATTTTACATTGACATTCAATCATGACTTTTCATTTATGTGACTTTTAAAATAGTAATGAGTAAAGTCAACAAATCTACCCATGGATGAAGGGTTGTGATTTACTGACATTACTGACAGTGTATACCAATTAAACTCATAAATTAATCTTATCTTTCTAAACACCTACTATAATAAATTAACCTCATTCACTCACATTTCAAAATAAACTAACTTGTTCTATGAAATAAGCTTTTTTATCAAAGAAAAAAATTAATTATAAAATTTATTTATAACATAATTTTTTAAAATTTTATTAAAATTTTATATTTTAAAATATAAAATAAATAAAATATAAAATTTTATTACAGAAAACCTTCTCCAATAAACTTTTATATTTATAAATTTTATATTTTATTATTTTAATTAGAAAATTTATATATAATATCTATATTATATTTATAAAATTTTATATTTTAATAATATAATTTATTTATAATATAATTTATTAAAATTTTATTATAATTTTATATGATAAAATATAAAAATAAATAAAATATAAAAATTTCTTACGAAACTTTCTCTTAATTTTTTTTTGCTTCTTCGACAATACACAATCAGAAGTAAAAAAATTGTAAATCACTCTAATTACTTACTTTGAATCTAATTACATAACGTTAATTACTCTAATTACTTTGAGTCTAATTACATGACGTTAATTATTCTTATTCTTATTATTATTATTATTATTATTATTATTCATCCTCTAAATAATATTTTTATGTCTATTACTCTAAAATTATCCTCTCTTTCATACACTACATAAATAATGTTAATTATGCTCATAATCCTTACTTAAATAAGGAAGACTGATTTTAATCAAATTGTAAAAAAATAAAATACCAATTGTCTCAATATTTGTTAAGGTATAATTTGTTAGTATATCAAATTTTTCAGTTAATCCTCTTAATTTAATTTTCTGCTATAATTAAATTGAGATTAATAACATTTATGAGTAATTTAATTTTTCATTATAATTAAATTGAGACTAATAACATTTATGAGTAATAATTTTTTTGTGTGCAGTGCACTAAACATTCCTAGGTTTTACTTAGTCGACAAAGAAGTAAAAAAATTTGCAAATTTTTTTGCTTCTCTAGTTGTGCACTCTCGGAGAAGCAAAAAAATTTGCAATTTTCTTAGTCTAAACAATGCATCGTTAGAGACTAAAAAATAAAGGGTATATTAGTATTTTTCTCACTAATAGTTGGGAAATGAAAATAGGGTAGTGTGAAATAAAAATTCTTTTTTTTATGCTTAAAAAGTGAGTCTAGCCCATGAGTTGGTGGTTAGTGGGCCAGTCCACCAACCACCTAATATTAAAAAAAATTAAGAAAAAAATTTGACTATCTTTAAAAATATTAAAATAATAATCTATGGTAGCATTATTTTTAAATTTTATGAGTTTAAAAATAAAAAAGAAATATTTAAATGATATTTTCTACTAAAAATCTATATTTACAACGTGTTAAATATTAGTTTAAAATATAAAATATTAATTAAGTTATACAAAAAACTTAACAAAATATAGATCAAATAAGTAATATAATAATTTAAAACTTAAAAATAAAAAAAAATTATATTCACATAATAATAAAAAAAAAATTAGGTAAGTTAGCAAATTAACTTATATATTCGGTATATCAAAATATGTTTTTAATTTTTTAGCCCGATTTGACCTCATCCAAACCCACTAATAAAAAATTTAGTAGATAAGAGCAACCAACACGTATTTTGATACAAATCCTAAGTAACTATGGAGCTACTATTCCAAGTTTATAATACAATACATAAGGTTAGCTGTTATGGATAAAAAAACTTTATTTGTTAAATATACGTTAGGTGTTGTTAGTAATATATCTACACCATTAAACTTGTGTTTGGATTTATCAGAAAATAATTCCAAGCCTAATCTATCTCAGATCCAACAGCAAATTCTATTCTTCTTGAATAGCCCTTAATCTGTTATATCAGCACTCTCAATTAGCTGGCATTTCTGTATTCCTAGATTCTCTCATTCTGTTTCATCAATTAGCTGATACGTTTACCAAGTTCTTCCTGAGAAAATGTTCATCAGCAATGTATCAAAGCTTGAATTAGTCAATATTTTCCTACCTCTAGCTTATGCTAGCTTATGGGGTATCAGAAAATAAGCTGAAGCCAAATCTACCTGAAGTCCGAGAAGAAAATTCTTTTCTTCCTTGGTAGCCCCTAATGTATTACGCCGACACCCTAAATTTGTTACACCATTTAGCATTCCTCCGCTCCTTAGATTCTCTCATTCTTTTTTGTTCATTTTGTTATGATGTATTTTTTCTATTTCTGTTTCTGCAGTATTGCTCATTCCTTTTCTGTATATATGTTTGTAGTCACCATTAATGAGAATAAGCAAGAATTCCACATTTTCTACTCTCTGTCTTAATTCTCCTTTATACATTTTCATCATAGCCGGATAGAATAATAAAATAAAATGAATTAAAATAGAATATGCTGAAAGAATATAATAAAAAAAAGATAAAAATGTTTATACACTGTCTCTCTGTAAAGAGTTTTTTATCATGATAGTTTATCACAATACTTTATAAATAATAAATTTGTTGATTTTACTTATTAATACTTTTGACAATATATAAAATACAAAATCTTGTGTTCCAAATTAGTGTTTGAATCCATATTTCAATGATCTATCAATAAATGCAATGTTATTTAATTAGTTATATAAAATATAAAAAATTTATAAAAAAATTCATTAAATAAAGTCACCTTTATTAAATGAAGTTACTTTTATGGATTGTTTGAAGCAGAAAATAAAATACTGACTAATTTGAAATTTTCATCCGCAACATATAAGGTTTAATCTCTACAAGAAAACTTCAATCTTGCTTGGATATATAAAGATATTAATGGACAAAAATTTGCTTTCCATTATTGGAGTCATAAATGAAACGAAATAGATTATTAGTTTTTATTCTTATAATATCAATTTCTTCAAAATATAAATTTTTTAAATTAAAATATATAAAATTTAATTGTATGTTATATATTCGTCCTTTTATTGTCACCTGTTAGTCTCATATGACAACATTTTGCAGTAACTAATAAAATGATAAAAAAAAAAAAAAAACTGTTCTTGGAAACTAAATTAAATACCTTGAGATGATGGAATTAACATCTTAATTATGTTGCACCAGCTGATAAATTGGTTTAAATAATATTTTCACAGTTAAAAAAGTATAAAATCTTTTTTCAAATTAAAAAGAAGTTTATATTTATGTGGCTCAAAACGTGTGTTAAAATTAAGAAGTTATATATGGATGAAAAAAGCTAAAAAGGAAAGACTTAAAGACGGGAGATGCAAAATATAATGATTATCAGTTAAATCATAATCGCTAAAAGAAAAAAAAAATATTATAATTTCATTAAAAGAGAAGGAAGACAATCTAATGGAGTCAATTTTAGATTAATCAAGTAGCCGATATGGTCGATGTGATGTAATGCATTAAGGTTGGTAAAGTAAATTTTATTTTTAATGGGATTTTAAGGGAGTGGATAAATCATTTCAGTTATTTAAAAAATGATGGATTCATGATCCACACTAATTAAGTAGTTTGTTAACCAAAAATGAAAGGAGAAACATGTGAAGAAAATTAAGGTAGGAAGCATGGAGAAACATGATGTCCCAGACATTAATAAAACTACCAACCGTCACCGTCGTCTTTAATTCTCAACTGTCCAATTAAGCTAATTATCTGTCATCATTCTTAGCACTATTTGCTTTATCTCTACGGCTGTGCGTATAGATATCCATGAAGCAGAAGCAGAAGCAGAAGCAATACATAGAATTGTTTGTAGGAAAAAACAAAGGCAGGCACAAACAAGAACATGTCGTCAAGGGTAACTGTGAACTCAAAACTAACGGTTGTATCAAGCAAACCGGTTAGGGCTGGTAATCATACCCTATCGGCGGTGGACCGTGGCATGAGACCCCACACACTGCATATTATACTCTACTACAACAACCAGGAGAGGTGGTTTGAGTCCTTCGATTTGGACCCTTTGAGGGAGTCCTTGTCTAAGGTTCTCACTCTATACCCCACTGTGACGGGTCGTTTGGGTCCAGGGCTGGATGGTGAATGGGAAGTTAAGTGTAATGATGCGGGTGTTCGAGTCTTAAAGGCCACCGTCCATGCCACTCTTCATCAATGGCTCCAAACTGCGTCTGGATCTGAGGAGAAGCTTCTCGTTTCTTGGGATGATATGCCTCATGATCCCTCCACATGGTCCCCCTTTCGAATTCAGGTTGGTATATATATTCTCATTGTTATTCTTATTGTGTGACCTAAGAATGTTGGGTGTTGGTTGCACTTGCAGATAAACAGCTTCCAAGGAGGAGGTGTGGCAATTGGAGTAAGTTGTAGTCACATGGTGGCAGATCTAACATTCGTCTTTTCATTCTTGAAATCATGGACGGAAGTTCACCGCCACATGCCCATTACTCACCCTCCTTTGGTGGCCCCACTTTCACTTCCACTTCCAAATGACGTGTCTCTCCCTCGCCATGCAAATGCAGCCTCTCCAATAAACATGGGCACAGCCAGCTTCAAGTTTTCAAGTTCAATCATCAAGCAATGCCTCTCCAAACTCCATCACGCGTGTCCCAACGCCACTCCATTCGACTTCCTTGCGGCTCTGTTTTGGACCCGCCTAGCCAGCCTCAAGCCTCCAAAAACTCATCATTCACTATGCATTTGCACCGACTTTAGGAGTGTGCTAAAACCGTCCCTTCCTATTGGGTATTTCGGAAACGCTTTGCACTTTTCAACGCTCTCGCATAAAGCGGAAGACATGCAATTAGGAGGCATAGTGAGTGCAGTGCACACACACTTGGAAGGGATATCAGACGAACAAATATGGTGTGGCATTAATAAAGCATATGGAGAAGAGTTGACCTGTGTCTGCATGGAGCACTTGGTAGTGGTGGGAAAGGAAGGGGAAGATGATTGTTCCTTGGTATATGCTGCAATGTTTGGGAATAACCAGAAGCCGGCTCATGTTTCCTGTCGGGTGGGGAATGTGGAGGGAGAAGGTTTGATAGTGGTGATGCCTTCCTCGGAAGGAGGGTTTTCGAGAACGGTGATGGTGACGCTGCCTGAGGAACAACTCGTTCGACTAACCAGAGATGAACCAATACTCGACTTGGACCCAACCATGCTTCTTGCTGCTTGTCTCTTGGACCATTGATTTTCCTTCCTTCCACTTAATGCAAATTTTTTTTTTCCTGCTTCTTGTTTCTTTCTTTACACTTTATATGCAATGCTTTGCTACCAACCTTATACTATTCTAAATTTGGAAGAATCTCAATTTTTTGTTAACTTATGTATGTAACAATAATTTGTAACGTGTGTATATATATTGTACATGGGAAATGTTGTCTCAATTTCTCTCTCAACAAATTTTACATATGAATTTATGTCATTTAATGAATTTTCTTTTATGATTGTTGTAATATATTTTTGCCATGATACATGTTTTTGATATTTTTAAAATTAATATTTCTAAATAATTAATTAAACTTTAATTAAATCTTAATTACAATATAATCATGTCACGTCATTTAATTACGTAAGTCAACGTTTATTTTTAACAGTCAATGCCTAAAAAAAATTATGTGTTGCAACATGACTATTATTTTCCAGCGTAACTTCGCATAATTAGACACGTGTCATATCAAATCACTAGTTAACAGAGCAATAAACGAAATGTACTACATTCCTGATGGAATAAACCTTCACGTATGTTGATCAGTCAATTAAAACTTGATGTACTAAAACATAAATTGTTGAAATGTTTATGTACCAAAAACATAGTTAACCCAAATTAATATATTGAGTGCGTTTGGTTTGCCTTTCAAGTAGTTGAAAGATGAAAACTTAGCTAAAATTTTAGTTGAAATGATTTCAACTCCATTTGGATAACAAAAATTAGGAGTTTTTTTAGGAGTTACTAGATTTTTCAAAAAAGCTACTCCAAGTAGTTTTTTTAAAAAAAGCTACTCCAAGTAGTTTTTCAAAAAAGCTACTCCAAGTAGTTTTTTAAAAAAAACTACTCCAAGTAGCGTTTCCAAAAGGTCTTCTACTTTTAGCTACTAGTTGATTTTATTTTTACTTGTTTACCCTTCATTAATTGACATATTGTCCCCCACTAATTCTCTCTCATAACATTATACAACCTCTCACCTTCATTTCTCTCTTCTTCATTAATGTAATTATAGTAATTTTAATATAAATATATAAGTATAAAAAAATTATAATTTAAATATATAATTTAAAATTTATATATTTAATTATAAAAATTATAATTTAAATATGTTATTATAGAAATTTATAATTTAAGTATATAATTATAATAATTTATAATTATTACAATTAATTTATATTATTAAAATATGTTATAATTATTTTAAATACCTCATTATTGATCTAATAATTAATAATGCCCTTATTTTTTATTTTAGGCTAAATACTACCGGTGCCCTCTATTCAGGGGGTAGCTCACTTTGTGCGCGTCAATGTTTTTTTTGCTCACCTTTTGCCCTCCAATTTTTTTAAAAGTTTAATTTTTTCCCTTATTTGGGTTTAATTAATTTTAAGAGTTAATTCAATTTTAATTAATTATTTGAAAATGCTAATTCTAAAAATATCAAAAACATGTACCATAGCAGGAATCAAACCCAAGTCCTGACGGAAGAAAAGTTAGAACCGATCCGCTAGACCAAAGGTTGGAGGGCAAAAGATGTGCAAAAAAAAATTGAGGGGCACAAAATAAGCTACCCCTAAATAGAGGGCACCGGTGGTAATTTAGCCTTTATTTTACAACTTTCAACTAATTTTTCCAAATACTTACAACTAGTTTTTCAACTTTTAGCTAGCTTTCAACTAGTTTTGCCAAACACACCTATTATGAACTGATTGTCCAAAATTAAACCAAATATAATGGTTAAAAAATTCTGTATAGGTTGTAGATGAAATTTGCCACCAATGTAAGATTCTTAAAATATAATTTTTACTCTAACTTTACTATCTTTCACTTCAAATATTATTTCTAGGTCCAATTGTTAAAAAAAATATTAATATCTTGTGAATCGATTATCCAAAAATAAATAAATGTAACGGACAACGAATTTTGTAAAAGCTACAAACAAAGTTTGTCACTATTGTAACATCTTACAAAAAGATAAAAAAGAAAGAAAAATAAAAAATATAGAAATATAAATATAAGATTGTAAACGATAATAATTAAAATAACATAAAAATGAAAATGGAAAATAAAAATAACACAAAGAAAAGAAAGGAAAAATAAATTAAGAAAGATAATAAAATTGAAAAGACAAAACATATAACAAAAAGATAAAAAAAGAGAAAGAAAAATTATAAAATATAGAAATATAAATATAAAAAATGTACAATATAATAATTAAAATAACATAAAAATAAAAATGTAAAAATGACACACTTGTCAAAAATTTATTTTGTCATATAATCAAATATTTAATAATTAATTTTAATATATTAAATATATAAATTTAAAAATCAGTATAAAATTTATATTTTATTAATTAATATTTACATGTTATATTTTATAAAAAATTATATTTTAATGTATACCAATCTCACTTATGATGCATGTTAAGAAATTTTTTTAACATACACTAAAATTATTTTAACATATCAAATATTTAATAATTAATTTTTAATATGTTAAATATAAAATATCAAAATAATAAAAAATAACATAATCTTAAAGAAATAAAATAATAAAATATATAAATAAAATTTAAAATTAAAATGGAAAAATGAGTAATTTTAATAAGATAATAAAATATTTTATTTATATTTATGTTTCATAATTTATGTTAAATATCAATTAATATAAAAAGTCTTTAAAAAAAAAGAAAAGAAAGAGAAGTGTTGATTTTCTTTTTTGATTTCTCCCTAAAACCTCATACTTTCCTTTTCCCTCGGTACCCCTAATCATGTAGAGTTTTCTTTTCTTCCAAATCCTTAAATCATGCATAGAGAAAAAAGAGGGTTTGGGTTTTGGTTGTGGTGAGATAACCAAGGGCTTTTATAGCTCTGAGTGTGTCTCTCGCTCACTATTTGTTTCTCTCTGTTCTTCTTGATGCTGCTTTTGTTTTTCCTTACAGTTTATCGTTTTTTTGGGCTGTTTTTTGCCTTTTTGAAACCACAATTTTTCTTACTTCTATGAGCCTTTTTGTTTTTTGCCTGGAATAGTGTGACTGTAGAAAATGCTATATCGGTGGTTGGAGTCGTTGTCTAGACCAAGTAGGCGTTGAAATGTTGGTTTAAGGTTGGCATTATTAGTTTATGTTGATTATTAATTATCAACATGATTAATACTTTGCATTTAGTGATGAACCATTCTTTCTATGATTGCTTATGAACAGTATTTATTAATTTCATTAGTAATACTAGTAGTAGGATTGAGTTGCCTTGAACTTGAAGCAGAGAGTCAGAATTTAGTGTATATAGTTGGGTGGAGTATGGATTGGTTTACACATTGTTTTAATCAGAGCCACTATGAGTTATTGCTACTGACTTCCATTGTTTGAAGTTTTAACAAGAAGATAGAAACAAAAAAGAAAAAAACTTTCTACAATTTATGGTTACTATCTCAAAAACATGGTCTCATGGCCTCATAATGCTAGGTTCTCACTCTGACTTCAGTTATTTTTAATATACTTTGGTCTTTGCACGAGACTTCTTTTCCTTGTTGAGCCAAAGTTATGCAAACCAGTTCATGGATTTGACCTCAAATAACTTAATTGGATGGGAACCACCTTGACCATGAAAACGTAATCAGAAGCATTAGGAAATTGTCAACTTTTGTTCCATTTGAAGCGACTTCAGCTCAATCCTTTCAACAACTTAAATCTCTATCCTTTCCTCTGTTTCTGGCGTTTGCATTCTTTAGTGTGCTCTGACTTACCTTTTGCCTTTTTTTCCATAAATAGTTTTATATTGTTTATTCCTCTACCATTCCCGTGACACGTGTCTCTCATCCGATAAGGCCTCCTTCTCCGTTGATGCTATTTCATTTTCTATTTGACAACTACTATTTCCCTTTTTGTCTACTTTTTATCAAATTCCTTTTATTAATTAGTTTGAATAATTTAATTGATTGAGTTGCCTAATTTTGTGATTAAATAATATTTTATATAGTTAGCGTAACTCTAAATGGACGTTTAAACCTCTAAAAATCTCTATAAATTGTAATCACCTCTTATTATCATTTTAACACTTTAAAGAATGAACTTTGACTTTTAAGTTGAAAGCTTTTTTCTTAGAGTATTCTTGTTCTCTCTCTAAATTGTGAGAGTTCTTCTAGGACTTTTATCAAAGATTCTTTTCCTTATGACAAACTTTTACCAAACATGACTTATCTTCTATAAAGTGTTTTCACCATCCTTTTCTAACCTCTCCACCTCCATTTTTCAACCTTGGAACCTTTTTGGAGCAAGATCATGGGAGGAGTAATTCAAGATTGCATAATTAGGCACGTGAAAGTACTTGAAGCATTTGTGAGCCCAAAGGGCATCACTAGCCGTCATACAGCCCAAATTTGATCTTAAAAGTGATTTTCCATTCATCACCCTCTTTAATCTTTATTTGATGATAACTACTTTCTAAGATAAATTTTTGAAAAAAAAATTGCTTCATGTAGTTTATCTAACATGTCATAAGCCTAGGGATTGGGGGCCTATATTTAATGGTAATGTTATTGGTTGCTCTACAATCAACACACATTCTCCATTTTTCATCCTTCTTGGACACCAACAAGATTGGCAGAACACAAGAGTTGAGTTTGTAAAGAGGTTGCATGAGAGGGTTAAATCTAACATAGAACATCAATCAAAAGGGTTGCATCTTTTGTGAATAAGGGGAGGAAGAGAGTTATCTTTGATGAAGGGTTGGGTTTTACTTTATCTTACGAAGGACCATCGCACACCCACACTCACGCATACACCCACACCCACACCCACCCGCACCCACACCCACCCACACATGCTCGCATGCATAGACACACACACATCTAAGTATTTACTTTTCATCTTACTAATCACTTTCTTGATATCTAATTATGATTTCTTAAATGCGTGCATTAGTTCAACGATCAACAAAAATAAAAATAACTCAAACCCAATCCTCTATCTCCTATATGTAGATTTTGCTACTAAATCAACTTTATAACTTTGAAAAAAAACTACTTTAAAATATTTATATCTAAATACATAAAGGTCCTAGTATATCTATAACTATCAGTGTAAAAGGTTTTACACAGGTGGTTAATCACAACCCTTTATATATGGTAAGTTTGTTGACTTTACTAATTCATACTTTAAAAACAATGTAAACAAAGAGTTGTGATTAAATGTTAGCGTAAAAGTCTTTTATAATGACTCTAAGTGTTAAACTTTAATACAATATTATATATTATATCTATACTTATAATAAAGAGAATTCCTCTTTTTTATGTCCAATTTTCAAAATACTTATTCACCATTTTTAAAAAAGAAAAAACTATATCTATAATCTATAATATATAATATTATATTATATATTATATATTTATACTATTAATAAAGAGAATTTTCCCTTTTGATGTCCACTTTTCAAAATAGTTATTCTACCATTTTTAGAAAACAAAAAGAAAAATCTATTTTGCTAAAAGAGAGATTCAAACTCATAACATCTCAATCTCATATGACTTTACTACTAGATCAACCTTATAACTTAAAAAAAACTATTTTAAAATATTTATATCCAACATACATAATTGTTGTACTATAATACTATATCTATAACCTATAATATATACTATTATATTATATTATATTATATTATATTATATATCTATACTATTAATAAAGGGAATTCTCTTTTTTTATGTTTACTTTTTAAGATACCTATTCTACCCTTTTAAAAAAACAAAAAAAAAAACTATTTTGCTAAAAGAGAGATTTGAACCAATGATTTCTCTCTCCCCATATATAGACTTTGCAACTAGATTAACCTTATAACTTTAAACTTTAAAATATTTATATCCAATATACATACTTGTTGTACTATATCTGTAACATAAACATATAACATATAAATAGGACTTTTTTGTTATATATTATATATTACAAATAGGATTTTTTTGTGTCCACATTTTATAACTACTCTACCTTTTTAAACATTTTATGACTTCCTCACTCTCGCAAATATAACTTCTCCCATACACATATTCACAAGTTCTACCTTACAACAAATCAATCTTCCTTAGATATTATTAATATTTGTATACCTTTCATCATAAATATTTTTATTAAACTAACCAAGTGTGACAACATTTTAAGTTCTATTCAAACTCTTCTCTTTTCATTTTTTTCAAATTCATTGCAAATTTAACATATTTGTTAATGATATGACATGTTTATATCATGTTATTATAAACAAAAAATATAAAAATTAACAAAATATATTTCAAAATATAATAAACTAAAATTATTACACCCAAAATGACACAGTCAATTGTTTATATTTTATTATGTTATTATAGAACATAGTAAATTAAAATTCTAAAATTGTTATAACATATCAAAATAGAAATGTGAATACACAAGCGTTGTTGTGCCTGTTTTTTCACTAGTTATAATAAAATGTAGGGAATTTGAATTAACATATTTTCTAATTTAAAGTAACACCTACTCTTCTTGTAAATTTTTTTCCTGAATTTTCATTTTATCCTTGATTCTTTCTCTCTTCTCTCCCCATTACATAATTTTCTCAATCGTCACTCTCTCTCCTCACCTTATTTTTTATAATTATTTAATTTCTTATTTTTTTAGTATAGTAATTTAATTTCTTATTTTTTTAGTATAGTAATTTAATTTCTTATTTTTTTAGTATAGTAATTTAATTAATTTTTAGTTTACTTAATTTATTATTTTTAATATATTTATTTAATTTATCATTTTTTATTATAATAAATACATGTTTATTATATTAATTTACTTAATGAATTATGTGTCTAGTATAGTTATTTAACTAAATATTTTATTAGTGTAGTTAAGTACATATAGTATAATTATTTAATTTCTTATGTTTTAGTATAGTGATTTAATTAATTTTCAGTATACTTAATTTATTATTTTTAGTATAATTATTTAATTTATTTTTTTATTATAATAATTATATTTTTATTATATAATTTACTTAATGAATTACGTTTTTAATATAGTTATTTAATTAAATATTTTGTTATAGTAATGTAGTATAGTTATTTAATTTTTTATTCTTTTTAGTAAAGTAATTTAAATTTTTTTTAGTATAGTGATTTAATTTTTTTATAAATTACACTTTTGATATAATTATTATTCTTTTATCTCCTATTATTCTCCGGCCATCGTTTGCCAGAGAGTAAAAAAAAATTATAAATTTTTTTACTCTCTGTCAAACAGTTGCTAGGGAGTAAAAGAAATGTGCAAATTTTTTTACTTTTCGACAATAATTTGTCGGAGAGTAAAATAAGAGAGATAAAATAAATGACAGATGTTACTTCAAATTAAAGGAGACATTAATTCAAATTCCCTAAAATCTATCCCAACACAGCTTCTCTGAAATTGCTGGACTTTATTCTATTAAAATTACAATTTCTAGCCAAAAAAGATTGTAGAAAAACTACAACCATGATAGTGTAAAATAAGATGCCTCAAGAAAAGACACGTAATTTGTGTCATTCGTGTGCAAACTATAGTTCGAAGCAGAAAGCAAGCATTTTTCTTTAATAAATTAGCAATTAAAAATAAAAAATGCTCTGGAAGATTGGGACATGAAAGTGGCAAGTGTCCTGGATCCATGAGAGAGGGGGGAAAATGTCATATTTTAAAAAAAAATTCTGCACATTTTTTCTTTCAATCACTCCTCTTTTATAATACTTTCCATTTTTAATAAAATTTATTGTATTTTTATATAATTTATATTTACGTATTAAAATTTAAATTTGTATAGGAGAAGGCAAAGCAAAGGCAACTGCCCCTCGCTTCCACAAAAAAAAAAAAAAAATATTTGTCCACATAATTTCTTATTTATTATCTTGTCATAGATTCCACAAAATGTGGGCCTCGAGTATGATACTAATTTATATCAGGACTGGCATTCGTTCATATTTGTACTGAAAATTCTCATAGCAAATATAATTCCTAATTAAGAATTATTATAAGAATTAACAAATATATTATAAATAATTATTTTTACTGGATGAAAAAAAAAAAATTTAATTGATATACACTTTTACACTAACATTCAATCATTTCTTTACATTTACGTCACTTCTAAAATAGTAACAAATAAATTCAATAAATTTAGCATAAACAAAAGGTTGTGATTGAATGTCAGTGTAATTTACACTTACAATGTATACCAATTAAACTAAAAAGAAAACTTTTATTTGTGTCTATGTAAAAGATTTTAATAGTCATTGACAATCATCTCATCTCCCTCCTTATATTTAGACTATTGCTGGCACTCTACTTATGCACAAGTCACAACGGGCAGCATCAACAATAAACCAAACCAATCTTGACTAACAGAAAATTCTGGGAAGTTTGAAACGTTGATCTCTTAAAAATAATCAGTAAAATTCAGATCACATTCTCTGTCTCATACTTTAATAACATGAGCACAAAGCATGCAACATAAATTTTAAGAGTTACTCGTAAAGTACCAGTAATAATTAGTTTTATTGATATGCGATTAAATTTAGGAGGCATGCATGGAAATCGGAAACTGGAGTAAATTGAAATATTTGAGCTCCTAAATGCATATAGCATATCTAGTTATGCTTTGGTGGAGTATTAGCAAACTTCCATGAACATCTAACAAATGCATCAGTAGTCCGATCCCCAGCCACCTCAGATATCGGTACAGCATCTGTAATCTCCTTTAAATTATCTTTGCTGGGTTTCACTTCAAATGAACCGACATTACTATCAAGATTTTTAATCTTAGTGGTTCCTGCAATACATGAGAGATTCCAGCAATGTTAATTAATTCACTGGCAAAAACAGTTCGTAATTAAAGGGTAACATTAACAAAATGAATGGTGAAGATGAAGAGTAAGTTTGTTATTCTTAATCTATATATATATATATAGCATTATGAGTCTATGATCAAGGAAGGGGTGAGTGCATATGTTTAGAGGACTTGTTAGTTATCAACAGATATAAAAAACTATTTCAAAGCAACACTGTAAATGAAATGATCGGAACTCATTATACAGCCTGCTTAAACATTAGGGAATAAAGCAGGCAGGAAGTTCAAATTCCTCTGCATGGCAAGGCCATGGATAACAACAACAATTACGGGGAAGCAAAATGGAAGATGAACAAAGGTGATTTCTGTCTTCTCAAAGAAAATGGTAGTTTATGTCATTTGAAATGAGAAGCACAACAGGGGCAACTTTGTTCAAAGAAAAATGGTAGTTTGTCATGTAATAAAAAACAAATACACTTTCAAATAATTTCATATAATATAGCAATCGTCATAATTCATAACAAATTTAATACAGGTACAGAAAATCACTCACCAGGGATGGGTACCACGTCATCCCCTTGATGAAGAATCCATGCAAGAGCAAGTTGTGAAGATGTACATCCATACTTCTCTGCCAACTTTTCTATCCTAGAATACAAGATTTTGTTCTTGTCAAAGTTCTCCCCTTGCAACCTTGGTTGAAGTGCCTGTTGGAAAGAGATATTGGTAAAAAATGAAAAAGCAAAACTGTCATAAAAAAGGAAGAGGATTAAGTCCATACCAGAAAGCTGTTTGCAGGTACACTTTCTATGACAGCTTTCCCACCAAAATATCCACGCCCAAGGGGACTGTATGGTACTATTCCAATTCCAAGTTCCCTGTAAGCGTAGCCACCAAAGTTATTTAACGAAAATTCATGGAGGATATTAAAAAGCGGTAAGTATAGAAAAAGGAAATGAAAGAAATACCTGGGTATAGTGTATACACAAATTAAAAAGGTTCCAATGGAAGCAAGTGAAATAATTTTATTAAAAGTGTTTCTCTAGAAAGTAAACGTATTTCTTTGCTTGAAAGATATTAGATCCTGACCAATTAATTTTTTTTATACATTGATTATTCAAAAACAAAGATTATAATATAATAATTTGAATGGATGGAACTGCACTGTCCGCAGTTAAACTATAGAAGACCCTTATCCAAAGATATCACAGAAACAATAATGTTAAACTATAGAAGACCCTTGTCCAAAGATATCACAGAAACAGCAATGTTAAGTGGCGCCATTTCTGAAACCATTAGAGATATATAACCATAAACCTAATAATTCAAGCAACCATTTTGAATTTGTTTCAAAAAATATAAGTTGATTGCAAAATAGACAGTCTAAAAAGAAGGCTGTAGAAACCTGATAGGTAACCCCAATTACATAGTAGAATAGCTAGAGTTAGCTAATTCGTTGGGTGCTAAGATAATTTGAGGAACAAGGCATGTTGCGTATAAATAAGAAGAAGGGTTGAGGGGGACTTTATCTTGTGATTTGAGCGGGAATTCAGATTGTCGTGGGAGAGTTCAGGCCTCTCGAGAGTATTAGGAGTCATTTGTAAACTTCAATATGAACTTTTCTATCTATGATTTTGATCCAAGTTCTATCAACTTGTTTCGAAGCCTTCTCAGCTGTAAAAGAGAGGCACAGGTGGTGAAGCCAGCATTGTATTGTTTGCTCAGGACTAGTCAACAGGCTAGTGCAGAGTCAGCTCAAGTGGTCACAAGGACTGCAGAGCATGGTGGAATGTTTTGAGATCCAATTGCAAAGGACAAGAGACTTGAGTGCCACATTGAAAGTGCAAGGTTTATAAGGTCTCTGGCTTTCCAATCATAATCTCTAGCTTTTGTAATGTGGTTTAGGTTCTTAAAACCACCAATAGATGAAAATAGGCAAGGCATGGCTTAGGTACAATTCAACTTGAGTTACGAAATTGAAGAAAAGAGGGATGCCATATCCTAAAAAATGCTTATAAGGTAGATCTTAAGATATCTAAACTTGCAAACTAAATAATAATTTACAGCAGACAGGGAAGCATAAAACAAATAAGTAAATTGTGGAAAGAAACATTGTACCTGCAAAGTGGAACAATATCTTGCTCAATTTCACGAGTCCAAAGGGACCACTCCATTTGCACAGCAGTAATGGGGTGAATAGCATGTGCCCTCCTAATTGTGTCTGGGCTGGCTTCAGATAATCCTATGTACCTTATCTTTCCCTCTTGGACCAGCTTTTTGAGCTCTCCCATCTGTCATTCAAAGAAAACCAAACAACAGTATAGCAAAGACAGAGCGAGCAAATAATACTTACATAAAGAAGTAAGGTGGCAGACTCACAGTGTCCTCAATGGGTACTGTGGTGTCAACACGGTGCTGATAATAAAGATCAATGTAGCTGACGCCAAGGCGTTGGAGGCTACCCTCGCAACAGGATCGGACATATTCAGGGGAACCGTTCACTATCACATTATTGTTTTCCATTTTGACAATCCCAAACTTGGTGGCAATCTGAATTTGATCTCGAGGCAGGTCCCTTAGCGCCTGAGAGTTAGTTAAAATGTTATGACATAGACATAAATTGTCCATTGTAAGTTGCTAAGTGCTAAAGTGAAACAGATCCGTTAACCTTTCCGACCAAAACTTCATTGGCATGTGCTCCATAAAAATCTGCAGTATCAAAGAAAGTGATCCCTTTGGTGAATGCATGTTTGATCAGAGTGATGCCAAGCTCTTGGGGAACAGGGTCGTTGTATACTCCGGTCAAGCCCATACACCCAAATCCTAACTTGGAAACCTAACAACCAAAAATGAGAAACATATGACTCACAAGTCAGAACCATTATTTGAATGAATCAAAGAAATTACAAACCTCCAGGCCTTGGCTTCCCAGCTTCACTCGAGGAACACCTGCCATTGTTGTTTTTCTCTAACAATTTTCCTAACATTTCTGTACCTCTTTAAATGTGTTAGTGCTCTGTGGTTGGTGCACCTAACTCTTTCAGCGCCACCTACTCAATACGTAGTCTCTCTCTTTTCTGCAAAATACGATTAATCTTAATTGACTTTCCAATTTTAATTCCCAGGCTTTTGACCATCAACCCTTGTCTCTTAAGCTAGTTTTCTTTTTCTTAATCAAGATATCATATTTTATAAAATTTATTTGTTGGTCATCAGTCTACTTGCTAAACGTTATTTTTCTAAAAACAAGATTGATATCTTATAAAAATGAGGTTTTTTTAAAAGAATCTTATTATAGGCAACAAATAGAACATCTTAAAATTAAAAATAATTGTGTTTTACATTTTGGAACAAGATAATATTTTTATGAATAATGATACACATATATCTTTTTAATTTATACACCTTATCAACATTTTTTATTTCTTTCATCTCTCTCATTCTATCTAATCATAAATCCTATAATACCTATATATTTTTCTCTTTTTTCTTCTTCTTCTCACTAGGTGTGGAACAGCAGATGAGATATTTATGAATCATTTTTATAGCATGGTCAATTTTAGCAACCTCCTCGCGATGTTGCTACTACCCCAAAATCAAATCATCCTCATCCTTCATTCCTACTTGGTAAAATAAAAATTGACTCACTCTTACACATCAATGATTGAGTTTCTTTATCTCCCCTTTGCTCCTGGCACCAAAATAGAAAAAAAATATCCATAATCACAAATTTCATAGGTTTAAGGGATTTTTAGGTGTTGTGCCATCACAACTCATCATCACTCACTATTTGCATTTTTCCATAGCACTCTAGTCAACCATAGTGTTGTAGTCTTCACACACTAATGATTTAATGTTTAACACATATGTGGATTTCTACATATACTTAGTGACATGATAAACATATACATGAAATTGTGTTTGAAGTAAAAATGGTCTATGCCTTTTGTCTAATACTCAATTTTTCGAGTAGGAGAAAAAAACACTCATAGAGTATGTGGGACCCATTCACTAGGAAGTTTCACATGCCTAGAGTTTTTCTCTTCTGTTAAAAACTTTCATTCATTATTTAGCGATGATATTTACTCCTAGAAGTGGGACGGAGACCCAAATAGCTGTCTTTGTTCTCGAATTTTTTAGTGTGAAAAAACATAATCCTTACCCGATCTTGGTTAATGATGGTTTTTTTTTTCTTGTCAAAGTAAAGTAATAGAAAGGAATGTCATTTTCATCCCTAATATTCTATATGATAACCAAGTGAGTGTTTTAAATTTTAATCATTGTAGGTTGACCTTCAAGTGAAACCTTATTAATGAGTTAACAAAAACTCTATTGTCTTTTTATGAGATACTTTGACAGAAATTGTGTAATAGGTATATTAGTTAATTTTGTAGATTTCTTTAAAAAGTTTAATTTGTAGATTTTTTTACACTAGCACTCAATTATAACTCTTTATTTATGGTAAGTTTGTTGACTTTAACCATTAATATTTTAAAAGTCATATCTAAAACTCTTTTACACTATCAGTGTATATTAACTTAATTCTTCTATAAAATACTAACAATGTATCAAATTATCTTTCACTTAATAATGCTTTTGGAAGTTTATAAATAATTTATAATATTATTAGAGACATTTTAAAGGTGAAAAGAGAGAATTTATTAATGAATTTTTAAAAATTCTATAAGAAAACATCAATACTTAATCTTTATTAGGAATAAATAAAAAATATTTTTTATAGAAATTGTAAAATACCTATAAAAAGATTAACATTTGTTTTTGAAAATTGTGGCTTATAAGAAAGGAAAAAATAGTTAAGATAAATATGCATAATGTTTCTATTTTGATTTAATTCTAAATTAAAGAAAAATTAAAAATATGCATGCTGTTGGTTTAACTGATTTTCTCCTCTAATAGTTACTATAAAAAATAACACTTAGGTGCAAATCATACATAATTTCGTTAAAAAGGTACAAATTCTATAAACACTTCTAAATATATTCTATAATTGAGTTTGTATAGATAGATAAAAAAAATTCCCTTTGCTACAAAAATAAATATAAAAGAGTTACATTTTTCATTATATAATTTAGAAATACAAACATTTCCTTAAGCTCTAACAAATGTAAGGAGCAAATTAACCCTCAATAAAATATATTAAATAGCTTTTGTTACATGACAAACTTGTACTGCAAGATAGAGAAACCAGAACCAAAACCAAGTATCAATCACCTATAGAGAATGATTGAGTTGGACTGTTATTAAATTTAACTCGCATACTGAAGTGCTAATACTCTTGATATATAGGACAGCATAGTCAATAACAACCAAGTTGCAATGCAATAACTTGGTGAAATTCACAAATTAGTGCATTGTTTGATTGAAGGGATTTTGAGTGCTTAAAGTTTGAGCCTGGATTCTTTTGGAGGAGTATTAGCAAAGATCCAAGAAACTTTGGCCGCTCCGTTGTAGTGTCGAGTGCCTGCTACGTCATCAATGGGAATTGCCTTAGAGATTTTGGTCAACTCACTTTCTGTAAATTTCACTTCTATTGCACCCATGTTTTCATCCACATTCTTAGTCTTTGTTGTTCCTGTATATGTCCATCCATGATAAGCACAAATACATCTGGAGATTAACAGCTATTTTTATAAATAAGTTGGAGGTTTCAAAACTAGCTACCTTAAACTTAGGGGAAAAAATCCAAATGAAGTTGTTTTGAAGTAATTAAAAATTTGTAATTTATGATTTTTTTTAATAATTTATTTTCCTTTAAGCTGTTTTTATACTCTTTTACAATATAAAAATTCATTTTTATTTTCTTCCAAACAAGATTAATTACTTTTAATCTTGCAAAATATATATATATATATAAATAAATATTTACATTCAAATCATTCTTTCAATACCATATTTGGCTAGACGAGCTGATGCTTGTGAAATAGTAAATATCTTTCCTTTCATTGATATATACAACTATTTGGCTTACTAAAAAAACGTACAAAAGCTTAATTAGAACAAAGAAAAATATATCAAACACTAATTTTTTAAAGTCTACAAAACATACATATTCTATCAATAAAAAAAAACAATATTTAAATATTATTTTCACATGATTTTATGTTAGTATTTTCCAATTAAAATTAGAGTTCTACTTTCGAAAATTAACGTTGTTCCAATTAAAATACTCAAAGAAATACACCTGATATTTATCGTAAAGAAAAACACACTAAATTCATGACTTTGTTTCCAATTTTTTTTTTTTAAATAAGCAAACAACATCTACAATATTTTTTTTTTTTTGAGAGTGAAAAGTTATATTTTGTTTTCTGAAGTAAAGTATATTTGAATTCTTGAAATAAGACTAATTTAATATATGTTCAACAAGCAAAAGCCAAGACAATACAACTATATCCTTAGAATTGATGTAAAAGTTACATTCATAGCATTAGACTACCTCTGATTCAAACAACCAAAAAATGAACTAACTCTTTTGAAAATATAACAAAGGGTTACAACATCAATTAAAAAAAACACGGTGTCAGTTAAAATTGAATTTGAATATCATCCATTTCCAAGATACCATATGAATGAAACAAAAAATATCTAAAAATTTCATAGTTTTATTATAAAAAATAATAGAATTTCTAAATATCTATATAGCTCAAAAAATAACATTCTAAAAAATAAATCTACCTTTGCTTTTATATTTATTTGATACCCAAGAATTAACTAACCAACACATTTGATGTAAGTAATTAGATAAAGAAAATACATACCCGATACCCAAAATCTAATTAAATAACATGTATAATATATATATACATGTTATTTAGTTAGATTTTGGTTTGTAACAGTCTATCATATATATATATATATATATATATATATATATATATATATATATATATATATATATATATATATATATATATATATATATATATATATATATATATATATATATATATATATATATATGGAAAAGTAACATTAAAGTCTACAAAAAATTTACTTATCACAATAAAAAATTATTACATGATATCGGATCACTAGTTCATATATAGGCTCAATCAATAATCATACAACATATTATACATAAATTAGACAATTTAATCAAATTTTAAAAATAATTAATTAATTTATTCACAAATTAAGTAAATCACGTCTCATCACATTATAAATATTGAATTATTATTCATCGATAAAACAGATATTTCCCGTACCCTAAACCACATCCATTGCCACGCACCAAACATACATTTATACCTAGTTTTCAGGAATCTTGAAATATACATGTCATTTCAGTGTACATATTAAGATTGACTCCCACCAAGTAAATCCTGTACCCCAGTAAGATAGAAGAAAAACACATATCTTTTATATTATTTTGAGCAAAGCACAGGTGAAGTTACAAAAATATGTGCATATATAGTAGGCTCTCCAGATTAGGTAATGAATTGGATTAGTTAGCATGTGTTAATTAAGATATTTTAACACTTTATGTATTTAAAATAAGAAAATATATTTTGTCACTCACCAGGAATAGGGACAACATCATTGCCTTGGTGGAGCACCCATGCTAATGCCAACTGAGGAGAACTGCACTGGTGTTTCCTAGCAAGAATTTCTATTTTGTCATACAGTTTTTTGTTCTTGTTCAAGTTCTCAGCTAGGAAGCGTGGATGAGCAATCTGATAAGTGAAATAAATAGTTATCAAAAACCAGACCCCTTATTTTAGAATTTTCTTTTTAAGTCAAGTATAATTTCAACGTGTAAAAAATATATATGGATAGTGATGGTAGTAGTTAACCTTTATATGCTTTTGTTCAAACACACAAGTATTCACTTGCAATTTGATAAACACATACACATTATAATTATAAAATAAGGAAAACAAGTTCTTGCTTAGCGTTTGATTCAGGATGAAGAATTTGTCATATTTGATTAGCTTAGAGATCTGGAAAACAAGTCATATATGCATATTAATTTTGTATTTGCTAATTTGGTACGTAATTATATATATAACACACATACAAAAGAAACGTATTGTAAGGATAAATTAAGCATCATATATACCAGGGAGCTAACTGTTGGCACATTTTCCAGCACTCCTTTGCCACCAAAGAAACCTCGACCAAGAGGGCTATAGGGTACAATTCCAATGCCAAGTTCCCTGTGTGAATGAAATTTTGAGCACAAGTAATTAAGATGCATTTTAGTAGATTAATGAGGGTAGCTACTAGCGAGGGAAGGAAGAAACAGTAACGAGAGATGTATTGGTCATGGAGAAGAAGTGGAAGTAACCTGCAGAGAGGAATTATTTGATCCTCGATGTCACGGGTCCACAGAGACCACTCCATTTGAACAGCAGTTATGGGATGAACTGCATGTGCTCTCCTTATTGTATCTGGACTCGCTTCAGATAACCCAATATACCTCACTTTCCCCTCTTCAACCAGTTTCTTAAGTTCACCCATCTATAATATTGAGAAACAAGTAACAACCCAAATAATAATAGAACATTTCCTTAAAATAAACAAGAATATATAATCATCAATTCATTTATACATTATTATCAGAAGGAATCCTTACTGTTTCTTCTATAGGTACAGCAGTGTCCACTCTATGCTGATAATAGAGATCAATGTAGTCAACATCAAGACGTTTCAAGCTGGCTTCACAGCATGAACGTACATACTCTGGTCTACCATTAACATACATGTTAGAAGAGTCTATCTTTGTAATGCCAAATTTTGTCGCTAGTTGGATCTTTTCTCTTGGTAGCTGCCTCAAAGCCTAGTCATCAGGATAAAATAAACAATACTCCGTAAGCAATTCTACTTATTCGTTAGAAAAAGAAAACAAAATCATTTTCTAATTTCAACCATCAGTGGTGTCCTATTTTGAAATTCTATATGTGTCGGTAACTGATGTCATATTTAAGTGGCTTCATTTCAATTTGAAGAATATTGAAAACATGCATGCATGACATTTAACCTCATAGAGGACTAGTTTATTTTATTTGTAGTTTGTAGCCAAGTGAATTAAATAAACAGAGCATGTATATAAATGTATCTAAAATTATGATGGAATGAAATAACATGTAGTTGGACAAATACTAACAATGATCTATATATATTGTGAGTTGTGTGTGTAGAATGAAAATTTGAAATTGAAGGGTGCGAATGCAAATAAATGGTCCGTATACCTTTCCAACCAAAAGTTCGTTAGCATGGTGGAGGCCGTAAATATCAGATGTGTCAAAAAAAGTGATTCCTTTGCTGAATGCATGTTTAATAACGGATACGGCTTGCTCATCGGAAAGAGGATTATTGTAGACTCCAGTGAGGCCCATACAGCCGAATCCCAACTTGGAAACCTATATAAAAGGAGAAAATGATTGTGAAAATAATGAATTGGAATTTATATATAATAAAATGAAGTGAGCATAAGATAGAAATATACCTCAAGGCCTTGAGTTCCAAGTTTGACACGAGGAATATGAACACTCTGCGCCATTTGCTTTAATGCTCTGCTGCTGCTATGCTAGATTACTACTTATAGATCTTGCATATTTCTCTTCAGTGGTTGGAATAGATTTCTTTACTTTATTTGATGGTCACAGATAAGAAAGCTAAAGTCTACTGTTTGGTGGGACTAGATTCTCTACAAGCAAGTCTCCTTTTTAGTATAGGTGATTAAGTGTGTGGCTGTTAACAAAATTGATTTTGTTTAAAATGAAATTGAAAACGTTATTTATGTTTTACTTTTTTATTATAACAGTAAACTTAGTAAAAAATATAGTAATATTTTTTATTTAACTCAAACTATTTTTAAGTTTTTTTTATAGGCCAAAAATTACTCTAAGTTATTTCAACCAATAATTAATATTAGATTCAGAATCAATGGTGAATTTATCTAACATAAATATATATCAGCAAAAAATTAATTGTAATAACTATAGTGGGAAAATACACAGGGGTGTGGCTACTGTGATTTCTTGGTTTCTAGCTATGACTCAAGCTCGTGGTTTTCATGTATTGATTGTTGAGACCCTCCTCAAGCTCGGAATGGATGTTGAGTAGTCCCAGCTTGGAACAAGACTCTTTGAAGACAAGTAGAGGGAGAGCTTTGGTGAATATATCTTCGAGTTGCATGGAGGAAGAAATTAGGAGCAATTTAACAAAACCAACATTTACTTGTCTTGAACAATGTGACAATAATATCAAGGTGTTTTGTTCGTTCATGGAAGACCTGCTTACAGGAGATTTGGAGGGCATTGTCACTGTCATAAAATAACAGAGAAGGGCGATTGAATTACATACAAAAATCTTCCAAGAGATAGGTGAGTCATTGTAGCTCACAGGTAGGGGATGCCAAGGCCTGGTACCCTACCTTAGAAGAACTTTTTGAGACTGTGGCTTGCTTTTTGGAACGTCACACAATGAGAGAATGACCCAAGTAAATTGAAAACCCAATAACAGACCTTTTAGTGTCTTAATAGCCAGCCCAGTCCGAATCGCTAAAGGCATTCAATTGTAAAGAGCTTAAGCTAGGAAAATAGAGACCTAAACCTAGTGCTTGTTTGATATAGCGAAGAACTCGGAAAGCAGCTTTGAGGTAGTCAGTGGTAGGTTTGGACATGAAAGTGCTAAGGTTTTGAACGACATATATGATATCTGGGCAAATGATGGTAAGGTATATGAGATGTCCAATAAGGCGTTTAAATTGGGAAGGGTCAGGAAGTATATTTCCTCAGGAGGCATGAAGGCAGGTTGTATAATCCATGGGAGTGGAAACAGGACAGGATGCAAGCATTCCAGTATCAGAAAGAATGTCTAAGGTATACTCTTGTCGACAAAGATGAATTCCATGAGTGGTGCGAGCAACTTTAAGCCTAGGAAGAACTTCAGATTGCCTAAATCTTTGATTCGAAAACTAGAATCCAAAAGGGAAGTGATGTGTTAAATTTCAGAGAGGTTATCACCAGCCAGGATAACATGATCAACATATACCAAAAAGGTCATGATAGAGGCCTTATTAAACTTTAAGAATAGGAGTGGTCAATAGTGGATTGAGAGTACCCATGGGACAAAAGGAAAATGGATAATCTAGCAAATCATTGTCTGCTAGCCTGCTTAAGACCATATAGTGAATGTTGCAATTTGTAAACTTGACCTAGTGGAGCTGTCAAACCTGGAGGAACATGCATATAAACTTCTTCAAGCAAGTCACCATGTAGAAATGCATTGTTGACATCAAGTTGTTTGAGGTGCCAACCATGGATAAAAGTGAGTGCAAAGAGCATGCACATTATGGTGAGTTTGGAAACAGGTGAAAAGGTATCTATAAAGTCTAGGCCTAGGCCTTCCATTTGAGTGTAGCCTTTAGCAACCAAATCGGCTTTATGTCTCTCAATAGAACCATCAACATGAAATTTGGTTTTGAAGATCCAACGACATCCTATGGCTGTTTTGTTTGAAGGAAGAGTGGTAAGGATCCAAGTATTGTTAGCTTCAAGGACAGTGATCTAATCTTTCATAACTTTAAGCCAACAATCATGCTTTGAAGCTTTAGCAAAAGAGCAAGGTGTGTGGTGTGTAGAAATATAAAAAATGAAATGCTTGAACTAAGGGGACAAGTGACTGTATGAAAGGAAAGAAGAGAAAGGATAACGAATACCTTTGGAGCTTGAAGAAGAAGAAGATGGCACAGTTGAAGATAGTATGCTACAATGAAAGTCATGCAAGTAGGAGAGAAGGACACACTTGCGGGTGGAATGGAGAAGGGAGCTAGGAACAAGAAGGTTGTCATCAGGAATACGTAGCTGCCTTAGAGGCATTAATGTTTGTGTAGTTGGTGACTCATCAGGAGGTGGAGAGATTGGAAAGAGGTATATGGACTCATAACTGACAGGTGTAATGGAAGGAGAGTTAATGGGGCATGACTCATGTGAGTACATTGACAGGTGTTGATAAGGGACATCTGTAAGCATACACTAACTTAGTTGAGTGACTGAACAGTTAGGGGGGAGATAAGGGCATTGGTCTTCATAGAAAACGATATTCCGAGACACTTCAACATGCTGACTATAAAGGTTAAATAAAAGGTACCCTTTAGTATTAGGCTTAAAGCCAAGAAAGACACATGGATTTTCTCGGGCACTGAGTTTGGTGCAATTTACTATCAAAGTAGAAGCATAGCACAAACATCCAAAGACCCGAATTACTGCCACATCAAATGGGGCTCCATAGAGCTTCTTATATGGTGAAGTGAATTTTAGAAATGGAATATGTAAACAATTGATTATGATAGTCGTGTGTGTCAGGGCATAAGATTAGAAAGAAAAAGGTAAACTTCTTTGCAAAATGAATGATCTAGTAATGTTTAAGAGGTGTTGATGCTTCCTCTCAACAATCCCATTTTGTTGTGGGGTTTCATTACAAGTTGTTTGGTGTATAATGCCTTTGGATTGATAAAATTCATGTAGGTCAAACTCTTTTCCATTGTCTGAGCGTTTGGATTTTAATTTGTGATTCAAACTGATTGATTGCATAGTTAATGAATTGATCAATGTGTTCTTGTTTCAGATTTAGCTGTTATCAAATAAATACAAGTGTATCTGGTGCAATCATCAACAATTGTCAAAAAATATCTATGTCCATGTAATGAAATTTTTGGAGCAAGAGCCCCCGACGTCTACATGAATCAAAAGCAAAGGTTTTGATGTATGAGAAAAACTAGAAGGAAAACGAAGTTGTTTCTGTTTTGCATGGTGACATATATTGCAAGTAAAACTTTTATTGTCTTCACACTTATGGAAATACATTCTTAGTGATGGGTCACAGCCTGTAGAGATTCATGAGACAAGTGCCCAAGAAGAAAGTGCCACAAGTGCACAGAAAGGGTTTTACAAAGGGGGTGAGTGATGAAAGTCATAGCTAATAGTGTAGATAGATTGCTGACTGACAATGTATAGAGCCTAACATGTTCTTTAACAGTACCGATCATCTTCCTCGTTCTCGTGTCCTAAATGATACACAAAGGATGGGATAATGTTAACTCACAATTAAGTGTTCTCACAAGCTTGGATATAGAAATTAAGTTGTAGTTAAAAGATGGGACAAATAACACATCTGTGAAGAAGAACGTATCATTGAAGACAATAGTTCCTAAGTGAACAACTTTGACATGTTGACTCGTTGGAAGTTTGATGATAATTGGGTTGATGCTCTTATAACAAGTGAAATATTTTAATGAAGACAACACGTGATCAGTTGCTCCCAAAACTAATACCTAGGTAGCTGTGTATTTGGATTTAATGGAAAGTGTAACATGTGAACTAATACCTGAGTTGTGTGCACTATAGGTTATGACAGGTCCTACTTGATTCACATGTGAAGTGTTAGTACTGGTGGAGGCAAGTGATGTTGAATTTCCAATGCATGATTGGTGGATTAAAGCCATTAAGGCTTGATATTCCCTGGAGGAAAGTTTGTGATCTCAAATCTCATTGGAAGTCTGCTGATTATCATTGCCTTTTCCCTCTTTAGTCACAACTTGGTTGATATTGGTGCTCTTACCATAGAACTTGTGTTCTAGAGGGATGCCATGCTTCCTATAACACATGTCAACAGTGCGCCCTACCTTTCCATAATGAGTACACATTTTGCTATTCTTGTTTGTCCTATTTTGCTGGTTCTATTGATTCTTTCCATTGCTCCTTTTAGTTGGGAATCTGTGCTTGTGATAACACACATTTTCTATGTGTCTAGTCCTGCCACAAAAGTTGCACAATAATCCAGCATTTCCACTCTTATTTTCAGTGTTGATGGCTGGAATGAAACCATTGCCTTCAAGCTACCTTTCTTGCTAAACCACATACGAAAATATCTTTGACATGGAAGGGAAAGGGTCCATAATCAGAATTTTTAGTCTAACATTACCAAATTGCTCATTGACTCCCTTCAAGAATTGCATAGCACAATCTTCAGATTTCCTTTCAGCCATGGCTTCCACAATCCCGCAGCCACATTTGATCGAGCATTTACAAGCCAGGTTAGGTCTATAACTCTTTAATTCGTCACAAATAGTTCTCAATTTGGTAAAATATTTAGTAACAGAAGAATCGCCTTGCCTTATAGATGCAACCTCCAATTGTAAATCTGAGATTGTAATTTTGTCACCTTGTGAGTATCTGACACGGAGATCTTTCCACATAGCCTTCAATCGCTTCATCCATAGAATGCTCTAACAAATTTGAGGTGTAACCAAGTGTAGAATCCATGAAACAACCATATTATTACATCTCCTACATGCTGAGTAAAACCTATCGCTTTCATCAAGTTCAATTGTTGTTCCGTTGATAAACTCTCGTTAGTTTTTCGCACTTAGGGTTGTGGCCATAAATTTACACCAAATATTGTAATTCATCTCATCAAGAAAGAGGACACTAACATTATGGCTGGGTTTTTTCTAGGATGGAGATAGAGGTAGCTATGAACGTTGATGGATGGATCCAATTCATTGTTCAAGATCGAAGAGGAAGAAGCCATTGTAACACGGAAGAGGGAGGAGCACAGAACGCGCAACAGAGCTCTTCTAAATGAAGAGCTCTGATACCATATTGAAATTATGAGAGAAATGAAGAATTCAGAAAAGAAAGAGAATGGTATCCATTTTATTTATGAATTACACCATTAGAAGCTTATATACAACTCATATTCAATGTAGGGAAATAGAAGGTAAAAAGGATTAGAAGATGGAAGTTACAAAACGGAAATGTAACAACTAACAAAAACATATAACAGCAAAAACTAATTGTAATAACTGTTGTGGGAAAATACACAGAGGTATGAATATTGTGATTTATTGGTTTCTAGCTGTGACTTAAGCTCGTGGTCTTCATGTATTGATTGATGAGACAGAGTCAAGGGGATTGGTAGTCAAGCAACGTGTGACATGTTCTAGGGGATATGAGTGATGTCTTCTTCTGGGAAGATAGGTGACTAGAGGATTATAAATTATGTGATGTTTATCATCATTTATATGGCTTTACAGTAAATCATAATGTGTCAATAAAGGGTATGATTGGTTAAGAGGCAGGGTGGAAGTGAACATGGAGACGAAGGTTGTTTGTCTAGGAGGAGGAATTGGTAGAGAGACTTATGAAGAGTATAGCAGGAGTTAAGGTGTGAGAATGATTTTGATGCAATTCGGACCAAGACCCTTGAAGGACACATGGAGAGCTTTATTCCATTTTATAAATTAGATTTAGGGTCTTTTTGTAATTTTGTTGACCTTGACGTTTTAGTAGGTTGACTCCTAAAGTCAACCTTCCCCTTTGATCATTGTATTTAGGTCATCCCTTTAGTTTTTTATGTTACCTTTTATTTCTTGAAGGTACTATGGTCATTATGTTAGAGTTTGCTAAAGATGAGTTAGATTTTAGAAAAGATGAGCATGTGATAAACTCACTTCTTTAATTATGGGCACACCCCTCTTAAGCATACTAAAAGCATGACTGCTATTCCTACCTCTTATTTGTTAGGTGGTGCCCCTCCTTGTATGCCTTAAAAATGAGTACTCTTTACCACACCCCACCTAAGCTATTCACGCCTTTTATATCTAAACTAGATTAAAGATACATTCATTAGTTGGTTATACATGATCGTAGTTAGCTAATCATGGATAGATGTGACCATAATTACCTACATGTAATCATCATCTTTGGATTAATGAGAATATATTAGAACATTTTTGCTTGAGTGTTAGCCTTAAGTGAATGCGAGAAAGTGAACTCTCTTCTCCATGGGCGTGAGCTCTCTTCTTTGAAAAAGGTCTATTATGGCTTTTATCAAGGATCCATCATTGCGGCAAACATCCTAAACTTATCTTTCACCCTTTGAGAATGGCGTTTTCCCCTTCATTCTTCTTCTATCCAAACTCCATTTCACCCTTAAACCAACCTCTTCATGAAAGTAGATCTTAAGGAGAAGATGAGTTTTCATCAAAGTTCCTGATAGGTGAGTGTAGGAGTTTAAGCTTCTGGTCAATATTCAATATCCTCAGCATACAGGGTGTTAAAGGTAGACTCTCAACAACAACCACATCCTTTTTACAATATGTTGTGGATAAAGGGAGTTCCATCAAAAGTATGATTTCTGGTTTGATAATTACAGATAGATTATCAACTAGGAATAATTTGTTGAAAAGAAGAATAATTCAATAAGATGAGCAGTTATGTGGTGATGTAATGGAAGCATACATTCACTTGTCTTTCAATTGTAATGTCTCATAAAGAAAACAAGAGCCTAGACGCACATGGAAGGGTTCATAACTCATTCAGCTAAAAAGTGAGATGTGAGTTTTGCAATATAGCACCACTCTCAAGAACTCAATTGAGCTGCATGTAAGACATCATTAAGTTCTAATGCTTTATTTTTGAAAATTATCGCATTTTTTACCTTCCAAATGTTACATAACCCTGCAAATCAAACAAAAGATAAAGTTTGACGCTTCACTTTGGTTTTGCTAACCAAAATATTAATTAATGAGAAAAAATTAATAAATTTAAATTTTTAAGCTATTATGATTGTTCTAAATAAATTATATTAGAAAATAATTATACTCCTCTGTAAATTATGAACTGTTTGTATCGATGGAGTAAAAAATTAAAAATTGGTGAAATGATATTTATAATCAAATTTTTATTTTTAATTTAGCATATACAATAAAATAATAAATGAGTAGAAAAAACATGAACAACTAATATACATGCATAAATAATAAAATAAATAATTAATTTTTCTTATAAGTGCCTGTCTAATATTAGCGAAGTGAAATGATTTCTTATTTTAAAAAATTAATTTCACTTATTGTACTAGAAATCTAATAAATATTAGAAATTTAAAAAATTTTAAATATATCAATTAACCACGCTTAATTTTTTAATTATGAGTAAACCAACTATTCATACTTTTTTTTGTTAATTTATATTATTTCAGTTGATAAATAATCATTTTTAAATTAAAAATACAATAATAAATATTAATTGATTAAGAAAAACGTATAATAAATATGATTAATAATATAAAAAAGTTAATTACAATGAGTATAAAAAATTTTATAATATTTTTATCATAATTTGACATATATAATATATTTTTAATTTATAATAATATTTTAAAATAATAATTATATGTTTTTTTAATGACTTCTTATTTTAAAAATTAATCTCACCAAAATGATATTCACTTATTGCACCAGAAATCCCATAAATATTATGGATTTACAAAACTGTAAATATATCAATTAACCATCCTTAATTTTTTTTAATTATGAATAAATCAAGTATTCATACTTAATTTTTTTTTAATTTATATGATTTCAGTTGATAGATAATAACTTTTTAAAATTAAAAATACAATCATAAATATGATTTGATTTAAGAAAATGTATAATAAATATGATTAATAATATAAAAAAATTAAATAAATATTTTATATTATTTTTTAATTATAATTTTGCATATAATATTTTTTAAACTCTTATAATAATATTTTAAAATAATAATTTTTATGACATTCTTTTCATATTTGTTCCTCCAATTACAAATCACAATTATGTCAATATAATTTTAAATTCAAATTGGTATTTATAAATTAATTAATTAGTGTATATTTTAGGAAGCAAATTAATTACTTAAATTGAATAAAAAAATAATTATTTTTTATAAATATATATAAATTGAATTTTATTTAATCATGTAAATATTGTCTAGAGTTTTTATGTTTTAGTGATAATTTAAATTTAAATTAATTCTATTTTAAATTTCAAATTCATTATTGTCTAGAGCATAAATTTTGTTTAAATAATAAAATAGAATCACTCTTAACTATGATAATACATATATTTAAAAAAAAATATTTATTGAAATGTTTAAATTTTATACTTTTTTAGAGAGAATTTTTTCTATACTATTAATAAAAGGAATTCTTCCTTTTTGTCCACTTTTTAAAATATCTATTCTACCCTTATACCTATTTGAAAATAAAAAATAAATTACTTTGTTGTAAAAAAGATTTAAACTCACAACCTTTTCTTACCAAAGGTAAAATTTATCTAGATCAACCTTGTAACCTTAAAAATAAAATTACTTTAAAATATTTATATTCAATATAATATAATATAATATATATGACTATTTGGTGTCTATGTTTTATAATTATTTTATCCTTTTAAACATTTTATAACTTCTCTTATATTAATAAATACATATGCGCAACAATATTTTTAAATTTTATTTAAATTCTGATTTTTTTTTATTTTTTCAAATTCATTGTAAATCTCTGTTATTTTTTTAAATTCATTACAAATACATATAATAACATATTTCTATTATGTTAACATAAACAACAAAACATATTAAACTAAAATTATTATAAATAAAATAACACGTAAATTATTTATATTTTATTATATTATTAAAAATATATTAAATTAAAATTCTAAAATTATTATATCTAGTATGTTTTCGCTAGTTTGATATGAAGCCAACTGAGATAACAGAAAAATAAGAAACTCAAACCGCAATTTGCTTTCGCATCGGTGATTTTGGAATCAAAGAAACAGGTGAAGTGACTGACTGCGTTTCTTTTTGGTCACTCATCCATATTCAGCGAACCACGAGTCCAAGTACTGCTCATCATTGCCTCACTGCAAACGTCACACACAACCTTTTTCTATCCTTCCAACTTCCAATTCATTTTCCATGCTCCTTTTTTTTTTTAAGTTAAAAAACTATTTTTTAGAGAGAATTTTATTTCACTGCATATTGCGGGTTTTTTTTAGCCTATAAAAACTTTTTTTTTATTTTAATAAAAACATATCTTTTATTTAGTAAATAAAAACTTAATTTCATTAAATTCTAAATCAAACGAGCACTTATTTATTTATAATTAAACTCGTCACAAAATATCCATTTTATTATTTCAAATTTTGGTTGTAAAAAAGTTTTCTTTATTTATATTAGATTGTAAAAAAATAATAAAATAAAAAAATATAATATTCATTTTACAAAACGAATTAATTTGATTATAGTCATGCATCAAATTATTCAACTATACTTAATTTTAAAGTATTAAGAAAAATATGAAAAATCACAAATTTTATTTAGAGACGGATGCACAACTACTCCTAATGAATAATGATTAATGTTTGTCGAAGAATTTGACTATTTTTAGTCTAGTCTCCTCGTAACGTTTGTTTTATCTACAAGGTTTGAACTAGAAATCTTGTTTGAGGAAATAAACTTTATATGACTTGAACTAACAATAATTATGTGTAAGGTGTATAAAAAACTTAAGACAAATAGATTAAATAATATACATAAATTACTGAATTTGATTATTATGAATAAAAAAATAATTATATACAAATTAAACCAATTTACTAATTAGGTTTAATTCATTAAATTTCCTACTAAACCGATCCAATAAATACCTGCAAAAGTTTGATTTGAAATGATGATGATTTTCTTTCAATATTGAAAACAACTTTGTCATATTTATGAGCAGACATAACAGAAAATTTTACCCAAAAGTAATTGGAACATTCTTCTCTTTATAAGAATAAAATTCATATATAAGACTTTATTACCTATATACAAACATTGTAAAACTTATTAAAAATAGCGTTTTACACTAACTAACTCATATGCTTCTATATAGGAGATATATATTAAATGTTAGAAGTTATAAAAGGTACATTAAAAGTTTTAATCTAAAGCATATCTCAGATGGTTTAAGTCCACTTCATATGCTTTCATTAAACGATCTCTATTAGATTTTACTTATGAGACAATCTCAAAGACATAACCATGAGATTCTTTCGTCAGATGTTGCCATGAGATACTCTTGTCAGGTGTTGCCATAAGATGCTCTCACCCCCAGTGGAAGCTTTTACCCAACTGAAGTCTAGAAGCTTTTCACCTTAAACAAAAGCTTCTACCTAAATCACTTACAAACTATCAAAATTTTCCATCTTCTAAAGATTTCGAGTAACACCAACATAATGCATGATCAGACGATTCAAACAAAGATACTTTAGATGCACAATTTTAAGTTTCTTGAGTTACAATGATCATCTTTCCAAGAAGCCTATAAATAGAAGTTTTGAAGCTTTGAAGAACAAGAGGTGAATAATTTCAAAATTATTTGAGTGACCTTTCTCTCTTGTATTTATTGTAAAGCTTTTGTTGATACAAATACTCCCTAAATCTTTGTATATCTTGAGAGTGGGACTAATGGTTACTTGTATACCCATTTGTAAGGCACAAATTCATCATCTTATGCCTTTGTTTGTAAACCACTAAAATAATATTTTTAGCAAAAAACCTGAGAAGGCTTCATGGAAAGAACATTTAGAATAGTAACTTGAACAGACTAGTGAAAGACTTGTTGGGCATAAAAGCTATTGCCCCAAACTATTTAGTTTTAGTTTTTGTTTAATTTTACATCATAATTCATAGCATGTTCTTAATCTTGAATTTTGGATTTTGATCAAGGTTTAACTCTTACAAATGTTTAGAAATATTTTTCACCTTGACGTGAGAATAAAAGTCTTGATTCTTGATCATGGTTAATTAATTACATGAACTCACATTCAATTATTTCTGTTATGCATTAAATGGAAGAAAATTTAACTGAATTTCAATTTCCTCTCTAATTTAATATATTAATTACCATTTGTTTTAATCAAGTAAATCATGCTAGAAATTGAGTTTTGGTGAATTAAGTTCAAATTAATTGATTACCAAATTCTGTAATCGATTACCAGAACTCTGCTGGATTGATATAGACTTTGTTGATTGATTCAATAGAGGACCAACTACTGTAATCAATTAAATCAGTCACATTTTGTTTTTCTATTTAAAGAGATCTCATTTGAAAGTTAGGTCGACTACAACAACCCTAACAAAAATTAAAAGGCTGATACAACCGATTTTGAAAATTCTTTTGCCTCATCAGTCCAATAACACATAGAGATTATTATCATCAAGATTACTCCAAGTAAAATCTTTCAAATTCTTTAGAGGAACCTTGACAAAGAAGATGATTTTAATTTTTAGTGATCTAATCTTCATCTTTCATGTTGCACAATTCAGGTGTAGTTGTTCCACTTATTCTCCTTTAATTAATTTTTTTTTGGAATAAGTTTCAAAAGAATTCTTGTAATAGAGTTTCACAAGATTTTTCACTTCTAGGGTTCAAGAGAAGTATAGTTATAGGTTTTATGTGTGCATAGTATTTGTAGTTCCTTGATCTATAGTTGATAAAGGTTTTGACTAGGGTTGTTAAACAAACACTAGATATAGGCCAAGAGGTTGGTTAAACCAATATAAATCACATGTTCAGTTTTCTTTCCCTTATCCTCTGTATATTTGAGAATCTAAATGATATTTTGTAATGATATTGTATTGACAAATTTGTCTCTAATATATAAAGTGTTGTGTGTTGGGAGTCCAAATATAAATTGTTCTTTAGATTACTCTTATATTTACTACGTACTCTAAAGACTAATCGAAAGAATCTTAATCCACTAAAGGGACATGTCTTTTTTAATTGAATCTTAATTTTTCAATTGGCTAAAAATTTTACAAGTTAATATATTTAACTCCTCTTCTAGATTCCCTAGTGGAATCAACAAGACTATTTAGAGATAAGCTTAAAAAGACTTGGGAAAGACTACTTGTATCTTGAAAAGATAGTGAAATCTTAGTAGTTATTAAGAAATTGGATGTAGCCTCGAGGTTGAGGTAAACTAGTATAAATTTTTTGTTTTCTTTAATTGTTTTCACTAACTCTAAATTGTGAAAAATGATATTTCAAATTTTTTTTTTAATGAAAAATCTCTTATAAAATTGTGTCTTGTCTTTTTTTTTTACAAAATTTGTCTTCTGTCTCATCACGCATATGCTTACAAAAAGTTTGTGAAAATTTTTAATCACTACTCAACCTCCACCGTGGAATAAAAGAACTTACAATGACTAAAAATGAAAAAAAAAAACTTATAAGAAACTTAAAAAAGGAATTTACAATGATTAAAAAAATATAATTAACATATATTTGTTGGTGAAATCAAACCTAGTAATACTCAACATATTGTGAATTCTAATTTGTATGTCAACTATTTGATTAATCATTTTCAATTATTATTTAAATTTATGTTAATTTTACACCATATTTGTGATCTAAGTGATTTCATTAGAATTAATTTAGTTATTGCATGACTCTGTGTGAAGATAACTCGATTGTACTCCAATCGATATCTCAAATTGTTTTTGCTGCAATTTTCATTCAACAACATTTGGTGATATCAAGTGTATGTGAATACCTTCTGTATATGATGGAATGCTTATGATTACAGGAAAACTTATGATTTTGTGTATTGGGAATGTCTTCTACATATAAGTGAATGCATATTTTTGTATACAAAATTATTAGATAAGTGGCATCAGTTTCCTTAAGAGGAGGTGAATTAAGTAGATCAAAATTTAATTTTAGTTTTCTTTCTCTTTGATTTTATAATAGAATATTTGAAAATGAAAATTAAGTGCTCAAATATGCAAACAGAATAAATAAATAGGAGTACAGGAAAGAGAAGTATGCAAACTCTTTTTATACTGGTTCGGCCAATCCACTTGCATACGTTCAGTCCTCAAGTAACCCCACTTGAGCTTTTACTATCTTTGTAAATCACTTTACAAATGAATGAATCCTTCATCACCTTGTGAGCCCTCTCCCTGTGTTTGAGATTCCTTTTCTCACTCAAGAACTCCCTCTTGAATACAATCAGTGATCAGTAAGAAGAAGAAGAATAAAAATCTCTCTTAAAGAGCAAATTATACAACTTGAAAAACTTATAAGAACTCTTTTGGAATTTGCAAGTATTTGGGCTAGAACTTTTTGTTCTGTAAAAGATTGGAAGAATTCGTGATTTGAAACAGAAGAAAAGTCACTTATTTATAGTGTCAAAACCAAAGTGATGTGTTCTTTCATGAAAGGCTGTGACTTTTCAAACTTTTCGTAACAGCTACTGGTAATCAATTACATATACTGGTAATCGATTACACAATTCAAAAATTGTGCCTTTTCACGAAGGTTGTGACTTTTCAAATTTTTGTGATAACAACTTTTCTAGTAATCGATTACATAAACATGGTAATTGATTACATGATTTAAAAATTGTGTCATTGTCACTTTTGAATTCAGAATTTGCATAACAAACCCTCTGGTAATTGATTACATAGTCTGGTAATCGATTACCAGTTCATAATTTTGAACTGATAAAAAACATATATTGCCAAATTAAGTTTATGTAAATTCTTAGAGATTCTTTTACAATAACAGAGTTAATTTAATTTTCTAGCTTAACACTATCTTGAATCTCTGTCAGTGTTGTTTTGTTCTTTTTGTTTTCTTGTTTTTGTATCAACATTCTTTGTCACTTTTGATATCATCAAAACCTGTAACATCTTAGCATTTACAATGATAGGGGTTGGACTAGAGTATTTGATAGTTAACGTTTTTCTACTAATAAATGGAAGTTCCACAAAAAAGTTTAGTATAAAAAATGGTCTTATACATAAAATATTCTTTTTCCTTTTTTTTTAAAAGAATGTATTTTACTTATGTTGAGTTAATTAATTCCAGACTAAATGTGAATTTTCATAAGATTCAATTGGTAGAAGTGGATGATTTTTGGTTGATTGAGGCAACAATCACCATAAATTCTACGTCATTTAAATATATTTATCTTTTAATAAGAGTTGATTCAATAAAGAAAGGAAACATGACAAGTTGTTGTAGATGTGGTGCAAAAACATGCGGCTTCATGGGAAAGCTAGCTTATTTCTATAGGAGATAAAGTTGTCTTAATTAAGTCAATCTTGCCATGTTTCTCACACTACTTTTTTTGTCCATGCTCCAAATGGTATTATTTTTAAACTTTAATTCTTGTTTAAATTTTTTGTTGGGTAGAATCCCAAATATAAACTAAATATACACTAGTTTTTTTTAACCTTAAAATACACTGGTTAGCCTAAAAGATGTGTAGGGAAATACCTGAAAGAAATTTTCCATTAATAGAAAAATGGTATTGTGTTGAAGGAAATCAAAATGTTATATGGTACATGGTTATAAAAGGAAAGTATTATAAGGGAATTCAAAGTTGGCAGTGTACTAGTAGGTACGTTCTAATTGGTTGAGAAATATAAATTGGTTAGAAGTGTATAATTATTTTCATCATAAAAGTTCTAAGTTACAATTCACATAAAAGGGTGGGTATGGGAAATAAAAATTTATTTTGCATGATCAATGGGTATAGGGTATGATTTTTAGAGAAAGGTTCTAAACAATCTACAATTTAGCAAGATATAAGAAGGAAATGATGATACATTTCTTTGCTTGTTAGGAAGGACAATGAGAAGTGTTAATATGGTGAAGAACTTTGTTTCAATGGGCATGTCATACTATTATAGATGAAAGATGTGGTGAGTTTAGAATACGTTTGTTTCAATAGGCATGTCATATTATTATAGATGAAAGATGTGGTGAGTTTAGAAAGAATGAAGGAGAGAATGGGATAGTGGAAATTAGAAAATAGGGATGTTAAATAAATTTGTACCTATAAATAATCTCCGAATCTATTCTGAAGTTGACAGAAAATTAATCTTCAATTTGACTAAGTATGATATAAGTATGGGGAATATATGATTTGATAAGTTGGGAATAGGGACGGGGATATATACATACCCACCCATCATCGTCCCCACCCTCGTACCCATCCTTATTTTAATAACTAAAATATTTCAAACTCTTACAATTGATTTATTAGACTTAATTTTCAAATCAAATGACCTTTAGGTGATATTTGGTTTAAGAAAATGTTTTCTATTTTTATTTTTTGAAAATAGTTTTCATTTTCAAGTTTTCACCATTCAGAAAATATGTTTGTTTTCACTTGATATTTTCTATTTTCAAAAAATAATATTGTAAAATTTAATCAATTTTAGTAAAAATATTATAAAATATTTATATGTAAAATTTAAAATACATTTATATATAGTTTTTTTATACAATTACAGTATTATTATTAAGTTTTTACATAGTTTTAATTTTTGAAAATACTAAAAACAACTGTTTTTTGTTTTTAGTTGTTTTTTTTTAAATGTTTCGAGAGAAAATGTTTTCTAAATTATAACCAAATATATTTTCACTACTATTTTCTATTTTATGTGAAAATGAAAACAAAAAACATCCAAAACAAACGTCACTGTGACATTTGTTTCGGGCATTTTTTTTATTTTCATTTTTAGAGAAAACAGAAAACAGTAGTGAAAATATGTTTGATTATAATTTAGAAAACATTTTCACATAAAACATTTTCAAATACCAACTGAAAACAAAAAGCACAAAAAAGTTGTTTTCAGTGCTTTTAAAAGTTAACACTATGTAAAAACTTAATAACAATATTGTAATTATATAAAAAATAATATATATATATATATGTATTTAAACTATATATATATATATATATCAATAATTTATAATATTTTTGCTAAAATTGATTAAATTATTAATATTATGTTTTGAAAATAAAAAACATTAAGTGAAAACAAACATATTTTCAGAATGTTGAAAATTTGAAAATAAAAAAATCTTTCAAAAAATGAAAATATAATCTGTTTTCTTCTCAAATTACAATGTTGGGATGTTAGCAAAGGTTTGATATTTATCAAAAAAAAAAATTGATATTTAATTCACAAATTACAAACTTTATGTTTATTATATAATTTTTAAATTAATATTATTATATTCAAATAATTTATTTTTTATTAATTTTTTTAAATATAAAATAGGTATAAGTATAGTCAATATCCATTGATATACAAATGGAAATGAAAATAAGTATCGAAAATAAAAAGGATGAAAATCAGTCTATGACATGACTATTAACAAAGTAATCATATCCTGAATTTTAAGATAAAATATTATTATACTGTTATAATTGTACAACATAATTATGGGAACACAGAATAGCATAATTGCAAGGTAAAATAACATAATTATTAATTATATATATTCTTTCTTGTATATATTTTTTATCTTTTCGTTCAATTATACACAAGCCAGTTTATTTTATTTCTCTTCTTTACAGTTGGGTATGGAGGAAAGAAAAGTTTAGTCTATATTTAGTTAAATGACACTTAATTATATCCAATAAAAAGTTGATAAAGGATAATATTTTGATAATATGTGGGTAAAAGGCGCATGTACTTTTAAATATGTTCTTTTTATTTCGAAACTGAGTTAGAATTGGATACCTTTTCTGAAAAAAATAGTTCTTGAAAGGACAGTGGACTCTAAATTTATTAAGTTTTAATATTTCGAAAATAAAAATAAAACTAATAAATAATTAGGTTAAAATAAATAAATACATCTCCTAAACTAGATATAAGAAAATTTAATTATCTTAATAGAATTAAAAAAATTAGTTAACATCATTTGATTTTACTAAACTTGATGAATAAAAAATATTATTTTTAAAATATCTTTTAAAATTTGATATTTTGAATAAAAAAATATTAAAAAATTGAATATCAATTAATTAAGTGATATTTTTTAATAGTATCATTAAATAAGTTGAAGTTAGTTAAAATTTGTTCATATTTAAAAATTTTTTTGTATTTATATTTAGGTCCAAAAGTAATTAATAGTTTATGTTTTTTTCCTAGTAATTGTTTAATTCATAATTTAATATACAAGAAACTATTTAATACTATTTTCGGTCCTAATAAATAATAACTGTAAGACCAGATGACTAATAAAGGATAACTTTATGAAACATGGGACAATTAATAGATAGAGGTGAAATGTAGGTAGTGTGATGCAACCCTAGAATCAAGCTCACACTTATTCTTGTTTTATTCAGTGTTTACTGTAACATCCCAAAAATATAGAATAATACTTACATTTTTCACAATATTATTTATAAATAAATAATATATTCTCACATGATTCATTACTCAAAATATTGAAGTAAAACAATTATGCACATAACTAATCAATTTAGTACAGTTAAAACTTGGCATATTCATAACTTTAAAAAACAAAGTCACGGTTTACATTGTCTCAGCTTGCCAAGCGAAGCCAATCGCCCAGCAAGACACAGAGTATAGCTCACCTAGCAACCATAATTGCAAGCGAAAACCCTGATATACGTTGTCCCAATGAAGGATTTCGCTTAGTGAGATATGTTGTTGGGCAAAAAGTTCTGTTTAATTCTAAATAGAAAGGAATTTGCGCTGAGGAGACCTCTCGCTGAGCACAAAGCTAATCAAATTCCAAATCGAGACAACTTTGTGTTGGGTGAAATTTGTTGACCAATGAGACCCTACAGAATGCAAAACCTTAGCTGCATAATTTTCACAGTTCACTAACACTCCAAATGCTCAATTACCTACAACATTATATCATGCATAGCTACATTTATTCCTCATATGCCTAACTAAAACAATGTATATAACCAGTGGATAACCTATTTAATTTCAGCATACATATACATACTACATATCATTTAAGTATTTCATAACTTATACTTAAACATCAAAACTCTACATGTTCACGTTACAGAGTTCCACCATAACCTAATATGCATGATCTAAGCAAAACCAAATGGACTCTCTAGTCCCTATTGAATCGTCATCTTTCTCAATCTAGTCTCTACTGCTTCTGAGATCCACTAATACTATTTACTCACATGCAAAGCACGATCATTGTAGTCAAACCAAATACACACAAGCAAGGGTAAGCTTAAAGAGAATAAATTAATTACATTAAAAGTATCATAACAATCAATCTAACATGATATAATTCAACCAGCAAACATGTCATACACACTTATATTCCTTTGAACATAAGCACATGTCTCAACAAGATCATAAGACTCACGTTTTTCGAAAAACACACATTGAATTTGAATACTGAGGTGGCCTAATTAGTCACTTGTAGAACATTTACTTGTTAGTAACTCTATTGACGTGCAATATTAGTACGTAATTCTTGTAAAGATAATATAGGAATCCCAAATTTAAAGAAATTAATTTTTTCATACCATATTTTATAATATTATTGATAGTATTCTTGTAAAAGCTATATGTTTTATTTTGGGATATGTAAATAAATCTATGTCCATTATAAATTATGATCAGAGTTAGAGACTACTTGCTATTACATCCTTAATATTTATCAGAATAGGTCCTATATTCTTCCGTTGCGTGTAACTAGTGTGTGTGGATATTGTCTATTGTAGCACTTGGTTTTTATATTAGGAGTACTTGAGAACTTGCAAGTGATCTTATATTCTACTTAAAATTATTAAGAGATTTTTTTCTCAATCATATAGTTACTTTGTCGACATCCTAATAGGGGTTAATATTTTTAAAGGATGGATTAATATATGATTAACTATGAAATCATTTTTGTAAGAATTATTTATTCTTATATATGGATTTATAGGTTTCATATTCTTGTTTTTAAATTACTTCTCTTATTAATCTTTTATTATTCTACTACTTTCTAATTCATTAAAATAGTGAATTTTAATTCATTTTTATTATTATCTGATAAAGTCACAATCCCAGTATCACTGGAACTTTTAATACAAGTGTACCCTACTAATAATCCTAATATTTTTTTTGTATATTAATGATTAGTGGGAGTATATAATATTGTATTTAATTATGATATGATATACTCTATAAGACTTGGCTATTTATTTTTGTCCTATTTTGGTTAAGATACAGAAAATCTATTATATATTAATAGACATATTTAATAGATGTTAAGGTCATTTTGTTGGGTATTACACATTAATCTTTTTAGCATACAATTATGTATTGTGTATCTCTTTTACCCAAATTTCATATTTTATTTTGTCAAAATTTTATAAGTATAATCTTGTATTATGTTTCGAGATTTATCTATTTGTATTATCATATTTTCTTTTACACATTTAATTATAATATGACATACTCTATAGGACTTGACTATTTATTGTTGTCCTATTTTGATTGAGATACATAAAATTTATTGTATCTTAATAGATATTTTTAACGGATGTTAAGACTATTTTGTTGGGTATTGCACATTAATCCTTTTGGCATGCAATTATGTATTGTGCATTTCTTTTACCCAAATTTTCACATTTTGTTTATTTGGTGAAAATTCTATAAGTATATTGTAGATATAATACTCCTATTATTTTCTACTTTGTAAAAATACTTATGATGATAATACTCCTATTGAGTATAATTTTGCACTATTGAAGTACTTATGAATTTTTTGTGTAGACAAATTATCTAAGTGTTTGCTCAATTGATATTTTGTAGCTACAATAATCTGAGTGTCTTTTTATATAAACTAATTGTCTGTCATCCAAGTAGGGAATTTATGAATTTCCTAATTGTCTTTGAATTTTTACATAGTTACTCATTTTCTAAAACTCGGATTAGTTGAATGTCAAATATTGTAGAACATTTATCTAGCCTATATGTAATTATATTTGTTGTTAGGTTATATGTGATAATTACTTAAATACATGCGAATTATGTTTTCTAGCCTTTATATTTTTTCAGACTCAAGTAAAAATTATATTAAAAGAACATTTTTTTTATTCATTGACAAAAGACTTAACTATTGGAGTTTTATGACTTATGGTTTTATCAAGTTTTGATATCTTAGATCAATGGGAGTCCGAAAACTCTCTTATGAGTCATATGTGAAGTAATATTATTTTAGTAACATATTTCTTAGCATTTTTTGGATGTTCGAGACCATTGTAGTATCATTTTATTGAACTACATAATTCTATATACTTAATGAGAAATATTTGTTAACGCACACAATATATATCCCTATCAAATATTATTTTGTAACTCAGATTTCTCATATTATTATCTAAAATAAGATTTGTGTATAATTATCATTCTAGCTTAATGATTTATCTTTGGATGATTGATGATATCATCCAAGTGGGAGAATGTTGGAAATAATTGTGGATTGGTATTACTTAATTAACTTTTATCATTATTTGGCAATTTAAGATAGAATGATAATCATATCTTTATCTTATCATATCTTATAATATTTTTGTAATTATTTAAATGAGATTATAGTAAGATTGACTCTGTGATAGATTGAGTCAATCATAAAAATCTCATTTGAGGAGTCTCTACATCAGAGGATTATAAATTTGTCATCCCATTAAGCAAATTGACACACATTATCTACTATAATCCTTTAAAAGGTAGGTAGTAAAACACTCAAAGTTCTTATTGAACTTATATCTCTAAAATAATTGAACTTATTTTATATATGTATAATAATCATACATAAAGAGTTTTTATTCATGAAGAACAAGGAATTCCATTCAACATATAAAAAATGAACAAATTCTCTCGTATTATTGATTCCAAAGCATAGTGTTTTTTTCCTTATGCTCCTAGTAGGTTAGGGTTGGCCTAACCCCATAAGTATGGGTATAACCTTTCGCTTAATACTATAAACCTAAAGTTCAAGCATATGAGGCTGCATTAATCTAGGATACACGACCGACGGAATTAATCGTTTTATTTACAAATTTCACCTTCAACAAGTGTGGGTTTTTTCCGTTTTTTACCGAAATCGGTATAAATAGAATCAAATCGCACCATCTCTGTAATAAGTGAATGCCCTTTTTTATCCTGAAGTTGTCGAAATTATTCCTAATAAAATATTGGCTACAATTGAAAAGGTCTTATCAATAAAATTTTCATTTATCCGAGATCTAGGCATAGGTAGAAATCCATTCTATAATTTAATTATTTATCGTATGAGAAATAAATCCCACAATTATACAGTACTCAGTTTATAGATAGATATAACTCATTATAATTAATTGACTCAGTTTATATTATGACTATCATTGGTTACTACAAAATAAAAAAAAGTCGAATAAAATAAAGAAGATAGTCAACTAAATAAAGTATAAATTCTAGTATCCTAACCCTTTTTTATGTACAAATCATATCAATTACTATTTGTACTTTACATTAATGACGAGATCTATTATCATTTTTCGCATGTACTCGGAAGTTTAGAGTAGGTGAAAATTCTCCTAATTTATGGCCTACCATACGATCTGTTATATAAATAGGTAAATGTTCTTTTCCATTATGGATAGAGATGGTATGACCAATCATTCTGGGTATAATGGTAGATGCTATGGACCAAGTTATTATTATGTCTTTTTCTGTTCTTGTGTTAAGTTTCTTTATTTTTTTTAATAAATTATTCACTACAAAAGGATTTTTTTTAGTGACCGTGTCACAGTTAATTACTCCTTTTTATTCTAAAGACGAAGAATTTTTTTTATATTTATGATCTATACATTATATATCTAATGAATCTAAGGGCACATTTTATTTTCATCATTCAATTCATATTTTCTTTCTCTATCTCCATATTACACCTTCCGTCCATATCAAAATAAAAATACACTTTGAAATGGAGGGAAAAAATTTCCCAGTGCCAGTTTGGAATAGATGAATCAAGTGGAGTAAAAATTCAGCCCATGCAACAAAGATTAATATTGGACCAAGACCAACCAATTGTCCATGCTATCAAACACAACATCAGTGGATAGGAATTGTAAATTTGATAAATAAAAAATGTCAAAAACGCGTGTTTCATTAGTTGAAATGCATGGTCTTACTTCTTGAATAAGAAGTTAACGTGAAATTTACGTCCTTAATCTAACGTGAGGCACGTTTAGGATGAACGACTTTATAGTTACTAGAGAAAATATAGTAATAATTTCAGTATTTGTATTTCTATTTTATATATTATAAAAATTTTAAAGTTTTAAAATGTTTAGAAGATCATAAGATGTTTACACTCAATGTTCTTTTCTCATTGTATGCTCACCATTCATTTTGTTGAAATCTAATAGTTGTAATAGAGAATTAATCTTTACCATTAGATTTTAATAAAATGAGTAAGTCTCTTAAACTTACTATTGGAGTAAGTGGATCCCATCCATCTCTCTATATATATAATATTATAGATCATAAATATAGATTATAGATAATAGGACAATTATGTATGTTGAATATAAATGGTTTAAAGTAGTTTTTTTTCTAATATTATAATGTTTTGTTTTAAGCTCTCAAGGTTATAATATTGATTAGTGGGAAAGTATATATATATGAGGAGAGAGGTCATGGGTTTGAATATCTCTTTTAACAAAATAATTTTTTCTTTTTGTTTTTTAAAAAGAGTAAAATAAGTATTTTGAAAAATGAACTTTTTTCTTAAAGTTATAAGGTTAACCTAGTTGTAAAATCCATATATAGGGGAGGGAAAGGTCTTGTTTCAAATCTCTTTTAACAAAAATAATTTTTCTTTTTGTTTTTTAAAAGACAGAATTCGCTTTATTAAAAGTATAGAATATATGATTTAATATAATATAATATAATATAATATAATATAATATATCGGTAGTAGTACAATTATATATGTTGAACATAAATATTTTAAAATAGTTTTTTTTAATATTATAAGGTTGATTTAGTAGCAAAGTTCATATATGGAGAGAGAAAGTTTGTGGGTTCGAATATTTCTTTTAACAAAATAATTTTTCAATTTTTTTAAAAAGGTTAATTTAGGTATTTAAAAAAATGGACATCAAAAGAAAAAATATTCTTTATTAATGGTATAGTATAAAATAGTATAGATATAATATATAATATAATATTATAAATTATAGATAGTAGGATAATTACGTATGTTGGATATAAATATTTTAAAATAGTTTCTTTTTTGTAAACTATGTTTTTTGTATATGAACTTTTTCAAATTTATGGTTTTCGTACATAAAAATTTTATTGACTAATCAAGGTATACAAATATTTTTTCCATCCAACATTTTAGTCCTTTCATTTATTTTAGCCATTAAGTGGTGACGTCACAAAAAAATTTAATTAATAAAATAAGAGTAAATTTTGTTTTTGGTATATAAATTTTTTCAAATTTATGATTATAGTACACAAACTTTTTATATTTTGTTGTAGATTTTTGTCGTCACAAATTAAAAAAAAAATATTAATTATCTTCTTTTCAACACTTCTCATCTCCACACTTTCTATATCTACTCCCCTACCTCATTCTCACTTATTCCCCCACCTCCACCTCATATAAAGCATGTTTTCCTTCCATTGATTAATACCCTTTCTTCCTACGCCTCTCCCACATCTGTTTCATAATATTTTTAAAACAATGAATGAAATTACATTTCTCAATTAAATTTTTAATTCATAATATTTTCAAAATTTTCTTTTATTATATTTTTTTTAACTACAATGTTATTTTTTTAATAAAATTTTAGACATATTTTCTGAAGATTATTATGAAATATATATATATATATATATATTTTTTTTTTCTTAGATGTTTTCAAATAAAAAATATTTGTATACCTTGACTAGTAACAAAAAATTTGTGTACCAAAATTATAAATTTGAAAAGGTCCATGTACAAAAAAACATATTTTATCCATAAAATAAAATGATAATAATTATAGTGACTTAATGGCTAAAATAAATAGAATGACTAAAATATTGCAGTAAAAAACTGTTTGTATACATTGACTAGTCAATAAAAAATTTATACACCAAAACCATAAATTTAAAGAAGTTTATATAACAAAAACATGTTTTAACGTTTTTTTAAGTTATAAGGTTGATCTAATTATAAAGTTTATATACAAAAGATTCAATGTTCGAATATCTCTTTTAAAAAGATGATTTTTTCTTTTTCTTTTTTAAAAAGAATAAAACAGTATTTAAAAAAGTAAAGATAAAAAAAGTATTCCCTCACTAATAATAGTATAGATATTGACAGAATTTTATTTATTTAATTTTACAAGAAGGTGTTGTGGTTGTAGAGTAGATAGGTAGGTAGTATGGTATACGCTGAGGAATACTTAAAATGATTCCAATACATTAAACAGACAACATCATCCTCACGAACTCTTCATAATCAACGAGACCGTCACCATCTAAATCAGCCTCTTTGACCATCTGTTCCACTTCTTCGTCTGTCACCTTCTCTCCTATAGTTCTCATTACAGACCTCAACTGCACGCAAATATATATATATATATATATATATCTCACCTCATCAAATTCAATTTACTTTTATTATATTAACAAACTCAATTACTTTACCTCACTCGCCGATATATAACCATCATGATCTTTGTCAAACACCCTGAAAGCTTCCTTCAATTCCTCTTCTGCTTCACTTTCCTTTTTTCAGTCCAAACACATCCATCAACTTAATTATAATATTCCCTCCTACTCTCACATTTAAATTAATTCATTCCTCACACATTTTACTGCTAAAATTAACTAATTAGTTTGCATGCAAATCTATTACATAAAAATAATATTGAACTTTAATTAGATAAATAAGCATTTGGTGCACCTTCATTTTTCTGGCCATGAGATTCAAGAATTCTCCGAATTCTATGGTTCCGCTGCCGTCGGTATCCACTTCGTTCATCATAATTTGCAACTCTTCCACCGTAGGATTTTCATCCAGTGATCTGATGGCGGTGCTTAATTCTTCGACGGTTATGCAGCCTTTTCTCCAACAGACAAGCAATTAAGAAACAAGAACAGAAAACAAAACAATTTCAAAGAACTAATCTTAATTTTTCATACCATCTCCATCTTTGTCAAAAAGACAGAAGGCCTCCAAAAATTCACCAATTTGCTCTTCCCTCAGCGCCTCCTTCATTCTCCCTTTATGTATAATATTACGCCTAATTAACTTTCCACTCTATACAACCTCATTCTACAGAGACCACCATTCATCTTATCTTTATATACACTCACTCTCTTGCCGAATTATCATCCCAAAAATTCCAAATCTAAACGTTATTTTTACGCTGTACAACTGAAAGGAAGAAAAGTATACAAAAATTAAAACTTAAAACAATATAGGAAATTATCTACTAAGATATTCTGCTTATAAATTCAAGAGTATTCTGCTTCTTAAAAAATAATCTTTTTTAACTTTTTTTTTATTTAAATTTTTTGGTTTAGTTTTAGTTTTTATCATCGAACAATAATTTTTCTTCAATCTTTAATTTTAAACTATAATATTAATTTTAACACGTCATCTGAGAATCTAAATAAGATAGTTTTATATAATTTTTTAGACAAATTATACATTTAATATTTAAAAAAATTATTTAAAATATCAAGCAAAATTATAAATGATTATAACGTGACATATATCAAGTAACGTTTCTTGAAAGTTGAGATTAAATTAAAAAACCTTTAAAGAATCGAAATATACAAAAAAAAATTATTAAGAAAAAGTAAATATAATGACTCAGTTTTATACAGGCGCTGGCGTTGACCAACTACAGTCCACATATATTTGTAGTTTACTATTGAAATTAGGCTAGTTAGGTAGGTGTATGTACGAACGAAGGTAAGAAGTGTACTGAGAAGAAAAAAACTAATCTTTAATTAAACATACGTGGCCTGCCATAAATGCTCAATTTGTGACAATTTTAAACTTACGTCAATAAGATTTGAGTAATGTAATTTTAGGATTATATTTTTATTGCCGGTTAAATTACGTGAAAATTTTATTGGCGTTAAATTAAATTATATTTTTGATAATTTTAGAAGAGTGAGAAGCATCAATAAGATGCATATAATTTTTAAAATTACCTCAATAAAATTTCAGTAAAGCCAGTATTAATGAAAAGTAACCAAGTTTTTATACTAATATATTAAAGGGAGGCATTTTTTTTTTACCTTGATATCCATTTTAAAATATCACATTCTTAAGATAAAAGTTTTTCATGAATTTTTTCACTTAAGTTTTGCACAAAAGGAGATTTTTTTTATCACAATAGATACATCACGTTACTCTTTTTAAGATCATTTAATGTTATAAATAATTAAAATTTTCAATAAAAATATCATTATTTTTTAAAATTATTTAATAACATAAATAATTAAGTTTTTTTAAGGGATAAATAATAGTTATGAAAAAAATTTTCTTTTAGTAAATGTCTATTAATTTCGTCTATAGTAAAATTGACACTAAAGAGGGGAAGAAAAAAAAAAGAAATAATAGTAAGACGTAAAAAAAATGAGTAAAAATATTTTTTGTCCTTAAAATATAGGCGTTGATGATTTAATATCGAAAGATTTTGAGTTGAAATAATTTTACATATTTTTTGATTAGACACATTAATTTTTTCATCATTTTTATTTAATTTTATTAACAAATTACTCCTCAAACAATTTTATATATAAAATCATTATACATTTTTTTATATCTAAAAACAACATAACAGAAATTTGTTTTTGTTACCTTTAATATTTGAATAAATATTTAGTTTAATTAGTTATTATCTTTTGTTGTAACATTTTTACTCTATATAATAAAAAATAGTCTTTTCTTTAGGTATGAGTATAGTTGATTGTTTTATAACTTACTCTTTTGCCACCTTCTTATAGCCTACGATGGCATGTAGTCTGCCCAACACTAGAGGCTCCTCTGACTCCTCTTCAAACACCGCTACTAATTCTCCTTACTCGTATCCAATCACCCTTAATATCAGCAACTTTGTATCCTTCGATCTCATGCTCTCTAATTAACTATCATTTATAGAGCGACCAAATGAAGAATCTGATGGAGAGCAAAGACCTTGTGACTTTATTAGTGGCGAGAACCGTCTACCAACTCCTTAAGGACTTGGTCAATCGAATCCAAACATTTTGTATTGTCACAGATCCGATCAACTTGTCCATGCATGGATCTAAGTCGACTCATAGAGGATACCTTGAGTTTAGTTGTTGATTTGGAGACTTCTCGTGAAGTGTGGTTCACTCTCCAAGACTCCTTTGCTCGTGTGTCTATTGAACAAGAGTTTTTACTTTGAGCACAGATCCCACACATTTGATCCATGATTATATACGTTACTTTAAGATTATTTGTGACGATCTTGCACTCATTGGCACTCCTTTTGTCTGATCAAGATAAGGGTTTTTTGTTTACTTTGTAGCCTTGGTCCTAACTATAACCTTTTCACCACCACCATGCTACATCCACCCTTTCCTACCTTTCATTCGTTGACGCTTGAACTTTTCAATTATGACATTCGAATCTATGACATTCTTGTTGTAAAATAAGGTATATATTACAAAGTTCAAAGTCCCATGTTGTTTGAATTAACTACATGAGAAAGGTTTATATAGAAATAAGTGAACAAGGCTTCACAAAGATGCTTGCAAAAGGTAAGTCTTGTGCACATGAGCTTGTGCTTCATGGGCAATATGCAGTGCAAATTTGTCACTCCCTTGCGCATGCAATTAAATGAGCCTTGTGAAATTATCTCTGTAGCACATTATCTCTGTAGCACTACCAGGGAAGGTTGGGGTAAAACTGGTTTTTGAGTCTAAGCTTATTAATGAGAATAAGGCATCTGTTTCTTTTGCTTATATGATTGATTCGTATGATATATAGAATGCTAGATTATGACATGTAAATTCCTTGTAACTTAAGAAATGTAAGGTATATGTAGAATCTAAGTTAACTAAAATCTTGTGCTTGTCTTTACAACATGAAAATGAACCTCTTAGTCTTATTCATTTTAATCTTACTGATTTGAAACAATGTATGTTTAGGGGAGACAAAAGTTATTTTGTATCATTTATTGATGATTTCTCTAGATATATAAATGTTTATTTGATTAGACATAAAGATGAAACGTTTAAAATATTTTTATCCTATAAAGATGAAGTTGAAAACCAATTAAGTAGAAAGATAAAAATGATAAGATCAAATAGGGGTGGTGAATACACTTTGTTTAATGACTTTTGTGAGAAAGAAAGTATTATATATGAGCTAACCCCAACTTATTCCCCTAAGTCTAATGGAGTAGTTGAGAGGAAAAATAGAACCTTTAAGAAAATGATGAATGTTTTTCTAGTTAGCACATCTGCATCTGACAACCTTTGGGGAGAAGCCCTTTTAACTGTTTGTTTCTTACATAATAGGAACCCTAATAAGAAAACAAAGAAAACACCCTATGAGTTATGGAAAGGTTATACACCAAACTTGAAGTACCTTAGAGCATGGGGGTGCCAAGCTAAGGTTATGATACCTGATCCTAAGAAAAGGAAAATATGACCTAAGACCTTTGATTGCATGTTTATTAGTTATGGTTTCTTATTATTAAAAGTAGTGTACTTGATTGCAATACAATCATAAAGATTAAGAATGTTGAATCTTTAAGGACATTAGTATATCTGCTACCTTTAGTGATAGTACTACAATTGAGCAATCAATTGAAACCTGTAGTGAACCTATGTTTGAGGATTTCAGGCATAGTAAGTGACAAAAGATAGAAAAATTGTTTGATGATGATTTTTACACATATCTAGTTAAGGATGATCCTTTGAGTTTTTCTCTAGCTATTAATTCATCAGATGCACACCTTTGGGAACAAGTTGTTAAGATTGAGATTGATTCTATAAATAAGAATAATACTTGGAGCTTAATAGACTTGCCTAAGAGTGCAAAACCAATTGGTAGTAAATGGATCTTTAAGAAAAAGTATAATCCTAATGGATCTATAGATAAATGTAAGGCTAGATTAGTAGTTAAAGGGTTTACTCAAAAGGATAACACAGATTATTTTGATACCTTTGCACCTGCTACCAGGATTTCCTCTACTAGAATTTTGATAACATTGGCAACTATTTGCAAATTAGTAATTCATCAAATGGATGTTAAGACAACTTTCTTGAATTGTGATTTAGAAGAAGAGATTTATATGACTCAACCTGAGGGATGTGTGATTCTTGGTCAAGAGAACAAAATGTGTACCTAAACAATGGCATGAAAAATTTAATGAGACTGTAATTGCTTATAAATTTTGTTCTAGTGGTGTCGATAGATGCTTGTACACTAAACTTATGAATGGTGAATGTGTCATTATATGTTTGTATGTGGATGACATGTTAATCTTTCGCACATGCAATGATATAGTTTTTAAAACTAAATCCTTTTTAGAATCCAAATTTGATATGAAAGACATAGGTGAGGCAAGTGTAATTCTTGGAGTTAAAGTCATAAGAAATGGAGATGGTATAATTCTATCCTAAGAACATTATGTAGAGAAACTTCTTAGGAAGTTTGATTATTATGATTATAAATATGTGAGTACCCCTTCTGACGCTAACTCTCAACTAATGAAAAATAGAGGAGAACCAGTTTCTCAAACTCAATATACCTAGATTATTGGGACCTTACTGCACTTGATGAATTTCTCAAGAGCAGGTATAACCTATGTAGTAGCTAGATTGATTAGATACACTCATAATCCTAATAAAGATCATTGGGAAGCACTTGCTAGACTCATGAGATATTTGAGAGGTACCATGAACTATGGTATTGAATACAGTGAATTTTCCTCTGTACTAGTAGGGTACAGTGGTGCTAACTGGATCTCTATTTCATGAGACAAAATCCACTAGTAGCTATGTATTTAGACTTGGTGGTGGTGCAATTACATAGAGATAAACCAGACAAATGACAATAGTTAGATCAACAATAGAATTTGAGTTTGTTGCTCTAGAAATGGTTGGCACTGAGGCTGAGTGGTTGAAAAACCTCTGGGCTAACATTCCTTTGGGAGAGAAACCAACACAATCAGTATCTATACACTGTGATTCACAATCAGCAATAGTTGTAGCGAAAAATAAAACTTACAATTGTAAGAATAGACATATACAATTAAGATACAATGTGGTAAAGCAGCTGCTAAAGAATCGAATAATTTCCATAGATTTTGTGAAGTCAAAAGGAAACTTAGCAGATCCTCTGAGGAAACCCCTATAAAGAAAAATTATATTAGAAACATCGAGGGGAATGTGACTTAAGCCACTCAAAAAAAACAACAAACAATGATAGTAACCCAACCTTTATGATTGGAGATCCCATGAATAAGGTTATATGGTTTAGTTGTAATGCAAATTTATTGTCCATTAGCTACTCCAAAGGCTTATTTTTAGCCTAGACGAGCTATCTGAACACTATAAATAGTGTCTCAGGTTCTTATTATGAAACAAACCTGCTCACTCCCTTTCTTCTCTCTGTTCTCTGCTTTTTGGTTCTCTATATAATTTGCTAGTTCTTATTGACTCTGAAAATTCTGAGAGATTCCTATTATATCTAGGAGATTTACGAGGATATCTCGGATCTAAGGATAATGTCAAGCAAGTCTTAAGAAGTTGATTTTGCACTAGAAGAACAAGAATTCTAAGGATCACTAAAACCCCCGCCTTTTATGCTAATTGAGGCTTTCGATCTCATGATCATAAACAACAAAATTATGCCAAGCCTTATAACTCTCGCCCCTCGTTCACATCCAAAGATTGTGGTTTTTCCCCGATTCATAATCAGCTTGAGGATCTTCTAAGCCTTCAAATTTCAACATTGAAGTTATTTGTCAGATTTGTGATGGAAAGAATCATGATGCACTCTTTTGTCAACATTGATATAATCATGTCTATCAATTGAATTTGGCACCCCATTGGCAGCCTTGACACTTAATGATTCCTATCATGTAAATGAATGGCTCCATGATTTTGGTGCTAGTGCTCACGTGACCAGTGATAAAGGTATCTTATCTAATGTTCATCCCTATATTGGTTATACGGTTGTTGTTGTTGTGGTTAACGGTGCAATGTTTGACATTTCACATGTTGGTGATACTTATCTTCCTTCTCTAATTCTGATTTAAAATTGCAAAATCTTCTTGTAGTCTCAAATATTCAAAAGAATCTCTCATCTATTAGTCAACTGACCTTACCTCTGATTGTCGTTGTGTAAGTAAATTTTCATCCAATGACTTTGTGATTAAGGACAAGATGACAGAGAAGGTTTTGACCAAGGGGACGAGGACGGGGGATATATATTCTCTCCCACATCCCATTAACGCACACTTCTCTACATGATTCCAGCAAGCTAATGAACAAGTCTGGTATGGTGGCCTTGGCCATACTAGTATTCATTTAGACATTTGCATAATAAAGGGACCATTCAAGTCTCAAATAGGCAATCAATTCCTTTTATTTGTGAAATTTGTACCATGGCTAAGGCAACACAGTTGCCTTTTATTTCAATAAATCAACGAAGTTATTTCCCTTTTGAACTTGTGCATTTTTTATTTATGGCCCTTCACCCATTGAGGGCGATGAAATGTGACAAGCATAACAAAATTTGTTTCTGTTATATTTAAGATTGAATAAATATTTAGTTTAGTTGTTATATTTATTTTACTATTACAATTCTTATTTGAACTTGCAATATGCTATCTTTTGAATTATTGTTATAATAGTTATACTCTATATAATAAGAACTCTAGTCTCTTCTCATGAGAGAGAAACCACACATATTATAACTTTTACACAAAACACATATATCTTATTGTATTTCATGGACGTAATTCTTCTGTGTGTTGGTTCGGGTTATCATGTTAATTATGAATCTTTTATATGTTATTAGAAGATATTTTTTGTGCTTTCAAAATTTTTAATAATATTATTTTTGCTTATAAAAAATATATATCTTCTAAAAAACTACAGAGCTATTTAATTGTAAAACAAATGACTAACAATAGTGACAAATTATAACTATTCAATCTCATCATGTAGTTGCATTTGTAATTATAGACACAAAATCAGAAATGTAATTAAAGTGTTATGACATCATCAAACCCATCTTTAAATTGGATTCAATCGGTACTCGTCAAACAAGTTTCTTGTGCTATTATTAGAAAATTAAATTTGTGCATGTTGGCTAGATTTTAGCTCTGGACCATGCAATTAATAATGTACAAACTTACCACTAATCACTATTATATTTAATAGTCTATTTATTCTAATATATATATATATATATATACCCACGGATCTACAAACTAGGAGAGAATAGGAAAGATGCTATGCATGAAACAGATAAGCCCGGATGTTACACGGCGGTAGTCCGCACAAGACCGGATGTTATGCTAATGCATGCAACAGTTATACCAGAGCACAAGGCCGAATTATGCAAAGATTATTGAAGTATGCAGCAGAAATAATACAAAAAAGGTTGCATTGATTGAAGAAAATTACAGAGTAGAGGGAAGAGAGAGGAGAGAGAGGCTCTGAGTTTCCGTTCGACGGTTCCTTCAGCGTCCGTTTTGACTGCCGTAAAGATTTCATGTTTCTCAGTATCGGAAACTTAATCAGATTAACTTTATTAAAGAAGAAATTTCCTTCAAACAGATCGAGAGTCAACTTTCTCTCCCTCATGTAAAAAAACGTATCAAGAGTCTTTCTTATCGTTTTCAATCTACCATCTGTTCTGACCTTACTAATGCTTTCTGGGATAGGAAAAAACACATGGTTAATCTTCCTTACGAGAAGGATTTCACAGATAGACAAATCCCGACCAAAGCTCGGCCAATCCAAATGAGTCATGATCTTGTCACTCATTGTCAAAACGAAATCAAGGACCTTCTGTCCAAAGGATTAATCAGAAAGAGCAAAAGCCCCTGGTCTTGCGCAGCTTTCTATGTTAACAAAGCCTCCGAAATTGAGCGAGGCGCCCCAAGATTGGTTATCAATTACAAACCGCTCAATCAAGCTCTTCAATGGATTAGGTATCCAATTCCAAACAAGAAAGATCTTCTTTCCCGATTACATTCGGCAAGAATCTTTTCTAAATTCGATATGAAATCTGGATTTTGGCAAATCCAAATCAATCCCAGTGATCGCTATAAGACGGCCTTCACTGTTCCCTTTGGGCAGTACGAATGGAACGTAATGCCCTTTGGTCTCAAGAATGCTCCATCAGAGTTTCAAAACATAATGAATGACATATTCAATCCATATTCCAATTTCTGCATTGTCTATATCGATGATGTTCTTATTTTTTCCCAATCTGTGGATCAACATTTCAAACATCTTGAAATCTTTTTCAAAGTAATCAAACGAAACGGCCTAGCCATTTCTAAAACTAAAATCTGTCTATTTCAGACTAAAATCAAATTCCTTGGCCATTACATTTTTCAAGGAACTATCAAACCAATTTGTCGAGTTATTGAATTTGCTGACAAATTCCCCAATCAAATTTTAGAAAAATCGCAACTTCAAAGATTTTTGGGTTGTCTAAATTATGTTGCTGACTTCTTTCCTCAGCTTAGTATCATCTCTAAACCTCTTCATGACAGACTAAAAAAGTCTCCTCCACCGTGGACTGATATCCACACCAATCTGGTCAAACAGATCAAACGGCAGGTCAAAGTTTTACCCTATCTATATCTGCCAAATCCCAATCTCTTTAAGATTGTTGAAACCGATGCCTCTGACTTAGGTTATGGTGGTGTTCTCAAACAACGCATGCATCATACAGAAAATTGCATTGCATTTACATCAAAACACTGGAACAAAGCCCAACAAAACTATTCTACTATTAAGAAAGAAGTTTTGGCTATTGTCCTGTGTATTTCAAAATTTCAATCTGATTTATTAAATCAAAAATTTTTAGTTCGGGTTGATTGCAAGTCAGCCAGAGAAATTTTGCAAAAAGATGTAAAAAATCTTGCATCAAAACAAATTTTTGCCCGTTGGCAAGCAATCTTAAGTATTTTTTATTTCGAGATAGAATACATCAAAGGTACTTCAAACACTCTTCCTGACTATCTGACTCGTGAATTTCTTCAGGGTCGAACACATGTAAGATGCCCCAAAAAATAAAAATGAAGGTCGCCTCCTCCAGAGGCCGGGGAAAAGCAGTTCGGGGATAATCCCGGACAGAAAAATCATCTTCCTCCATTGAGGATGCCCAAACCTTTCAAGTCGCCTTACAGACTGCAAATCAAGGGTCATCTACCCAGACTGGGTCTTCAACCCAGCAGGCTACCATTAAGTCTGAGTCATCAACTCAGCAGGCCATCACCAAAACGGGGATGTCTACTCCGCAAATAGCAAAAGGGTCTTCTACCCTAGTAACCAAACCATCCGACTATGCGATGGCTATCCCAACCCTTCAAGCCCTTCAAGACTGTGGGCTGTCCAATCTTCCATCCAGATCATGGAAACAGATCTTTTTAGAAGAAACAGATGACCTCTTCTGGAGCCAAAACCTGAAATCCATTATTTCAGACATAGCCCAATCCAAAATAACTTTAAATCCAAAAGCATTGGTAGAGCAGCCTCAGCTAATTGCTCAAAAACAACCCTTTTCCTATCAACCAAAAGAAGGAAGGTTTTACCCAACAATCCAAATGGAACCTGAATTCTGGGATTCCAATCCAAACAAGATTTGTGAAAAAATCTTTCCACCAACATTTTTGTTTAAACCTCTTAGTCTCAATAAGACTAGAAAATTTTATGAATTTATTTTGGTAGATTCAAAATCTGTTTCGATAAAACATAATTTTGATAAAAACGATAACACTGTTATCACACATTCCACTTTTCAAATTTTAAAAGTTCTTACTTTTAAAGATTTTGAAATGAAACCAAACCAGGTAAGAAAATTCTCCCAGCCTTTTGACCCGATTGATTATACTTACTGGGATTATATTCAAGCTTGGACCAATATTTTTTGGTTTCAAAACAAACATAATCGGCACTCGTGGCTGATTTATTTCAAGAAAAATGTTTGTTATTTCTTCCCTCAGTGGTTTGCTGAGTGGTGGGATTTCTTCGGACCCATCCAATCTATCCTTCCTGAAGAAGTAAAGGTCGGATTTAATCAGTTCAAATCAAGAATTGAAGAAGGAAACAATCTGTTTCATCCATCTCTTCGGTTCTTCTCAATCTTTTCCTTAGCATGGATTTTTGCCTGGCAACATCAGTACCAGAAAAATGCAACAAATCCCAAGCTTTTGCCAATGTTAGGGAAACAAGCTTCAGTAAAATGGTGGGATCAGTTTAATGCCTCCCATGCCAATTCACAAGGAGTGGCTTTATGGTTCCAGAAGATGAGGCTTTTCCTACAAGGTTTTCTCCTAAAAATTGGAGGTACTTGTTGGTATAATTGTTTTGTTCCATAAGGGCTTCAATATCTTGGGCTCCTATGGTTTCATCTGACTTGTACTTAAAGGGCAAAGCTAAATACTTATCCTCTAAGTCTGGAATGAAATAACTGCTAGACGGAGGTAGGTCCGACTTAATGAGTTGACCATTCTTACGGTGCCAGACAGTTAAGGTATTGATAGAGAGATCTTCTGTGATTGTAATTGTCCAAGGAGGATAGATTTTGTTCCTATGAAGGTAGACATTTAACCAATCAAAGAAACAGACATGAGTTTGGACTTTGTTAAGAAATTCATAAAAAGAATCGATGATTTTTGACCTACGGTCACCCTTAAACTGGCTAAGAAACCATTTCCTCTGAGAGGTACAAGTCTCAGAGTAGAATTCCTTACGAAGGGTTGGTTTGTCTATGGTGTAACTATTCATAGTTGACCATACTGTATTTCAGATTGAGTAAGAGAATGTATTTCTGAAGAAATGTCTTCCTCAGTCCTACTGTAGATATTTCTAGGGATAGAAGATGAGTTATCTAACCCTTGAAGATTGATTTCTGGAGTAATAATTCTGGGAATTGAACTCCGATTTGATTGAGAAGCTATAGAAAAAGATCTTCTGGCACTAGTATAGGCCGATCTAGAAGCTTCGGATCTTGAAGAGAAAGAATTTCTCCGATCAAAGATAATTTCTACCTTACCAGCCTCGGATTGTCTAATTTCTTGGAATTCAGGGGTTTGACGAGGAAGAGTTGGTGTAGCTTTTTCGAGTTGCCAAGAAGTTGGTAACTCTACCTCATCCCATTTGATGAGTTTGGGAACAGCAACATTTGCCCTAGTCATATCTGTGACAAACAAAGTTGTTTCCCGATCATTGGTTTTAAGAAGAACCCTTGAGTTACAAGTGTTCATGACCTTGTATTGGATTCGATAGAGAAGAGCTGCAGGGATAGAACCTTCTTTCATGTTTAACCCATGCAGACGAATGTTTAGAAACAATGAATCTAAGACATTTCGATCTAAAAGACTCACCGTTTTGTTTGGAAAACAATTGAAATAAACAGGACCATGTCCTAGACTGGTTTCTACGGTTCCTATGAGGGAATCGTGAAAGTCATGATGCCTAATATCGCGAAGGCACATGAGGATTGAGGCGTTAAGACCTTCCCTAACAAGGGGCTTGACAGCTACTTGAACACATCCTATATGGAGGTATTTGTACTTCCTAGAATGTTCAGCTATCGATTGTTTGGTAAGAAGATGGAATTCTTCACCAGCTTGGGGATCCAAAGGGATATTGTTTTCTGCAGTCCTAATGATGTAGTCAGAACTACGGACATGTTTGGATTAATCAGGAATATAGAGTTCATCCTGAGGGATTTTAGGGATTTCCCAATTATCTATGGCTTGATTGATATCCTCAAAGCAGACTTCTTCTTCGAAGATGTTATTTTTGGGAGGTATTTCCTCAACCGATTGATTTTGCTCAGTGAGCAGATTGGTGGTAGAAGGAGAAGAGGATGAAGAAGATTTGACAGAAAAGCGACGAGATAGGGAGCGAAGAAAAGAACTCATTTTTTATAACTCTTCCAGTATCATCACCTTCATTTGGTTCTTATAAGAAACTATTATTCTGGATCTAAATCTAAGTTTAACACAAAATTATCATCCAAAGGTATTCCAGTTTCCTTGTTACAGACAAAACTCTTTTTTTTTTTTTTTATAAAAGATAAACTTACCGAATTACAAAATTTACAGAACATTATCTCTTTCAGAATTACTCTATCAATGAAATAACCATCCATGGTAGAGACATCCGGCAAAGGCACATAGGCAACATGGACTTACCGCCTCCCTCGGGCCTTACTGCCAATCCAGCCCCAGGCCAAACCGTTGACACCATGAACCATTACTCAATGAAGTCATAATAACAAAAGAAATAAACAAAACTTACAACGAAAATATTAACACAGAAGAGAATAGAAAAGAGAAACACAGAAAAGAGCTGGGTTTACAAGGCGGTAATCAGCGCAGTACCAGTTATCTGTGTCACACCTCATGAGTTTTTCAACCTAACAAGGCTTACAAAACCGCAGTTTTCGAAAATCAAGGGCAAGTACCCAGGTTTTCAGAAGAAAGAACAACAGATCAAAAGTCTGCATCCCCAGAACAGAATAGCATTAAATCATAATTTGAATGATAAAGTAAACTTAGATCCAGAACAATAAATTCCTATTTCCCCATCAGGCTCTGATACCAGAAACCCACGGATCTACAAACTAGGAGAGAATAGGAAAGATGCTATGCATGAAACAGATAAGCCCGGATGTTACACGGCGGTAGTCCGCACAAGACCGGATGTTATGCTAATGCATGCAACAGTTATACCAAAGCACAAGGCCGGATTATGCAAAGATTATTGAAGTATGCAGCAGAAATAATACAAAAAAGGTTGTATTGATTGAAGAAAATTACAGAGTAGAGGGAAGAGAGAGGAGAGAGAGGCTCTGAGTTTCCGTTCGAGCTCCCCCACAACTGAACCCTCGATTACAATTTATAGAAATTGAAAAGTTACTATTACAACAGTGAATTTTACTATTACAACAGTAACTCGATTTACCGCTACAGTGAACAGTGTATAATGACTGGCGGCTCCGCTACAGTGAACAGTGATTGAATAGTAACCTTTCGCAAAATGCCTGCGAGGATTGGAGTCAATCTTCGTCAGACTCTTCGATCTGGTAAAATGAACCGGAGGAAGAGGATGCAGACGAACTGACTTCTTTCTTGGTCTTTCCTTTAGACGAACTGGCTTCTGAGTCAGTCGAAAGGAGATTCAATATCTGATGAAGATTCTTGGCCAAGGCTTCATCATCTGTTGATGCTGCAAGGGCAGCTGCAATCTTGGCTTTGCGGTTGAGAAACTGGCAGGTCTCTGGGTCTGCCGATTTGAGGCTTTTTGGGTTCTTCTGGAACCATAAAGCCACTCCTTGTGAATTGGCATGGGAGGCATTAAACTGATCCCACCATTTTACTGAAGCTTGTTTCCCTAACATTGGCAAAAGCTTGGGATTTGTTGCATTTTTCTGGTACTGATGTTGCCAGGCAAAAATCCATGCTAAGGAAAAGATTGAGAAGAACCGAAGATATGCAAATCTCTTATATGAATGACATATTATATAAGAATAAGGTATCTTATATGAAAGTGAGAGGAGCAAATCTCAGGCATTGTAATAAAAATTAATAATTGAAATCAAATTGTACACATCATTCATTCTCTCTCTTCAAATATTTATTATTTATTATTTTTTTTTCTCCCTCCTTTCTCAATAGTTGAGATTTTTTGGATACTCTTCTCTTAATGGTTAAGATTTATTCCTCCTACTATCATATAAATTTGGCTTTTTCACTAGATATGTCATCTATATATCATGGTTTTCTCTTTGAAAAATCTAAATTATTAAGAAAGAAAAGAGAAAAATATCCAAAAAATCTCAGTCATTGAGAGAGGAGAAAGAAAAAAAATGACAGATAATTAATGCTGAAGGAGAGAGAATAAATGGTTGATATCAACCATTAATTTTTATTTCAATAGCTAGATTTTACTCCTCTGAAATAAACCCAGAGTGGTATCAATAATAATTACCTACTGAGATCAAAATGGCTAAATAATTATTATCAATAATAATTCCTATTTGATTGGCTTTGATAGTTATAATATTATCGCTTGACATGTAGTAATACATGTGATGTGTAATTCGTTTTTTATGTACGAAACTTGATGTTATCAAAATTGAATTAGCCATCAAACCGACACAGTATTGGTTTTATGATTTAATTTGGAAAGTTTATTTATAGTTTATTTGAGATTATCTTATTATATAAACACTTATACAAGTATTTGGATAAATTTATAAAAACACTTATATAGGGTTCATAAGTTGTTTTAAGTTTATTTGAATAAGTTATCTCGAGTAACTTTTTTAAAAAAGCTATTTTAAGCTTATTGAAAATGCGCACTTCCTTCCACTCCTATCTCTTACTTTTTTTGTCTCTTTCATTATTAAAACTTTGCTATTGAATCTTTCTCTCTTTCCCTCTCTCCCTCTCCCTCTCCCCCTCTCTCTCCCTCTCCCCTTCTCTCTCTCATTCTCTCTCTCTCTCATTCTCTCTCTCCCTCCCTCCCTCTCCCTCTCTCTATCCCTATTTCTCTCTCTCTTGCTCGTTTTCTTTCTTCCTCCCTCTCAATATCTCTCTCTATATATATATATATATAATATATATATATATATTAAAACACTTTATTTTCATATAAGAGCTTTTAAAACTATATCCAAACATAAATAGCTTATTGAGTTTAAGAGTTTATACTATAAACTCTTATGTAAGAAGCTTTTATTGAATAAACTTTTATATATAAGCTCTTCCAAATGGAGCCTTAATGGTCAAATAAAAAAGTTAGTAAATTGAGTCACTTGAGTCTATCTATAAAAAATATAGTAAATATAATTTAATTAATTAATACTTAAAATCTAAAATAATTGTTGTGATAAAATACTTAAAATCTCAAATAATAAATATAATTTATAACAATATAGGTTCATACTCTTTATTTAAAAGTATAGTAACATAGTATATAAAGTAGCCTATACTAATATATTTTTGTCAATATATATAGCGGCATATCTAGTGAGAAAGTCCAATTTATATAAGAGTGAAATGAACAAAAATCTCAACTATTGAAATAAAAATTAATAATTGAGATCAACCATTCAAAATGTTATTTGAACAATGTTTCAAAATTATCAAAGCTACTTAAAAAAGCTTGTTTATTAAAAACAGTTTGTTTATCAAACTGAAACAGGTTTTCATCTGGTAAAAGAAACTATAAGCTAACTATGTCTTGCTAAGCATAGCCATAAATTAACATAAAAAAATATTTCATATTTCTCGCTTTTTAATCTATTTATTTTAATTTTTTTTAAACATTTATATTCTAAATTTAAGATAATTTATATTTCTTAAGAATATTATTAATGACACAAATTATCTAGATAAAACTACTAATTTTTTTAACAAAATTATTTTCATTAGAAAATTTAAAATATAATTGTAAATTCATACAGTTATGTAAGGATAATACTAACAAATAAGAATATTAATAAGAAAATCATTTTAAAAAAATATAAACAAAGCAAAACCTTAAAAATAATTCTCTATACATAAAATTATAATTTTTATCTTAATAAAAAATATTTTAACGATTATTCCTCAACAAAATCATTTTATGAATTTTTCTTCAAAAAAAATATTTTAAGAACTTTTTTTTATAAGTGAAACTGATTTTATTATGAAATAAAGATTGTTTGAAGTAGCACAAGAAGTACCAACTCAAAAGGTACAAAATAAAAAAGACATTAAACACATAATATGAGATTTATAATCCATTCAGGAAAGGAATAGGAAGCTAATTTTGCTCCATGACATCATTCTCACACTCTTAGTTGAATAGCTTGAATTAAATCATTCGGCTAATAAAGATAACTTTAAAAATCCTCGCATTTCTCGCCTTTCAGGTCTGTCAGATTCCTTTAAACCAAACAAAGACCATACATAGCACAATGTTTTAGTCCCCTAAACTAATACCTGCATCTGATAATAGTTACCATAACCCTCATGATGAAGAGTTGAAACGATTCTCCGCCAGACACATAATTTTATCCACACTAGGTGAACCAAAGGACAATTAAAGAACAAATGATTTCCTATTTCCACTACCACCCCTCAAATCACATACTCGATATCTTCCTATGTTATAATCTCATGCCTTCTTAAGTTATCCCGAGTTGGAATCCTATTTGCATCCATCCTCCAAACAAGGCATTGGACCTTCGGGGGAACTTCACTAGCCCAACAGAAGTCACAGATCACATCCTTCTCCACAATTAACTCAGATGCTAAAAGCTTATATGCAGAACTTACTGTGTACAAGCCTAACTTGTCAGCAATCCATACCCACACATCTGGAGACTCACCCTTGAAAGTAACCCCTTCCAATTAAGAGCTCAACTCTTCTAGCAATTTTTCTTCCCACACAAATAGTTGCCTTCTTTATTTCCATCTCCAACCCAACATGTCCCCTTTTATTTCCTTTACTGTTATGTTTGGATCAACAACTAGCCCAAATAATATGTCATAAGAATCACTTAAACACTGATCGCTTAACCACCTATCATGCCAAAACCTAGCCTCCTTACCATCCCCCCTTTTTCGAATAACATGGTGTGAGCCCCCCCCCCCCCCCCCCCCCCCGATGCATATGACAATGATCCTCGACAGAATGCAACTCTCTCCACTATCTTGAGCACTGTCTACCTTGAACCACCCATTGCCTATATGGCTTTCCATATTTGGATTTCAATATTCAGACCCACAATCCATTAAATTTCACCTTTAATTTCCACAACCATTTTCCTAACAAGGTAAGATTAAACACCCACATATTTATTAATCCCAAGCCCTCCTCCTCTTTTGACTTACACACTGATTCCTAAGACACCCAATGCACCTTTCTACAATCATCCTTCCCACCCCATAAAAACTTCTTAAACAAGCTTTCAAAAGAAGAAATAATACCTATCGGAACTTTAAAGAAAGACAAGTAATATAGGGGCAAAGCAGACAACACAAATTTAATTAGTACCACTCATCCTGCTAGAGAAAAGATGTTTATGTTCCCATGATGCCAACCTCGTTTGCACTACCTCCGACACAAGCTTCCATATAGCTTTCTTCGAAGAATTATCCCCAATTTTTAGGAACTTTTCTTAATATTTCATGACTTTCAATCTATCTTTTAATCTTTACTCTTCTAACTTGAGTTTAATATTTTTGAAAGAAATTATTAATAATAAAAATAATAGTGTATCACAACATAACTCATTTATCATAATTTAAAATATAATTACCATGAAACGTGTTAATCAACTAACATGAGATTGTTCTAGTTTAACATGTTCAAGTTTTAAATACGTAATTATATTAATAATACCCAAAGCTAGAATTTCTCGTCTATAATAGTTTTATAAATCTCGAATATGATTGTCTTTAAAGGAAGGATAACTATAATTCGGCTAAATAATTTAAATATAATTTATATATTTAAAATATTTATTTATATTATAATAATATTTAATTGTAATACAAATTATATATTTAAGAGTATAAGTTTTAATTATATAAAATGAGAGAAAAGGAGGAGGCAATAAAAAAATATTTTTTCATCATTTTCCCGCAACATAATTATAACCTAATTAACTAGTCTTTAAATCTTTTAATATATCGTTTTATTCCTTAAATAGTGGTCAGAAAGTTTGATATTTAACCTATGCATAAAAAAATATACATGTTAAAAAAAATCAACTCCTTAAATAAATTTAAGTAGATAGAGAATTAATCTTAAACTTTTAAAATAGCCGAGAAACAAAAAGGCAAAAACAATTAGATGCATTGATAACACGGAAAGTAATAAAGAAATGGCCGTCGAAGTATACAAATTTCTAACAGCTTCAAAATAATAGTCGTGCTGAGGGCATATGAAGAAATAATAGTCTTTTGAGAACTTGTTGAAGTTACTGATTTAAAAAAAAAGAAGATATATTTGTATATGTGAAAGATTGACATTTTTCTATAGAAGCTTGTAAGTATATGTTTGCAGAAACATTGGAAAATGGACAGCAATATCAAAATTGAGTGAAACACAGTTTTTACTTTTTAGAAACATTCAGGTTTTTTATTTTTTCTGCCCTTGGCAGGTAGATCCCAATTGTATTAAGATTGGACAATTGCACTATTAGCTATGAGTAATTTGAGTGATTGAAATAATTGGGTCTTCTTTTAAAAATAATTATTTAAATGGTTTTTTTTTAGTTTTACTTGGTTAAAACAATATTTTCATTTGCATTTTTAGTGTCATATATGTTGAATGATCACGTAGCCCTTCAAGTTGCTAAAAAAGACCATTCAAAACATCAATTTGTAATTACATTTTATTGAAAGTTAAAGATAACTTTCTCGAAATCGCGCAAGTTGCTAAAAAAGACCATTCAAAACATCAATTTGTAATTACATTTATTGAAAGTTAAAGACAACTTTCTCGAAATCACGCGAGAGACAGAATTACCTCCTTAAAAATATCAAAGGAACATGTGGTTTGTGCATTTTTTATTTCTTTTTTGTCTTATCCCCTTCCACCCACTACAACTACCTTGTGTCCAATAAAATATTTTTAAAATACATAAACGTATATAGAAACTGCGATTTATCTTTTTTTATTTTTTCTCCAAAACAAAACACAAATGATGGAAACTTCGAGGTGCAAGTTTAAAGGCACTCATACACTAGAATTCACTTTTTCACTTGAGGTATATGATAGAGATTGGGGTTTAAATGCCGTGAAACTTGTCTCGTAGTTCCCATCATATTTGTTGTCTTCTGGAAAAAAAATAAAAAAACACAAATAGCAATTCTATATGTGGTTTATGTATCTCAAGAATATTTTGGTTTATATATTACAAGAATATTTTATTTGACACAAGACAAGTGTACAGGATGGGAGAGGTAGGACCAAAGAAAAATTAAAACTGCAAAAACTACAAATCCCTCTTGCGTTTTTAAGGGTGCAATCTGTTTCACGCGTTGTCTCTCGAAAAAGTTGTTTTCTACTTTTCAATAAAATGCAATAATAGATTGTGATTTTAAGGGAATTTTTCTGCCAACTTGAATGTCACATGAACATACAACTAACGTACACTAAAACTGTAAGTGAGAACTGTGATATGACTAAGTCAAACTCAATAATAGACTTATTTTAATAATTTTTTTAAAACAAAACTTATTATTTAAATAATTATTTTTAAAGAATGACCCTTACGTGCATCAGCCGGGTAATCTCTCACATAAATAAATGACCCACTTATGTTACTTCCATTTGTATAGGGGATAGACTTAAATACCCATCCTTTGACTTTGCTTCACCCGCTTTTGGACGTTACTTCTTTCAATAAACACTTCCACCTTCTTTCAAATTGCCATTTCTTTTCTGTCTCGGTCAAGCTTATAAAAATATATATTTTTTATTCAGTCATTTAATTTATTAAAGTTAAAAAAATGAGTTTAATTGATATACACGGTCAGTGTAAAATATTTTTACACTGACATTCAATCATGACTTTTTATTTATGTTACTTTTAAAGTAATAACAAGTAAAGTCAACCAATATACTATTAATGAATGATTATGATGAATTATACTGACAGTGTATACCAATTAAACTCTAAGAAAATTCATATAGTTGTTAACTGTGTCTTTTTTAACACAAAAAACTGTCTTTGCATTATATTATTTTTTTAATTATTTATTACTATTATTTTTTTAAATAGAAATATAATTAAATATAAGTCTAAAAATATAATATTAAAAAACATATTATGAATTAAATTTATTATATAATTAAATATCATTTATTAAATCTTATAATAAAATTAAAAGTATTCTATTTTTAAAAAGTGTTTTATTTTTTATTTTTTATTTAATTTACCTTTTCTGAATAAATAATAGATAATTATTTCTATAAAAACGTGTTGGAATCCATTGAAATATTAAGACTGTAATTATTTTCATTAGGAAAAAACAGTTTAGAAAATAAGATATATGGAATATGATAATAAATAATTTCCTTATTTTAAATGTAAAATTAGTTTTTTATTATAAGAAATTAATGTAATTAAAGTAAGTGTATGATTGTGTTGTTTGTCCTAGGGAATCTAGAATGAGGTTGAATAGATTTACTAAAATTTTAGTTTTTTCAAAAACAAGTTTTTCACTATTTCATTTCTTTGGTCTTCAAGATTCTTTTAATTTGTTTTTTTCAAAATGTATTTTCAAAGTTTACAAAATATGAGTAATTTGCAGCAGATAAATTCAATTGAAAGAATTTTACAAATGTCAAGATTGATTATTCAAATGTAACCAAATAACATCATCAAGATAAATCCAAGTTACAAATGATTCAAGAATAAAGAGGCCCCTACCGAACTATATCTCTTGAACTAATGAGTTAATGAAGTTGTTATTCCTTACTTTAATTGGTGTCAATTGAGAGAAGTCTTTAGGCCATCTTGGTATCCGAACTCAATGAGTATTCTGGAAAACATCATGTCATAATATCCTGTTGTGTGAATTGCTTATCTTCAGGAGAAACATAAGTGTGCTTGATTGATTAATATAACTATTAATAAATTTGAGATCACCTAGTGATAATTTACTCTAGTTTAATGAATTTCATATGTCAATATGTTTACCCATGCATTGTGTGTGTTTTATGTTTGTGAGATGATCGTGTCTTTCCTGAAAGCAGATGACAGTAATGGTGCTAAGAGATAGGAGAGCCATAATTGAAAGTAATTTGGGACTTAGCTTGGAAACAAATTGTGTTTTGTTTGGACTTTAGTAATTTTTTGAGTTTTTTGTATGTATTGGAGGCAATGACATGAGTTTGGCTACCAGATAATGTAAATATATAATGATACAACTACAATGTACTTGAATATGTATGTTATGATGTCAATGTTTATAATGAATTTTGGATTGTCATTGCTGAAGAATTCTATTTGGCTTTGGTTAGGTTTGACAAAGAAGTATGCAATAGAGGTTCTGCATTTCTATAAAGTCTAGTTAGGCGATAGGTTTCACCTAGTACAAAGTTGTTACTATAAAACACTTTTTTGGCTTTGCCCCTAGCGTAAAGCACACTCAAGCAGGTTTTTCGATGGACTTTTTGCCCAATGACACCTCTTGCCACTAGAACTTCATAACTGAGACCTCTTGTTAGGTTACATATGTCACTAGGCGAAGTATCTCAGTTCCTAGCTGGACTAGCTGTACAGTATATGATTTTTTATATTGTTTATAAATTTTTGTATTTTGAGTATAATTTTATATGTAAATAAATGTATTAGGTATGTGAATGCTATTAATTGTATTAGAATTTTTTGAGAAATTACAATATTAATTAATGAAACAACTAAATGTTCTAAAAAAATGAGATCAAGGGTTGATTTATTATTCTTGTTGCATTCTTCTTTAAACATCATGTCTTATGTATTTAAAAAAGTTTAGATTTACTTGCTTAAAAATTAGTGAAAGTATTAAGAAAATACTATTATATTTATTATTGATAAAAAAATTTGAAAAATATTTGTACCGGTTTGTTTCACGAAGATGTTTATTTTTATTATGTCAACTTGTTTGATTTAAAAAATACTTATGCTTGATTGGATTTGATTTATTTTTTTTATAACTAATTGTGTTATATTGATGTTACCAACTAATTCCTTTATATCTATATCATAAAATATTGAGTTCTGATTTGACTTTTCTTTTTTGCATTTTTGGGTGTTAGTGGTACTACTTCATTGATTATGGTTTGATTAGGTTCATATGATCGCATGAAATTCCCTTTGAACCATTTGCAATAAGTAAACAAAAGCTTTGTTTGTAATTCTTCTTTTTTCTCTTGTTTTTCTATATGTCCTCACATTGTTTTTCTAATTATTTATCGAGACTTTCAGTTCAAGAGTACATAAATTAACATTGATAACATTGACAACATTAAGATAAACACTAGTAGAACGAATTGCGTACAATGCAGGATATTATTTGTCCAAATGGTATGCTATAATTCACTTTTTCACTTTAGGTATGTGATACAGACGGCTGAGGCCAATATCAAATAAATTAATTTTTAAATTTATATCATCTTTTAAAGATACCAGACAAATATGGTTTAGATTATATCAAGGGTTAATCAAAGATTGAAACAAGAAACTTGTAGAACAAGAAACAAAATAGAGAAAGGAAACACAAATCTGAGATTCTTAGTGATGCGCTTAAGTAATCACAATTCCAATATTCATGCAAAATTGCATCAACACTCAAAGGTGATTTAATTGAATTGGATCACAATCCCTAAATTCTCATAAATTTTTAAGAAATCTAATCGGTTGAAATAGGTTTTCAATCGATTACTTAGCCTCTTGCAATTCAAATTTATTCATCTGTATGGATCACAAATCAATTCATATCAAAACTCAATTGGAATTTCTACACAAATTGAAGAGGAGAAGAGAACAATAAAATACAAAATTCGCAAGAAAGAGAACACACAAGAAATAAGAAATTATACTCTTACTGCATGATCGAGACCTCAAATCGATTAAAAAATTACCCCTTAATAGAAATCTTCATGGAAGCTTACTTGAGAAGGAAGAATAGAAGGAGAAAACAAAACTTGTGGAGGAAGCTACAAAAAATCTGAAAACTAATTCTAAAACTGAGTAAAAGTTGTTAAAAGTGATTATGAGAGATTTTACACTAAAATGTGTCTCTAAAAAATTCTAAACTAAATTGGGCTTTGACCCAAACGAAATTTTCCTAAAAAACACCAAAGATTACTAGAAAAATAAAACTAAAAATTAAAATTAAATAAAAATTATAAAAATACAAAAATATAGAAAAATACAAAAATACTAAAATAGCTAGTCCAATGCAAAGTTCAATCCAATAAAGTTCACTAACTTGCAAAATAAGAGGTAATATATGAAAAAGGCTCAAACATGACTCAAATATGAAAATGAACTAAAAAAAAGTAAGAAACAATTACAGATTCAGAAGAACTAAAAAAGATATAAAATGTGTATAATAAAATGTCTATCAAATCCCCAACACTTGAAATATTGCACTCCTGGACAAAACTAAATAAAAACACGAGAAACAAAGAAAGAAAAGAGAAAGGAAAACAAGAGAGGAAAAATAAAAGAGAATAAAAGAAAAGAAAAGAGAAGAGAAGAAAAAGAAACCAAAGATAAAAGAAAGAAAAATTAAATATGAAACTAAAAGAAATACCAAAATGAAAAAGAAAAATTTAAAAGGTAACAAAAAAAAAGAGAAATAAATAACTCAAAACACAATCCAAAGAACTCCAAAAATGGTACAAGAGGTAGAGAATACAATCAAATCAAGAATCTACACAACTAAGAAACATGAATTCAGTCTAATAATAAAGTAAACAAGTAAAATAAGGAAAATTTAAAAATGAACAAAAAAATGACAACACCTTAAATGAATAATTCTCACCCACTCAACAAGTATATAGACTATGTGTTTACTTACAAGCATATCATGCAACTAGCACAACCAATTTTGCCAAGTCTCTTAATTCAACCACTCAAAGCATATGCATAAAAGATCAAAAGAACTTATATTAAAGGTTGTAATGGCACCAAAGCTTAAAGATGAAAGATGAGATAAAAGAAAGGGATCATGACTAATAAACCAAAGAAAAGAGAAGGACAATGAGGAATAAGCCTAAATAAGCATGAAGGAAATCTCAAAAGAGTAAAGTGAACGAAGAAACAAAATTAACAAAAGCAACAACTTCAAATTTAACTCTATTTTTTATTTTTTCTTTTTTATTTTTTTTATTTTTTCATTAATTATTTTTATTTCCTTCTTTTTCTTAGCTCAAACAAGGTCAATTTTTTTTAACAACACAAATTTTTCCTTTTTATTATTTTTTAATTTGAACTACTTTACAACAAACCAAAATCACTACTACTTAAATGGGCAAACTACCACACTTATTAATAAACTAATTCCCAAAAAAATTCCAAAGCCCTTTTGTCTTCTAAGGTAGGGACAACATGGTTTTTCGGTTAAAGGCTTAATGGATAGGGTAATGGATAAAAAGGGTTAAAGGCTCAACAGGGGAAAGCAACAGTAATAATGATATGGAAGACTATTTGGCTAGCGGCTAAAAAGAAAAAAGGTCTAGATCATTTCAATTATGCGTGTAAATAAGAGGTGAAAGTTTAAAACAAAACTAGAGTACATAGAAACATAATTGCATACACTTAGAAAAGAATATGCTGAAAATATCAATGAAAGCTCAAATATCTCACAATGTAAAGTTTCTATTACTAATGTTCACAATTAAATTTCTAAATTACTTGCTATACTATTCATGCAAGAAACGAAACAATAAAGCTAGGAAACCTATCAATCATGGAAATAAATTATCACTACACAAATGCACAATTTAGAATTAAAAAAAAAGTATGAAAATAAAATTAAAAATAGAAAAATAGAATAAAAAAACAGCAAAAACAAAATTGAAAGATAGCAAAAACAAAAAAAAAACTATAGAAAAATAGAAAAAAATAAGATAGAATATAGAAAAACAAAAATATAGAGCAGAAAAATCCAAAAACAAAAAATTGTAAAGTTAAAACAGAAAATAGAGCAGAAAACAAAATGCAAAAAAAAAAAAAAGAAACTAAGATGACGTTTGTTTTGACTGTTTTCTATTTTCATTTTCAGAGAAAACAGAAAGCAGTAGTGAAAATATGTTTGATTATAATTTAGAAAACATTTTCAAAAAACAACTGAAAACAGAAAAAAAAATTATTTTCAAAAATTAACACTATGTGAAAACTTAATAACAATATTGTAATTATATAAAAAAATAATATATACATGTATTTAAAGTACATATATAAATAATTTATAATGCTTTTGGTGAAATTGATTAAATCTAACAATATTACTTTTTAAAATAAAAAATATCAAGTGAAAATAAACATGTTTCCTGAATGTTCAAAACTTAAAAATGAAAACAGTTTCAGAAAATGAAAATAGAAAACATTTTCTCAAAGCAAACGCTACCTAAAATTGCATGTAGCAAAAAATAAAAAATGTAAAACAGAGTCCCAAAAATGCAGAAACACAAATTCAACTTCCTAACTAACATCAACAACTAAAAATAAAGAAATAACAATATAATAAAGCTAAACCCCCTTCCCCACACTTGAAATTTGCATTTTCATCAATGTGTTAATAAAATGAAATGACAAGGATAAAGGTAAGATAAACTAAAAGGGGGTAAAACTCCTCAAAAGGCATGTGCTCATGTTATGGCATCAGTTAGCCACAAGTTTGTTCATCTCATTCTTTTTTCCAACCTCAATGTCAACATACTATATCCATTTAATTTTAACTGTCGGTTTAGGAACCAACATGTTGAGTAGGAATTTCATAGTTGTAAATGCATAATGGTCCGAACACATAATAATATTTGAGCCACAAAAACAAGTATGAAATTTTTTTAACAAAACCTCTACTACAAAAAGTTTTCTTTTCAGTTAATTTTTCCACACCCCAAGGTAAATATGCTAGAGATATGTAGAGGGCGCAACTAGGGATAGCAATGGGGCTGGTAGGGACGGGTTTGACCTTGCCCATCCCTGTCCCTGGAAAGTGCAGGGCAAGGGTGGGGAAAGAGGTAGGTATAAAGGAAGTTAGTATAAAATTTTAATCCCTATGCCATTCCTGTTAGGTATTTTTGGCTTCGGGTATACCTGCGAATACTCGTTATACTATTTTATAATTTAAATTTACTTCTAGTTTATTAAATAAATTATATGTTAAGTTATTAACTATATTTAATTTATTAATTAATTAAATAAATTATATGTTAAATTATTAATTATATTTTAGTTTTAATGATCCACAAGGGTGTGGATTTGTACAAAGACATATGAGATTAAAAATATATGTATGAAATTTTGTTTAACATGGAAATGGAGCGAGAGAAGGGACGGGGACCAATAAATTCACTCCATCCCCAATTTTCTTAAGTGGGGACGGGGAGGTACCTATGAGGCAGGCATGATTGTCATTTCTAGGTGCAACAATATCAAGTGCATGAAAATCAACTGCAATATTGTTATCAAAATTTGTTGCACATGACAACTCAAAACTTGTCGCGATGTTAGTTGCAACTTGCACTTGTAACTCAGACTCAGAGTCTACACTTGCAATGATTTGACTAATTTCTGCAAAAATGGAACATATGTTTGAATAATCACAAGTGCAACCATCTCCCCAATCTCAGCAAAATCAATAAATTCAGAGAACTTAGAATACAAATTAGTATGATAATAAATGAGTGCATCTGTAACGTCTGTTGTTACAATAATAATCCATGATAAAATAATGAAAAATTTAAAGCAAATAATAAATTTTGTATTTGAATACATGAATTCTTACATAATAAACAAAATATAATCCTCAAATTTTGGGCCTCTAAAAACGAAAACAATTACAATGACATTATATTCTAAAATCATTACAAACAAATACCACAAGAAATTTTTTTTATTAATGACAGACTAGGTCTGAAAACAACACTTTTAATGAGATAATAATTTCAGTGAATAAAAAAAGTTTTTAAAAGAGGTTCACAAATAGTGTTGTTCTCAGTCGATGCGGAATCTAGAAAAACAACCATGGTACCCGTAGTAATAAAAAGTATTTTTTTAAAAAGCAAAGTATAATTTATTTCAAATAATTCCTAATATGAATAATTAATAAAGATAATAAAAGGATGGTGTTTTAATTAACACCCTCACCATGCACATAATAAAAAATATAGTGATACTCCTGACCACTCACTCACACTCTATGGTTCCTAAAACCAGGTTTTTAATAGATTCTTCAAAAAGGTCTATGAGCTCATATTTCATACAATGGTCTCTCATTGCCTTCCCCATGCTATTATGAAGGTATCCAAAATCTCTTCTCCATCCCGGATGAAGGTATCTAAAACCTCTTCCCCGTATGAAACGAAGGTATCTCATACATCCATCTCAGATGGATGTAACTCAAAATTCATCCTCATTCCAAATTGAGGTATCTCAAAACAATTATCAAATTAATTTGCAAACATTAAACGCATTAACAACAATTTTTAAAACCATACCATGGAGGGTTAAAAAATAGTTTTACTTACCTCTTGAAGCGAGATCCCACCACTTTAATTCTTCTACTCCTATGTCGCTCTTTCTCAACCCTAGAAGAATCAACTAATTTATGATATTATAAGGGAACTCGTTAACCCTATATATATTAGTTTAGGGTTGGTTTTCCCCTTTCTATATTTTTCTATAAAACATGGATTTTTTCAGATAAATCCAAAATAGTATATTTGTTTTATCTTATTTCTATTTTAAAGGACATATTATTTTAATCTTGTTATTTAAAGTGATATCAAATCTTTGATTTGTTTTATCTTATTTCTATTTTAAATGAAATATTATCTTAATCTTGTTTATTCAAAATTCCTAATAGTTTAATCTTTAATTGATTTTTTTTCTTAATAACTTAATCTATCTTCTCTTAACTGAATCCTTATTCGGATATTTGTATTTTTAATTTTGGGATGTTACAACATCAATGTAAAGAACTATATGTATTTTAGAATACTCATCCTGCATATCTAAAACATAAAAATAAGTAGGGAATATCAAAGTATTAACTCGCATAAGAACATCTTCTAGAAGTCCAAGTGGTTGCGCGGTGCTCTTATTTGCCAACTGTATAAATGTACTAGTAGGCTCCAAAACACCAAGCTTAAGGGACTTAAAAACCCAAGAAGGCATGACATTAATTGAAGTTTTCAAGTCCAACATGTCAAGGTCAATATCAAACAAACTAGTTTTGCCCAATTTTTCAATATAGGGAACAAAACTAGGTCATCTCTCGAAGATACAAGACATCTATGGTTTAGATTCTACCAAGGGTTAGATAATATTGGGCTTTTTTATCACAGATTGAAATAATAAACTTGTAGAAAAAGAAAATTCATAAATGAAACCGAAAAGAAAACATCGATTTGAGGTTCCTAGCAATGCATTTGAGTAATCACAATTCTAATAGTCATGCAAAATTGCATCAAAACTCAAAGGTAATTCAATTTAATTGGTTCACAATCACAATCCCTAAATTCTCATGAATTTTAAGAAATCTAATTGGTTGAAAAACATCCTCAATCAATTGCTTAGTCTCTTGCCATTCTAATCAATCAATTTGAATCAATCCCAAACCAGTCATATCAAAACCCAATTGAAAGTCTACATGAATTGGAAAGGAGAATAGAGTAATAAAATGCAAAAATTTGCAAGAAAGAGAACGCATAAGAGATCGGAATTCATACTCTTACCGTGTGATCGCATCGGAGACCTCAAATTTATTCAGAAATTAACCTTCCATGGAGATCTCCGTGAAAGCTTGCGTGAGAAGAAAGAAGATGGAGGATAGAAAATGAAACTTGTGGAGGAAGCTACAAAAACAAATCTGAAAACTAACTCTAAAAATAAGCAAAATTTGTTACAAGTAGTTATAAGAGACTACTTATGTTCTCTCACTAAAATGAGTCTCTAAAAAAGTCTGAACTAAATTGGGCTTTGGCCAAAACGAAATTTGCCTAAAAAAACAAAGGTTACTAGAAAAATAAAAAATTCAACGTTTTAGCACAATGACATTGGTATGCATAGAGGGTGACTATGTGGAGGTGTGTTGTCCCCTTAATATGTTTCAGTGTTTGTAAGTGGCATCAACCAGATAGAGGTATATGTCAATTTAGAATGAGACAACATATTCCACAATGTCTTTTGCAACCTAAAAAATTGTATGCTCCCACCATGCAAGGAAAAAAGCGAAAAACTGGCTTTGCCTGTTGCAACTAACAATAACAACATGGAACTTAGAAAGCATTTTAGGGTTTAGGACACAATACCCCCCAAATCGAATATCAAACTTTCAACTTTGAATATATGGTTTGGTATCAGTGTAAAACAAATATGTTTATTGATCCAAAAATGCAAGAACATTGTTATTGGTATTATTAGCTTAAAAAAAGTTGTTTTTTTTTTAATTTTATGTTGTATGTTAAGTGTCGACACATGAGTCTCAACGGAACGATAAAAAAAGAGTTGAAAAATAGAGGACTTGCCACCAATGTTTATTAAGGGAAAACACTGAAAAATCTTTAGCACAAAAAGTGGTTTGCAAAACCAAATTTTGAGTTCGGAAGTTGATTACATGTAGGGAAGGTATTAGCACCCTACAACGCCCTTCACAAAGACGATTACCTCTGATTAAATGTGCAACGTTAGATAACTTTAGAAAATATTTATTTCACCCCTTCAAACACAAAAACTATTTTTTTTATTAATTGACTTTAACATTCAACAAGAATTTTATTATTAAAAATTTGTTTTTTATAAAAAGGATATTAATATTTTTATTTTTAATTATTTTTTTTTATGTTTTTGGGCTCTATAAGAGAGGACTCATGTTCCTATATATCTTTAGGTGCAATAAAGAGTTAGAGTTTACGTAGTTCTTTGTGAAAATATTTGTGTGTTAATATTTTTATCTTTTATTTTTAGTTTTATTAGGACTTCAGATTTCTGAACTGTAACATCCCATACGTCTCAAATTTTAGAATGTACAAGGTGTACACCCAAAACCAATTCTTTAGAACATTTTTTTATCTTAGGTTATTTTTATTATTTTTTAACTAACACTTTTATCACAACTTATGTCTCAAAAATCTTGGTACTAATGAGATGTCACATCTAATTCATTCTTTCATTTCTATTAAGAAGATTACACATAAAAATAGTAATAAGAAAGTTAAAATGTTAGGTTTAAAAATATTATCTTAAGGGAGAAACTTGAGCATATCAAATTGTCACAGTTGGCGTACTTCCTCAAAATTTCATAAGGTAAAAAAATGTCACATTTAATTAACTTTTTTTTTCTTCTAACAATAAATTTATTTTTCTAACTAAATTATTTTAAATAATTTTCCATTAAAATAGTCAATAGTTATTTTTTTTTATTATTGTTGTTAAATTAAGAGAAGAGATTTAAGATAACTGTCACAGTTTGAATCCATGAACCTCAAAATTAAGAGGATGTCTCATCCAAATAATTTCTTTCTAAAAAAAATTATTTTACTTTAAAGAATCAATCTTAACAATTATTCGCTTTCATATTACTAAATAAAATGCTAATTATTATTTTTATAAACATAAAAGAAACCGCAAAACTACACGTTACTTTTATAAAATCTTATTATGTATAAAATCTCATTAATGCAAAATAATAATAAGCTAATTAAAAGACATGGAAACAAGTAAACGAATAAGAATAAACAATGAATGATAAAAAGGAGAGGAAGAAATCTATAAAAATAGATATAAAATGAAGAAAATAATAAAAAAAGTTATTAGAACATGGTTACTAATTCAAGTGATACATAGATTCTTTGTTTAAAGGAAACAAGTAAAATATTATTATAGAACAATAGCACGAACTTGTAAGAAATATGGAGTTTTGCAAAAAAATTATAATGTCACTTAGATGCATGGAGGAAAACAAGCGTTGGTAAGGTGGGAAGAATATGTTGTGTGTGGAGATGACTAGAACACATTTTGATGCAGTGGTTTGGCCCTTGCTTTGAGCGTGGATAAACTTTTGTTGGTCATGATGATGAGTAAAAAAAATGGATATGAGAGTTGTGTTGTGACTATTGTTAAGACACAAGAAGGTGAAAAAAAAAATAGGAAGGAGATGGTGAGGTGAGTTTTTTCACCGTGAGTGGAGTGGAGACGAGAGTAATAAAAATGTGAGTGAGTTCCCCATTAGAGTAGGAAAAAAAATCTATATGTAGAAGTGTGGGTGTAAAAAAGATGAGTGATAATGAGTGGTACTTTATTTAAGTTTATCTTTTAGGGAAAAAAACATTGTAAAAGAGGATTTTAGGGAAGCTTGCTGGTGGCTAGTAGGAAGCTACTTAGACAAAAGTGTGTATGTTATAAGGGATAGATGCATAGTGCTAGAAAGTGTTTTTACAAAAGTGTGCTTGTAATTCTGAATTGTAGTTCTCTTAATTTTCATTAAAAAAGATTATTATTTTTAGACAGACTCAAATAGCTTGACGAAGAAAATATTTTAGTTTAAATTTTGATCGTTACTTTTTTAAAATTTTTGTGTTTTTCCGGACAAAATTGGGTGCTGACACTAAGGTAATGGAAATATCATGTTGGAGAGATATTATTATTTATGGTGTCTCTCGAAAGAAGAAATAAGTGGTTAATGGACAATTTGGTTCATACATGGATAAAATTATGGTATTTTTGGAAGATGAGTATCAAATTATGCAACTCACAACATGCTATGGACACACTTGAATTTAATGTTCCAGTCAGCCACTAGTGTTATGGTCTAAGTTGATGGAGGAACCCAATTCATGCACAAGTTTATAATGTTTCATATTTTCCACATTGTCAAGAAGACATTTATTATATACCACTCCAACTCACCATTGGTGGTGTATATATGTATTCCATCTCAACAAGCCATTTAGTGTTAATATATTGTAAGGCCATACCTTTTAGGAATCATTTGGATCATTATGCAACCTGAAATACCATAATTCCAATAACCACTAGTGACATCAGTTGGTATGGGTTGACCACAATTTTATATGGGTTAACCACGATTTTATATGCATTTGCATCAAGTGGGGTTTCTTATTCAGTTAAGAGGAACTATAAATTTGAATGATGACGATGATGGCGAGAAATGAGAACTTGCTCTATTAAATATTTTATAATTGCTTCATGATTAATGAAAAAAAAATCTACTTCATTAAATATCAACGATTCATACAAGCATTCCAATAGCTAAACAAACATTGATTTATCACACTACCATAATATTTAAAAAAAAAAACCTAGTAATTGTCATTAGTTAGTTGAGAGCTTCCTACATTAGCGTCTAATGGACATTTTTTTACTTTGACTCTCTTGTCCATATCGACCATATTTGTATTTTCTTTGTGATTTAACTAAATCCACATATTCTTGTTAACTTAGGGTGAACTTTTGCATGAACGGAGGCAAAATTCAGGATAAAAGTCTAACTTTCTTGATCCTCAGATATTAAATCCTCATTCCCAAGAGGAAACCATTTTGCACAATAGGCATGGATGATGGACCCATTGATGTACAATGGATCAACAAATTGATAATAATTCAGATTAATTGCAACACACAACTATTACATATAAACATGGATAATGGAAAGTTGTAAATCGGACACAGGAAATATCTATCGTTTAAGATAACTATCCACTTTTCCCCCATGTTGAGTCGTTGGATTGAAAGACTCTTCCATTTCAAACCCAGTGGTTTTGATGTTGTCTTGACAGACAATCTAGAAGCATGCTTCTTTTTGGTTTATACATAGTGCCTAAACCAATAAAGATGTCAAAACAGGTCTCCCGTCCCACATAGGCTGACTCACCACAGATTAAAGAATAAACAGGCTGGCCTAGTCCGACCCACCAAACTAAAGATAGTTGAAATCCTAACCCGACCCGACCACTACAAGCTAATGGGATGGGTGGGTTGGCCTGTTTAAATTTTAGAATAAAGTTGAAAACAAACAATTAAAATATTTGATATGTTAACAAATGATAAGAAGAAATCGTTTAAATAACATACTTTCAAAAACTTAAAAATTTTGGTATGCTAAGATAACCAAGGGATAAGAATAGTAAGCATTCATTCAAATGCCTTTTGCAAATTAAAATTAACTCTAATCATTGTGCTCAATGGAAAGAGGAGATTTATTAAACAAATCATTTCAATGCCTTATATTGTATTTGGATTAGAGTATTTTACAAACGCAAGGAGTTTGAAACTTTTTTCAATTCAAATGACTTCATTTGTTAAATGTTTTATTTGGATAAGATAATTAAAATTTATTGAATTTTAATTCTTTTGTTTGGACAGAACATTTCAATTCCTACAAAAAGTAAAAATTAATTTTATCAAACAATATTTTGAAAAAAAAATGTTCTTTTTAAAAATTAATACAAAATTTCATTTAAAAATAAATTTTTATTTTCTTAAAAAATCATGATTTTACAAAAATAAATAGAAAAATTATAAAAAGTAAATCTTACATAATTGGTTTTATTTTTTTTACGCTGTTATGCTTTTACATAAATAAATGCCAAATAAATTCATAATAAAGTTTATTTTATTTTCTTAATAAAGCTATTTTTATAAATTCCACTTAATAATTTATTTTATATTTTAATTATTATACTTATTTTTAATTTATATAAATATTATATTTTTAAAATAAAATACAATATTGATGGGTTGGTGGGTTGGTTCACCCTGTCTTTAGCCCGCTAAATTGGTGGGTTAGGCGGAGTAAGGAAATACAGGCTAGTGGACTAAAAACACTAGTCTGACCTGTCAAAATGAGGGTGGGTTGGCAGGACGGCTCGCTTGGTCCACTCTGTTTTATCACCTCTAATAATAACTTAAACCGATTTTAATAAAAGAAAGTAGGTTTGAAGAATTTCAAGTTTTTACTTTTTTTTTTAAGAAATTTGAAATTCTAAAATTTTAACTATTCAAAATATTTGGAATTTTCAATTTTTCTAAAATTCTTCATTCAAACATGATATTACATCACAAAGCATTTAAAATTTTAAAATAAAATGAATTATAAAATTTTCCAATCCAAACACACACGAGGTAACGTCCATTGCCTAAACACACCACGTGTTTAATCTCATCATTACAACAATTAACATGAAGATTGGTAACTACTATGATATAATGCCTAAGTAATAAAAAACACCAATTCAAGCTCATCACATAAGAAAGAAAAGCCAAAACAAAATATAATCAAAATTATGTAACAATCAGATCATTGATAGAAATATCAGTGAAATCTACTAAGATAACTGAGTTATCATCATAAGCCAAAACATTTTCTCAAGCCAATTTATCTCAAGCCAAGTAGTTGATAATCAAATTCTGAGTAAATTACCAGATTAGAAACTCTAGTCCACCAAGTTGAAATGCCTCGATAGAACACAAAATTCAACCCTAAAATTTAAATTTCAACAAAAATTAAATAATTTTATTATCTTAAAGTTTTATTAAAAATCACTTTTAATCCTTAAAATTTAAGGATATTTTTTTAGTCTCTGATTCATTTTTAATCTTTCTCCTCTAATTAACACCGTTAAAATATTAGTGATAGTAAACAGGTTTTTGTACTTGTAAATTACTCTTCTTTTCCACCCCAACCCTCATAATCTTCAATTTCGCATCTGACACAGTCAAATACACCAGAACTTATAAACAGATAATATTAGTACAAAAAAATCAAATTAGGGACTAAAAAAATATTTATGAATTTCAAGGATTAAAAATATTTTTTTATGAAACTTTAAAGAAAAAATATTTATGTAAATCTTTGGAAAAAAAATAGGGAAATAAGAGAATTACATCACAAAACATAGAAATAGAGGAAGTGAGATTGTGAACGTGTGAATGAGGAGAACGAGTGAATGACACAAAAGCCAAAGTGCAAAACATCTCATGTCCGAATGGTGTGAATGGGTTTATCCTTACTTATTTGGGGATATTTAAATGGGTTACGGTCCAATCTAAACCACCTAACTTGCAAACTAGAGGGTCGACTTACTATTTTTTAACCCAGTCCGAACCTGTGGTAGGTCGGATTGGTCACTGAGTCAAACCCGTTTTGACAGTGTTGTGAACAACCTCGTACAATTCATCTTACCAATTTTCAAGGATATAGTTTGCAATCGTCTTTCGATGAAGTATGTAACACATTTGCTATATATTGGCCTTACCAATGCACTTCAGGGAATATTCCTACAATTCTCCAAAACTTAATGTACTCAAACAAATTTTTAGTCATATGATAAAATCTATGACATTTTTTATTGTAAGTTATACTCCATTTTTGTTTGGATATGTCATTAATCCAAGTACCCGGTTCTGCACCTTCTTCACAAAATTTCCCTAATCAAACATATGTTTGCATGAAGTATAAGTTAAAAACAAAAAATAAAATCATGTCATTTTCTTATAATACACATAATCATTTATAGGCTTTGATAACATTTTTTTTAACAAAAAAAAATGTACCTAATTTATCAACTTTTTTTGTGCTATATTTTTTATTCGGGTGTTGAAATTACTGGCAATATGACATATACAATACTTATGATACGTATGTAGTGGTTGTCATCCTAATGCCTCATTTTGAATAGCATACTTATTACCATTATGTCGGTAAAAAATAAGACATATTTCTTCTTTATCAATGACATGTAGTCACAGGTGGGATAGAAACTAGGATCGCGACAACAAATTTTCACTTTAAACAATAATAAATATAAGATGTAACACATTATTATTTTTGTCTTGTGTAGTTGAAATTAACAAAGTTTCACAATACTTTACATGCAAATATATCCTTTCAACATATTTCAATGGCTTGCAATACTTAAAAGCGTCAACATTTTGAATGTCTAAAACATCCTATGAAACTTTTGGTATTCACGATAAACTCGATTACCAAATTTATATATTCTATAACATGGAATTTTGAACAAACTATTTGTATCTGGGACATCCCGGAGGAAGACATAACTTCAGAATAATATCAAACCTAAAGTAGTATTCAAGTACACCTCAGAATTCCTTTAGCTAAACGTACTTATGTTAGCATAAACTGACAGTTAGAGGTAAAATATGATTAACTCAGAATTGAGCCTCAGTTAGCATGATCATAATCAAAAGTCCACCATAAAAGCCTATAAATAAGGGGGTAGGTGGCACAGGTAGCATTTACTGTTACAGACATTTATTATGAACCTTACCAAGACATTGTCTGACTTAAGTATAGGAGTGGTTGCAGGTACCCCACCCCGACCTGGCAAAGCATTTGCAATCTCAGACTTACCTGAACTACAAACCAACAAACTGAATATATAACGGGACCCATATAACAATCAACTGATACACTTAAGACATATTATTACCTTTTGTCCCTAAGCAGGAATATCTTGGCACCCACCGTAGAGCCTGTTAAAACTTTTCCTACGAAATGGTAACCACTAGGAGAGCTACAGAGGAAGTAGTAAGGCAGGAGGTGGGGTACCCATCGTCCCTAATGAGCGACACCTCGGACACCACTGGTCCATCTACCATGTTAGCTTAGCTGCGAGAAGAGATGGAACGCATGCGGAAATGCAATGAAGAAGAAATGGAATTGATGTGTAAATGTAACCAGGAGGAAATAGCGGCACTCAGGTGAGAGAATGCTAGCATCAGAGATAGGTTGGACCAATCTAGACAAACTCGGGATGACACCTATCAACCATTGATTCATATCGCAGAGTCTGGTCATGATATCACACTGTCAACACAGTCTCGACCGCCTACTCAATCCCAGTTGAGCCGCGAAGGCAAACACAAATAGAGCCTAGCTTGCGGGTCAAAACCACTGTCAGAGAAGGGATCACTCAAGTCAATGTTGCTGTTGTGTCTTGTAGGCATCCCTTTGTGGAGGGAATCATGGAAGTCCTCTTGCCTTCTAGCTGGAAACCCCTCTCAATAGATTGATATAATGGTACCACGAATGCTGATGAGCATATCAATGTTTATGTAACACAAGTTAGCTTGTACACCGCCAGCGACGTTGTCATGTGTCATATGTTTCCAACCTCGTTGAAAGGAGAAGCTCTAAGTTAGTTCACCAAACTACTACTAAGAAGCATAAATTTCTTTGAGACATTGGTTACTAAGTTTGGAATACAATTCGCGACCAATCGACCTTGTCACCTTACCTCCTTGGCATTCGTAGGCATCAAGCAAGAAAAAGGAAGGAGTCACTTCGGTCATTTATGGAGTGCTTTGGCAAAATGGCCCTTAACGTGAGAAACCTCAATCCTGAGGTGGCTCTACACCATATGGTTACGGTCCTTTGCCTTGGGAAATTCATGGATAGTCTCTACAAGAAGTCGACAGTCACCATAGATGAGCTACAGCAGAAGTCTACTAAGTATATGCAAATGGAAGAGTTGGCAGAATTTAGGAACCAGGTTTGGGCGGAGAACTCAGATAGGGACCAGAGAGACAACAGACAGAAAGACAAAAGGCCAAGAAAGGAAACTAGGAAACAGAAAGGATCGAAATATACGCAATATACCCCCTCGTAACCAATAGATCACATATCCTAGAGGAGGCTCTCAGTTTGGAACTTATTCCACCCCCAAGAAACTCTCGAAACCCCAGAATGCAGACTAGACAAGCATTGCAGATACCATCGAAACTACGACCACACCATCGAGGAATGTATAGCCCTTAAAGACAAAATTGAAGAGCTAGTGTAAGCAGGGTACCTAAGGCAGTTTGTTCACAAAGAAAATTGAGATAGACCACTTGAGTCTCGATGAGATCGAGGTCGAGGAGAAAGAGGTCGACCCAATAGAGAATCGAGGACTAATGTTCAGAGCATAGCCAAAGAAGCACCCCTGAAAGGGGTTATAAACACAATTTCTAGCGGATTCGCAAGAGGAAGAGGTAGCAACTCCGCTAGGCACCAACATCTGCGGGTTGTTTATCACGTTGAAACGTCAACAAGGTTAGTGGTACCCCTTAGGCTTGTTCATCCACCAATTACCTTCACAAACCAAGACTTCAAAGGGGTAGACTAGGAACAAGATGACCCTATGGTAATCATGATTGAGGGAATGAACTTTGCCATAAGAAAAACCCTTGTTGATCATGGGAGTTCGGCTGATGTGTTATATTGGGCCACATTCAAAAATCTAGACATCTTGGAAAGCGTCATTCTCCCCTTTCACAACCAGTTGGTTGGTTTTTCTGGTGAAAGGGTGGATACGAAAGGATACCTCGACTTGTACACTAAGTTTGGTCATGGAACTCGTGACTGTAAGACTATATCGGTACAGTATATCATCGCCAATGCCAACACCTCCTATAATGTCCTATTGGGAAGATCATCCCTCAATAAGCTAGGGGCTATCATGTAAACCCCACACTTGGCCATGAAGTTTCCTTCTTCGTCGGGACACATCGTCACCATTCACGCAAACCAGAAGACCGTCAGGGAGTGCTACATCGTGAGCCTGAAGATAACTCCCATGGTAGAGGAGTACCCCGAGAAGCTGGTATCACAGGAAGTCGACATGGTCGTCATGGTAGAGTTAAACCCCAGAATTAATAATGATAGCAGGGTAGTAGAGGGGAAGGAAAACCACAAACCTGGCCACCAAGCTCACAGAATAAGGGGAAACCCCCATCGAGTATAGATTGGTTGGTCGATGGTGCTGTAGGGCACAAAGTGATGAGTTTATTGAATGCTTACTCTGGATATAATCAAATTAGAATGCACCTGCAAGATGAAGACAAAATAATGTTCATCATTGATAATGCAAACTACTGTTACAAGGTCATGCCATTTGGCCTTAAAAATATGGGAGCCACGTATCAGCGTCTTATGGACAAGATTTTTCGGGATCAGATCGGCCGTAAAATCGAGGTTTATGTTGACGACATGGTAGTCAAGTTAGATAGTTATGAGCAGCATGTTGAGGACCTAACTAAAACCTTTTCCTCCCTCTAAAAATTAAACATGAACCCTGCAAAATGCATCTTCAGGGTGCAAGGTGGAAAATTCTTGGGCTTCATGCTCTCGCAACGAGACATTGAAGCCAACCCAGACAAGTGCAAAGTCGTTGTCGATATGAGAAGCTCGTGCAATAAAAAAGAGCTCCAAAAGCTGGTAGGAAGACTAGCTTCTCTATCCAAATTCTTGCCTAGGTTAGCAGATAAGACTAAACATATGGTCAAGGTATTAAGAAAGAACATTAAATTCATGTGGACCGAAGAGTGTAAGGCTGCTTTCACTGAGTTGAAAAACTTATTGTCTTCTCCTCCAACACTCAGGAAACCAATTACAGGGTAAGACCTCCTGGTTTATCTTTCTATTACAAATGAGGCTATCAGCACAGTCATCATACAAGAAGTAGGTCGTGTACATGAACATATCTACTTCATTTAGCCGAACTCTACACCGCCCTGAGCTCAGGTACCAGACTGTAGAAAAGCTCACATTTGCACTGCTCACGTCAGCGCAGAGGCTTTGTCCCTACTTTCAAGGACATCAACTGGTAGTGAAGATAGATCATCCCATTGCAAAGGTCCTTTGAAAACCCGAGCTAGTAGGAAGAATGGTCATGTGGTCAATTGAATTATCAGAGTTCGGTCTTAAGTACAAACCTAGGAGACCAATCAAGACACAATAGTTAGTTGACTTCATCTATGAGCTACTCCCAACATTTGTGCCTTCTTCTGATCAATAGGGAGAAGCTTGGACCCTCTACGTGGACAAATCATCAAACAAATAAGGAAGTGGCACCAGGATAGTCTTGGAATGACCTGGAGGTCTGGTATTAGAACAGTCATTGAAGTTCAACTTCAAAATGTCCAATAACCAAGCAGAATATGAGGCACTAATTGTCGGTGTCAACCTTGCTAAGGAAATGGGAGCTACAAGGTTAACTAGTCGAAGTGACTCCCAACTCACAGTATCCTAGCTCAATGGCAACTATTAAGTTAAAGATCCTCTTTAGCTCCAGTATTACCACATAGTAGACAATTACAAGCAATACTTTGACCATCTCATCATCGAACATGTGAAAAAAGGATGATAACAGCCAAGCTGACGTCTTACCCAAATTGGCGAGTACAAAGAAGCCAGGCAGAACTAAATAGTTATCCAACATATGTTAGAGGAACCCACTCTTAACATGATTCCCATCGCAGTCATCGAGCAACAGGCCGACTAGATGGTCCCTATCAGAAATTTCCTGGAAAAAGGAGAGCTATTTTTCAATGATAGGTTGGCCCAGGCATGATGAGCGAAAACAATGAGATTCACTTTGATTGGGGAGGACATGTAGAAGCAAGGATACTCCACACTGCTGCTTAAATGCCTCATGCCAGCCCAAGGTGATTATGTCTTGAAGGAAATTCATCAGGGAATGTGCGGATTCCTTTCAAGAGCTTATGCCATGGCGGCCAAGGTTATAAGAGCCGGATACTACTGGCCCACACTTAAGCACGATGCCGAAGTCTTTATTAAAAGGTGCACAGAGTGTCAGTAGCATGGGAACCTTTCCAAAACCCCACCATAAGAATTGAAAAGCATTACATCGCCTTGACCTTTCCAAAACCCTAAACCTTAATCCACTAGGGAAAGAGTAATTAAAATTCTTACTTGTAGCCATCGACTATTTTACAAAGTGGATTGAGGTTGAGCCTCTAGCCAGATCACCGCCAACAACGTCCGGTGATTCACTTGGCAGAATATCATATGCCGATTTGGTGTACCCTACACAATTATCTCTGACAATGGTCGACAGTTCATCGATAAGGGGTTTGCAGAATTTTTAAACGAATTACAAATAGCTCATGCCACCACCTCAATCGAACACCCCTAGACAAATAGGCAAGTTGAGGCTGCCAACAAGGTTATCCTGCAGGAGCTCAAGAAAAGACTTGGCAAAAATAAAGGAAAGTGGACCAAGGAGTTATCAAAAATATTATGGGCGTATAGATGCACACCACAGTCGACGACACAGGAAACCCCATACAACCTTACATATGAGCTGACGCTATGATCCCGGTAGAAATAGGAGATCCTTCACTTCAGCGACAACTATATGATGAAAACAACAACGAGGAAATGTTAGTAGAGCTTGACCTAGCACAAAAGTTAAGGGATAAAGTCGCAATTTGTGAAGAGCCCAGTAAAAAAAAGGTAGCTAGGAAATATAACCCTAAGGTCAGACTGAGGTCTTTCAAGCAAGGGGATCTAGTATGGCGAATGTGGGGAAACGCCTGACAAGAACACGACCAAGGAAAGCTAGCATCAAATTGGGAAGACCCATTCCGAATCATTCAAATTCTTTATGATGAGACCTACAGATTGGAACACTTTTCAGGAGAGGCTTTACCGAGGACGTGGAATGCCACGCATATCAAATTTTACTATAGTTAATCCTTTTTCATGTGATGTAACTGAATGTACTCTTTTTCTTACTACTGGTCTTTTTCCCAAAGGGGGTTTTGGCCAGAGAAGTTTTAACGAGACATGCCTTTATTTAATAAAGGAAAAACTACTTCCTACGAATTCTTCGCTTGTGAAATTATAATTAGACAACAATGCATACAGCTTCTATAAAATGAAGTGCTAACTCACACATGGGTGGTAAGGAAGTTTGTTAATAATAAACAAATCTTACCAGTTTTGTTTGTAAGAAATGAAAATCACCGACCACAGCCAGGACATAAAGCAACATACCTCTATAAATAATGCAAAAAACTTCTATAAAATAAAGGATCAATTAACGAACATATAATAGAGCAACTTTGTTCAAACCATTGAACAACTCCTATCGAATATACCTTGAATGTTAACAACCACATCGCCAAATCCAATCTACATTTTTTTCTTGCTAAATAAGAAACTAAACTAAATAAGAGACGAGGTGAGCCTCGTCCACTAACGATGGCTACAACAACACATAAATCTGAAGTGTATACACTTCGGCATTGCATAGTCATACATCGGAGGCACAATCGTAGCAAATAATTATATGGACTGAGGACACTAAAATTGGTAGCGTTATTTAACTCAAGACATAAAACTTGAAAAACCTAAGTTCTAAACAAAAAATTGTAAAATCTGGAATCAACTCGAAGGGACATCTTCTATGGGGCAGCATCTGGGATATCCTTCTTAGGGACCGTGTGACCCTCGAGATGTCATGGTCGACATCAAACTGGGCCGCATCAGCTTGGAACAGGAAGACTGCCTAGCGGATGGCCTTTTTAAAACTGTCCATATGGATGCCCTTTACAACAACCTTGGCCTTCTTAATGAGCTTATTCCTATCCTCTTCCAGCTTGGCTACCCTCTTGGTTGCTTCTGCCAAATCAAACTTGGCATTGGTTAGGTCCTCCTTCGCCGCCTTCAGCTTAGCCTCAGCGAACCTCTAATCATCCCCCTCCACTGCCAGCTTGGCACAACAGTCGGCCAACTTGTTAGCCATTTTAGTGTTGATCAATAGAGCTTCTGCAAGAGAAGTTGAGGTGTCATAGAGGTCCTTCTTGAGTTTCTCCGCTCCGGTGTCCTTCAAGGTGTCCCAGATTAACCTCTGGCTCAGCACCTATGCTCGGGCTTGTAGCTCACTGCAGGTTGCTGTAATTTCTTCAGTAGATGGCCAGGCTAACCTTTTCTAGGGTATACTATTGATTTTGATCTTCTTTCGCATGTCGAGGTCAAGTTGGAAGAAACCGTTGGACATGCAAGTCCCAAGCGAGTCCTTCTACTTCTCTAAGCTCAAGGTCTTCTGAGTCAATCTTTTAGAGGGGGGATTCGATGTCTCGCCCTCTGCCTCCTTCCTCTTCTTGCTCTCCTTCTTTTTCTTGCTTGGATCTGGAAAAGGGGGTAGCAGGTCCGACTGCCTATGAATGGCAACATGTAGGGTCACCTCTTCCTTCCTGCTCTCTTGAGCGCGACCTTCCTAAATTTTCTTGAAGGAGAACTAGGATCCCTTCGGTATCTTCTCTGCCATGACACCTGCAATGGCACAAAAAATTAGCCAAGTTAACAATTTAAAAATAAAAGGTAACACACCGAAAACAATAACTTACTATCTAGCTCAGGACCGGAAGCAGTAGACAGGGTTAACTTCAACACAGATTTGGTATAAAGTCGGCAGGAAGCTTGTCCAAAATGGACAATAACTTTAAGTCGCTCTCCACATATACAACCTTGGCCACTCACTAAATCGATAAGGATTCTTCGTCCAGTAAAATAGGAATTTAGGTCGGGTGTCCTCATCATACATATACTTCCGTCCTCTAGCCCCTGCACTCACTTTGAAAAACCCTCCATTAAAATATTTTAAAGAAGTGTAAGGGGTGAACAAACAAAAATTCTACTGACCCGTGAGCGAGACCCATGTCGGAGTCTCGCCAAACCAGGCGCAATAATGGTAAAGAAATATCCTAAGGTTAGGCTCTATGTACAACACCCTGCAAAGTGTCTGAAACGATTATAAGGCAGCCTAACTGTTAGGATGCAGTTGGCATGGTGCCACATTCAACACACGTAGCACGACCATGATAAACACATCAATAGGGAGTCCAATGTCAAAATTTGAGAACAGACAATCATACATAAAGAAAAAATCCTTCTCAGAGTCACCTCGCTCAAAACACACCCTATTTGACTCCTACATACGTCTATGGTGAAGATGTCCTCCTCCACATCGGTAGGGTGAGTTCAAAATTATCTACAAGTCACTACAGATCTCAGACTCTTAGATGTCGAGATCCATACAACAAAACAGAGGGTCTTACCCACTCATATCCTATAGGCACGTGATCATCGCCAACCACCTCGGCCATTGGCCCAGGAGTCTTGTTCGACTCACCCACACAAGCAAATATCACCTCTATCAAACGAGAGGCTTCACCTCTAGAGATAGAACTCTCACTTATCCCATCCTCGGACAACCTAGCCCGGGATAACCTAACCAGGGATGACCCACTTACATTGAGAAACATTACACACCTTTTTCCTTTTTGTTTGATGGGTTGACCTAACCAGGGTTGTACAATTCGGAATGTCAGAAAGCATGAAAAAATGGTAGGCCAACACTCCTATTTATAGGTGACTCAATCACATTACCCGAGGTGCTCGTTCTCCTCCATCGTTAGATCAATCATAATCAATGGTATTCGCATGTCCACCTGTTGTCACGTTATAGTTTCCATTACGTCTAGGCACCTACTCCCTTCATACACTAGCGTAATGTCTATTCATGCACCCTCAACACCAGAGGTCTGTTCGGCAACACCCAACCCTCTTCACACAATTCGCCATAGCCATAGAATATAGGCTCACCATGACTTATAAATGCACCACGTTGAGCCTAAGGGGCATGTGTATTGGGGATATCCCAGAGGAAGACATGACCTCAGAAATATATTAAACCCAAAGCAGTATCTGAGTACACCTCGAAATTCCTTTAGCTAAACGTACTTAGGTTAGCATAAATTGACAGTTATTGGTAAAACATGATTAACTTGGAATTAAGCCTCGGTTAGCATGATCATAATCAAAAGCCCATTACAAATGCCTATAAATAAGGGGGTAGGTGGCATAGGTAGGATTTACTGTTACTTACATTTATTGCGAACCTTACAAGCATCGAAGTGGTTACAATTACCCTACCCCAGCCTGGCGAAGCATTAGCACATGCCGGACTTACCTGGATTGCAAACCAAGAAACTGAGTATATAACGGGACCCATACAACAATCAACCGATAGACTTAAGACATATTATTACCTTTTGTCCCTAAGCAAGAACACTTTATTATGAAGCTTAAATTTATTGAAAATTACAAATATTAGTATGTCTTATTTTTTATTTTGTAGTTTATAATTAATTTCATAAATATTTATTTTTTAAATGTTCTAGATATATTTTATCACTTCTTTTAAATCTAAATAATTATCCTAAAAAATAAAAAAAATTATGTCTAATTAATAAATAATATAAAATCTTTTATATTAACCGTATATAATTACAAACTCATAAAAATATTGACATATTAAAATCAAATTTAATAATATATAATGAATGATGAATAATATTATTTTATAATATTTCTAGGTTATTTTCAAATCAATATCTTATAAGATAAGTATTAATTAGAAAACTAATATATTCATTATTTAAAAACATATAAAACGTTTTTTATTTTTGTAATATATATTTAAACTGTAAAATTATCAAAGTAAATATTACAATTTTAGTTTTTTTCACACCTTATTTTTAATAATCCTATAGCTTTTAAATTTTATTTATTATTTATTTCATAATGTATTATAGGTTAGAAAATAATAAGGGTGCATTTAGCAAAAAAAAACTAAAAACTAGCTAAAAGATAAAAACTGAAAAAATAGTTATCAGTATTTGATAAAACTAGTTGAAAGTTGTAAAATGATAAATAAGAGCATTATTAATTATTAGATCAATAATGAGATATTTTAAAATAATTTTAACATATTTTAATAATATAATTTTTTTAATATAAATTGATTATATATTTAATTATAAATTACTATAATTACATATTTAAATTATAAATTTCTATAGTTATATGTTAAATTTATAAAATACTATAATGGCATATTTAAATTATAAATTTCTATATTTATCATTTAAATTATAAATTACTATATTTATATATTTAAATTATAATTTTCTATAATTAAATATTTAAATTTTAAATTACTATAATTACACATTTAAATTATAAATTTCTATAGTTGCATTCTTAAATTATAAATTACTATAATTAAATATTTAAATTATAAAATAATATAATTATATATTTAAATTATAATTTTTTATAATTAAATATTTAAATTTTAAATTACTATAATCACATATTTAAATTATATTTTTTTATAATTACATAATTAAATAATAAATTACGAGATTATATATTTAAATTATAATTTATGTAATTAAATATTTAAATTTTAAAGGCTTAATTAAGTTTTAGTCCTGAAATTTTACTATATTCCACTTTTGGTCCAGAAAATTGAAAATAAGTTTTTTCATCTTGAAATTTCAAGTTTAAATTATTTTTAAGGAGTAATTTTGACGAAATTCAGAGTCAAAAATTATTTTTTATTTTTAGGGATGAAAAATGGAGTTTATTGAAATTAGAAGACTAAAAACTTAATTAACTTATAAAATTTGTATTATAAAGTTGTTAGGAATGAGAAGAGAAAAATAGTGAAAGACATTTCAAAATAGTGAAAAACATTTTATTAATAAAGAATAAAGTGGTTCACTAATAAATGATAAAATTGAAAAAAATATCAATTGGTAGGTGAGATTTAAAAAAAAAAAAAAGTTAACTAAAGTAGTTTTTTAGAAAAAAACTAGTAGCTAGCTAAAAAAATTACTAGGTTTTTACTTATCAAACCAAACTAAAATCATTTTAAGATAATTTCAGCTTCAACTAGCTAAGATAAAAAAACTCTAACTATCTACCTTAAATAAAATTGATTTATATTAAGTTTGTTAAGACATTTCAATTAGTTTTTAATTTTTTTTATTAGCTAGAAAGTTTATTTGAGTATTTGATAAACAAGTTTTTTACTAATTTTTAGCATTGTATGAAATATTACTTTTAGTTTTTAAAATGTTAACTTCTAGTTTTTTTATATTTTTTTTCGTTTTTGAATATTTATTAATTTTTTTATCAAGTGTAAGAATTTGTTATATTTTTCATATTTGTATCATTTTACATTTTCATCTGTTTTAAAATATAATTTTACCAAATATTTATTATTCAAAAGCTAGTTTAAAAACTGTCAGTTAATTTTCTAGTTTTTTAACTGTATTTTCAGTTTTTAGGTAATTTTTAAGCTAGTTTTAATAAAGATAGTCTCAATAATAAAAGAAAAACAAGAAAGAAAATATAAAAAAGCAAAATGATAATATAATAATAATATTGTAAAAATATTTTCCAAAAGGAAATATTTATAATACCTTTTTTTTCTTAACTCTTAGTAAATTTCAACAACATAAAATTTAGTTTAATTATAATTTATTTTTATTTTTTAACTATTATTTTCATTATGTAACGTTTAAGAGAATTTGAATGTAATGATTTCAATAATATAGATGATGTATATGTAATAATTTGAAACTTACAAGAACATTAATATAAAAAAATAGAATGGTATATAATTTGATAAAAAAAGTTGAAAAGATAAAAATTCTTCTGTGCATATATCATTATTTGAGTTTAATTGGTATAGAATATCAGTGTAAAAACAGTAAATCATGATAAATTTATTGACTTTACTAGTTATTATTTTAAAAATTTTATAAATAAAAGACGATTAGCATAAAAATAGTGTATAGCCATTAAACTCTTATTATTTATAAATAAAAAAATAGCAACGCATTGCAAAAATAAATTTTGACAGTGTTGTTAGGTGGAAAAAGGGTGTGATGTTATTTGATTTCACATTTGAGACTTGAGAGAAAGAGGGCAACTATTTGTTTGAAGTATTCTTTACTTTACTGGAAGCAAAGAGTCGAAAATGTCAGAGGGACCATTGCAGGTGCTGGACGGAACGCAGCTGAGAGGCGTGGATCTGTCCCTCCGCCACGACGCTCCATTCACCGGTGCTAACATCCTCGACATTGCCCACTCCAGACTCTCTTCTTCCCTCTTCGGTCTCTCATTACCCCATCCTCTCAAAGCCTCTGCTCTCACGCGCCTCCACACTTCCGACGTTGAAGCCTTCCTCTCCGCCCAGTACTCCTCCGACAAGGCCTCCGATGTTCTCCGAGACTACATCGCCGCCATCGCCGATGAACTCAAAGGTTTATTATCTTCTTCTGATCGCTGATCATGACGCACCATAGGTAAACTTGTGCGTCCGATCAGTCTCGCTTAATACAATACACGACATATGCGCATAATTATGCTTTGTTTTACCGTTTTCTCTCAGGATGCAGGGAACTTCCTATTAAGTGCTTAATTTTTAGTATTAAGATATGAGTTCTCTAATCTCGATTTCTCGATCCGTCTCTCTGATGCTTCTCCACTTTTTGAATTCCAATAGAACGATTCTTAATTAGTTTTTCTATTTCCTTCAATTCAAATTGCCAAGAGTCTTCTTATTTTCTTCACTGACTGACTGCGTAGATCTTCCCCTATTTTTTAGTTGTCCGTTGCTGAAAAGACTGAAACAAGACCATTGTATTTGTGGATAAAATAATACCTCAAAGCAGAAAATTCTTGAGTTCCCTGTTTGATCGATTTTGACGATGATAATAATATTGTTACATTTGTTTTCTGTAGATAATCCTCTTGTTGTGTCAATCTTGGATGGAAGTACTCTCCGTTTGTTATTAGAGGATGAGGATGACTTTGCCATGTTAGCAGAAAATCTATTCACGGATTTAGATGTTGAAGACACGGGGAAAATCAGCAAGAGTGAAATTCGGAATGCTCTTGTCCAGATGGGAGTTGAGATGGGCGTTCCTCCTTTCTCAGGTTCATTTACTTTTTAATTTGTTTGTTTGTTTTGGTTTGTCATTTCAGGGGAATTGACTATAGTATATTAACTTATAATTATTTTGCAGCTGCATTTTTGTCTACTTATTTCATATTCTCATTATTATTGACTAGGAGCAAATGATGCACTTGTACCACCGTTAATAAAACAATTAAATTTTTCTTAAGCTAATACATTTATGTATATTGGTTATATATATTATGAGAATATTTTTATTTTATTTTTTATTTTTTAAAATAAGTAGTTATCAGAAAAATAATGAAGAGTAAAATTGAAAATCAAATACTAATACTAAAATGTTGAATTGGCTTTATATATATGTTATAGATTACTTTTTTATTTGTTTGTTTGTTTTGGTTTTTTATTTCAAGGGAGTTGACTACAGTATATTAAACTTATAATTAATTTGCAGTTGTGCCTCATTGTTGGTTATATATATTTTAAAAGTAATTTTTATTTTTATTTTTTATTTTTTAATTTTTAAATAGGTAATTTTAAAACACATTAAAAGATAAAATTGAAAATCAAATGCAGATATAAAAGGTTGAATTATTATGTTATTTATAGATTTTATTTTTATTTTTTAATTTTTAAATGGGTAATCATTGGAAAAACAAAAAAAGGTTAAATTACCTTTATATATGTTATAGATTATAAATAATCTGTTTCTGCGACCATCAACTGTAAGATGTAAAGCATGATACAGTTTCCTGATTCTTTCTTCATCTTGATTAATATGTTCTTTAGGCTTATGTCCTCTTATGTGGAGTTAAAGTATAGTCTTAATTTCCGATGATGTAATTTAGACATATCAAAATCGAAGATATAATTTGTTTTACTCTCGTAACTTTTCTGGTCATGGAAGTGTCTGGTCTATTTTGGGTGCATAACTCTTTCTTTTGCTCCAGTGAATTATCATGGTCAAACTAGTGCTAGATTGATAGAGGCAAGTAATATAATTGCATAATCAGTAATGAACAATTGCATTCTTGTTTTTACTATCAAAACAAAATTGCATTCTTTGGTGGACATGTATTATCAGAACTTTCAAACAGTTTTCACGATGGACTTGTAATTTTAACAAGGAAATGCTTTAACCGGCATAACGTTCTACAAATATTATATCTATTTTTTTTTTCTGTTTTTAGGTTTCTTTCATGGACATGTATTATCACAACTTTAGTTTGCCATTATTAATCCCCTTGGTGCACATATAATTTTTCTGTTACTGCTTACAACCGGTTGAGTTCATTTTTGTAGACTTTGCATCATAATAACAGTCTTTTAGGAGACTTGGGAGTCGGGAGACTCTGTCCTTTTTTTTATTTTTATTGATAAATGTTAGATGTTAATTTGGTAGATTTTTTTATTAGTGAAAGGATTTGAACTCATAACCTCTATATTCTCTTTCTCTCAATTTCCTAGCTTTTAACCAGCAGGCCACCTTATCACTCCAAGAGATTCAATGTAGTGAATCCTGAAGGTGAATTAAAAAAATGGCTGTTTTGATAAGCCATTCCTTTCCTATAGTGAATCTTGTAGGTGAATTTAAAAATATGGGTGTTTTGATCTGCCATTCCATTCCTATCACGTTGTGGATAAGGCAACTGCCAAATTGTACAGTTGCACCAGGAGTCCAGGACACCCACCAGTTATAAAAAAGAACTGGTCGATCCTTTGGGTTGCTTTCAGGATATTTATAATTAGGCAATGGCTTCTACAGTTTTACCCGTTGGCCATCAAAATCAACGAAACTTTCACATCCTCTCAAGCCATATGTACTTATGTACTTTTGCTGATTATGCTTGCTGTGTTAATGTCCTATTTGCCGTTTGCTGCGACCTTATGCTAAGTCTGACAGTGTTATTTGGCTTTGGATAGATGTAGGTTCTATGTTATTTGTCAGCACAATACGTGTCAATTTCTCGGTCTATTTGATTCGTCAGCACTATTCATATCAATTTCTTGGTCTGATAGAACTGACATGTTTTGAATAAATGAGCAGAATTTCCTCGGCTAAATGACTTGTTGAGAAAGCATGGGGTGGATGGAGAAGAAAATTTGGGTCAGGCACAGTTTGCACAGCTACTGCAGTCTGTACTGCAAGATCTAGAAGAGGAACTTTCGAAAGAGAATGTTGTTTTAATCCAGAATATTCAAATCATTAATGGCTCTAAGCTTAGAAAGGTATTTTTCGTATATTATTTAAAAATAGTACTATTTTTAAATCTTATATTTTTTTTTCATAATTTTTTATAGATTCTTTTCCATGCCATACATTTTCAAATTAGAGACTGGTCATCCTTTTGAAATACATAAAAACCCACTAAAGTGTAACTGTTTGAACAGTAAATCAAATTTTTGTCCCTAATTTTTTTAATTTCTTAACTTAGGTGCCATCTGGGATTTTGACGATCAAATTTTGTCCCTAATTTCTTCTTTTTTTCATACCAGTTAAGAGCAATGAATAATCGATTAATTTCAACTTGTAAATAATCTATTATGGGAAGTGAATAATTGATTAATTCGAACTACTACGATGAATTATCTATAATTTCAACTTGCAAACAATTAATTGTTACAAGTGAATAATAGATTAATTTGAGCCTAGTGAATTATGACTTAAAATTGATAAATACACCTAAATTAAAAATTTTGTAAATAGGAGATCAAATGTGAGAATAATATTTGGATCAAAATTAAGAAATCGAATAGATAGCGGATCAAAATTACCTTTTAGCCTAAATCATAATTATTGAAATAAATAAATCATCATTATTGTTTGAGACAATTTTAAAGTTAATAAAAATAATTTATTGACTGTGATCTGTGTGGAATCTTGAACAATTAAGTCCAGCAAACTCTTATTTAACAGTTTATATTGTGGACAATGCTGCAGCTATTAGCCAATGAACTGGAATTAAACAGCATTGTGGAGAAGGTATTGAGGGAAAAACCGGAAGCAAAGGATGGCTTAGGAAGCACAGAGATAATAAGGAACTTCCTTGAGAGAAATGCAAAGGAATTGGGTTTACCGCAAGCTCAAGCCGACGAGGGAGTTGTTCTTCTTTATGACGCTGTTTTTGCTGACGTAATAAAAGAAAAAGATGGTGCCGAATCAGATAAAGAAAAACTGGCAAAACTTGTGAAGAATATCCTCGAGAAATTCGCAGAGCAGCTTGAGGTTAATCCTGTGTTTCAGGACTTAGCTTGAGTTAATAGGCCACATTTCAGATGTTATGTGGGAAACTTTGCATCAGGAATGCGCACCCGCTCCCCCCTATATGTATAATGTATGTATCTATACTGGATAACGAATTTTACTTGTGTGGATTGTTATTGCTGAGGTGCTTTAAATAGCATGTTCGTCAGCTTTTTATCGAACCCAGTGTAAATTTTGAATACTCTTTTTTTAAAAATAAAGTAAGTCCTGATCACGGATGAGAATGGGTTGCATCAAGCTAAATTTTGCTAGGCCCGACTCCATCTATTTATTTTGGTCACCTATTTAGAAAATCTATAATTTTAATTTAATTATTAATTTTAATTTTTCCATTTCTAAATTTCAATTTATAACTTTTTTATGGCACCTTGTGTTAGTTCTAGGATTCAATTAGGTTTAAGTAAAATAAATTAAATATATATAAAATTGAAGATGAAATAAAAACTGTGGGTTATCTAAAATAGGAAAATCAAAATTGCATATTAATTCAAAATATTTAAAATGACATTTACAAATTAAAAATCTTAAAATCTACGATAAAAATAATATAATGAAAATAAAAACATTGTCAGACTTAAATAAAATCAAGAAGTATTTCTGTACAACACTTTCTTTTTATTCTTTCATACGGCATAAAGTCCTACCTCGTTGATGTTTTACTCACTACCTCTTTAATTGCAGTAATTTGTTGGTTCACTGGTTGCAACAATAAATTTTAGAGCTTGGTAGAGCTTACCGATGTTGCTAATATGTTTTGATTCAAGTCCTTCCCTTTTTATTTTTCTACAAGCAAATACTACTAATTTATTAAGAATAGAAGAAAGTTGAATATAAGAGATAAGAAATAGGAGTCTCACGTTGGAATATGGGGATCTGATTCATTTTAGTATCATTTTTGCTAACTGTCATGTTTTCTTTATATTTAAACATCTCTCTTATTTTTGTTTTCAAATGAGAATATTTTTTGAAGCCGTGAAGAGACTACATGACCATGGATGGTTGCACCACCTCGTCCTCCAAGACAACAAATGTGATACTTGACTTTGCTTAATTACTCTAATCAAGCAAACTCCTCATTTGACGTGGCTTTTTATTTCAGTTTTAGATTTATAAAAGCAAAATCTAATTTTGTTTTAAGTTTTCAAATTCATAAAATTTGGTTTTCAATTTTAAAACATTAATGTCAATCTTAATCCCATTAGAATTTTTTTTTTTGTGATCAGTGGTCATTCGATGACAATTGAAAATTGACAATCAATGATTATTGACAAGTGGTGATTGGTATTATGACCAATGTGGTAGTCCCAAAATGTTCAAAAGTAACGACAAGTGACTTGTGACCAACAAAGGCAATCAATAATCAGTAACTAATGATCAATAATCGTCAGTTTATAACTAGTAATCGATGATCCAAGTTGATGATTAGTTATCGGTGGCATACAAACCTAGCAAATAAAAATTACCTAAACCCCATTCCCAATTGCTAAGTCTCACAATCAAAGTTTCCCATAAAAAATGAAACTGTTTGGCTTTTTCTCCAAGCACTTTCATAGATTTCTCTCTACCCCTCCATATTAAATGACAAAGATACCCCTAAGTTACTCTTTGGAATGGGTAATCTAAGTGCTTGCATAGACACTCTAAAGTGACTAATCCGAAGAAGGGAAAGCATGTCACAAGGAGGGGGGAGATGGATTGGGCAAGCAGGAAGGGGTGTTGTAGGTAGGAGTGGTTGTCGGGAGGCTAGCACCAACAGTGGGAAAGGACAAAGTTCAAGAGGGAAGCGTGGGAGAAGGAAGAATTGCAAGAAGTGTCTGCGAGGAAGATGAATGGGGAAGACGAATTGTAAGAGTTGAGTGGAATACTCTGGAATGGGTAATCTAAATTAGTTTTTGCCAAGTCCGAATTACCTATTCCGGAATAGGTAATCTAAATTGACATGGAAATATTGACAAAAACCAAATCTTGATTATCCATTTCGAATATTCATTTAAAAATATTTTATCCTTTAATATATAATGATTTGCAGAAAGAAATTTGAGATGTAGGTAGAAAAGGCCTTCTTTTTCCTGCCCTTGGCCCAAGCGTTGGCCTATCTTCCATTTCAAGAACCACTGACATCACTCTAATTGAAAATCCCCAAAAGAAACTTGAAATTCTTCCCTCCACGAAAAGAAAACTAAAATTTAAGTGCTTTTTAATACTAGTTTTTAATTACAAATTAAAAATTTGATCTGCGTATTTAATACCTACCTTTGTTTTCAACTCTGATTGCATAAATTTAATTCAAATTGTATTAGAAAACAACAATATTTGCAAAATCTGAAAATATGATCATTAATATAAATTATTTGTATTAGAAAACAACAGGATTTGCAACTAAGAGTTGGCATAATTTGAAAAGAAATTGATATTCATACAGAGGAAATCATATATGATCATCAATCAAATATTTAGATTTAAAACAATTTAAAATTTCCGATGCAGAAGCATCACCTTAAGCGGCAGTTATTACCTGAAACAAACAAGCTACATAACACAGGAGCATAATAACAGCATCCGTTTCAAATACATGAACAAATTTGAGAACTAACTTTAATAGCTAAAATCTATAACTAATGATTTCTACGAAAAAGCAACATATAAAAGCCAGCCCTTCACTTGAAACATATATATAGCTAATGATCCATTCTTTGCCATCTGCCCCTGGTGATCTCTAGAAAATAGCAATATAAACTAAACCCCTTCACCAGCAACACATGAATTATTACTACATCCATGATGAGTCGGTTTATTCATTGCCATCAGCAGCCCGAAGAGAGCCTAGTTGAACGGGGGCTTGAGTCTGTACAACTTTGGATGATCCATACACTGATAAATCAACACCTTCTGCCTTCTCTTTCTCAAGCTGCTCTTTAATCCAAATGTATGTAATTCTTAGCCCATCCTACAATATGACAATTGAGATACTGAGTTTAACATACAATCCTGTCGATTGAATTCAATCAAGATAAAATGCAAACGAGGGGAGAACCATAAGTAACCCTATCCCATGGAAAATAAGATCAACTACAAACATAAGACATTGAAGTGAAGAAAAAATGGAATCCTTTGATAATGTATGATGGGAAAAAGATAATGCTGATAAGTATATCTCATTCCATTACTCATTTCCTAATGATAATAAATCAAAATTAGTAGGAAATTCTTTTTTCAGGTAATGATAGGAAAATTAATTATACCCAACCACATTAATATGAACACCATGATGGACTAATGACTGTTAACACCCTTCTGCTGAAGTCAGGGTTAGGAATAATAAATTGTACAAAGTGAAAACAAGTTGATTTTGACCCACTAAAATAATAACAGTACCTTCAATTTCATAGTTGGAGCCCAACCAAGTTTCTCTTTGATTAATGTATTGTCTGAATTTCGACCACGAACACCTTCTGGGCCAGGAATGTGATATATTGGTATATTCTTATTCTCAAAGCTAACAACAATCTCTGCCATTTCATTCATGCTGACCATTTCATCACTTCCAATATTCAGTGGCTCCCGGAAGTCTGATTTAGTCAATCTAAACACAAATGGAACAGGAATCTAATGTTAAATCTTGCCAAGGAATTAGAAATATAGAACTAACCGGCAAAAGACATAATAGAAACTAACATATGCTTGATTTGATTAGATCATACTACGTTTTTTAAATACAACCAAATAGGGCAAATCTTTAATTTTTGTCAAGTCACTTAAATTTCTATTGCTTGCATTTAATTCAGTCAATGCTGATAGAGACTATAATGTTTCTGCCCAATTTGTACAATTGGATTCACAAAGAAACCTAATTATGAAAATTGCAAAATAGAAAATTCTTGCATCATTTTAAACATCAGTAAAGTAACAATTTCAGAAAAAAATAGATATTCTACCATTACTTACGTTTATGATTAAGTGTGAATATAACTTATTCATTGCAAATGCACTCTACTAGATTCATTTTCAGCATTCATGAAACCCCAAATCCATAATTCAAAATTTAAAATGACTTAATAAATCATTAAGTCACATGTAATAGCGAAGAAATCAGCAAGCATACCTAAGTACACCTTCAACACACTCATCAATGAAGGTGAAGGATCTTGTTTGCAATCCATCTCCCCACATCTCAAATCGATCTTTGGAAGTGAGTGCTTTCCTGCAAAAAGCAGCAGGAGCCTTCTCCCTTCCACCTGTATTGACAATAACAAAGCAACAAACTTCTTAAAATCCATTAGGCTACAAAAGAATGTGCACTAATTTATTATTTAAATACAACCACAAAAACTTGCAATTCAGTCAAGAGTGTACCTTTCCATGTCCCAAAAGGGCCATATATGTTATGGAATCTCCCAATGCGGCACTCAATTCCAAAATCCTTGTTATAATGCTTGCATAACTCTTCTGTTGCAAGCTTCTCTAGCCCATACGCATCTTGTGGCTAGAAAAACAAAGTCACAAATTAAATAAGCCCAGGATAACCTAAGTACACAAGTGAATTACCAGCAAAACTTGAAGAAATAATTAAAAAGATCACCAACAAACCTCAGCAGGCCAGGCATCAGACTCCTTCAAACTCACATTTGTTTCCAACTGTTTAAATTCAGGGTAGATACAAGCACTAGAGGCATAAAAAAACCTTAAAAAAATCCAAAAAACAAAGATGCATAATTATGGAAGGGATGAAGAGTATTAAGCAATTGTAAGTGACATCATAGAATAAGTTTGTTGAAATTCAAAGACCTCTTAACACCATTGATCCTGGCAGCCTCAATCATGTTGAAGCTAATCATGGTGTTGTTGTACATAATGACCGAGTGATTGGACTGGATGAAACCCATCCCACCCATATCAGCAGCAAGATTGAAAACATGATCCACACCCTTGGTGACAGTTAAGCAGTTATCCATGACCCTAAGATCAACAAGATGGAACTCATGGCAGAACATGTCTTCAGTCATGTGCTCATTTTTCTTCCAATCAGAAGCAATGATGTAATGCCCCTCCGTCTTGAGGCGGCGTGCAATGTGTGACGCAATGAAACCACCAGCCCCAGTGATGGAAATTCTGAGCTTTTCAGAGGGCCAGTAGGGTTCTCTCTCAAGGTTTTGGTATGTGTATGCTCCATAGTCGGTTGTTCCAGAGCTTCCCATGCTGCACCCCACATGAATGAATTAGACAGAAACGCATAAAACATGACCAGAAACAAAAAGTACATCATGAAAGTTGCTGTCTTTAAGGAAGAACCAGACAGATACTTGGGATATGAAAAGTAACCGACAGAGATTAGAGGAACCCGGAACCACATACCCCACACGAGGGCACATGCAATGGAACAACATTATAACAATGCAATAAAATAATAAAATGTTGCATAGAAAAAAGAAAAAAAACTCGGCGATAAAAAACATTAGTAGCTAAAAGGGTGGCAAGAATAAAGATTAAAGAGAAAAAAATAGAGAAGGAAAAGATGAAAAAATGAGAGAGAAACCTGAGAACTGAGAACTGAGAACTGAAAAGGAGTGGGAATGAGGAGAAGAAGGGAAGGGATGGTGGTGAGTTGAGAGTGTGGAGTGATTATATAGAACAGAGTGGCAGCGTGTGAAGGCTGAGCCACTCATTTACTCCTTCTTCCCATCTATTGGATCCATTGCAGGCCAAATCTACATTTTCTTTCAGCTTCTCTCCTCACACAACAATAATTCTATCTTTCTTTTTAACACGTTAAATATATTTTATTTAATATTTCTATAAAACATAGCATTACTTTCATCTATCAAACCTAAACATAGCTATCATTGAAATTACGTAAACCAACTTTTCTTTTTTTATATATATAGGAGTACCATGTGTTCAGAATTTTGAGAAGTGTTAATTGTTACTATTAGCAATCACTAATTCCTACCAATATTATTGTTATAAAATAGCTATTATGAAATTATTTTCTTTCATTTTATTTATAACAATTCATTAAAATATTAGTTTAGTTCACAATAAAAAATATTTTTTAAATTTATATTTATCATTGTTAATAATAATTTAATGCTCATTTTTCTTTCTCCTAATTATTTTTCATTACCACTTTATTTTATTATAATTATTTTTGTTTAAAAATAATTAATTCAAAAAATCCTATACATCCGCTCCTATAAAAATTATAAAATCTTTTAATTTGTTGACATAAATAAGATTGGAAATAATATCTAATCTAGTATGAACAATATTTAATGTTTTAACTTTCTTTAAAATATTGATATTTTATAATTGAAAATTTCATTCATTTTTATAATTATTCCTTTATATTATCATTACTATAACAAATATTTCTAATAACAATAGTTGCTCAATTAATAGTTTTTTATTAGTGTTTCGTTCATAGTTTAATTCAAAACGTAGCTCTATTTCTAGAAAATATTATTAATTATACATTACATGCATTAATTAAGGAATAAATAAATTAAAAGTGTCAATTAAAGTAAGTGGTCCTACTATTATTGCATTATTGATATTTTTTATCGCATTAGTGAGTTACTTTTCTCCACTCATGTATATATATATATATATAAAAAGAAAAAAAATTGAGCTTAGCTTTGAATTAAATATAAACAAATTTAATTATGTTATCTTATTTAATATTATTATTCTTAAAAAGAAATTTTTGTTTAATTACAATCTAATTTTTTATATTCATAATATGAAATTTCAATAAAGAGTATTTTAAAAATATATTTATTTTATACTTAAAGATTAATGAAATGATTGATAATAACTAATTTTTTAATAAATATGAATTTAAATATTTTTACTTCCGTGGAAGTACATTTTAAACTAATTAAAGTACAATCATTAACATTATTTTTTTTTATTTCAAATATTTTTTATGTTATAATATTATTTCATGAATCAATATTTCTAATATTGGGAGTTATAATGATCTGGGGTAAAGTAGACAAATGGAAAGAAAAAGATCCGGAGTTTGAATCTCTCTAATAACAAAAGTTAATACATTAACAAATAATATTTGAGTTATAAAATAATATTCTTAAAATAATAATTCAGAAATTAAAAATAAAAATAATATAAAAATATAATACTTAACGTTGCTAATGATTCTTATTTTCATAATTTTTATTTCTTAAGACAATTATTCCTAAAATTAAATTTTATATTTTATTAAAATTGATAAATTACAATTTTATTCTTGAAAGTAAAAAATATAAAATAAAATCAATATATTTATTGATTGTTGAAAACTTTAAAAATGAAAAAGAAAAACATTCTCTTAAATTAAATGATCTCTCAGCCACTCTTTTCATTTCTTTAGTTCATTATTCTCAATCTTTTGTATGTTTGGTAAGACACTCTTAATGGTTTATATGATCTTTTAACTAGCTTACAAGTCATTTTGATCAAAATAAACTAGCAAAGTTACTATTTTTTTATTTTTATCCTCATAAATTTATTTGAAATATTTTTTAATAAAATAATTAATACTATCATTTTATGTTATTTAACATTTATTATCCAATTTTACTAAATACTTCTCTATAAACTTTTAGATCTTTAGTTACTTTATAAATTTTAGCTAATAAACTCCAATTAACTTTTAAGCTAGTTTTATCTCGGTGTTTGCTTGGAGACTGCTAAGGGATAGATTGCCCACTATCGATAACCTGCTAAGGCGAGGAATCCATACCTATGTGATTAATCCGGTATGTATGTTTTGTAATACTGGGCAAGAGTCCAAAAACCATCTCTTCTTACAATGCACACACGCACAAACGTTGTGGAAGAGAGTTATCAGGTGGGTAGGGGTGCAGACCACACTCCCGGGAGACTTGAACCAACTATTTCTTCTATCTTCTGACTGGGTGGTGGGGAAGCAGAAACAGAAATGCAGGTATATGTTTTGGATTGCTATTTGCTGGGGTCTCTGGTTGTCCAGGAATGCTATCATCTTTCAAAGGTCTGCGATGGAATCTCTCGATATATTAATGTCGATAAAGGTTTTCTCGTGGAACTGGTTGCGGCACTCGTTTGGTTTTAATGCAGGGTGTGTGTTTTCTGATTGGTGCTCGCATCCTAGATTATGTATGATGAACATGAAATAGATATATACGTTAGTAGAGTACAGTACGGAAATACCGTCAGTATTGTATAGCAGCTGAAACATTTTGTTTCACTTGTTTTTATTATCTTATTAATAATATTACTTTTGCTTGCCAAAAAAAAAAGAAGCTAGTTTTATCTTTATTTCCAGTTTCCGCAAAAGTAACAAAATTCTCCCCGGCCACCATTTAAATTACCTCTTTTTATAATTATATTTATTTGTATAATTAATCTTCGTAAATACACATTGAATTTTAATTATGCTATAAAAATATCAATAATTAAAATTGGCTCTTTAATTACAATTTATTCATTATAAATAATTTTATATATTATAAATTTTAATTATATAAAAAATTTACATTGAAAATACAATTTTTAAAATAGAATTTATAACTAATAAGATAACATAATATTTCTAAAAATATGATAAATATTTTCACTTGAATAAAAAAAACTAATTATGCATAGTTAGTGATCATATGCATGTATATTTTCGACAAATTGTTTGCACAGTAATTTAGACATTTTTTCTTGCCCAAGATGTCAAATGCAAAACTAATTACTCTTTATAAATAATTATTTTAATTTTTATTTTTTACAGCTTTTAAAATAATAATAAACTGAATAAAAGGAAAAAATAATTAAAATTAGAATTTATTTTGAATAATTTATCATAAAATTAGTTGCTTGTTATTAAAAAAGTAATAACTAGATTATTTACACAATTATTATTTCTTTTTAATATTACTTTGTCGTTTTAAAGCTTAAATATTTAATAGTTGATTGAATAATTTTTTTCTTACAAATATTTTTGGTGAGTTCTGTTTTACATGTTCATTAAAGTTAGGATATGTCTTGCTACTTAATGAAAACGTAATATGCTTATAGATTGATAGCGAGAAGTATACTCGTATCTTTGTAAAATGTAACTTAGATTTATTATTATTCAAAGTTTTACTGACGAAACCAACATTTGTTTATTTATTATCAACAAATATTTATAATTTCCATGTTATGTGAGTAGAAAGATTTAAATTCATGAGTTTCTTATAACTCCAACACTTATGTACACTCCCTATCACTAAAATATCTTGTAAATCTCTACAAGAACAACACCTGCTGATTGGATGAATAAATTTAAATAATTGGGCTAATTATTTTATTTACAGAGAGATGATAAGAAGATATTTAGAAATGTTGGAAGAAAATGTCTCTAATGTTATTATGAAGAGGGAGATGAAAGTGAGAAGAAAACAGAGGGCGAAAGCGGAGAGAAGGAGTGTTGGAAATGTGTGGGGAAATGCGAAGAAAGTTCCTCTTTCGGTTTTTTTTGGCCCACTCACTCACACAATAGAAATAGAATTTGGATGGATGTGTAGATGCACCTTCCTTCCCTTTCTCTCTCTTACTTAGGACCCTAACTTGCATTGCCAACATACTTCACCACTCATGTCCTTCCTACATAAATGCTCTTTCACTCAATTACATGCTTCTTTCAAATCATTTTAATGAGTTTTTAACCGGGTTGGGTTGGGTTGGGTTAGATAGAGTTTAGGAGAATTTAAGACTCAATCTAATAATAAAACATTGGGTTAAGTTTAATAAAACACAATTCACTCTTCAACGGATTGGTTTAATTGAGTCATAGTTTTAAAAAATATTTTTTTAAAAAAATTTAGAATATTTTTTTGTTAACTTTTTTAGAATATTTTTGTTTAAAAAAAATAGACTATACAATTGTTATAACATAAAAATAAATAATAAATTATAATTACGAATTATATATCAAAACTAAAACAAATTAAAATTAACATATAACTAAATTTTCAAGTAATAATAACTAAAAAAATATTTGTCCAAAATAAAAGTAATTACAATTTGTCACAGCTAACCAAGTCATATAAATAAATATAAACTACACAATTTGTCAAAACTAATAAAAAGTATAATATCAAAAGAAACACATAATGAAAAAATACATAATTTCAATAATAATAATATATAATAAGTTAATATTATATTTGGATTGAGACAGGAAAAACTCAATCCAGCATGTTTACAATCCACCTGATGCTATATTTTTTAACATTTTAATATTTTATTATTCAACCAATACATGTTCAAATATTTGATAAAATTTTATACCAATTTAAGTTATAACATTTTAATATTGTTAGTATTTTAGGTAAAATCATATTTTATAACAATTTTTTTAGCAAAATTTTTTGGATAAAATATGTTTTATATTTTTAAATAATTATTCAAATATTAATATATTGTAAAAGAAATCAATTGTATTTAGTCTTTTTAGTCTTGAAATACATCATTTGTGGTTCTCCAAGTATTATCTATGTTTTTTAAAGAGATAATAATGATTTATAACATTTGAAAGACCCAAAGTGGTATATTTCAAAATTATAAGACCAAAAATAATACAATTTTTTTAAAAAAAAACATATGTAATATATTGATAATCTTATAAGCACCAAAAACATATTTTAATCAAAACAATTTACGACATTAGCAAATTATTTGTTCATTGATGTTGTTCATTAGAAAATTTTACAATTTTTAGAGAAATATAAAATAATAAAGAATTAATGATTTTGAGGATAATTTTATTTTTTGTAAATAATACTTATAGTTTCTATTATAATTAAAATTTTTTAATTTAGTTAAGGAGTTCTAACTCATTTAGTTGAGCAAAATACAGAAAATTATTGTAAACTCAAATTGTCTTTAATTCCTATTAAGAAATAAAACTATTTTAATTTATTATACTAATTATATTTAAAATATTAGTATAAATATTTCAATAAAAATAAATCACTAATTTTATTTGAAATCACTAATTTTATTTTAAATAAAAACATTATAAAGTAATATCACAAAAATGTCTTGCATTTCTCATAATAATATCGAAATTAATGGTCTTAATCCTGATTTTATTTTTCAAAAATAATATTTAAAATCTCAAATATAACTAAAAATTTTAATTTTTTATGATCAATAAAAAGTGACAAAAATATTTCAGTTGGGTAGAAAATTAAGATAAGGTAGTTATGTAAAAATTTTAAATTATCATATAAATATTATTTAAATTCAAATTTTCAAGTATGAAGTTAGATATATATAATGAAATAAACCAAAAGAGTGTGATTACAAAACTATTATGTGTCATATATTAAGAAAGGGTAATTGGTTTTAACATATAAATCAAATATATAAAGATAAAAAGCAAGAAAAGTTAATTTTGAAAAATAACATAAAAATAAAAGAAAAAAAATTTGTAACCTCTATACTAATTAAAATTTTTTAATTTATGATATTATTATCAAATTATATTTAAATATTTTTAGTATAAATATTACAATAAAATAAAATTATAAACTAATATAGGAATTAATAGTCCTCAGCATAATTTTGTTATCCTAAATAGTAATTTTAATTTCTATAATAATAAAAATATTTTAATTTATTTTATTAACTAAAGAAAAGAAAATAAAAATATAAAAAATAAAAATAAAATAACATAAAAGGAATAAAAAATAAAGGATAAAATTAAAAAATTAAAAGTAAAAAGAAAAATTTTAAAAGAAAAACATGAAAAGACAAAAAAATATATAAAAAGATATGTGTCACTGATCTTTAACATATTAATAAAATAAATAAAAATAAAAATAAAAATAAAAAATAACAAAAAAATGAAGAAATAAAAAATTAAAAAGAAAAAATAAATTAATTAAAACAATCTAATTTAGCATGTTTTTCTTAAAATAATTTAAAATTATATATAAAAATATATTAATAAATTATTTTAACTTATTAAATGAGTAAAAGAATAATAAAGGAATAGAAAATAAAAATTAGAGGTGCAATCAGAAAAGTGGAGTGTTTAAGAAATTTACAAAAACTAAAATGTCTCTCGAGAAGTCAAGATGGGCAAATGGCACAAATGTAAGAAGGGTAAAATAGTAATTTACACATGTAAGTTACAATGTAGGTTTGTGTTGAAAGCTTGAGGAATATTTTTTTATCAATAAAAAAATATAAAGAAGAAGGAAGACTCAAGGGCTCAAGGCTGTACAGAGGTTACTCCCATAGAGTTAGCCAAGATAGTTTGATTCAAGGGAAGAGAGCAAATATGAAAATTTGTAAAAAAACTCATTTCTAGTTGACTCCATTTTAGATAAGTCATCACACATTGGTTACTCTCACACAAAACATGATTAAAACATAAGAGTCATAAATGAATCAAATTCACATATGACATTTTTATATCTTGAGTCCCATGCTAAAGTAATGCCATGTAGAATAGGGAAAAATTCAGCATGTGTCCTTGTGGTGTATGTATAGTTACCTACAAAACCTAATAATCAATGCAACATGTAATTGCGTATGACCTCACTAAATCCTAAAGGACCTAATTTCTTAAGGAGCTTTCACTATTGGTCTGATGTTGTGTCCAAGAAATTGTTCTAAGATGTTTAGGTTGACAAGACATAAAGTATGTATTTTTTAATTTTAAAATAGGTGCAAGGGTATAATAGGTATTTGAAAAGTGGACATCAAAAGGGGGTATTCCCTTTATTAATAGTATAAATAATATGCAATATATAATATAGAATATAATATTATAAATAATTGATTATACATATAGATTATAGATAGTAGGATAATTAAATAGGTTGAATATAAATGTTTTAAAGTAATTCTTTTCTCAAGGTTATAAAGTTTATTTAATGACAAAATTTATATTGATGAGGGAGAAGTTATATGTTCAAATCAAGTAGTTTATTTTTAATTTTTAAATAGGTATAAGGGTAGAATATGTATTTTAAAAATTGGACATCAAAAGGGGGAATTCCCTTTATTAATAGTATAGATAATATATAATATAAAATATAATATTATAGATTATTGATTATATATGTAGATTATAGATAGTAAGACAACTAAATATGTTGGATATAAATGTTTTAAAGTAATTTTTTTCTCAAGGTTATAAGGTTGATCTAATGGCAAAATTAACATTTGAGGAGAAAGTGTTTCTGGGTTTGAATTCCTCCTTATTTATATTTTAATTTTCAAATAAGTATAAAGATAGAATAAGTATTTTAAAAAGTGGGCATCAAAAGAGGAATTCCCTTTAGTATAGATAATTTATTTAATAATAAATAAGTAAATTTTAAATTGTAAAAAATAATATACCTGTCACATATGTGTAATTTTTTCTATTGATAACATTAATTATATCAATTGTTTCGGGATTGAAATCTTGTATTTTAATTACTTAACAACGTATAATTTATGTTTAGAAAAAATAATATTTGAAGTTTAATTAAGATAATATATTTATTATCTTTTTCATTATTTTATTTTTATATTTATATTTTTCTCTTTTTAATTTTTCTTTTCTTTTTATGTTATTATTTTTTATTCTTTTATATTTTATATTTCTATATTTAATATATTAAAAATTAATTTATTAAATATGATTTAATTATTTTTAATTAATTTTTTTTTTGTAAATACTGTCAAGAAAAAGCAAAATTCGATTCCTTCAAAATATTTTGACCTAATGGATTGAGGACATAACATAATCTGTTCATACCCATTTTATAATTTAAAAGAAATTCATTTAAGCTTTTCTTAATATTGACAAATATTTAATTTGAAAGGAAAAACGAAAAGGAAATAAAATATCCAAAGTTAATGAAATCCTAGTAATTTATAGGGAACAGTTTTGAAAAGTTTATCCCTCATTTTTAATTTAGAGATTGTGATTTCAACATTTAAAATTTTTTAAATTGATACTCAGAACAAATCACATGATAATTGCGATAGATTCAGCATTAGTGTTGACTCACAATTAATTGTTTTAAATAAATAATTAATTATTCTATAGTTTGAAAATATTTTATTGTAAAAATAATTAATTATTATAAATAAATAATTAATTATCATATGTGTTGGATATGTCTTCTTGCATAAATAATTGTAAATAAATAATAAATTATTGTACAAATAATCAATTATTGAGGAATCAACATTAACATTGACTGCACATCCATTCAATTTGAATATTAATTGAAAAATTTTAAAAGTTCAATATCAAAATGTTTATTAAAAATTAGATATTAAAATTTTTGAAATTGCAAAAGTTGGATCATAATGTGTAAGTAAGCATTTTTTTTAATAATTTTCAATATATTTTCTGTGTTTTCCTTCCTATATATATATATATATATATATATATATATATATATATTTTTTTTTTTTTTTTTTTTTTTTTTTTTTTGTTTCCTGATGTATCCTCGACTAGAAGTCTAAAACTAGTCCCTCGGAAAACTAAATCTCATTTAAAGGATTGTTCTTTTCGGTAAGTGTTTTTCCATATACACAAAAGAGGATCAAATTCCTTACTTCATGTTTACAACACATGGATATTTATCAACCATGCTAAACCACATTAGTTATTTTCCAACATTACTACATGCAATCTTAAAATCAAACTAATAAGTACATGAATAATTGACAATATACTTTATGGATAGGGTGTTAAGAGATAAACAACCACATTAGTTTTGGAACAAACATCATAATTTTTTTTTTTTTTAAAAAAGACAATTCTACAAAATATCTAGAAGCCTATAGAAATAAAAAAAAAAAAAAGAAGAAAGAAGAGATTGAATATCAGTTTTAAAATTTTCATTGAAAAAAAAGACCATCACGAAACGAAACGTTGTATTGTACACTTCCACACTATAACTTATCAAACAAATTTATACGTAACTTATCAAACAACAGTAATTATTCCTGTTTACGAACAACCCTACTAATTTACAACTTTCATGGAGTCATTGAGACACTACGAGCCAATTAAACCTATAGATGCCCAATAAGTAATAACCAACACAATCTGGCCAATCTCAACACAGTAAAAAACTTGAAGAAATGAAGATTTCTAACTTGGCAGTCGATATAGTACAATTCGCACCGAACATCAAAGTTTTTCCTCTATGACCTAACATGTTTTTTCGGCTCAAAATGCTGAAACTTATGGGGAAGTGTTTGTAATTTTGAGGGTTTTGATATTGTCATATTTTTATCAATAAAATTTTGAGTTTTTCCATGTCATCATTTTCATAAAACACTCTAGAAGATCAACAATGGTAAGATATTAAGTACTTAAATAAGTACCTTTGCTTAATTTAAACAAATTAAAGCAGAGGTGTTTAGCACTCCTGCCTAGTTTTTTAAACATTTTACCTTGTAGAATTCACGTTAAACACCCCACTTAAAATCCTACTATCGAAGATGCTCTAACCGAATCAAAATTAACTCAAATTCTAACCTGTGACAAAAACCATGTTCTCGTACATTGGATGCACAATAATCCGCCCAACGCCCCTTCCATTGAGATAACATACACTAGGTGATAAATTGCCTCCAAGATTCATCGTCATTGTACTTTTAACAGGGTGGAGTTTTTGCCCACTGACCCGTTTTCATCCATTGTGTCAGAAACGACCATCACAAATATTAATAATTTAATATATTATTATTAAAATAAAATAACTTATTAATTTAAGAATATGAGCTAAATGAGTGAGGCTTATTGGAACAATGCAATAACACAAGGAGTTGAACCAAAATTATAATTAACACTTTGGTATTATAAATTATAGGTTGATGCTCTATGTGGGTCTATTTTTTAAAATATTTACCTAAATGAGTCATTTTTAAAAATATTTACCGAGATAGGTTTATTTTCAGGTTTGACTTGGTCAAACTACAACTCCCAATTATAATTTAAGGGTAGCGCAGGATTTTAGGCCACGCAGATGAGTGTGACGTGTTGAAAATAGTATTTGACCCTTAAAATCACCAATAGACCTGCAGTTTAATGATTTGTCTCCTTAAACCAGTTTTTGCAATGATCGAGGAGCTAGACATAAACTGCAATTAGCATTTGCAATTTATGCAGTGCATCTATGAATACACTTAGTGACACACAAAGGTCAATAGCCTTAGAAGATGGTCATGCAATTTTTGTTTTATTGTTTTGAGGTAACTTGAAAATTCCCCTCAACATGTGTAATAAAGAAAATATGAAAAAATATATTAGTTGTACCGATGGTCAGACCGTGAGCTTGATTCAATTAAAGGCACCAACTTATTGTCGAGAAGACAATGAGTAAATGGGAATAGTCATAAATGCCCTGCATAAACCACAAATGCTAATTGTGGTTTATGTCTGAGCATTGCAAAAATTGGTTTAAAGATACACATGCCACGCTAGTTCTCACAAATTTTGTCTCTGTGCATTAAATCATTGGAACAAATTACGGTTTTATAAGTTGCCCATATGGTAGCAACATGACCTAAAATCCTACGTGGCCCCTAAATCGTAATTGGGAGTTGCAATTTGACCAAGTCAAACCTAAAAATATCTAGATAATATTTTAAAAAATAGATCCACTTAGGTCAATCAACCTAAATTATAAATTATTGAGTTTTCAATTTCACTTATTTGTTAATTAAATCACTTACTAAGTCATTATTATGTTATGATGATAAAAATGCAATAATGGAATAATGCAAATAGTTATGGCAAATTTTTTTATATTGTTAAAATTGAAATTTTCAAAACAAAAAAATTGGAAAAGCTAACAAATCAACCCACTAGCATGCTTAAAGGGTGGGTCAGGTAATTAAGTTTGCTCTTGATAAGACTGGCCACTAAAGGATCGAGTCTACATGAATCAGGTTGGCCACTAAAGAACCGGACCTAAATGAATTGGGTTGACCTATTTTGACTCCCCTAATTATTACTCATCCCAAATTGTGATAGCTAATGATTTTGTAAGTACAAATGTCACTCTTCGTTTATATGACTTATAAAATATTAATTGAAAAAGTCAACAAACTTACTATATATAAAAGGTGATGAATAACTGTTAGTGTAAAACTTTTTACATAACAATATATTAGAGTTTTTCTCTTATTCTTATCATTTAGAATTAGGATGTTATTAGTTTGATTTTAAGATTACATGTTTAATAATGGGTCCCTAAGAAATAAAACATCACTCAAGTGAAAAATGATAGTCTAATAAGGAAAAATTTTATGAAATTTGTCTAACAAACTTATAATTTTATTTAAGATAATAAATATTTATTAAAATGTTCTAATGTACATAGGTAAGAGGTGTCAAAACAACTTAAATTTGTGAGAGAAAAATTATTTGCGTGTTAGAGATATATGACTTTCAACCTATTATATGATTTTTTACAGATTAGAGAGCAAAAACGATAATAGAACAAAATACTCTAGTGCTCAACAAAATAAATAAAAAAAATGTAGACTATGGAGAAAACCCTTATAATCGTCCCCATTAGAAGTAGACTTTATAAAATGAGCAATACGACCTACTTCGCCGAGCCAAGTACAAAAGTGGATACTACAACCTAACCCGTTTTCTTATAGGCCACACTTTTGTGACTCAGCCTATCATGTTGGCCCATTTTACTTATTTTTTAAATATTTTTATATAAATTAAAAATATATATCAACCAAAATAGACTTGATTGAATTTAAACATATTTTTTTTGTGCTAGCCTGAACCATCAAAAGCAGTCTACAGAGTCATCTATTTAGGCCAATCCACCAACCCGTCAAGTCCAACTTACTTTTACAACTCAAATTAGAAGCCTAAATCTTCTCATTTCCTTTAAAGAGGTAGCTTTAACCGAACCATTAAAAAATGTGACTAAATGACTAAAATGAGAAAAGATTCGTAACATAAAGAAGTGCCCTGTTAAAATAGGTGAAATAAATTAGTTTAACAAATACTTATAATATTATAGTTTAAAGGATGTGCATTTTATTTTAAATATTCCCACCATGAACCAAGATTTATTATACCCGGTACATTAATTTAAACTATGCCTCCTATCTGTTGTAGTTACCCATTCTTTCACAAAATACAAAACGTTAATACCCAGCTACTGTTGGTGTTGCCGCTATGGATGATGATCCGGTAAAAATCAAACGTAAGGGGGAATTTGCGATGAGCAGTGTTGGGGATCAACGTCATTTTGTGTCAAATTTGTTTATTATTGATGCCTAGCTTTTCCAAAAGATCATCATGAAGTGTAGCAAGGGAAATGGGAACGTGTTTGCGATGTTTATGTCGAAGGACATGAAGGGGAGTGGGAAAGGGATAGGGGTACGTTGCATCGTTCAAAGATTATGTAGTGACGGAGCTTCAACTGTGGTGGTTTGCGGCAACATATAGTAATAGGTTAAGGTTACACTGCGAAGGACTTGGGACTTGTTACTGTGGAAGAAGGAGAAGGATGGAGTAGGTGGTTGGGAATGATTTATTATAGAGGTGGGCAAAAACTAGTTTTCTGAACGACCCAATTGTTTTAGAAAACTAGTTTGGAATAGAACAACATCCAAAAAAACTACTTATGAATTGGTTCAGAACTATTTTGAAACAATTATAAATTGAACTGGGTTTTTTTCCAGACAGTGCATTTCCCACAGTTCTGTGGACATGGACACAGCAGTGTGGTAAGCTTGAGACAGTGTTTTCTACTAAGTGGGTTTTCCACAGTATTATGAAACCTCACAGGGGTGTGTGAAATGTCAAGAACTCAAGGATGTTTTTTTGTGCTCAGTGGGCTTCCCACGATATTGTGAAACCTCTCACAGGGGTTTGTGAGATGCTAGATATGCATTTTTGTGCTCAACAAACTTCCATAGTATTGTAAACCTCTCAAAGGGATGTGTGCAATGTCAGAGATGCTTTTTTGTGCTCAACGCATTTTACAAGGAATTGTGAAACCTCTTACAGGGGTATGTGCAATATTAGGGATTCTTTTTTTGTGCTCAGTGCATTTCCTACATTATTGTTAAAGAGTGTGTGCAATATCAGGGATGCTTTTCTGTGTTCAATGTGCTTCCCACAGTATACCTTTCACACGAGTGTGTGCAATATCTGGAATGCTTTTTGTGCGTACTTAAACACATAGGAAAATCCAAAATTAGCACAGAGGAGCCTATTAACAAAAATCCAAAATTTCAAATCACAAGGTAGATACAAATATCTTAAACAAGAATTATAAGGTCAAAATCAAAATATTAAACACTTAAACTACTAAAATAAATAAAAAAGAAGCATTTTTTACTCTTCAATCATGCCTTGACACTTTCATAATTTATTTGAAAGTATTGATTGAAAGCATAGGAAGCATGTTTCAGTACACATGGAAATATGTTTATATAGGTTAATGACAATAAATACTAATAATCAGAGAATATTTTATTACCTCAAAATCATATTATACTTTCTTAGAATTCCTACTTTCTTATTAATAATAAATGTATATATTATTTTATTCTAATTTTCAAGAATTTTATCAAACAATATAAGTACACCAATGAAGTTTTTCACAACGTGACAAAACCCTATCAAACTCAACATCAAAATTAGACCCAAATTATTCAATGGAACAAATGAGCATGAAGAACACAAAGTACAAAACTCTAATAAAAAAATCACATTTTATGTTTAACTCACCTTACCACAGCACAGATGGGCACTCAGTCACCAAATGATTTTCGGTAGAAACTAACAATAAGTTGGGGTGGGAGTTAAAATTTGAGAGCGGTGGCCCTTTTCATTGTTACCACTAACCATAGATTGAATTTCAATGGTAAACTGTAAACAATTTCACTTTCAATTCCCGAATTTCATATTAATTCTCTCGCAACGAGTGATATGTGCGTCGTTTATAACTAGTATCACAAATGAATCAATTATCAATTACTAATACTCTAGGCAGGCAAAGACTCAGGAGTAGCACGCCAGCAACAAGGTGGGAGAGTGAGATTAATCATGCCAGAGTTGCCTGAGAATGTTTCTGAACTAATAAAAACCAGTGAATGTAACTGGTTTTCAAACATGGTCTGCATTCTAAAGGCAGTTTGGTTAATTTTTATTAAATTGGTTGGACTCAAAAAGTTCAGTTCAGAACCAATTAGTACGGACCAATTTTTTTTTTAATTTTTTGTTGCACGCCCCTAATATTATTAATCTTGTTTTGTTTTTGAAAGCTTAAAATAATGAAAGTGAGAAAGACAGAAATACTACAGCAGCAGATCTAGAGAAGTTCAAATATAAGATAGTAGATGATAAAAATAAAAAAACAGAACTTAGAGAAGAATAGTTTGGTTGAAATGCATAGTGTGATGGTAAAAATTTGACAAGGAGTGATGAGATGATATGTTAGATATAGGAATCTCATAGAGTGTCCTTAGAAGTAGAGACCTGAATGTCCCGTTCTTGGTCGTCTTGTTGAGCGGGAGCAACAGGTTTGTCAGAAGAGTCCTCTCCTGTTGTGGCTATGGAATCAGGTTCCTTCTTAAGCTCGGACTCAAACTCCTTTGCAGCCTATACAAGAACAAGATTCACAATTAAGTCAGCGCAACAAGAATTAGGTTAATCTAGAAAGTAGGAAGGGGAATTACCTGTTGGAAGCTCTTGACGGTTTTGCCGATGCTGCGGCCCACTTCAGGCAATTTCTTAGGCCCAAAAACGAGGGCAGCGACGCCGGCAATAACGACCAGTTCAGGGACGCCGAGTCCAAACAAGGCGTTGCAGGTGAGACGTCTACCAGTGGCAACAGGTACCCTTACACTTAGCCTTACCCTTTCTGAATTCAACAATTTGGTGCCAAAGCATAACGACGAAGAGGAACCCACGCTTCTTGTTCCTCTTGGGATTGAACTCGTAATCGAAACGCAGCTCATCATCATCTTCGTCTCCATCTCCTCCTCCTCCTCTTCCTCTCTCACCACTCTTCCACTTCCTGTCGCTAAGATATTTTTGCTTTTTCTTTTTTTTTTACAAATTAGACAATAACCTAACAGTAAGACCCCCGAAAAATAAAATACATGCTATAATAACTACATCACCAACCATCATGCCCATCTGCGCAAACGTAATACACGTGTTTAATCATCAATAAATTCACTCACCACCGCCACCAACCTCCATTATCCATTACAGTAAGTAATATTTAACAGAGAAGGACTCCTTTCTTTGGGGTTTTCACCGAGTTTAATCAGTAATTACATTTTACGGCGGTTCAATAAAGTTATTATTTATATAATCTTTAAAATATCATCATTAATAAATAATTATAATTGATGGTGAAAAAAAGTTTGTCATACTAATATTACATATTCATTAAACTCAAATACAATACTTTTTATATATAGAAAGTTTTTATTAACTTTAAAATTATATAAATAATGAATTTTAATTGAATAATATAAAATTATTTTACAATTTATAAATAGTAAAAACACATGCGCTGTCGTGCCTATGTATTCATATTTTTATTTTAAAGTGTTATAACAATTTTATGATTTTAGTTTAATATTTTTTGTAATTTTTATATTTTAAATGCTTTAAAATATATTTTGTTAATTACATTTTTTTTATGATAACATGACAAAAATATATAAGATCATCGATGGATATGTCAAATATGCAATGAATATGAAATAATGAAAAACGGGAGAGTTTGAATAGAACTCAAAATATTGTTGTACCATGTATTTGCATATTTGTTAAGAATATCTAGCATGAAATGTATACATTGTTATTAATCGATTGATTTGTGATAAGGTAGCAATTGTGAAAATGTACATATATTAATAAGAGAAGTTATATTTGCGAAAGTGAGAATAATCATTAAATATTTAGAAGGTAAAATAGTTATAAAATGTGATAAAAAAAATATCATATTTCTATTATATATAATATAATATTATATATTATAAATTATAGATATAATTGGATAATTATGTATATTAGATATTAATATTTTAAAGTAATTTCTTGCTTGAAATTATAAGGTTGATCCAGTAGTAAAATTTATATTTGGAGAGTGAGAGGTTATGGATTTAAGTTCTTTTTATGAAAATAATAATTTATTTTTTAATTTTAAAATAGGTGTAAGGGTAAAATATGTATTTTGAAGAGTGGACATGAAAATGGGGTATTCCCTTTATTAATAGTGTAGATAAAATAATATTTATATATATATAACTAATTTATATCTTTCCTAAAAAAGATAAATTTATATCATCTTTTGATCATAAATTATTATATAAAAAAAATTGTTAACGCTTATAATAATTACATTATGAGTCATATTAAGGACCCAACACAATTTAAATAGATACAAATTTAATGATAAAGAAAATACAACATTTTAGGAAAACTAACAAAAAAAAAAAAAGAATACCTTCACAACTTAGATGACAATTAATTGATAAGCTAATAAATATAATATTATATATGTTTAATATATATAATTTCCTTTTTTATATATATTTCCTTTTCACAACTTTTTTTGTGACATTTTTCCTTTTCACAACAAATATAATTTATTTAATATATTTATATTATTTAACTCAAGATATTGTTTCTATTTACACTAATGTTCCTCCTAAACCAATGATTAGATTTTTATTCACACAAATCTAATCTGATAATTACAAATGAATTTTTAAACTTTCTTTACAAATATAAATTTATTTATATTCTAAGATAATTATATATGTTCTAAATAGAAATATGTTTTAAAAAGATTTTTCTATAACGTGCTTCTAGATTCTTAGGATAAGATCAAAATTAAGTTTATACTTCAACCCTGATAACATTCAAATAAAAGAACCGATTCTTAATTATTGAACATTATGTGGATACTGGCGTTACACTTTATCTGACAATTCAATTCTTATGGATGAGTTGAAAAAACGTCTAAGGTTCGGCGACATCTAGTTTGTTTCTCCTCTAATGTTTACATTATCGTGTTTGCACCAGGCGTGACAGTCTTAGACGTAGATACTAATACTTCGTTTTGACTAGATTGTATTGGACACATGAAGACCACAATGTTAAAGACGGCACCATGATGAAAAAAGGGAAGCAAAACTAACAAGTTTCCTCGGAGTTCTATTGGGCATTAGCATGTTAATTGCAGGTTAGACACCAATTTGGATACTGCCACTAAGCATGACGACAACTAAACTAAATTAAGCAAACAATATCCAATTTGGATATGGCTAACTCTATCAACACTCCTATGTCCCCATCATATCTATCTAACTAATCTATAGCTTACACATCAGCCATGTATTATTGTATTTAGATTTGGAGGGTTCCACACAAAAAAAAATGAAAAATAGGATTATCCACCAGAACATGCTCAATAATACTCACATAAGTCAAATTGATTTACAACAAGTCAATTAGAATTTGCTCTACTTACTACTAGCAGAAACAAGTTTTATAGAATAATATCCTCATGAAAGCACAACGTAATGTAGCTACTATGTTATTGTTCTCCATTAGAAGGAGGTCCACGTGATGAATCTGCACCACCACGAATCCGCTTCTGAAGATGTTCCAAGCTAGCCACTCTACGCAGGGAAGTTGTACTCCCCGTTTTGTTCCCGCCTACCACTGCTGCAACATTCTGCTGCACAGTTTCAATTGAAGAAATGCCTCCCAACCCATTATTAGAAGCGGGTTGACAAAGGTGATGATTTGGGTCTTCTTGCACAGGAACAGCAGCATCAACTGATGTCTCTGAAGGACTTTCATCAAACACTGGCATTCCCATTGATGATATCTCAGTCATGGCAGGAAACATTGGGTTCAACCCAGTAATTCTTTTCACCGTCTCCTCTGCCATCTTCACCTAAAATCCAAAAAAATATGGAAGGAAATGATCAATGTCAATACACTTAAACCAATATTACAGTATTACTTTCCTTTCACTTAGTTTCTCCATTATAAAAACTTGGACCCTGATTTGGCTCCCATTCTCAGCAGGCCACAAATAAATTAGGACAAGATGAATTATCACATCATCTGAGATATTATGGTCCCGATTAATCTTTAATCTTAACATAATACATAATTGAGTGTTATCATCGAGTATTATTAGTGCTTTTCTAAATTAAAAAATTTTACTTTGTGTTAGCTGGAGATTGGTCAACACCATGAACATGTGATGATTCAGAATTATCTAATAAACTCTCCAAACTTAGGGAACTGATAAGCAAGAGCCAGAAGATCCCCTGTATAACAGGTTTTACTTAAGGCAGTGTACTAAGCAAGGATTACCTTTGCTCTTAAAGTTTCAACATCAGCTTTCAGTACTCTGTTGTCAACTGCAGCATCATTGTATTTGTGGCTTACATCCGTTAATCGCTTTAACAATGAAGAATTTTCACCTCGTAATTGGGAGACCTAAGATGGAATATTTGGTAAAAATATACTATTCTTTGAGGTAACTATTATGACGACAGAAAAAAAAAATATGCACACCTGTGTCTCGAGTTCAGTTAAATGAGCTTGCTTTCTTCTTCTTGAGCGTCTGGCAGACTCCCTATTAGATAGCATCCTGAAAAACAAATTTGTTAGGTTTTAAATTATACAAGGCAGAATCTGTACCTGAATTGAACAAGATTAATATTTTCCAATAAAAGGAAAATAAAGAAAGAATATGTGTAGGAAGAAACAATAAAATCCAGAATCAGCTCAACCACTTAAACAAAAATTATTGGATAAAATGAGGGGTGTGATTGCTTTAAGAGTCAATTATAGTAAGTCTACGTGAACTGAATGTCCATGCAGGTACATCAAAAGTTGGTTCATAATTTATAAAAATAATAATGCAAGACACATGATTTCAGTTTAAAGATCTGATATGACACTGGAAGCAGTTTGTCTGGCAGGCCAAACATTTGGTCTATTTATCGGGGCATGATAAATAGACCAAGTAGTGTAATTAACTAATTAAGTCACATTATTTAACTATAAAGATCTGATACGATACTGGAAGCAATTTGTCTAGCTGGCCCAACATTAATATTTGGTCTCTTTATCAAGACATGATTTTACAATAAACTCGTTGAGAACAGAAGCATTAACGTTTTGTATGCTAAATACAGTCGATTCTATTTCTGAGACCATTGTTACCTCCTTACTCGTTTTGCGTCAGCAGGGTTCATGTTTTCAGTCATATTAATCTCTTCCTCCGCTTCCTCATCATCAGATTGTTCTCTTGATGATCCACTCAATGCAACAGCAGGTTTCTTTTGCATGGAAGGTGAGAAAGGAATCGCAATTGGTGTTTTGACATCTTTATTTTGTAATTTAGATGGATCATTTCCAAAATGGCCAGATCCTACGTTGAAAATACAAAGACAAATTGTAAAGCTATAGTTCAGTATGCCTGACCTGACCATATTAGGGGAGAGAAAAAACTAACCGTCTGAAGCATTCTAACTTAAACAAAATTATACACGGATTTTTCATTCACCCTACGAAGCAGCATCTAGCAGCCAACAATTTATTTTACACATTCACCCTCACTCTAGGCTTTGAGCCTGTGTTTCACCTTAAAATGTTACCTACGCTTTAGGCATTCTAACCTTCATGTTGTCATATACACATGCATATAATTCATAAACACATTAAAAATAATAATATATTAATTCTAACCTTTTAAGGTAGCCTGCAATCCAACTTCAAAAGGTGATGCCTGTGATCCACTATCAGAGAAAATGGCAGGATTTTGAGATTTGACCAAAGATCCCTGTTGCCATGAGTAGAAGAAAAAAAAAAAAAAGATACTGGTTCAATTTCCAAAAGCCGTAGTATAAAATACTGTGTAAGGTAGACAGAAATGGGGGATAGGAAACTTGACATTTAAACAAGAAAATATAGTTTTAGATCATGCATAGTAAAGCCGTAGTATAAAATACTGTGTAAGGTAGGTGGAGTGCAAGCATCACATAAATGACTCTACTTCAATATTTCAGTGCATATGGAAAGAATGGAATTAATGCAAAAAATTTAATTTAGGAAAAAGAATGCAAAAGATTTCCGTAAGAACCACAGCTAGAAGTTTAATTAAAGAAGTTAATGACAGGTCCTGAACCATCATCAAGTTTAAATGTGCGTCAGTGACCATAGTTTTCCATTTACAGAATTTGTATGATACGAAGCAAGTTCAATTTAACCATTAGTTAGTCTGAAATCAGCTAAAAATGGTGAAATTAGGATTCAGAAGAGAAATCTATCTTCATATTCATAGGTTGTGGATTCATATTTCTCACTATATTCTAATATAATAGTAATAAATAAATAAGGGTTCCAATATCAGAACCTCTTAACAGAATAGACATTAGATGCAATAAACATGGTTGGTCAAGTGGTTATAAGGGTTGGTATATTGCTAAAGTCTACCTGTGAGGAGAATGGGAGAAGAGATAATGAGTTTGAATCCTTTGACTAACAAAAAACTAATCAAGGAAAAAAAAAAGGGATGGCTGAGCGAATGTTTGGTTCAAATTCAACAAACAAGTTACCAAAACAGTAGTATCACTTAGACAACACATGTGACATGGGCAACTACATGTTTTGGCATTCCATTAACTGGGTTTTAGATAGATGCCTTTTTGATTTTCTGACGAGAAAAAAATGAGAAAATAAATTAAACTTTTTATATAAGTTACAATGAACTTATATATCTAAGTTTTTAGAAAGTTTGTTGATATGATGAATGGAATGCATAATGAACGTCAAGTTACCCCAGACAGGAAAAAATGGGGTGGTTGAGCATTTAGGGCATGAGTGAACAGAGGGAGATGATATTGATAACGTAAAAAAGGAAAATGATATTGTGCATATTGGGGAAAGTTGAAAAGGGAAAAAGAAAAGACCCGAGTGAAAGCAAAAGCGGCGCAGGCAAGATTAAGCTTGGTCTTAAGAATAGCATGGTAGTCCTCGGAAGGGATGTTGGGATCCATTATGGGTTTAACATCAGAATTAGAGGAAGAAGAAGCTTCCTGTTCCTGTTCCTGTTCCTGTTCCTGCTCCTGTTCCTGTTCCTTTAGGAACTGCTGAAAGGCCCACTCCGATTCGCTCCTGTTCATCTTTGACTTTGACTTTGACTTGCACCACCCTCCCATTGCCACCCAATATTGCTCCGATATTTCATCCACTGACAACACCCTCTCCATCCTCTTCTTTTTCTTCCTCTTTCTCTTTCTCTTTCGCTCTGCCTCTGCAAACAAACAATGATCATATCATTGAATCCACATATCACATGTCACATGTCACATGTCACATGTCATATAATACAATAATTTCTGACGTGGCATTGGCATGCCACCCTCATCCGTTTTGCTTGGTTCCTCTTGCCTTGTGCATCCCAATCTAAATCTCACTTTCTTTCAACCAACTTGTTCCTAGTTTCTACTTTTCCAACTAATTTATATTATCATTATTACCATCTCAATCACAGTAAAATTCAATTTATAATCAACTATTCTAAAACGATAACAGTAAACCTAAACCCTACTTCATTAACCAAAGTGAATGAAAATATGGATAAAGTAGAATACTGAATTTGAAAGAAATCCTTTCTTGAAATACACGTTTCGCTTTATTTTAATATAGTCCACTTCATATAACGACTTTTGAAAAAAGGGAGGAATTAGTTGGCGCGAGATGCGGCCTGGGGAGGTGTTATGGTGACTTGTTAGTGAGTCACTCCGGATAGACACGACCGTTTGTCTTGTTCGTCTAATATTTGGTGGGATCCGCATCCTCTTTTCCTTATCTTTCTTTACATTTTCCTATTAATAAACAAAATATTAAATATATATATATATATTTAGTGTTTTAAAGTTGTAAACATCATAAATCATAAAAATTTCAAATATCACTTGAAAGATATTATATATTAATTAAATTTATCAAATAAAAAATGAAAGAAATTATTTTTTGAAATTTCGTTATATTACACATGAATTTCATGTTGAGTACCATCAAAATGAAACCTATTTTTAGAAACAAACAAGTCATATAAATATAACAAAAAGGCAAACTTTATAGGCCAATGATGCATATTTTTTTGCGATGGCTTTTGTACCATTATAAGTTAGTAGCTACGGTAACATTTATTATAATTTTAAATAATTTAAATAATAATAAATTCTTTTTAAAAATTTTAAAATTATTATAATTTTCATTTTTATTTTTTATGTCATGATGCAAGTATTTCATGATAAATTACCATTTGTATAGCATAAAATATCTAAACAAAATTACACAAAATTAATTCACTAAATAATTGGTATTATCATAAAAAAGGAGAAGTTGTATATGGAACTCAAATTTAAATTTTCTTGTTGTTATTGTATAAATTTTCTTTTTGCATAAAATTAATTATATATATAACAACATTAACATATTTTTTTATCCTTTAAATTTAATGATGAGTGTATGATATTATGGTTCACTTTCACCATCATATTCTTTCCTTTTGGTCTGGACATCTAAATCTTGGAGGTGAATGAGTTTTTGGTAGTGTTGACAACGCTTTTGTTGAGCTCCAAAACACGAATGATAAGCTATGAGTGTAAAGGTGTGCCAAAAAATTACATTCTGAACCGAACTACATTGAACCGGTTTGAGTCAAACCAATCTAATAAAAACTAACTAAATTGCTTTTTTAAAATGCACACTAGTTCGAATAGAATTGATTTGAAAACCAGTTAGATTCATTGGTTTTTATTAATTCGAAAACACTCTTACATTACTCATGGATGCTCAGTAACACACTCTCATGTTGCTTTATTGTTGTTGCCAGACCTGTTACTTTTGTGCCTTTTCTACGTATTGCAACATCCTAAATTTCTTACACTATTACTAATATTATTCAATAATTAGAACTCATTCAACTTATAAATCAAACCTCAAAATATTGAAATTGTATTATTAATCATAATACAACCATCCCAATCCAATATAATTCCAAGAATATAAAAAAATCAAACAATATAACTCAAACTTACACTGCACAAAATCACCAAGTGAAACAAATCACCCAACAAGTAACAGGATATTTCTCCTAGCAAGAACCTTGAATCAGACTGTCCAAGCAAAGGAACTCCACTTGGCAAGATACATCGTTGGGAGAAAAACCCAGATTAATTCTAAATAGAAAGGAATTTGTGTTGGGCGAGACCCTTCTCCAACAATCTTGAACTTGAGACTTACTCTCTTTGGTCTCAATAGGGTTTGTCCAATACACAGTCTATTGGGTAGACTTGTGTCAGGAACAAGATCAATTTGGTATTCAATTCCCCTTAGAGGAGACAATCCCTTAAGAACCTCTTGAGGGAAAAGATTATAAAATTATTTCAAAAGATTTTGAACCCCTTTTGGAAAAGACTCAATATCAAGACATGTGACAGTGCTAGATGGTGTCTCTTTGCAAAAAAGGAGATAAAAAGGTTTATCAAGTAACAAAGCATTCTTTTGTTCAATTTTGTAGCAAAATGACTTTCTTTTCTTAATAACCCTTGGAAGGGGCATCTCCTTTCAACTCTACTTCCTTATCCCTTTCAAACTTTAAGGGTGGAAGTTATTTGTTTTGTTTTTTTTTTTGCTTTTGATTTTGATATTTTTTTTTCTTATCTCTCTTATGCTTCATGATGAGTTGATCCTCTGATGAAACCTCTAGGATTGCCTCCCTTGGATCTTCTCTCAAGGCCTTCTAGTCACCAAGCAATGGAGGATGGATGGACAAGAAAGAGAGGTGGAGCGCCACTCATAAGGAGATAAGCCTAAGGTGGAGGAGCTTGCCACTAGGAAAAGGTCCCATCATAAAAGCTCTAAGGAATTTTGTCTCTAGAAGGAAAGAAAATGACACTTAAATAAGAAAGAGAATCTCTCAAAATTTCATTCAATCAAGTGTAAAAAATATAAAGGAGTGGAGAGGTCTATTTACAGGGAAGGGGGAGAGCCTTGGCCGAATAAAATTGAAGGAATTCAAAGGGAGCCAAAATTCAAATAATCAGCACATGCTCCTAATTTCATGGATCTTAGTTCTAATTAAGCGCCATGTAGGATGCTGTTAAATTAATGTTAGATGTTGGTTATTAGTTGTTAGTTAAGGTATATTATGTTTCATTTATTATTGTATGTCAGAGGTTGGTGGTAGTTGTATTCACTACTCTGATTTTCTAGATTGTATTGTATCTCTATTTAATAAGAGGTTCTAAGCTGAGTAAATGAACTCAAGCTTTTCTATATTCAAGTTGGTATCAAAGCCAGTTCAACTCTACTTTTAATCATCTAGAATCACACAGTAGGCTGTCCGCCACTGTCGCCACCGTCCACCGCCTTCTCCCACAAATTTTTCTTCGGCGAGCACAAATCCAGTGAGCCTCGACGTGTGTGTTCTACCCCTGTAAATCGCTCCTCCATACGCCGCTCCACGCACCGCCTCAATCACGCCAAATACAAAGTGCGTGAGCTTCATGCGCTGGAGAAACGGTCTCCGTTCGCTGTCGTTCCGGTGTCGTCTGACTCACCGAAGCCTCCTGAAGCCATTGATGACCTACATGGTTCACTTTGAGCAAGATTTAGTGGATTTAAATCAAATCTCTCTCTCGGGTCTCTGTTTTTTCTCTTTTTCAGATCTGGAAAAATGTTTTCTTCTACCTCAGTCAACTCTGGTCCCATTTTTCCTATTTCTAGATCTACCGTCACCACAACAGAAAAGCTCAATGGTAAAAATTATTTAGCTTGGGCTAATTCTGTGGAACTCTGGTTCCGTTGTCAAGGACACTATGAGCATCTAGAAAAGGTAGATATTGAGGGATCAGTTGAACAACAAGCTCAGTGGAAGAGACTTGACTTTCAGCTTTGTGCACTTCTATGGCAGTCAATGGAGCCTAAGATATTAAGGAACCTCAGAGCTTTCAAAACCTGTTACTCATTCTGGAAAAAAGCCCAAGATATCTACTTTAATGATATCCAACGCTTGTTTGATTGTGTTCAAAAGCTAGCCTCCTAAAAACAAAATGATTCAGATATGGTGTCATATGTTTTTGAAGCTCAAGCCGCTGCAGAAGAATTGAAGTTTTTCTTAGAAGTTGATTCTATAGAAGAAATAAGGAAATGACTTGATAACCTCTATATGGTTATGATTCTTCGTGGTATGAACCTAATATTTAATTACATTCGTGATCAAGTTCTGACTGGTCAAGATATTCCTTCTATGGAGAGCTTAATTACTCGTCTCCTCCGTGTTCCTATCTTAAGCAATAAGGGTACCTCCCTTGAAAATAATATGGAACCCTCTATTATGATATCTTCAAGAGGAAAAGTAGGACGTGGAAACAGAGATCGTGGTGGAAGAGATAATCATCCACAATGCACTTATTGCAAAAGGATGGGTCATACTCATGAGACATGCTACTCACTACATGGTTTTCCAAACAAGTCTGCTCATGTATCAAGATCTGAGAAGCCAGAAGAGAGGAAACTATCTGAAGAAGAATATCAAGGATACTAAGAGTATTTGAGGATGAAATCTAATAGCCTTACCGGACCTTCTGCATGGTGTCACTAACTCTTCTCCAAGATTAAATTTTGAAATGGATCTTCTTCAAGGGTTGAAATAGGTGTGAAAATGGAACTTATGATGGGTGAAAGTGGTTCATAAAAAATGGAGACAAAAGAATGGTGTTTTGGGTGGTGGTGGTTGGATGGTGTCTCTTTGGCTAGCTCATTTCACTTGGAGAGGGTAAAGGCCAATCCTAGGGAGGCCCAAGCTCCTTCTAAGGTAGAGAGGAGAGGAAGGGGGTCAAGAGATCCCTAAATGACTAAGGAAGAGGAATGATGAGGAAAACTCTCTCAAATATCCAATATATCCAAAAGTGACTACATGTAGTCTAACCTAGGGTATTTAAAGAAAGGGTGGGAGGCCTCTAGGCTATTTGCACGAAAATTTGAGAGTTAAATGCCTCTCAAATGAACCATAAATGGACCTCAAATGAAATGTAGGTCCCTCCCCCCTAAATGACTAAAATACCCTTGTGTCTAGAAAATGAAAAAAATGGACTTTTGACCTCACAAGTCAAGGTTTAAATTCCAAAATAAATCCTAAACTAATTTTCCCCATAATACAAAGGCTAAATAAAAATACACAATGAAATCCTAAGTGATTAAGGTTGCCCAAAATACAAGGGAAAAATAACGAAAACAATCAAAGCACTAGGTAGATGCACCAAAGTCCACACATGTGATCATCAATGCTCTTGGTGTAGTATGACCTTCCTCTTCTTCTATTCTTCTTGCCATGGACCTTGTGATGGGTCCTATTTAATGCCCCAAGGATGGTCCTCCATCATACTCAATCGCATATGTTGGTTGAGATCCTCCTGGGATTTGTTGAGAATTTCCTTGGTTAATAAAATTAGTATTTTGGGGTAGGCAAGGGATTTGGTTCTTATAAGAGGCAACATTCATGGATGAACCCCAAGGTTGGTTTGGTTGTGTCTGTGTAGGTAGTTGTTGAGTGCCCAATGGTCAGTGCTTATTTGGAGGGTCCACGACTGTTGCAGGTGTGTAGTTAGGAGGAAGGCAATATAATGGTCATTGAACCTCTAGAGGGTCAACTTGTTGCACGAGCCTATTAAGATGTAGAGTTAATGGTTATGCAGGGATTAGGGCGAAGCTAGGTGAACATGCAAGACAAAAAGTTGACGATTTTCCTTTGGTTACTAGTGAGGTCCCTTCTATGTTTTTCATTTGTAGAGACTGCAACACATCTAAAATTTGGGTCATATATTCCTTCAATGGATTAACATCACTCCGTAATTCTTCGTTGTGTTCCTCCATTTAATCCATGAGCCTGGCCTAGGAGCATGTCCTATAAGGATGTTGGGGAAACACTTTTTTTTATTTATTCTCTAAATGCAAAAGACTTTATAAGTGTAAAAGAAAAATAAAAATAAATAAATTTTTAGAAAAGATTGTTTTTTGTATTCAATATTGAGAGTGATTCTCCACATCACGACACTACCTTTTAGGTTGTAAAGCGATTGACTCTTATTCCAAGGGAGCATTCACTCCTCAATAGACAAGGTAATTTTTACTATCAATACAACAGTGTGACCAATCATCTAAGGATAAAAAGGTGATTGACAGTTATCTGAGAGAGAATTCTCCCTTCAATTGATATTATTGCATATTCCAATATATCGCACTTTACATAAGACTTCTAGTTAAACTTTGACAATATTTCACAAGCTTGAAGACTTTCCAATGAAGTTTTATTTCAAGATTTGCGTTGATCTCTTCATTCACTTCATGCACATTCATTTTCTAATTTTCCACTTGTTGTTGGACAGCATTGGCCATTTCTTCACATGTTTTCATCCACTCTTTTGTTTTTTCACGATGGTGCTCTGCGATTAAATGTAACCCCTCAACATCAAACCTTAATTGGTCCTGCTCTAAAGTTAAATTATTAATTTTTGTTAACCATTGTTCCTCATTTTGATTAGCCATCTTGAGCGATTTAGAATAGTCTTTAGCCAAACTCCATTTCTTTGCCTCTAGGTTTGTTTTCGTCATGTCCTCTTGTATGTATTCTATTTTTTTTCTTGGTCACAACCATTTGACTCTAAGTATTCTTTTTTTGCTTGGAATTTTTGTCATCTCCTTTTCATTTTCTTCAAGTTTTTCTTTCATATCTTTCCAAAAGATTTCTTTTCCTTCCATTTTCTTTATCCTCTTCACATGAACTGGACTTTCATAAGTATCAGTGTTTCGTCGCACCAGCACTATGACAGATTTCACAATATAAAATGTAGTTAGTAGAAAAATATTGTCTCAAGTTTCCCACATTATTGTGATCGTGTCCACTAAACTATGCAAATGCATTGTCTATAAAATGATTTCAAACCAGTTTTGAACCAATTCATATCTGGTTCTTTAAAAGTAGTTCAGGTTTGATCTAGTTTTCCAAAACAATTCTTTTTTGTTTGTTTTTTTAAGAATCAATTGTTTAAAACAATTCTATTCAGTTCGAAATTTTTTAGAGAAACATTTTTTGTCCACTACTAAATAATATGTTGGTTAGTAGATGTTGATGAATGCACACATGGTGGAATCGTTTGACGGAAATGATCATTTTTCTTCAGCTGACTTAACAACTGCCACCTGGTATTCACGTACTTTTACTTTCTCAGAATATGTGAAGAGAGTTACTTTCTCAGGTTATATTAAGAGTTAGCGAAATCCTTTCTAAATACAACTAAAATGGCATTAAGACTAATCTATCGGTCTAATTGGTTGCTTGCTCGTTAACCAAAACACATTAAGCTTCTAAACGTTAACGAAAAGCATAGCATGACAAGCCATATATCATGATGGAGTTTTAACTTACTCGATACATGATTAAAAATAATGTTTTAGTCGACCGATATCACAACTTTAATCGTCAACTCATCAATCCTAGCTCGCCGTGTTCGAAAGTCTTAGTCAAAATCATATTTATGGAAGCATAATATTCTTATTCAGTTCTTCATGAAGTCATAAGGAAGATGTGAACTGTGAAGTCCCTAAATTTTTAATCTTACATAAATATTCACTAATAAAAGAGGTTAAAGTTCATATATTATTAGTCTAAAATGACTTCAAACTGTCGCCTAATTTATTATTCAAATCAATAAACTTATTATACATAAAAAACTGTGATTCAATAACTTTAAAACTGAAATCATTAAATGGATAGACGCTTTACTCATTCTCAAAAATACTATTTTCGCCTTAAATACATCACACAACTATGCACATTACACAATTAAAGAACCTGACATATGAGGTTGTTACAAATCACATCAAAGCAACCAAGGTTGAGAGAACATGCTAAGGAAAAAGATAAATAAAAAATTACAAACGCAGCAAAGTCTTTCAATAACTTGGTTGTCGATAGAGATCGAGCGTAACAAATTTCCTTTACTAATCTATTCATTTGATGTCATCTGTACAAAGCAACAGCCCCCAGCCAAGAAGTTATACCATGATACTACACTAACAGCAAAGACATTGTACAACCTAGTTAACGATCCAAGAAACGATGAATACTCGTTATATATATTTGGTTAGTAATCTAAAATTGGCGCCCACAAATCTAAGCTTGACTAAGAAAAGTAATTTTATGAAAATGATCTGTAATCACCTGTGCACTTTCTCCATTACAGCAAACGTCATCTCTAACAGAACTGCATAACCTACGAACTGAAGATATGTGCTATAATGGTGGAGGCATGCTTAAACTCAGCATGGCACCATTTCATATCATGGTAAACTAAAACGCAATATTGACAGCACTAACCTAAAATATAGAGATATGCCTGCTGCTATTAACAAAACAATCACGTTGCTCCAGAGCTGGCTGTGACCCCACTACCATCTCTTAGCCCTTGAATGCACATATGCAGATTTCTTTGCACACTATCTGCAACTAATTTCAACCTACCTTGACTTACATCTGCTGCTGAGCTACCATTAACCTCCACTGTTCGAGCCACCCTCTGTTTGCATTTCTCCCAATCATCAACACGCAACCAACAGGCCCTACCGCCATGGCTACCATTCATGCCAATAAACGATACATTAGGACTTTCACCAAATGAATATCTCAATCTTACCGAAACACAGTATGGCAACCATGCAGCACCACCAGCAGCGTTGACATGAGGGATATGAGCAGAATCAAGGACAACCGTAAGTGCAAAATCAACAGAATTATGCAGGCGATCATAATGGATGTTGCTTCTGAATGCAGATGAGCTCTCTGAGTTATCATCCACGTTCAACCCAGAATGATTTTCAAGACATAACTCAATCCGTGGCTTTTGAGCTGAAACAACATCTCCAACTTGTGCCTGAGATAGTCCCTTTTTCCAAGCAATTAATTTCAAAAATTCTCTCAGTACTGATACAGGTAAAGTGAGCATAGTTATGAATGACGCAACACGAGAAGCATCATAGGGTTCTGATGCCACCCGACGGCTAAAGTAGTCACATATTTCACTTATTTCAGATTGACTTAATTCTTCTGGTGCAGGATTTGAATTTTGCTGTTGTTGCTGCTGCTGTTGATGAAAGCGTTTCACACTTAATACTTGAAGTAGAAGCTGAACTCTGTGGACACTAACAGCAAATACATATCCGCTGCAGAAGGATGAAAAGACAGCACTTTAGTTCAGTGTTAACGTGCCAAAAAGAACCATTAGCAAAAATATTAACTTCCAACAGCTTATAGCTAGAGAGGATATTTCACATCAACTTTTAAACCGAGGATATATTGTTTCAGCAAATTCAAAGGGGCTAAATTTTAAATCTCAAAATACTGAAGTGATAAAAACCTAATAAACTATAATAAGTCATAAAGTATCAATAAATATAATACTACTAAACAAAGAAAAATGCATCATATTCAAATTAAGATATAAATATAAGAAAATTTTATTAAAGGAAATTTATTTTATATCCTAATCCAAAATTCATTAATTGGAAATTATTGATGCAAGACCTCAACAAGCTAAATCATCCAAGGGAACAAAGCAACCAAAAAAACATGTTGAAAAGTATAGAAGGTGAAAAAGAAAAAGAGGCAAATAATCAAGCGCCAACTCAGTAATATCAACAGAAATATTGCCCTTTAACTAGGAAGGGTAGCAAAAGTTCTTGTATCAGGAAGCAATGCAAAAATTATAGCAGATAGTGGTTAAATAAAAACTTTCTAGAAACAAAAGAAAAAGGGGGAAGGGGGGAGGAAATAAGATACTTACCCAACAAAAAAACGCAAGGCAGGCTGCTCAGGGTCCAAATTCAAAAGTGCACCTTCATTTTCCTTCAAAATAGATCCTAGGATCTCTTTCAATAGATCAGGTAACTGAGCAAAAAGCCATAGCACACCAAGATATTTGAGAATACCTCTCAAAACCTTCTTAAGAGCAACGAGAGGAACCCAACCACCTCCATATCCTCCATCATCACCAAGACCAATAATGGCTGTGTTTAGCTCACCTCTGACATGTGCTGGCACAACTGTTCCAGGAGGCCTACGTAGAGAGACAGCTGATGTCATCAAAGCTAAGTTTGAAGAGCCTGCTAGAGCATTTCCCACACGGTTTAAATTAGCTACTTGGTTTCCTGTCCTAGACATTGCAGCAGAAATTGGAAGGTTTATTCTATTTCCATTTGCAGCCATCATCTGGGATCCTGAACCAGAGTTTGTATTATTTGAATTTGCCAGCCCACCTGCCTGTTGTCCAGTGAAACTAGGATCCAATCCATTCAATTCCTGGGCAACATGTTCCATGATAAATGGCCGAAACTGGGGGCAGGGCAATGACCCTCCAGAAAGACGACCCTCTTTAGGCGGTGTTGCAGGCTGCAGCCACACCTGATCTCCTGCAAAGCATCGCATGTCAACAGCAAACTGTTTTCTGTACATGATTCGTATCCAATACGGACCACGGAGCACAACAGAGACATCAATGGGCAAAAGTGAACTTGGAACAATGCCTGGGCCACCACGCCCAGCAGCAGCCAACATTGAAAGGGTTTGGTTAGTGAGACCACTAGCAGTAGGCATGACAGTACTTGCTCCAGGACCAGATGTAGGCTGACCAACATTAGTAGTTGAATTACCAAGAAGAAGTCCCTGTGAGGATATATAACCACCAGTCTGTTTAGGAATAGAAGATAGGGCAGCAGCAACCCCAGGAACAGGACCAGCTCTAGCTGGCCTGGTTGCAGCCGCCAGAGCATGCAACGGCCCTGCAGTCAGCCGAATACAATCCAAAAGCGGTGAAACTTCAGCTCCATTTATGAAATCTTCCAGAAACTGTACAGAATACAAGCATACAATATAGTAAATAGAGCCATGAATTTATCTTGGGAACAGATCCAGGACAAAATGTTAGATGCATCTATATTCTATACAGAAAGACAACTTAACATTAAGGAATTAGTTTCTTGTACCACTGAAAAATCAAAGGGGGAAAAAGCAACAAGCATTACTCGTAATACATCAGCAGAAAATACCATAACAATTAAATAAATGCAATGCATTTCAAGTTTATATTGCAGAGTTAGCTGAACTAGCAAAAGAAAGATACTCCCCAGTCCACAGTAATTTCACACAAAAGGTAGCATAAGTAATCAGAGTAAATATGAAAGAACCACCTACAGTGAAAGGAAAACAATACTTTAGCAGGATAATGTGTGTTAATTCTCAGGAAAAGACGAATGTCCAAGAACAATGTAGGAAATAAGAACATGGTGAACCAACCAAGAAAACAGATCAAAGGCAACAATTACGAGCGGATAATTTGGCATGCATATGTTGTTTTAATTTCAGAAATTATCAAAATTTTGAAGCACAAAGGAAAAATATGCATAAATACTTATGACAAAACAAACACAATGAAAAAAAAAAAAAAGATAGCAATTAGACGAAGAGGAATTAGCAAACCTTGGTATGAGGCCAAAGTTGATCGGGAGATACATGCATTGTGCAACCCTCTTTACCAGATTCCCATTCAACAACGAAACGAGCAAGGACGCTTGAACCAAAACTAAACCACAAGCTCATCAGTCCAACTGCCTCAATTTTAAATGCCCTTCTCATCTGCTCAGTTAATTTGTCTGCAGTATCTGAAGCAACCTTGGCGCTAGGTGTTTTGGTGTCAGAACTTGTAACTAGCTCTTCTGACTTCTCCTCTGCTCTTACACCAAGCAATTTCCTCATGCCAAGGGCAAAGGTTCTTGCATTAGCAAGCCTTTGGATGTCAGCCACTAATTTCTTTATACTATCTACCTCAACAGACTGATAACTCAAAACAACACCGTCTGGATCATAATGTATATGCGAATCTATGTCAGATGTATTAGCAATTCGAACACCTGAACCCCATGGTGTATTATTGCTCCCTTTCTGAAGCTCCCATAAATCCCTAAAGTGCTGATCATTTATTTTAACATCCCAATACATGCAACCAGGTCTGCCAAGTCGCAAACATATATGTTGCCATGAGTCACCTCTAGCAAGTGGAAGTCGAAACCAAATGTTAGAGGATCCACTTCTCAAACCCACTTCTTCAACATACGAGATGTCTAATGCATCCATCTGGCTGGTTAGTCTAGCATGCTTAATGCACAGTGAACAATGCCTGACCACATGAAGAAGGGCCGCAATGTAAATGCTAGATGGAACATTCCCTTTATTTGCTTCTGCAATTAAACTTTCATAACTGTACCCTCCTGTTTTTGGTATCATTTCGGCGGACAGGGCACCTTGTGGCAAAGACAGTTGACAGCCAGATGAATCTGAAACTTTTCTTCTCTTGCAGATTTCTAGGTTGTTTTCGACACCTTGAAGGGATGGAATCAAAGTCAACATATCCGAAGCTGTTCGTTTTCTAGATTTCTTATCATTTTTGGAGATAACATCTTCACCTGTGCTATAACTAACCGTGGATTCCAAAGTTTGAGCTGCAAACAATTATTTTCAGTTATATATTGCTTAATGAATGATAAAGTAAAAGCATGAATAAACTCCACACGATAAAGATGAAGATGCAAAGAAAGTATCTTACATACGGGAGTTGTAGCACATGAACTAGATCCTGCAGCCTTAAACGATTCAACTAGAGGTCCATTAGGTCTGGAATTTGGTATGGACATTCGGGAGCCAGTTGGTCGTGGAGGAGATAATAGTCGAGAAGACCGACTTCCAGATAAAGCATCGTTAGAAGTATCACTCAACACTCTTAGCTGTTCTTCATCCATTGGAGCAGAGGAACTAATCTCAACTGAATGCGGAGATTTAATAGAAGCCAAATCCTGTTCAGACTTGGAAGCAGATAGCTTTTTCCCAGCAGTGTTCCTTCCTTGTCCAGTTGGTAAGGAGCCAACAGAAGTAGACTGAACTGGGGCCTTCACACTGCTTGATGAGTACAAGGAACTGCTATAGTGATTAGTAACACCAGGTACTTTTGTTACATTATTAACCTGTGGCATCTGCATTCCTCCTTCCCACTTTGGTGAAGGGCTTCCAGTCTTTAAACCAGGGAGATTCATAGGGAGAGAGCCATATTGAGAAGGAAGGGATGTATTCAAGGATGAAGAAAGATTTGGAGCAGAGAATGGAGAAACTGAAGACCCTTTCTCAAGTCCAAACACTTCATCTACAAGTGATGAAAAACCTGATGGATGGCCTCTTGCTATCTGTATGGAATTCTCAAGGCGAATATCAGAAAAAAACTCATGTCCAGATGTTTGATTTGGACAAACAGCATTGGGCAATATGGAACGTAATTTTCCCCAGTCAACCAGGCTTAAATTCATTTCATCTTCATGAACCTTCATCTGTCCTATATCAATTTGCTTGAACCTCAGCACCTGGTTAAGGTCACCACCAGATAAATTATCTTTTCCACATGGGTCAGGCTGAGTCTCTAACAACTTAAACAAGGGTTTAAATTCCTTATCGAGTTGCATCATCAGGAAGTAAGAGCTCCCACAATCTGGAAATCCCATCAATAGCATAGTAGAACCATTCGATACATCCTTAGGTATTTTAACTGTATTCAATCCATGCTCATATACCTGCAAGAATGCCCCATAATCCCATAGATCTCAGATTCTTACACAAGCCAGTAATAAGCTCAAAGACAGTTCAAAAAAGATAAAACAGGTAAATATACCTCAAGGCCTAAAACCCTTCCAATAGATGCAAATAAGTGCAATATGCTTTTGCTTCTCAGGCTTATGAAGACCTCAGCTGCGGTCATAGATCCCTGATTCAAAGCTTCTTCACATTCTAATAAAGCGGAAGAAACCACTATATTTTGTGAAGACTGAAGAAGAAAACGGCCATTCCTGAATAGCATAATAGAGGAATGGATTTGAAAAATTCCCCAAATTAAAATGCAATAGATTAGAAAAATGTGAGTAGAGTTAGGTACCTAATATTAATCCCGAGATTAAAAAAAGAAGAGCCATAGGCACGCACACACAACACCTCGTGGCCCTCAGAGTCCTCACTGTGGCACTTATCATCCTTCTACAGGCAGGAGCAGATCTTAATGTTAAAAACCCACACAAGATTGAATGGGAGAAGGCAATGCATAAAGATTACACACATAAGATCTGTGGGAAGGTAAGAAACTATAAAATTGCAATGGCAGTTTGTAATGATGTATAGGTGAATAGCCTTTGGCTGGAAAACACATGATGACATCTCAAGCCATATAAAGACTACATTGATCATATTTCTCATGGATGAGGGATCTAACAATAGAAATACCCAAACCTTTGGCAGATAATGCATAAACAAGATGAATATAATTTTGGAAGGAACTTAAAAACCATCCATATTAACCTACATAAAGCATAATTAGCCAAAATTGACCTGTTCAGCAACAAATGCTTATCCATGATTTAAAAAAGAAAAGCTGAAAATCCAGGACCTGAAAATCTCCTCACGAAACTAAGAATGTTTTTCTAATATGCCAAAACTAGAAGAAGGTTAAGAAAGTCAAAACTCCAAAAGGACAGACACCATAGAATCACATAAAACAAAACCCCAAAATAATCATACAAATTTAATCTTTTACCAAACCTACTAAAGTTGTATTGCAACACACCAAATTGACAATCCAAACTCCCAAAACGAGAAAAGTTTTACCAATAAATGTAAATCAACCTGCTTATATTCACTATCAAGTTCACCCATTCGGGACTGGAGCACAACATCATCTGTGGTTCGACAGACCTGAACATTTTTTAACAATTCTCTTTTAATTTCCAGCAGGCGAGTATATCTGTTGCAACAAATAGCCCTCAACAGCAAGCTCTCAACATCAATACAACTCTGGTTCAAAACAAACTCTGCCTCCTTGCCCGTCAAGGGATCTATGACAAAGGTACTGTGGATACACTTTATCTGAAGATCTGACCCAGGTTCAATTTTAATAAATGGGCACATAGCCAAGTCAGACACACTGGCATTCTTATCAAAATCCAACCAGTAAACAATTTTCAACCCAGGAGTTCGCAGGGCAGACGAATCAGATTCACCATCAGGGTTCTGCGCAGAACTAGTACTTGTTCCATGACCCTCAGAGATAAGCTCAAACCGAATTGCATCCTTCCACCTTCCCTGTCGAAGAACCTGCACTTGCCTTATGACTGTGTCCATGACAAGTGCAACACAGAGCTCATGAAGAACCGAGTACAAGACCGAAAATGGATTCTCAGCCGCGGCCATTCGCCTCTCCAAATCATCCCCAAGCATGTGCCGCCGCAGTGCTTCCAACTTGACCGGCTTATTCCTTTCAGCAACAAGCAGCTCCAAATGCAATATCCTCCACAAAGATAAGTTTCCTCTATACCCAAGCGTTATCAAAACCTTAAACTCCCCATCTACTCTAAGCGTTGCAGTACCATCAGAAATCTTAATATCAGAAAAGTCTTTGGGAATTGAAACCTGAAGCAATTTGGAACGGACAAGCATGTCGAGCTTCTTCAAAGCAGGTTTTTGCTGTTCCTCAGTTAAAGCATACTGAGTCCCCACATCCTCTATACACTTGGGAAAACGCTGGTAACTTCCCGTGAGAAGAATATCAATGGCAGAGGGAACATCATAAACAGGTGCACGAGCCTGTTGAAGCCCCTCGTGCATGAAGAATAACGAATCAGCGGCCTGTGTGAAACACATGTCGTGATTGGAAACCGTGGAAGCCAATTGCTGACAGTGCTGTATCAAAGGAACCTGCAAAAGGAATAAATCATTAAAGAATAGAATAACAAGAATTGAATGGAATAGGAATTGAATTACCTGCTGGCACCACTTGGAGAGGACATTGAGGCGGATCATGCGCTGCTGAGTCTTGCTAAGGAATTTGAGGATGCTAATCTTCTTGTCAGTGTCGGACAATTCAGAGGACTTGCATTTATCAACAAGTTCTTTGAGGGAGGCGTAGGAATCATGAGCAGCACGTGTGACGAGAGTGGAGAGCTCCACCGTCTGTTGCCCTAATTCCGCAGCCATTGGTTCGCTAGTGTTCTTCCCTATATGTTCTGTAATTCAGAGAAGCATCAACTTGCCAGCATCAATTTCATCTACAACAACTCATCTTACCAAATCAACACAAGTCATCAAAATTTTAAGATTTTTATTCTCAAGTCAATAACTCAAACCATAATCAACAATACAGCATATCTCAATCTATATTATAACCTATGTAACCACCTTTACATATATAACATCATACCATAAACATGATTTAATTTCTACTTGTCAACCTCTTGCATCATTTAATATCATCACCATCAGCAACACACAAATCATATTGCATCACTAATACATTTCAATTTATTTTACTCCAATTTGCACTTGTTTCACCACATCATTCACATTAAAATAAAATTCAATACATAGGATCAACATCAATTCTCCACTTGCCTTGTGTACAACTAACGGACATTTTTATCACCTCTTCACTATTACTAATTATAATATCGTGATATCCTTCTCAATTCAACATATTTCTTTCATGTTCTCATTTGTAAAGTTCACGTACTATTTACTCAGCTCATCGAATAATACATTAACTTAATTAAATAAGTTTAATTAGTATGTATTGACAGTGTAAAAGAGTTTTACAGCAAGGTTGATTCACAGCTTTTTATTTATATGATTATTAAAATATTAATGGGTAAAGTCAATAAACTTATTACAAATGAAGGGTTGTGATTAGATGATAGTGTAGAATTTTTTACACTGACAATGTCATTCATTCCATTAATGGATACATAAACAATATCTCAATAATGACATCACAGACAATGATCACCTCCTAATCATATACCACGACTACATTATAACAATTTCTATCAATATTATCGAAACATCTCATATGTTTTGGGTTAATATCACTTTGAGTCTTTCCCACACCTACGTGGACTTTTCCACAGACCTGTGGTCGAAAACCTGATGCACTTTCCCTTTTTGAGTGTCTCCCACACCCATGTTGGAATTGCCACAGCCCTGTGGTGCGCGTCTGCATAACAGGCACGAATCCAAACCTCTTGCCAATCATTCTCGACCTCTCAGATCACTCATAGATGATTCAATACGCATTCGAAAGCTCAATACAAGTCATAAACAACATAGATAAACAACCAATTACGCAAAACACATCATCAAATTGAAAATCCCAAATCAGAATCATAGGTTTGGCTTCCCTTACCTATTTCTCCCTTAAGCTTGGTTGTGGAGAAGAGAGGAAGTAGGAGATCAAGCTTTCTGGGTTTCTAACCCACTTTGAGAGCTATTAAAAGTTACCAAACCCTATGAAAACTACAAAATCATAGAGAAGTTGAGAAATCAAAAGCTAAAGGTTGGGTCTCCTATGGTGGTGGTTCATGAGAATCTAAAACAACAAAATTTGTTCCAATGGAGTAGAAGGATGACTTACCCACTGGAATCTAAGCCCTAGAAGAAAAAACACGGAGGAATAATCATGTCTTGGTGAGTTCTCGATGGGTGGCGCTGGCGCTCATGGGTGTGCGAGAAATTGGAGAAGGAGGGTTTGAGGGAAGGAAGAAGAAAACGAATTGGGAGAAGAATGGAGGGTTCAGGACTGAAATAAAGAGGAGGTGAGTGGCCAGTAATATTGTTTTCTGCTGAGTACACTCCCCTTTCCAACAAGCCCAATACCTCACCTCACCACGCCCTTTCTCTCAAATCCTCTTTAGCACAAGTTTATTGTTTATTATCTCACAACTTTGGGGATTGCTTCTTTTTTTTTATTCTGATTGTTTCCTTTTATTCTGTAATCAATATTGCGTTTGTCTTCCCTTTCCATCATATTTTCCTCTCTCATCATTTCTAAATTATTTCAGTTGCCAAAACTTTTTAAACAATTTTTTTATTATTTACGTCATATTTTTATAATAACCTATAAATGTGTTTTTAATAATAAATAAATAATATATTTTTATGCTAAATTTTACTTTGGTTCATTATCTTTAAAAAATCACTTTAGTCCATTATGTTTTTTAAGTTGTTTTGTTTGACTCTTTGTCTCAAATACTTTTTAGCATTAAAATAAATACAAAATAGTTTCTTAAATCATCAAAAATTGTTTTTAGTTATTAAAAAATAAAATTTTTTTTGAGGATTTTAAATTAATTGTTATTATTATAGACTAGTGGAAAAGGACACTTCCTTCCTCTATTTAGTATTCCTACTGCAATATCATAACATTTTGCTGCACCAATTCATTTAGGAATCCTTGATCTTTTTTTCTTGCTCTTTTAACTCTTAATTCTCTTTTTTTCCTCTCCTTATCTTAAACTCACTTTGCATCGTTAGACGTTTGTAGAGAATGCCTCTGTCACTTCGCAAAGCTTGGGATGCATTCAGAATTCCAAATATTAATTCTAGAAACGCCTTAGTTGAAGAAAGACAACTTTTTTTTTTTCATGTGATGGGAATTAGAGAGGGAGCACAGGGGATTGCTTTTCTAAAACATATCATGGGGTATTTTTAAATGTTGATGAAATTGGATTATTAACTATTTATATTGGAAAACATTGTCAGTAAAATAATATTTATTTTGGTGCTTTTTTCCATTTAGAAAGGAATTAATATTTGCAGTTGTACTGTCTGGGATAAGATATCATTAATATACATTTTTTTCGAAAAACTTGCAAATCCTCAAATTTTTAAATAAAATTATCTCATAAAATAAATAATAAATAACTATTATCTAGATATATAATCATTTAGATATTTAGTAAATAATAATATTAAATTATTATCATATTTAAATAAAGAAAATATTAAAATATAAATTCATTAGAATTTATGAAATAATTAGTTTGCATGTTAAAAAAATATAACAGAATTTATGTTCAAATTTGTAATTTAGATAAAATATTTGTTATATTAAATACATATTTATCATATTAATATATATATTGGTAAATATATTAATATTAATATATATATATATATATATATATATTTCATATGAAGATATAACCGGAAATTTAGGTAATATCGTCTTATCTTTTATTTAGTCTTTAAATCATATTTAAAACATAAAAATAAAATAATATATTAAATTTTATTAGATAAAATAAAAAATAATAATTAGATAAGAATCAATAAAATAATTAAAAGATTAAATTGTATATGATTCTTACATGAAAAATAAATTAATTTAAGATAATATTATTTTTAAAATAAAAAATAAGATAAGATAAAGAAATATTTTATCTCATTTTAATTTTGAATCATCATAAAACTAATTTTTTATAAAAGAAAAAAGAAGTGAAGAAAATCAATTTAAATTATTTATATAAAGTTAGGTAGTTTTAAAAATTATATATTGTAAATACTTATAATAGAAGACTAATCTGTTAGCTAATAAAGGGTTAAGTGAAGAAAGATGAAAAGAGAAGATAATAATAAATTAAGCTACATAATTTTAATCCAACATGCGATTAAAATATTCTTTTAAAATCAATCATGTTACGTGTGCTTTTGAAGATGTAATATTGTTCCAAATGCTATGGGTAAATTATTATTTAGACATAATATTATTTGGTTTGTTTCATTGGTATTTTGCCAGTTTTTTAGACCACGTTGGGTTCATGTGGAAGTGGCAATGTTCTTGCTAAAATAAAAGTGGTCCACGTCTCCGTTGCGATAACAAATTCAAAATTTACAGTTTAAATATACATAATCAAATAGGTATGAGTGCATGACATAGAAAACTCCTAACATTAGTTAATTACCTCTGAAATTAAATAAATTAAATATCAATCTAGGAAATAGAAAGCTACGAGGACCAAATCCAGTGGTTAAATTCTTTTATATGTGTTAGTATATATTGAAACTTATTAAAAGGTTTCAGAATACTATATATGTGATTCTATTTTGTGTATATATTTACCATGTTAATCTTTTTTATTAATTTATATTTAAGAATGTAGTAATGGTATAGCATGATTTTAAGAATGGTTGTTGATGTAATATTTTGGAATTATTGTGTTAATTATTTGAGATACTTTTATATGAGGATAAAATATGAGACACATCTATCTTATGTGTAGATGAAATTTTAGATATCTATTTGGGAAGAGGAAGAAATTTGCAAATACATTCATCAAAGACTAAGAATATAATGAGACGTCATTGTATAAAATATGAGTTCATAGACTTTTTATTAATCTATTCTTGTAAAATATGAAAATTAACTTATTTATGAGAACCATACAATAAGAATTAGTGATCATAAACATCACTATGTTATTATGTGAATTATGTATACACAAGGTGTTAATTAGAAAATATTTTCTTATTAAGTATAAATTATTATTAGAGATGATTTGGAATTAAAGTATATTTTTACGTATATAAATATTTTTTTTATTTTAAGTGTGTATCATAATTTTATTTTTCTGGATTTGACAGGGTTAAAAACAACATTATTTTTTAACTTTTTTAGAAACAATTTTATTTAGTAGGATTATCATTTCATTAAAAACGTTATTTTTAGAAACAAAGAGAAGTTTTGGAAATCCTCGAAAATAGTTTGGTATTGTTTTTTAGTTTTTAAAAAGAGTTTTTAATAATAGTTTTCAAAAACTATTTTTGGAAAGAAAAAAAAATTTTCGTAAGTGTTATTTAAAAATTGTTTTGAAGATATAAAAATGGAAGAACTTGTTCATATTTATTAACTTTTTTTTAATGAAAAGCAAAAAACAAGATATTCTAATTTTATTTTGAGTTTTCAAAACAAAAATAGAAAACTAAAAAACAAAACTATTTTAAGTTGTTCCTTTTTTTAGTTTTTAAAAACTAAAAAACTAGAACTGTTTTAAGAAAATACTAGTCAAGCAAGTTTTTTAGTTTTTAAATACTAAAATACTAAAAATTGTTTTATAAAACTGTTGTCAAACAAGCACTTAGGGCTTGATTGGTTTAGTTTGATTTTCTAGTTTTTTGAAAGAGTTTAGTAGTTTTCAAAAACTGTTTTAAGAGAGAGAAAAAAAAACACTTATTTTGTAAGTTATTTAAAAATTGTTTTGAAGATGTAAAAATGGAAACATTTGTTCATCTTTATTAAAATTTCATTAGTGAAAAACAAAATACAACATATTCTGATTGGATTTTGAGTTTTCAAAACAAAAATAGAAAACTGAAAAGCAAAACTACTTTTAATTGTTCCTATTTTTTAGTTTTTAAATAGTAAAATACTGAAAACAATTTTATAAAATTGTTATCAAACAAGCACTTAGTTTCTTATTATTGTAGTTTTACATCTATGATTAACTCTTGCAAATTATTTTTATTAAAATCAATTTCACTGTACAAAATTATTTTTTTATGAATTAATTTACAAAATCATTTTGAAAACCTAAAATTTTAACGAAATGTATGCAGCTATTGTAAAATTACAGTAAATGACATCAACTTAAACATTCAGGTTAATATTAAAGTTAGTTTTTATTATACATTTATATTAAAATATTATTCATTATTAAAAAAATACAATTACTAAAAAAATATTAAAAATATTATTGCATTGTAATATTGTATAATAACTATATTAGAGATGATATATAGAACATTTAACCGTTTAACATATGAAATGCAATATGAAGAAGCTAATTCAATCGTAAACCAGAAATGCAAACGAATAATTCAACAACAACAACAAAAAATTACCGAAACTAAGTTTTAAATATTGAATTAAAATAATACAAATTATACTTTTATTTAGCACTTTAACCTAAAATCTCGAACAATCGAGTAAGTTTTAATTAGATTTATAGACCTTCGAGTTTTTTGAATTTATTTGATTTAACAAAAATGTCATGGCAAAGAATTAAAATTAAATAAAACAAAAAAATATATTTAACCTCTTTTATGAGGAAAATTCTTTTAACACCTAGTATATTTCTTTTACCACTTACCATCGCATTAAAATTTATAAGATGTCTTTGTTTTTACAATTGTGGACCAATTTGTTTGTATCACAAAAAAAAAAATTATACACATATAAACCAGTTGCAAGCTAAAAACAATTACACACCTATGGACTAACTAATTCCCAACCTTAAAAAAATTACACACTTATGAACTAGTTTGTTTGTAGGCTTAAAATAGGGAAGGAAAAACTATAATGCATCTAATTCTTAACCAAAAATATTTATAAATATGAGAGAATTTTTTAAATATGTTCTTACATGAAGAACCATAATCTTCTTATAAACATTGTGAGTCATATGTAGTTATCATAAAACCTAGTTATAGAAGACTTAAAATATATAATACATTGATTATTACCAATTACCCCCATTTTACAGTCCTAAGTCAGAGTAGTGAACTTCTTACGAATCTAACATTACTCAAACATCAAAGAGTAATTCGTTTCTGAAAGCACATATTTAGAGTGAATCCTTTGAATCTTTCTACATATCTTCTATTCATACTCCGAACATATATGAAAAGAACACATGAAAGAAAATACACAAAAGAAGTGGGATTTTTATAAACCATCAATGTTAATCTTAATACACTTAACAAACAATAGGGGGCCTATGTTTTGACCTATGACGCAGTCTCACATGAATCATCATACGGACTTAATCGTACTTATTTCAATGACTGAACTCAATCTACCTCGACTCTATGTATAGATTCATAACCAATCCATGATGATTCACCCTAATAATCAAGGATCTATTTAGGAAGTAATTGATAGTTGTATATCTTTCCCTAGTTTGGTATAATAATTTTCTTGAGAAATCGGATCATCTACCTATAACACAATTTTGGTTATCAATCAATCACAATATTTTGGCTACCTATCAATCAAGCACTTTGCCCATCACAAAACACAAGTGGGCACTCTGTCCATCACAAAACACAAATGGGCATTCTGCCCATCACAAAACACAAACAAACACTCTTTTTGCCCGAGAAGGATATACACTACTAATGTTGAGATGTTGAGCATTTATAGAAGGTTTTTGATCTATGAATATTGTATCCCAAGTGGCAACATGGACTACCCTGAATACTCACTCACCTGATGAACATCTTTAGCCCAAGTTCTAACACGGAATAACCTGAATATTCATCTATTTAGAACTATCTTAGGACTCATCTTGGTCCTGCCTTTCATCTCACAGTGTACCAAGCTGTGACTTCCCAAAACACGGCATTCATGCACCTGTATGGTATCCTTGTAAGAGAATCTAAGACCTTGCTAAGTTCATCTCACAACATCTCAACACAGTCCCAAAGGTTACTCAACTTGGTAATCATAACTCATGTAGTATTTATATTTCAATCATCATTCGCAAAATCATTTATGAATTACCCTCAAAGAATTAAAAGATTGCAATAGATATATAAATTAATTTCTTATCTCTAACTTCTATTTCATGGATAGTAATCAGTAATAACCACAATCAAAACATTAATACATTTTCATACCAAAAGACATTTTTCTAATGTGAAAGATCGGGTTAAATTGTAACCACAGAGCATACTTAGATTCTCTTTATGATTTTAAGAAATATTATATTTATAATGAAATTTTCTTAATCAACCCTTCACAAAATTCTTTGAATATTTTATAAGATATATTTTACCATGAATATTCAACACATAACTAATAATCTCTTGAATAAAATATAATATACACATCTAAAATTATAAGATAGTTATTAATAATTCCAAGTGTAGTTATTTTTATAAATTGGAGTTGCAGAAACCAAAATTTATCATAAATTAATTTGTGATGTAGAATGATAAAAATAAGATTCAAAGTAAATCTTGAAATAAATAATATCAAGAACCAAAATTTATTATATAAAAATAATACAATAAAATAATTTTATAGAAAAGGATCAAAATATAACTTCTGAAAAAATAAGTTGAATGATAGAACAATTGATAAATAATAACAGAGAACCATAGTATAATATTTGAAGAATAACTTAAATTATAATAGCAAGAATCAAATTATAATATCTAGAAATAATAAACAAAGGAGTAAAAATAATATCTGAAAATAATAGATAAAGGACCAAAAATGAAAATAATAAATATAGGATTAGAAGTAATATTTGAAAATAATAAATAAAGAACCAGAAGTGGTGCAACCTTTAAGGTTCTTGTCCATGGATCCTCTTCAAAGTTCTTCAATCTTCAAGCAATGGAGGTGAGGAGATGAAAGAATGGAGATGAATGGCGCCACGACTCAAGTGGATAAGCCATGGAGGAGAGCTTGCCACAAAGGAAGAAGTCTTTGATAAAAGCTTGAGAGGAACCTTACTCATAAGAGAGAAATTCGGACACTTAGAGAGAACTCACTCACAAAGAGAATTTTGATTCAATTCAAGTGTAAATGAAACATAAGGGGGTATGTTGTATTTATAGAGCTAGGGAGTGCTTAGGAGAGTGATTAGGAGAGTATTTATAGATCCACTAATTAAGGTGTTTAGATGATTATCCATGTGTTAATTATGCTAAGCATCATTAGCACATGACTAGGAGAGTTAATAATCCAAATAAGGTCGTAAATAAGTGGATTTTGCCCCCTAATGTGTGACTTAGATACTAAATACGTGGATCTAATTCCTCCACGTGTCAACTAGATCCTAAATTAGTGGATCTATGTTGGATTATCTCCTTCTACGACATATTGTTGTCGCCGCCATATTCCATATGTAACTTAGTCATCTCTGCCTCGCTGCGGGTCAGCACCTCCGAAAGAAAAGAAACAGAGGACTTCATTTAGTGACTCTGCGATCGCCCTCTAAACGATCAAAATAAGGTAAAGCTTGAAGATAAGTTTTGTAGGAGACAAATAGATGTCACCTAGGATGCACAAACATGTGGCATGAACCAAGGGGACAAGGAGGGCCCACATGCTTCCTAATTAGATAGGGGGTGTTTAAGATGGATTTTGGGATGTTGTTTAGCAAACTACACTCCCAAAACCTCCTAAAAGCCCGCCTAATCAACTTACTCCCTAAATTTACTCATTACTCCTCTATTAACAAAAATTAAATAGTTACAAGCCAAAATATTTGGCCAAAAGGCAAATTAAACCTAAAAATCTATACAATGAAACTAGGCTCAATCTTGATGGCCAAAAGAATGTGAGGTCTCCCTTCTTCTCCTCTAGCCAAGTCATTTTCTATCCTCCTAGCCATGACCCTTATGATATGACCCTTACCAGGAAGGATTGCACCAAAAAGTAATATTTGGAAATAAATAATAAAGGACCATAAATAATATTTGGAGAAAATAAACAAAGGAGCAAAAATAATATCTGGAGAAAATAAAAGTTAGAATAGTTAGATATTATTGAGCAGTCAACCAAACATAAAAAAAAATCGAATTATAACAATTAGTATATTAATGGACAACCAAAACTTAGTTTTAGAAGTAATAATAATCATAAAAGTAGTAAAAACATATAAGTTTATTAAGATTAACACCACAAACGTTTATAAATCTCACTTCCCCTTTACCTTAATAAGAGCTTCATGAAGAATGGTGAAAAACCTTTGAAGTCTTAATCCCTAAGCCTAAGAGCTCTTTTTTCTCCCCCATTTCGCACCATGGTTACCCCTATTTATAGGAAAAGTTTACGCACGTTTGCTAAGCAAAATTTCGTTCACTAAGTGAATATGAGTTCAATGCACTTTTGTTGAGCGAAGAGAACTTCTTTTAGTGATGGTCTGCAAAAATCCAAGTACTCTTCTCACATAGCTTATCCATGAAAGTTTTTGTTAGCGAGATTTTGGTTCTAACTATTCTTGCTAAGCGACCTAGGCTTCGCTGAGTGAATGCTTCTTCGCTTAGCGAATTTCTTCTAAAAAAGGCTATATGTTACTACCTCAAATTCGTTGAGTGAATCCCCTTTTGCTAAGCAAATTCCAGAAAAGAAAATTTTCAAATCTTTAGTAAAAATGCTTTATACTAATAAGTTGTTCACATGCATAACTAAGATTTTAACTCTAATATCTAGATTGAAATGTGGATAAATTACCTAACAACCTAGTTAGAAAATAAGGGTGTTACAAAAACAGGTGAGTCCGACCCGTTTTGGCCACCCCTTGTGGCCTACCAAAATGGGGCGGGGGCAAACTGGTCACGCTAAAGGAGGCTAAATGGCTAAGCCTTACCCTGCCTATATAAATGGGGCAAACTCCAATATTCATTTTTTATTTTTTAAACCATTTTTTTATCCAAATTTCAAAACAGAAAAATAAAAATACCTTAATTAAACTAGTCTAAAAATTATACAGTAAAGGAGTAATACTAAAGTAAATTTTTAATTTTTATTTCTAATCTAAACTAAATTTTAATATAATTTGATTATTTATAAAGTAAAGTAGTAATACTAAATTTTGATATTTAATATATTGATTCTCATTTTTTTAATTTATATTTGTAATTTTAATTGATTAATTATATTTTATATTCATAATATAGTTAATATAAAAATATTATTAAGATATTATATTTAGGGTGGCAGTCTAGCTCATCCGGCCTCTAGACCAGCGAGTTGGCAGGTTAGGCGGGTCAGGCCAAAATGAGTAAGTGAGTCAAAACCCCTACCTTGTCTCGCCAAAATTGTAGCAGGCTTACACACCAACTCGCCAGGCCTGACTCACTTTGTCATCCCTAGCTTAAAATATTTAAACACTTGTGAACTAATTGGTCTATAGATTTAAAAAATTTACACCTACAAACTAATTGGTCCATTATTTTAAAAAATTTACACCTACAAATAAGTTGGTCCATTGGATTAAAAAATTAAAGCATTGATTTAAAAAAAATTACATATTTATAGACCACCCGTCTGTAGATGTGAAATCACTTTAAAAAACTGATTTTTACAAACCACTTGGTTCATACGGTAACCATAAAGATTCTTAAGTATTGAATGTAAGATGATAAAAATTTTATGCACACATTTTTTAATTTTTATATGAATTTTTTAAAAAATATAAAATCTTAATAAAATTTTAAAAATTTAAAATATAAAATATCAACTTTGGTCCATAGTCATAATTCTTTTTGAAAACATAAAATATATATTATAAATAAATTATATTATTAAAATATAAACTTTTAAAAATATAAATACAAAGTATTATAAACAATTGGTAAAAAAATATCATAAACAAATTTTAATATTTATAATTAAAATTTTAAAATATAAAATTATAAATTTTTTTTTCTTACGGGCCACTTAGTCTTTGTAATAAAAATTTTAAAATATTATATTATAAAACATTATATTTTTAAAATATATTTTTTAAAAAAAAAGGAGAAGTAGAATTAAGTTAAAATGAGTTAAGAATAATTTAGGTATTTTAGAATTTATTTTTAAATAATAAATGAAAAAAAAAAGGGATAGGTGTTAAAAGAACCTTCCCTCTGATGAACTTCCCAAGGCCCAAACTAATGAATTGGGTGGGAAAAGGAGTTTTTCTCCCTGCACCTACATAACTTTGTGAAATGTCAAAAATACCCTTTGGTAAAAAAAGTTAAAACTTCATCTCTCTCAGGTCTCTCCTTCATTCAACCTTTAATTATCCTCTTCAAATCTGGACGCACCTCTATTTGTGCCCTCCGATGCACCTTATCGCGACCTCTGTTGGTTGCCCTCGTTGCTGTACTCTTGACACCTCCATTTCTCATGCCTCTTCATCCACCATGTATGTCTGCATTTGTTCTTTGTTCTCGCACATCAGGTATGTGCTTCTTTTGAATATCCAATAGTTTTAATTACTGCTCTGGATTAGGTTCTAATTTGTGTTATTCAGTATTTCATATTGGGTTTTGATTATGAATCCAGATTACTAAATAACTAGGTTCAGATTGTCAAATTTGGGTTGCCTATAAGTTGCAAAGTTGGATGGGTTAAATGGACCAAATCCAGATAGGTCATTCCAAATTGAGTCCGGACTGCCTATTCCAAACTCAAGTCTAGAATGACCTATCCAAATTTGTTGTTTTCTCATTTTCTTTCTGAATTTTTACATAATCACTTTGTTATGATATACAACCAATTTGGTTGCTTCATTGTTCTAAAATAGAAGCTTCCCCATTTATTTATAACTTATGATTTAATTTTACGAGACATATAATTAAACTTTTTCTATCAATTTCTAAAATGAAATTATTACATTTGGTATTATAGGTTATTTATATGATATTTAGTTTAAGTTAGTTTTCATTGAATCTCTAGATGTTAGGACTGAATTAAATTTATATTAACAATGTCATTACTACATGCCATTTGGTTTTATTTGCATTTGCTATATATATGATGCATGATTGGTTATACGAGGGAAATCATATTTGCTGAATGTAAATTTTTATATGAATCTAGGTCATTATTAATATTTCTAATTTGTAAAGCACACATGCTACGAACTAGAGACGGTAGTTCCAAATCTCAGGAAAAATGTTATGTGGAACAAATCAGGCCAACCACATCTGCACAACGCAAACTACATCAAATACCTAAAGCAATTCATCATGACTATCATGATAAACAACAGGCAAATTTAGTACCACCACTAGTTGTTGGGGAGTCTTATGACAATGGTCCATAAGACACATCTGTTTTGACATTATATGTTAATCATATTATTCATAGCTTATGGGATGAAGATGTAAGTTAACAAACGTCAAATAGTTTTTTAAGTCAATTTTATATTATTATAAAATTTTAAAAGTTAATATTTGTAATTTATAATTTAATTTTATATAGGATCATGAAGATCTGGAATTTGTATCTCATAGGTGCAAGTTAAGTAAATTTGAAGGCCCACATAAGCTAATTAATGGCTATGTATGGAACTCTAGATTGTCACCATTGATTACTTGTAGCTATGAGACCATTGACAAGGCACTATTACCCGCTTTTGTTGAAAGGTGGGACAAGGAGACCACTACCTTCCATTTATCAGTGGGTGAAATGATCATCACCCTTGATCATGTATCTTCTCTACTGCATATTCATATAACTGGTAGATTTGTCTACTATCAGCATATAGATAAGCATAAAGTTGTTCCCCTTCTGAAAGAATTGTTAGGTGTTACCCACCATGAAGAAATTGATGAAATAAGGCACATGTGCCAACCAAATGTTTGCTTGCAATTCCTGAGGGACACGTATGACACATGTGTCGTGTAAGAGCTATGCGTGTTTGTTGCTCAAGCGTACTCGTTACATTTGCTGGGATGCACCATTTTGTTAATAAAAGTTCCATAATTATGTATGTGTGTTATTTACCTTTTTTCGACACTTGAACAAATGTGGTGCTTATTCATGGGGTATAGTTGCTCTAACTCATTTGTATGAGCATCTAACTGAGGCTTGCCTAGCTAAGACGAAGCCAACGACTGGATAATGCTAATGCAGGTATAACTAACACATAAATAACTACATTTATGATATTCATGTTAATATGTCACCAACCAGATGCAAATGCAAAAGGGATCCAAGTTGAAGGCACCACTTACCAACTAAGAGATTAAATTGTAGACTCTGGATTCATAGCAAATATAAAATGTAGCGAGATGAAAGTGCACCCTCCGGAAGAAAGGAAGAATAATGAACAATTGTGCCATCACTCATTGAAACGCATGCAACGGGATTATGAAGGGGTTTAGGGACAAAACATAGAGGTGCATGGATGATGAAGGAGTGCAAGAAGACGAGAGATGCGAGAGAGATATGAAAATTTTAATTTCTTTTATCTAAGGATATTTTTTACATTTTTAAAAATTATAGAGGTGTAAGAAGAAAATATAAAGATACATGGACAAATCTCCACATTATTTTATTCTTTAGCACATGAGATTAATCACTGATTCAGGTCAAATCCAAGTTTCATTCATAAAAAAATTGCTACTCTCCTAATTTATTCCAAATACATCTACTAATAAGATGATCATGTTGACATTAATAATAATGATAATAATATATAAAATAATGTTAAAAATATAATATTATAATTTATAATATTGAATACTAAAATCTAAAAGCATTTTTTAGATCACAACATTAAAATTATACATTATTCAAATCTATTTCTGTGCAGGAATTTGTCATGGTTATCTCACATGACTGTAATAGTATTGTCTCTTGTCAAGATACTAATTACCTAAAGTAAAAATTTATTTTTTAATTAATTTTTAAAAACACTAAATAATGAATTTTGTTTAGAATAAAAAAAGCAAATATAATAAGTTGTTTTTTCATTATTTTTAAAAAATGAAAATGATATTATATTAAGTATTTTTTATTAACATGTTATAAATTCATTTTTTTGTATTTTAGTTAGTATTTTAAAATTTTTCAATTTCCTTAACCCATTTTTCTCAAAATGTCTTGAGTGAGTTACTTAGACTGAAAATGGAATCATTTTATGTTTTCATATGAGAAATATATGTATGAATAGAAATAATTCAAATAAGATATTTGTAATTAATTAAATGTATAATTACACTTACAATCTTTGATTATATATTTTTATTTTCATTAAGTATATAATTATTTTTTGGGATAATTGAAGTATATAATTATTTAGTACATTTTTTTATTAACATCATGTTTATTTTTCAATTCGGCCATGTGTGTATGTATGTGTATATGTATGTATACATGTGTATGTATGTATGTATGTATGTATGTATGTATGTATGTGTCTATGTTTTCTGTGACACTCTTCTACCCAAACACTTTATTCTTTAATTACAAAATAATATAGAAATTTGTTTATTTAAATCCTAGACTTGACATTTAGGTAAAATGATTCACATCACTCAATATGCAATTATTTTCCAAAACTATGATATAACAAAATGTAGACATATAAGTAAGCATGTTAGATTTTAACAATAGTCTTTACAAGATTCTCAATTAATACAATTCATAATGAAACTTTCAATGATTTGTATACATGACAAAAAACTATTAATTAATCTTCTCTAGTCCAATGTCACACCTAATCAGAGCAGTCCAACAGAAAGAGGTAAAGAAAAGCTGAAGCTTCATCACCCATGATATCATCAAGATCTTACTCAATGAAAGTGACATTTAGCCCAAACAAAATGCAACAACAAGCAGCAAGGGGTGAAAATATACCCCACACATGCTAAGACATATATAAAGAGAATATGCAGTCAACTAAAGCACAACAAATGAACATATAAATTCATTCCATACCTATGACAGAAATTATACATTTATAGACATAAATTCATTCATGCTAATGATGTTCATGCATGTTCTCTTAAGTGCACGCCCGAAGTGGTCCTCTTCTACGCTAATATCACGTAGGTACAACCACCTCACCATAGGTCCACCCAAAGTGAATCTCTTATACACCAGTAACATGTAGGTAAAATCGTGCAATGCAACACAACTCAAGAAGTTTGGTCTAGAGCACAACACAATGGATGATCCTTACAAAACTCCTCCGACTGTCACACTCATGCATGCTCTTTTAGGTACGCGTTCGAAACGGTCCTTTTCTATGCCAATAACACGTAGGTTCAACCATCACACCATAGGTTCACCCAAAGTGAATCCTCTTCTACATCAGTAACACGTAGGTACAATTGTGCAATACAAAACAACCCAAGAAGACCTTTTCAGAGCACCACACAATGGGTGATCTTTACAAAAATTCTTCGACTGCTATATTCATACATCATGTCATCCATAACATAAATCATAATGCTAACATTTAATCATGTCATCACACTCCATCCCTAACCGCAGCTAGGATGGCACCTCGTCAGACACACCCTAACCATTATTATCAACATAAAAAACAATATGAATATCTAATTGATTCATTACACACCACCCCCAACTGCAACTAAGACGACACCTAATCAGACACACATGAACATCATCATCAACACACTATATATCCAGTTGTAATCAACATCAATAGCATACAGTAGGTTAAATCCTCAATCTATGCCCAAGCAACTTTCAAATATTCAATCATTCACGACACTCATAATTATAAGGTACATCACAATATTTCACACCGCAACAATCAACATTATTACAACTCACACTATCCCTTCTTATCTTACTCTTTTATTGTATCATGTAGTCTAAATACAATATTTATAGTATACTAATGATATGATGGTGGTATAAATGTTCTTAGAAAGATAATACAATTACCTAAAACTTTTATATTGATGTCCAGAGTTAGTTTTACCATCTACTATTTTTAAAAATTACAAACCCTCAACTATTAACCCAAATTTGACAACTTGATTACTCACTATTTTATTCATAACTTGAGTTATGTACATCCTTTTTGAGTGATTACAACTCTAATGGAAAGATAACATAAGGATACAACTTTCTGGAAGAACACGAAATCTAATGAGGTCGTTTAGGTCATGTTGTAGGGCTTACAACACACAAACATATGTTTCACGCATTGGATTAGACACTCAACTTATAGCTCACATAACTTGGCTAAATCTTAACATTTTTATGTGATTCTTGAACCAAAACTGTAGCCCCAAATGTCTATTTTCATAAAAAAAATCAAAACTCAATTTAGTTAACTACACATAAAGATATTACAGAAACATTGAGGTATGTTTATACAAAAAAATTCAGATAACAAGTATTTAAATTATATAAGATTTCTAAAATATAATTCTAACTTCAAACCCTTAAATATTCCACTTTTCTATCTCTTTTGTTTATTATCATCACACCTCATAATTGCATTGTAAATTATCAATTTTGCCATCGGTCCCCTCAATGGAAGAAAATCGCCAATAAATACAACAAAATAAATTCATGCAAATACCAATTAATTATTTAGGGGCACCAAATGCATGAATTTTAGGTTGTCATTTCTTCTCATTACTATATTCAAGGTACTAGTCTCTAGGATAAAAAAAGGAAAACGCCAACATAATTATTATACATATTTTATCCCATAATTCATGATCCCTAACAATCAACAAAATTGATGCAGACATTCATTTATACATCAAACATTTACTTAGTCAACACTCATTGTTGGTGTTCATAACCTTTCAATGATATTATACAAAACCTATTGAAGCTTAGGGATTGCTTTTCTACTCATCCTTCCTACATATGTTAACTACACATACCTGAGAGATAATTTCCCATGCCCTTACCTCAAATGATGACCTTTGGATGCAAAAGATGTGTCTTCAAGTTCCCCAATGTTGTGCTCCTCAATCTTTCTTGACAAGGTTCTCTCTGCATCTCTTTCTAACCTCTAAAGTTAGAAACGTGAAAACTGAAGCGCTCTTCCCCAACCCTCTAAATTACTCAAGGTTAATAGTTAAATTAGGTTTTCTAACACTAGACCTAAACTTAACCTTCAGACTATCTCACTATTTATACTCACATTTATTTTATAAAATCAATCTTAATTTATTCTAATAAATAAAAATATTAAACTATTTTAAGCCTATTAATATAAATTACACTTTTTTGTTAATGTTTTATTTTTCTAAAAAAAAGGGATGTTACATTTTCCAATTATTGACTCAAACCCATTGTTGAAGCGAATTCCATTGAGTAGAATATGGAAGTACTTATGGCCGAACGGGCCAATCTAATCTTTCACAATAAAGTGATAGGTAACTGCCCCTAAACGAAAAAAAATACATAATCAACAAACTTCTCTTTATTCATGTTTATAAGAAAAACACCAAACAATAAAATGCAACACCTAAGAAAAAAGAAAGATAACAATTTGTTCACGTGATTCACAACATATGTTTACATCCACAATAAGTTTTTTGAGACTACTGGAAACTCACAAAGTCTCCCTACTTTTTTTCACATGTTTCAAGTCTCATACCTACATCCATGACAAGTTTTTGGGACTTTTGAAAAACTTCCGAACCTCCCTACTTTTTATTGATGTCATTTGCGAACCTTATGCCTACACCTACAACATGTTTTTAGGACTATTGAAAAACCTATAAACCCAACCTCCACTTCATAACCCTTTGTTTCACTTAGGGTGGTAACCTCCTACTTCAGGTGAGGTGATTCTTTTCGTCTCAAAAACCCGATTTAGACTAGGCATTTAATCTTAATTGAGAAAACAAATATCTAGTTTACAAATAATATCTTTAAAATTTAAAACAAATCTTAAAGATAAAACAATATATTTTTTCTAAACAATACCTAAAGATTTGAAATTAAAATAATTTGAATTATTTTTTCAACAAAAAATACACACACATATATAATAAGATCATTTTCAAAGATTGAAATGTTGTATGTGTAATTATAAAATTATAAAAACAATGTTTGATCTTATAAAAATTGTTTCAAATATAATGGAGACTTGACTTAATTTAAATTTTAAATTTTAGAAGAGTTTTCAATAAAGTAAAAGCATGATCTTGCTCTCAAGCTCTTACCGAGAAGGATGCAACAACTTGGAAACTAACTAGTGATGGTTATAATTCCTCTCAAAACTATTCCCTAAACTAAATAAAAAGATTTGTGTAACTCTTAATAAATGGAAAGGACTAGAAAGAGTTAGAAAACAACTCATATACAAGAAATGAACATATTCTGCAGTGACTTTTTCCCAGCGACAATTGAGTTGTTAGCATATGTGAACATTTGACAATGACATTTGATTTACGGTGGAATAACATTATTCTTTTCCCAGCGATACAATATTGTGAAGAAAAACTACCCCTATCCCAGCAATTAAATTTATCGCTGTCAATATAACTGAGAATAGTGTTTTTTTATTGCAATAAATCTATTATCGTTGGTAAAGTACTATTTAATAGTAATGACTTTGAAAGTCTCCACAAAAAAATTACTTTTTTATGGCAACGTATGTAATGTCGCTGAGAAAAGTATTATCTAATGCCAACAACATTCTCGATCGCTGCAAAAGCTAGTTTTTTTAATGCCAAGACACTTATGTAGTTGGGAAAAGTATTATTTAATTTTAATAACAATTACTGCCAAAAGTTTTTTTTCTTCCCTTTTCTCTTTCTAACCTATATTTATCTTTCAAAAATTTTTTCTCTCTATCCTCATGACATTCTTTCTCATCTCTTCTGTGTGTCTATCCCTTCTCTCTTCCCCTTTCTTTATCTTTCCTCATTCTACCTCTCTTTATCTTTCATTTATTCCTATTTAAAATAGTACTATGTAAATTAATTTCAATTTATCCAAAAAATAATTAGAAAATGATTTTTTTAAATTAAAGTAATTCAATTTCAAAGCATTTCAAATTCAAAGCATTTAAATTTCTTTAAAATTTCAATTTTTCTATAAAGATATTCTTCACTTTTTATTGTACACTTACCCCAACAACTTTGTAATTATTAAAAAATAAATAAATTGTGTTGTCAATAAGATTTGAACCTTGCACCACACAACCAATGTCACAAAATTATATCATTAAAACACTAAACTATATTAATCATGCATTGCTATAATATATATATATATATATATATATATATATATATATATTACCTCATGTTCTCTTTGCCTATACTTTTAAATTTTATAATCTTTAATAAATTCATAATATTTTATTATTTATATATAATTATTCTTATTTATATTCTATTTAAAAAATTATTGTTTATACAATAGAGTTGTTAATAACTTTAATAATTTAATTGTTATTTTATACATTTGTTTATTGATTAATTAATTTAATTTCTTTCTCTTTTATTTACTAATTTCATATAAAAAATGTTAAAATAAAATTAAATATGTTAAAATTTGCAGGTCGTCGTTGGTGATTCAACTACTATGCCAAGGATATTTAAAGTAAAGAGGAAAAAAAATCTAATGTTGGTGTAACACTTTTTAGTTATTGTTAGTTATGCAGGACAAGTCTCATTGTATAGTACATAATATTTTTACCAGTTAAATTATGTGAAGTGATATTTATTATATCTAGTCATATTTACATAATATTGAGTTTATATTTTGTTGATATATATATTTTATTAAAGTTAGCGTTTGCAGTTAAAAGTATATATAACTAAACAAAAATTTTAATGTAACATAATTTAAGTCAGTTGAGATAATTAAATTATTTACATTAACATAAAATTTAAAAATAATATCTTATTATTATTAAAAAAATTTAATATTTATATAAAAATTAAATGATGTAAATTGTTAAAAAATTATACCTTTTGAAGACATTTTTTTATAAAAAATAAAAATATATTATGACAATTAATTAATGAACTTTGCTAAGAAATGAAGTTTTATTGCAACAACTTTAGTTGTTGAGAAAAGAATATATTAATGCAATGATATTAATTATTAAAAAAAATTGATATTACAACAACTTTGGTGATGACTAAAAGTTACTTATGAATGTGATAAATATGTAAAATGACAGAGAGAATTCTAGTTGCTGAAACATAAGTAGTAGCAGCGACATCAAATGTTGTTGCAAAACTTTTTGCAACGGTAGTTATTGCAATGACTTGCAACAACAAATTTTTCGTTAGGAAAAGTCATTTTAACAGTGACTTTTAAGATTTTTCAGCCATAATTGTCACTGTAAAAAGCATTCTCTCTTGGAGTCATGACAAACTACTAACAATTGTGAGAAGGTGAAAAATGTGATTAACAAATGAAGGCATGTAGTTTGTATAAGGGTTATGCAAAACTACGGTTGCATTTTAATCAATATTGTTCTTTTAATAAGAAATTGTAGGGATGACATATGTCAAGCAACCGTACACACTTATTTATGATTTCAAATTAGAGACTTTGGATAAAAATGAATATAGGAAGCACATACAAAGTATTTGGCTTAAGATAAGGGAGCAATGCTTTTGGTATTATGCTTAATTATGAAGTAGATAAATGAAGTTGATTTTAATAACAAAGTATGGGACCACGTAATGGTGGTGTAGGAATTTTGCTGTACCTTAACTACTGATCTTGACTCGGAATCATGAGAAGATTGAAGTTTTTTATGGTTTTTGAGTGAGTTGAATAGAAACTTTTGTTTGGGGCTAGAACGCATTTGGTGAAAGCATATTGTGTTAGCGTCTAATGGAGATCATTTGAAGGAAATGTCTAGAGTAGATCATCTAGTGCTCACTATCTAAATTGTCCAATGTACGCTCTTACTTGTCCCTAAAAACAATGTAAACTTGAAATTTTAAAGACAAAAAAAAATATTTTTTAATTTTTAAGGACCAAAAGCGAATTTTAGTCAAATTTCAAGGATTAATAACTTAATTAAGTTTGTAGATGGGTGACTTTTAATACCCTTTTTTAATCGCTAGAGAACTAAAAAAATAAGAACATTAGTAGAAACCTTCATCTCCACCCTATCATAACAACACAAGGATACTTCCTACAATCAAATGATTCAGAAATCAAAGGTAAAAGTGTTTGGGGAGGTATAATCAGACTAGTCCATAATATGCAATCAACAGACTAAAATCTAGATTCAAAATCCATATTTGAAACACTTTTTGCCAAGGCTAGCATCCTTTGTTGCATCGTGTCCTTGGGAGTCAACACTAGACTTTAAAGAAGGGAATTTGAATTCCCACCTACTGGTGGGGAAAATACAAATATACCGTAAATTATTTTACTCTTCGATAGTGCACCGTTGAAGAAGCAAAAAAAATTTGCAAATTTTTTTACTTGTCCGACAGTGTATTGTCAGACAAGTAAACATGGTGCGCCCCCATTGGTTGCATGTTAGGTTCAGGCTAAATCTTAGGCATGGTTTGACTCGTGGGGAGTAATGGGAACTTTCATTGGTTAATGCTAGGTTTAAGGTAAAATTTAGCCTTTTTAATTGGTTGCATGCTTTAGTACAAAATTTAGCCTTTTTAATTGGGTGCATGCTAGGTTTACAGAAATTGGCATGAGATTATAATTTTATAGGATTAAAAATTTTTATTTACTTAAATTTGTTTGTAAAATAAATTATTGAATATTAATTTATATAATTTATTTAAATTATTGAATTTATTTCTTAAATTCTTATAATAAATTTATTAAATTATTGAATATATTGAATTATTGCATTGTTAAAATTAATTATTATCTTTTAAAGTATATTAAATTTATTTAATTTATTGAATTATTGAAAATAAATTATTACCTAAATTTCAAATATCATTAAATAAATTTTGAAAACTACTAATATACCATTGCTTTATGTCTATAAAAGCAAACATTTTATGTTACATTTCTCCATTGTAGTCTATTTTCTCCTTCTTGCTATATTCTTTTCCATAATCGTATGTACATTATTTTTTCAGAGATTTGTTCAGCATCTCTTCTTCAAGCAAGTTTATCTTTTCACAATGTAATTAAGTATAGTAAAAATATAATTTTAGACTAACAATTATGTTGTGTTAATGATTTATATGTGGTTTTTTCTGTCACGAAGCATGCAAATATTTTATTCTTTGGCCAACCATTGCTAAACAATCAAATACCACTTCTGCTTCTGTTATGAATCTTAAAAATAGAACTCAAGATGATATATATATATATATATATATATATATATATATATATATATATATATATATATATATATATATATATATATATATATATCTTTCCAAAAAGTTTTAATCACACATTTATAAATAGAACTTGAGATAATAATACATATACCTTTCTAAAATTTTTTTATTACACATACTCATAAAATATTTTATCACACATATACCTTTCTTATATTTACTTAATAATATAAATTATATTAAATTAATTCTTATTTTAAGTGAACGTTTTAATAAATTCTATATTTGGTTGAGCTATCCATTGTTTACAAAACAATGTACTTGATAAAAAAATGTCTTCTAACTTAAGTATTTGTTGTGTATCGCTATGTTGTCTTTATGGCCTCTAATTAATTAAGTTTTAATGATCAAACATACCCTTAGTCAATAAAGTTAAATTGAGTTAAAATTTTTCACTCTCTTAAAAAGTGAAAAAAAAAATCTAACATAGTGTCATTAATATAATACACTATCTCTATTTTAAAATTGTAGTTGTTATTTAAGGTTAGTGTACACTAATTAAAAATTTAGTATGTTTGTAAACTAAAATATCCTTACTTAACGTACTTTTTATTATTGGAATAGTCATTAACTTGTAAAATTTAATATATTAATAAATATAACTAAATTGGGAATACAATTTTAGTAAATATTATGACATGTGATATAATTTTGTCCTTATATATATTTTAAGAGAGTGACCCTTTAAGTTGTTTATGAAATAGATTACAAATTAGTAAAGAAATCTTGGTAGGGCATCCCTCTTAACGGAGTAGCATACCTTTTAAAAAAAAATTTAATCCATAGCTTGTAAGTTTTTTATACGTTATCTTTCTCATAATTTTAACTTGTTGTGTGCACATTGATATTTAATACCTTACTTTTATATGCGTTATCTTTTTCATGATTTTTTGTGATTCCTAATTTTCAAATTTTTTATATATAATGTAGATGTCAATTATTGATTTTTTTAATTAATTATTAATGTCATTTTTTTATATAATATGTAGTGTGTAATTAAAATGAATGCATTTTTCTAAGTAATTCATTTTAATTGAATTCTTAAATTATTGTTGCAGGTTTTAATGATTTTTTTAGAAATATTTCCAATGAAATAAATATGGAAGACAATGAATTAAACTTGAAAGATGGTGAACAACTCTACATTGATCAAGGACAAGAAATTATTGAAAATATCATTGATTTTATGAATGCATTCATGAGCACGGAGGTACAAATTTTTTGTGAGTCCTAATTTTCAAATTTTTTATATATATGTCAATGTCAATTATTGATTTTTTAATTAATTTATTTTTTACGACATAATGATAATGTTATTTTTTATATAATATGCACTGTGTAATTAAAATAAATTCATTTTTCTGGTAATTTATTTTAATTGAATTTTTAAATTATTGTTGCAGGTTTTAATTTTTTTTTAGAAATATTTCCAACGAAATAAATATGGAAGACAATGAGTTAAACTTGAATGATGATGAACAATTCTACATTGATCAAGGACAAGAAATTATTGAAAATATAATTGATTTTACGAATGCATTCATTAACACGGAGGTACAAATCATATCAATATTTGCGTTATTATAATTATTTAATCAATAGATAAAATATTTGAAAAGTATTTATTCATTGACATAGGTTTTTTTTATGTGAAACGATTTATTAAAGTGGGTTAGAGGGGTAACTTTTCAAAATGGCTTTGTCATCATAATATTAAGGTCAAGTACAACCGCCGTTAAAATATTTGTGGATTTAGAGTGTGAATGAAGAGACACTTATAAACCGTACAAAGACTATGACGACTATGTTCATAAAACAACGGGGACCATAAACCATTCAGATTAAGCGGACGACCTCTAAAGAATCAACATGGGTGGAAGCTAAAGGTAATATGTGGGTTTCAAAATTATCCATTGGCAGAAACATTAATGGGTCATCCATATGTCGGTCGTTTGGTAGACGAGAAAAAATCATTACTTGGTGATTTGACAAAAAATATGGCCAAACCGAAGAACATTCTTCTCACCATGAAGGACCATAATGAACATAATGTTACAACCATTAGTCAAGTATACACTGCAAGGTACGTTTTTCGTAAATCTCAAAAAGGTCATAGAACACAAATCCAATATATAATGAATTTACTAGAGTGTGATATATATCTTCACTAGTATAAAATGGATGAAGTCACAGAAGTTTTGTCTGATATCTTCTAGACACACCCTGGTTCAGTGAAATTTCTTAAGACATTGAGCATTGTTCTGTTGTTGGATAGTACGTATAAAATAAACAAACATCAACTACCTTTGTTTGAAATTGTTGGTATAACATCAACTGACATGACATTTTATTTTGCCTTTGCGAGACTGAATGACAAAGTAACTTTATTTGAACACTTCAACATCTTAGAAGCCTTTTTTTGAAAAGTGATGCAGTTCCCAAAGTGTTTGTTACATATAAAGATTTAACTCTTTGAAGGCAATTGAAATTGTTTTTCCAGAAACATTTAATTTGTTGTGTGAGTACCATGTTAAAAAAAAAGTGAAGCCTAAATGCAAAATGTATGTCCATTTGCAAAAAGCATGAGACCAAGTTATGCAATCATTCCATGATCTTAAAGAGTGTAACACTGAAGATGCATTTGAAGGATATCTATGCAACTTCGAATATATTTGTCAACCTTGACCTCTATAAGTTGATTATGTCAAAGATACTTGGTTGATCCCTCATAAGCAAAGATTTGTTAAAGCTTGGACCAATCAGTTGATGCACTTAAGGAACACAACTAGTAACATATATGATTTATGGTAACATTACTATTACATGTTTATATGTTTATAATTGACTTGTATTTATTCTTAACAGAGTTGAGTCATCGCACTCAACATTCAAAAAATTGATACACACCAACATGGGTGACCTTTGTAATTGTTGGGATGTCATGAACAATATGTTTCAATTGCAACATACCGAAATTAAATCATCTTTTGAGAAAAAATATAAATTTTGTTGGACATGCATTTAATTTGACGATGTACAAGAATTCGTGTGATGTTTTCTCAAGGTATGCAATGAATCTTATTTCACTAGAATATCAATGCGTCAAATTTGTTGGTAAAAATAGTTCAAAGTGTAGATGTGTAGTAAGGACTATGCATGATATTCCATGTCCATGTCAACTAGCCACATATGTTGTTGGGGGTATTCCTATTGGTTCACTTCATCCAATGTGGAGGTATACTGAAAAAGACTAAACAATCAAGTCATAGATTGATATCATATGTTAGCGTTTTAACGAGGTTGACTTCTCAGGAAAAATCAAAATAAGAGACAAATTAAACAAGATATCATATCCTGATCGCACTTCAATGTGTCCTCTGAAAGAGAAAGTTAAGACTAAAGGTTATGCACATCAAGCTAAGAGATCAACAAAGTGTGATCCATCTTATTTTGAGCATGTTGATGCATTTTTTTCAGGTCATGATACTTGTCCTTTCCAAAAGTTGGCAATATCTATTGGTAATGAATTTAACATGAAGATTATGTTCATAGATCAATTGTATTTTTTTATGTATCCTTATGTGCAAAGCATAATAGATGTTGTGGTTGACGGTCATTGTGACTATCGCGCAATTGCTAGTCTGATGAGTTTGGATGACGATTCTTGGACTATTGTTCGTCAATAGTTTTACAGAGAAATGAGAACATGGAGCTTTGAGTATACAACTATATTTGACAATGACGACCGATTTCAACTTTTATGAAATTCATTACTTGTTGATGATCGACGCATGATATCAATATACATTATGATAAGTAGGCAAGTGTTAACAAATGGATAACTTTACCTACCATGGGATATGTGATTGTCACTCGCTATAATGTTGTTTTTATTTCTTTATCTCTAAAGCAATACAAGACATTTTTTTCATTAAGAAGTGATTCTCCAGCTGATACATTAACTCATCGAGTCATTTGCATAACTCATTTGAATGGGAACCACTTTGTTCATGTATAACACATATCTTTTTACATTACCCAACCTAAACATACATAATAGTATACACAATTCATTTATATTGTGTTATGTTTGTTTGTAGGTCGTTAAAGAAGCATTGTCCAATGCCAAATGCAGATATGCTGTGGAAAACATATTGTTATCTGATCGCACACGATTATTAACACATTACGGTAGTTTATGTAGCAGTTTTTCACAATTATTATATGTTATGCGACACTACATTAGTTTAGATGATGATTGAATTTGTATGCATAAAATGAAGTACTATGGAAATATTATCATCATTAAGTTATTTGTAAACAACATATTTTGTTAAATAAAATATACATAAGATAATCATGTTATTAAGTTGTCAATGCACAAGCATAACTGACGACGTGCTAGTGCTAGAAGTTGTTGGACCTCTTCCCAAGCTGGTGTTCCTTGTGGTACAATCCAAAGGTCAATCATACATTGTAGACATGTAACCATCTCTTCCCAAGTTAGTGTTTCTTGTGGTACCATCTGACTACTGCCAGCTACTAGTCGACCCTATATAATGACTCCTTTCTCGAGCACGTGGCGGGTTTGGAACCACCTGGGGTTAATTTTCAACGATGGACAAACATGGATACGAGACTCAGAAGTACCATGACATATAGTTACAAGGACAGTTTGACGGGTCAACTACCATAGTATCCTCAAACACTAAATTTTGTCCAAAGTTAAGTCACTGCTTGCATGGTTATCAAAATTGTGAGTTAACTTGTAAAATCGTACGAGCTTACGAGTTTGCAAGTCCCAGACGAGTTAAATCGCAGTAAAATTGAAAAAGTAGTAAACTCAGTAAAATCAGAGTAAACTTGTAAAATCAGAGTAAACTTGGTAAAATCAGAGTAAACTCGTGAACAAACTTCTTAAGTGATATTTTTCTATGTTGACTCTAATTTTGAGTGTTTTGAATATAATTTGTTCTTATGTCTAAAAAAGTTTTGACATTTTAAGTGTTTCAACTTTAATTTCTACTTATTTGGAGTAATTTAAATTTATTATGTGGATTTAAAATTATTATGTATTGAAAACTTTCAATTCTTATGTGATTATAGTCATATTTTTAATGAAGTAAACTCTTGCGATTTTACAAGTTGAGTTTACGAGTCGAGTTTACTGCATTCTCACGAGTTTACGTAAACTCTCGATTTTTATAAACCGCTTGTTCATTTCATTACTTGTGGTTGCCTACAATCTAAAAAATGCAGGATCTTTCAGAATTCTGTGGACAATCTTAAATTGCCTGTGACCTGTTCGGGGAGATACAACTGTGTATATTCATTGGCCCGAATCCAGCCAGAGAATAAGCTAATAAGTTGGAATTTAAATGCATATCTTTGTTCATTAACTGCCTCAACAGATAGCTGATCCAATTGCTGTCTGTATTCAAGGACTTATGGTCTACGTTTAGCAACATTCCAATGCAAGGCGCGAAGATTAGCCTTATCGTATTCTATGCCTACAGATCTTGCCCCAATAATTGAAAAGTATTCGTAGACTCAAGTCTGCATAAAACATTAACATACTCATATCAGTTATGTGTAATGCATGAGAAATTGTATAAAAATACGACATGTTATGAAAAGTACTAACCTGAATAAAAGTGGCGTAATAGGTGCATTGTTCGGTCTCGTTGTAGCCTGCCTCATCAAGATGATGATATAGATGTGTCAATGCAGCCGCACCCTAAGAATATGCAGATGTCTACTGAAAAACTTCAGATACGTTACGTAGATAGAGGTGTGACTCTTGTCTACAAATATGGTGCATCTAACAAGGTACAACAAATATGCTCGACCAATCTGCTCCCAACTGCTGCTTGAAGATCTTTGTTCATACACATCTCTTAGCCAAGACAGACATACAACTCTAGGGATATGCCCAACAACTCTATCAAAACGAGAATTGTTGTTTCCATATTCAAGTAATCGTAGCTGCAAAACACACACATCATTGGTAGATCCAACAAGCAGGACAGATCAACAAGTGTGATGGTCATGTTGCCGATAGGTAGATGGAAATTAGATGTTTCCATGTGTCATCTCTCCAAAAAATAACAAATAAAGGTTGAGTCAACTATTTCATATGTGCAACTAACTACCGACAATAACCCAAAGTTGCTAACATATTCTTGAATTCCAATTTGAGGATGTCCAACCATCCATAGCTTTTGTCCATGTGCTATGCATTTAAGGTCAAATGAAGCTACAAAAGGACAGTAAACTATTAATTATACCAAACACATAATTAAGTAATTAAATAACTATGTTAAAAATAATGTATTAAATAAACTAAAAATTAATTAAATTACTATACTAAAAAATTAATAAATTAAATACATGAATATACTACATGTAATGAACTACACAAACCAAATATTTAATTAACTAAGTATACTAAACACGTAATTGAATAAATTAATATAATAAAAATTTAAATATTACAATAAAAATTTAATAAATTAAATAACATAGACTTACTTTGCCATTCCATATGACATGTACTGCATGATTGACATATGATATTAAACGAGTATTATCTTTTAGTCATCCTGGAAAACCCATTCTGAAGGGTTCTTCCTACACAAGAGGTTGATCTTCAACCACATTATCTTATGTCAACATTCGCCTTCTACGTGCAGACACAGTCAGTCATACATATTCATTATTGACATGAAAATTATAAATAGTTACATGTGTACTAGGCATATCTGTAAAAACATTATAGACAATATAAAAAAATAAATCAAATAACATTTTTTTACTTAAAAAACATCTTAAACAATAAACTAAAAAAGACCAACACTAATTAAATTTTGAATTAACAACCAAAAACATAAATTTTAACTTTTAAAAATCTTAAACAATAAAATTAACTAAAACTTTAAATGACTTTAAGTATAAAATTTAAAACAATATATTTCTATAAAAATATTATAAACAATATAAAAAAAATGAAATAATTTTTTTTCACTTAAACAATAAAAAAAACAACATTAATTAAATTTTGAATTGAAAAAAAAACACAATTTTTTAATTTTCAACATCTTAAAAAATAACATTAATTAAAAATTTAAATGATTTTAACTATAAAATTCAAAGCAATATATATCTATAAAAGCATTATCAACAATATAAAAAATAAAAAAATAACATTTTTTTACTTAAACAATGAACTAAAAAAAGCTAACACTAATTAAATTTTGAAATGAAAACCAAAAAATAAAAAACTAATTAATTTTAAATTTTATACATATTAAACAATAACATTAATTAAAACTTTAAGTGACTTTAACTATAAAATTTAAAATAATATATATTTCAAATTTCAAATTTAAAATAATAATTATTTAAAATTTAAATTTTGAAATTTAAAACAATAATTAAAACAATATTTATTTAAAATTTTAATTTTTAATTTTGAAATTTCAAAATATTATGTTAATTTCAAATTTCAAATTTAAACCCCTAAAGTAAATATTGTTTTAATTATTGTTATAAATTTCAAGTTTCAAGGTTCAAAATTCAAGTTTCAAATTTTAAATTTCATAGATCCGTGTAACATTTTAAATTAAATAACATAAAAATTTTATGTAAAATTTAAAAGAATATCACTAAAGTATTAGTGTAATTTAAAAAAAAAAATAGTATAATTTACTGTTATTGATAAGGTATGCCATTTTTGGATATTTCTACCTTAAAAATTTGCGTAATTCACTTAATCAATATTGGAGGGCACAAATTAGAATTTTATTTTTATTATATTAAACATATATGAGTATACATTTATTTTAAATTTATTACTACACATAAGTTTTTTAGGTTAATCTTTTTAACTAATTTGTTAAAACTTTTGTAACTAATTTTAAAACCAAATTTTTAAAATTAATTTGAAACATGGATTCAAACAATTTTTTTAAAAAATTAATTGATTCTCTTTTCATAGGAATAAGATATTTAAAACAATTATTTTACTTTTTTTACTTACTTATGTGCACTTCATATTTCCATAATTACTTTTTTACTTTTATTTTTAATTAAATAAATTTTATTTTTTCAAACAAACGTCTACAGGGGAATAACCCTTGAAATGTAGTTTCCAGAAATAAAATTTCATAACCTAAATCATTACTTCTAGTAAAATAAAATAAATTTGACTCCCTTTTTTTTTCTTCTTCAAAATTTTCCTAAAACTTATAAATTATAAAGCATATAAGTTACAAAAATATAATATTTGAGATAAATATAATTTAAATATAAGTATCTCAGTTATAAAAAGAAAAGAAAAAATATTAAAAAAGAAAATTAAAGAATTAATTTAAAATAAATATATTTCAGAAAAGCAAAAATGCTAAAAGCAATACATATGCTTTGATGAGAAAATAGATCCATGAAAAGAAAATTTTAAAAATTTAATAATTTCAAAATATTTAAAAAATACATATTTGAAATTTTTTTACTTCTCCAGTGGTATCTCATCAGAGAGTAAAAAAAATTTACCTTTTTTTACTTCTCTGACGGTATCTCGTTGAAGAAGTACATCTCTCACTTTTACTAACATTTACTGTCACGACAAAGGGGACACCGTCACAGGAGGGAGTGGTGGGGAGAAGGAACCTTGGCTAGATGGTAGTAGCAAGATAACGGCTAGGGAGGACGCAAGGCAGTGGCTAAGGAGAAGGAAAGGAAAAAAAAACGAGTGATAGAGAGATAATAAGAGAGAGAGAGGACGAGTGATAGAGAAGAAGAGAGGAAAAAAAGATAATATTTAAAGTAACGATTATGGTTAGAAAAGAAGTAAAGTTGATATTTAAAAAAAAAATAAAGTAATTGTGAAATTAAGTTTTAGTAGGTGAAAAATAAAAACTCTTATTTGCTGTCGAATTGTTCAAGAATTAAACATCTCATCACAATGATAAGTGACATGACTTGTGTGGGTGGGTAACAATAAAAGGGCGAATAGCTACAAATTGAATAACAATGACAAAGAGAACATGAAGGCTGGTTTGCGAAAAGAATTGAGGATTCTAATGGTTGCAGGAACAATTGAGGTAAGCACACATAAAAGTGATGGTTAGAGACTTAGGTGTAATGACATTAGTGAAAATGAAGTGCAAAAGTTTTTTTACAAACTCAGTTGCTTGCATAATCTAAAAGGAAGAATCCTAGAAATTAGAAGATATAAGAACTCATATAATTGAACATTATCAAGGTACACTAACAATAATTAGCTTCTATAGTGAGCTTTTGTACAAAAGACAGACATCACAATACGAAATTAAGCTTAACTTTATTTTATCATTAAATTAAGCTAAAGTTAGTTTAGTTTTGTTGTTCTCTTCAAACCTTATGATCCAATCCAACTTGAATTTTCTTGATAGTTCAGTTTTCAATACTTGCAAGGTATTGAACAGTGCAAGTGCAATTATGAAGTATGCAAAATGACTAAGAGCTAGGTCAAAATGGGCTCCCCTAACTTAATTTTTAATTTTTATATTTATTATCTGCGACTTATCTACGGATTTTAATAGTTTTATCTACAACATATTTTACCTATAAAATTTTCATAGATAATGTCTTGTAAAAAAAAAGACACCACCCTTTCCAATTGAATTTCCGAGAGACAATTTGTAGATAATACCTCATAGTATTTACTTAAAGAAATTTATATGTTAGCTATGAAAACTTTCGTCGATATTTTTTTTATCTACAAATAAAAACCCATAAATAAATATCTCTGAGTAAATTGACTTTTTTTTCTTTTTAATGTCATATATTCATATAATGGGAGTTTTTACTACAGTAAAATGAGTAAATAAATAATCAGTTATTGATAAGAAATTTAATTGTTAATATTTAATTTAACATATCCATAATTTGTTAGAGATTAGGGTAAATATTTTTATATTGTCATTCAATGATAACATTTGATCTATGATAAGTTTATTGAGTTTACAATTAGTACTTTAAAAGTAATTAAATGATTGAACGTGTATATATCAATTAAACTTAATTTGTTATTTGTTATGCAAGCTGGTATACATGATTAACCGTTGACCTTATAGTTTTATTAACAACCAATATCACTTGCTTTATATTTTAAAGTAAGTTTTGCTTCCTAGCTATAAGCAAAGTGAATCCATATTATTATGTATGCATAATCTTGAGATTAATTCTAGATCTCATAACAGTTTGTTCGCTAGCTCTTTCTTTATATAGTAAACATTGATAACGTCTTTTATAATTCAATTAATTAAATGTATTTCTTTTTATATAATGTTTTAATAAGGTAATAGTAAAAACTAAAAGTTGTAGAACGACTCATCACTCTAACTTTGATATAAGTGATTTTACTTGGATAAATTAACTGTATTAACGAGAATATAAAATTCATTAATAACGTATAATAATTTAAATGTAATTTTTGACGTGAATAATGTGATAAAAAAAAGATATATGTATAAAGAAAAAAAAAACGTTGAAGGACAGCAAAATTGTGCATTGATTATGGTTAGCAAAGAAAACAACATCAGGTCATAAATGTCACACGTGTGGTGTCATAGGAAAGTTTGAATGGAAAGTGCCAGCGAAGGATGATTGCACACGTGTGGGACCTGAGATTTAGACAAGAGAGACAAGGATGAAGGATATGGAGGTCCAGAAGCACACGAGGGGTCGTAACTTGACATAGCCCATTGGGTTTGGGCCTCCTCTCCTACATGTCCTTGTTATTGATCATACACACTTTCTTAGTTGTTCATATGCATGCATGCACTTGCACTGCTAAATGTAAATGCTAATCAATCTAATCTAGTATTGCATTTATGCCCTGCTGCCCACCGCTCTGTAACTGCACCCACCTCTTCATACCCCACCCTCTTCAATTTTATTATATATACCTATTTTATTTTTTAACTCTTTTCAACTTTTCTTCTTCTTTTTAATAAACATAGATTTTTTGAAAAAATTATAATTTTCATAAAATATATTTATTTTATTTTTTACTCTCCAACATTCTTCATCAAGATCCTTCGCTTAATATAATAGATTGTTATGCGTTCATATAGACTCTCTAACTTTCACATTCTTCATTATTCTCCTTCCAACAACACTAACTTGTGTGTTGGAATTCTTGTAAGCACACTTCCCACTCGTATATATGGACATATAGGAATAATATTTCATTCGAATATTTCTTCTGTCACTTGAACTCGTGCTAGACAGTTAATAAATGTTGTAAAATTATTCATTAGTAATTTTTTTCTATAAAAACATAATGTTTGACATTTATGATATTTTCCCATCATTATTTTAAATTAATTTTCTCTTTATTAATGTTTAACTAGTATTTTTTATATTCAATATTAAATTTGATTTAGTGAATCAGTCCATACTTTTTGGCGATGAACACTATTAGATAGTTTGTGGGTGACGAAAAATTAATAGATAATTTTAAATTATCATGTGATCTATGATATCAATCAATTAGTATCTTGTGTATAATTATTTAATTAGCACAATTTATAAAATAAATTAATTTAATTATATTTTCAGATTTATTAATTGGAACATATGGTGTTAAGAACACTCAAATAATTTTTCCTAAACCAGGGATATGAATAATTTAGTATGGGAAATACTTAAGGTTGCGAAAACGTAAAAAACATACGGCGGTGTATTTTTTGAATTTTTTTAAATTTTAATGATATATATCATAGAAAACAGCCAGTGGTTTTTTTGGTGAAAACCAGTAGTTTTAATACTCTCTTAGTAATACTCATGCATAACAGTTTTGTGTTAAATAGCCAATACTCATTTAGTATAAGGAGAGAACACATTATATAATACGAATTTACAAAAAATATGCATATAATTGCAACATATTTTATATCCACCTGCAGAATTCTTTTTTTAAATTAATATTTCAACTAATAATATTTAAACACATGAATTTATGTGGCGTTCATGCATGTAGAAAAGTTTCGTAATCGTAACATTTAGTAATGCTCTTAGTATATCATATCTTAAAAGATAATATAACTTTTTCTTTTGAAACATACCTATCTATATTAATCTATTATAAATATAGTATATTTTATGAGAATGATCTGGTGACAATGTTTATATGAAGAAAAAAAATACAGAAAAAATTATAAATTTAAATATTTCTTATGACAAAATTAATATATTAACAATTACTATTTAATTTTAAAAAAAAAATAGTATGTGTTACTAATGATAAGTTGATTTTTCTAGGGACAGTAACAGAAGAACATTTTGGTTGCGAAGAAAATACACTCTCCTGTGTGATCATACTTGTATAAATTATAGCAATTCTTTTTCTGAAATACATTTCTTATTTTCTTATTTTAAATTTTAAAAAAATACATACAATTAGACGAACACCTTAAATATTATATTAGAAAATAAGTCTTGAACTTTAAATTTACGAATACACTTAAATCCCACAGTACAGTTAACTTTTTATATATGTTTTTTGAAATGGAAAAGAGAGTTAAGAAAAAAAAGACAAACAAGAAAGGAACCAAAAAACCATGTCAACTAGGAGCATCGAGTTTCGCCCCCAAAACTTGATTCGGTCCCCACTATTAAGCATTTCAGATCTACCAACCTGAAACTGAGGTCTGAGAATTCTAAAAGCATGATCAATCGCATATATAGTATCTTTGCTTTATTGAACAAAAATAGAGTAATTAAAATGATTAATATATATTGCAGATCATGGTACAGCAAGGTCTGCTCTGGTTCCAATTGTAGACTTGTGAACCATGTCGTGTCACGAGTCATTATCAGTTGCAACTCAAGTCTTATCAATTCTCTGTTTCTTTTACAAAATTAATTTGATAGGATAAAGCTTCATCATCATGAAGAAGTCGCTATATTACTTGTAAGTAAAGCTTATGGATATTAATTTTAGTATGCCACTCAAGTCCGAGCCATAGATATATTAATTTTAGTATGCAACTCAACTAAAGCTTATAGAATCTATAAAGTAAAAGCAAAATATATATGTCAATTTTCATTGCATTGTAAACGAGAAATCATGATAGATATTGCATGCATGTTGGTTCGTTTTTGGTTGGAACACTAATGACTTCTGAAATCTAAATTATCTTCTTGTTGGTAATATATATGCTGCATAGGTGCACATATTACTCAAATTAACCAGACCCATTATATTAGTTAGTTAGATGGATCAATTACAAAAATTCAAATATATAACACATCGTACGTGAGGCCGTGAGGACATGAAGTTTTTGGGACTGAAAGGAGGAGATATTCATTAGACAGATGGAATTTAATTTACTTATTTTCTACTATATTTTAGAGACTTTAAAAATGAAAAGACTAATTTAATAATTGAAGAGGAATTAAATAAACGGTTTGGATTTGTCTAAAATTAAAAGTGAGGATGGTATGACTGGTAATAATTAACAACTTATTGGTTAATTAAAGTATTTTTTTTTACGGCATGCATGATTAAGTATAACTTAAAGATGGATTAGAGTGCGTAAGAAGTTTAAGATGTTTATTTGACCAGACATTTTCAGATTATGAGCGAAAACTAAGATAATGTACGTTATATATAGCAAAGTGTCTTTGATTATTTTTAACAGTGAAATTAGAAAAATATAGAAGTTATATTTATGTCATTGATGTGATTGGATATTTGTTTAATTAAATTAAAAAAATGAAGGAATGAGATTTGAAAAAAAAAGAAATATAACTTAAGAAAAGATACTAGAAAATGAATTAAATGAGACAGAGAAATATAGAAAATTTAAAGTTTAAGGTGTATGTGAAAAATATACAGTATCGACTTTAAGAAATAAATATCTTTTAAAATTTAAATTATTTTAATATAACTGAATATTTTAATGATAAAATTCTATAAAATTTTTAATATTCAAAAAATTATTATGAATAATAATAAGTCTTAATTATTTTTCAATCGTTAATGTTAACTATAACTATTAATTTTAGTATTTTAGAAAGTAATTAAACACGATGATTTAATTAAACTCCTTTACTGCAAGCTTTGGAATTCCATGTAGACTTTTTTTTTATCTATTTGAGTCTCACAATAAATTTACACATTTTATATATTATTTTGTCACTAATTTTAATTATTTTTTAATACTGTATTCGCTTTTAATTTCCTCTCTAATCATATTAATTTGGAGCTCTCTTTCTTACTGTTCTATTGTTACTGCTGGAAGTATATAAGCTAATTAAAGGGTGTCAAATGATTATATTTGAGTGTCAAAATAATAACAATTATTTTTCTGAAATAGGTGGTCCAAAAGTTTTAATACAATAGTACGTACAGCTATATACAGAACGAAATATTTAATGACAGAAAAAAACGACTTGCGGTGTTTGATAAGATTTATTTGCTGTGTCATAAGCAAATCCTCTCAAGTCTCAAATTCGTTATCATTATCCTGCAGGAAAGAATTTTTCCTAATTGTCATCTTAAGACATAAACTCGCGCGCACTATGGCACACAAGTGCCTAACTTTTTTAAGTTATTTATTTGGTTGCAATGATGAGGGCAGACTAGTACCAACACTTTGTTGAACGTGAACTGGTAGTGTATGTGAAGTATATAGTTATTCTTGAATCTTGATAACAAGGTTGAAGGTTGATTGGTAATTTAGTATTAAAGTAGTATGTAATGTTTGAAGGCATGGTTGAGAACAGTGAAACCTTTTAACCACAACAGTGGTTGGACCCTCCGTAGGGGACCGCTTTAGATGGCCACCACGCAAAGTGGACAAAGGATAAGTATATAAAGATTGAAAAAGATTTAATGCCAAACATCACAATAGTTAAGCCTTATCTCTCCCTTCTCCTTTTCTGCATAATTTTCATCACTTCCCTTCTCCCACTATGTATCTGCTGCAATTACTTAAACTTTTTTATTTTACAAATCATCCATATATAAACTAAACCATTAGCTGCATTTATCTTCGGATCATAACTTTATTCCGGTCAACTAACACTATCATATATAAATGACTTCTTCCTTCAATTTTATTTTACATCTGCATACTTTTTTATATTTATAAGATATGATTGTAAAATTAAACACAGCGATCTTGAGATTGTTTCATTCATCTGGTTAATCGTAAACAGCAACCCTAGCTAGTGGTATATAATACTTTTTCAAAAAAAAAAAAAAAAGATTTAATTATAAGTGACAATAGACCATTGTTAATTTTTAAGCATTAAAACATAAAAATTCTTTTGTACAGCAGGCTTTTCACTTTTCCATCACAGTTTTTAAATTTAAAACGTGATGTTAATTTATTGGGTTGGTCCATGGTCATTAGAATAGAATGAAAGTGTAGTCTCTTTGGTATGCTAATATAGAATGCTAGAAATACAAAACACATAACATCCAAACATGTAATATATAAGAGAACATGACACAGCTAAGTTCTTGAAAATTATGTTGACACAAATATCTCATTTCTAATTAAAAAATTATGGATAATGAACATATCTTTTTGTATTTAAGATTTGTAATTTCTCTTTGTTTTGTAGAATTCTCTTCTATGATTTAGAATTAGAATATGTAAGACGGTCATAACTTTTTTTGGATCATAATGTAATCTTGTTTCTTAGCTTTTTTGAACTTTGAGACATTTCTTAAACTTTCCGCTTTTATATTTAATGATATTTTTTTACTTAAAAAAAAAATTAAGTCACAACTAAATTGTCAATACAATTAATCTTAATAAGCAACAACAAAATTTTCATGTAATTTTTTTACAATAATAATAAACTAATTCACTTTGTTGGTCATCTTGTCTTCCATGATTTTTTTTCTATTTTCTTTTTTTTTCTATGAATGTAAATAACTTGATTTTTTTAAGTCAAGAAATTTTATAAAATGAAGGGTAAAGCACAATATATTTAGTATTGATATCAATAAAAATAAATAAATTAGATAACCCCCCAACTTAGCTAAACAACCGTCTCACTAAATACAATAATATGGATTCATGATCCGCTCTGCCAGGGTATGAGATGTTAAACGTGTTACTCTACACCATTCCCAGTAACTAGAACAACTTATTGAACCTCCGAAATTGTTTCTCCAAACACTAATGCATTTCTTGCCTTTCATATATGCTATACAAAAGATCATGCTTCCTTTGTCTCTAGAGACCCCCCAACCAATTCAAAGAATTGATCCACATGATTTTGAAGTGTTATTGGAAACACTGCACACACACCCTACTAGACACACAACGTACCCCAAACTCCACTACCCACAACACAAGACATAAATAAATAGAACATTGATTCAATAATTTCTCCACACATCCCACACATAGCTACACCCCCTTGGATTATTCCCCGCTTTGTTAGATTATCTTTTGTGTGTGCTTTGTGAGCATCCATCCTCCAGACCAACATTTGAACCTTTTGCGGGATCCACTTCTTCCAAATTATTTTGAAGAAATCATCGTGGAATTGAGCCATCTCAAGTGACAATATCCCATACTCTGATGACACAAAGTATAATCCTGACCCATCAGTTGTCCACACCCATCGTGCACATACTTCACTTTCAAGAATTTCACCCAGAGACTATCTTGGTCTACCTGCAAACACCATTTGCATTTCCTTAGCAATGTTGTGTTAAATTTTCCCAAATCTCTCAACCCCAAACCCCATTCCTCCTTCCTCCGTCACACTTTCTCTCAAGATACCCAAGTCACCTTCTTGTTTCCATTGTCACCGTCCCACAGAAACATAGAAAAAAGTGCATGCAATTGAGAAATAATACCTTTGGGTGCCTTAAAGAAAGTGAGAAAGTAGGTTGAACGTGCCAACAAGACTGCCTTAATGAGAACCACCTTCCCGTTAGAGTAATGTGATTAATCCAAAAACCCTACAATCTCTTGCACACCACATCCACCATTGGCCTCCACATGTCCAATTTATAGGGGTTTGCTCCAACTGGTAGACCCAAATACTTAAAGGGCATACTTGCCACCTTGCAATTCAACCGTGATGCTGCTTTGCATAACCATGACTCACTAACATTAACACCAATAATGTGGATTTTATGAAAATTTACCTTAAGTCTCGAAATTAGCTAAAAATTTTGTAATATCGCTTTCATCATCACCACCAATTTCTGATCCACCCTTGATAACAACATTTTATCATCTACAAATTGAAGGTGCGAGACACCAAACTCCTTCTTCCCTATAGAGTAACTCTCATCCATTGTCCACTGTAGAGTTCGCCAATTGGCTTAACTCTTCAGCTGCAATGAGAAATAGAAAAGGTGAGAGAGGATCTCCCTATCTAAGATCCCTACCAACTCGAAACTCCTTTACAGGATTGTCATTTAGTAGAAGGGAAATTGTTGTTGAGCTCATATTCCTTGATCCAGCTTATCCACTTACCCTCAAACCCCATGCATCCTATAGTATTCCACAAATACTTCCAGCATATAGAGTTATATGCCTTTTCAAAATCAACCTTCATACACACCAAGTCTTCCTTCCTCCTAAGAACATCTCCGACCACTTCATCAGCAATAAGAATGCCATCTAGGATATGTCAACCTCGAATAAAAGCTTATTGCTTTCTTGAAATGACCTGATGAATCATTGTCGCCATTCTCCTAGCCAGTACCTTTGCAAACACCTTATATATATATATCCCACTAGTGAGGTAGGACGATAATCACCAATCGAAATTGGATTAACGTATTTTGGTATAAGGACAAGAAAAAATCAATTTGATCATTTCACTAACTTGCCGTTGACATGAAACTCGCCAAAAAATCCCATAAAATTATCCTTTACCAAATGCCAAAATTCCTTTAAGAATAAAAAATTCAGACCATCTAGTCTCGAACTCTTAAAATTGTCACAGCTCCACACTGCCTCTTTAACTTCTACCTAAAAAAATTCCTTAGTCAACCCTGCTTTAGCCTCTTCTAACAATTTCTTGAAAAATCTGTCATCCATTGTCAGCCTATTCCAATGAAGATCCTGAAAGTAACGATAAAATGCTCCCTAACCCTATATTTGAGGCTATTCATATCTCTCATTTCCTTCCCTTCGAAATTCAAACTCAAGACCTTATTGACCTTTCTACGTTTTGTCAAAGCGCAATGAAATAATTTAGAAATGATATCTCTTACCCTCAATCACTGAGCTCACAACTTCTAGCTAGCTAATGAACACTGTCTCTTTATCCACTGCCTCAATTTGGTTAAATGACCCACTTTTTCTCTTGTGACATGTACGCTTGAGACTCCACCTTCCTCCTTCAAATCCAACTCATGAATTACCCAACTAGCTTCTGCAATATTCTTATCTATATCCTAAACAACTCCTTATTCCACTCTTCAATTTACCTTTAATCAGTTTTAACTTCTCATTTAGGAAGAACGTTTTCCTTCCTTCAATTGAAAGCTTTTCCGTTCCTCTCTAAAAACGAGCGGACTGCTTACCCTAAAACCAAAATCTCTCCCTCGACCAACATTATCGGCCAGTGATTCGACATATTTTGCTTACTGCCGTGAAAAGTAAATAACTTGATATTAAATATGTTTAATGTTGAATAAAATAAATTAAACTAGTTGATTTGAGAATGAAGTAATTAGATTGTCTCATCATCTAGCTAAGGGTTTAATTTTTTAAGCTAGACTCTCCTTTAATACTTAAAGTCCTAACACATACTTGTAGAGACAGTGATTCATTTTATTTTTGTTTTCTTGCTCGTGTTCCTATTTCTTATGTTTTAATTGTCTATTGTGACGACAATTGTTTATCTTTTATTAGATTCAGTAAGTTGATAACTTGATATTGTGCCGACAATTGTCTATTTAAAAAAATTGAAAACTTATTGTTACTTGTTTTATCTAAGAGGTTTGATATTGGAAATATTGAAAAAGTGACATAAAACACAGTATTATATACAATTATCTGGATTATTTACCTTTTTACTTACAGAGAGTTTAAAAACATATTACAAATAAAAAGGACAAGCGTAGATGATTGTGTTGAACAAATATTGTGGTTGAGCAAAGCTTAGTTAATGGAAATAATAATTGGTATGTGGAGCCTACAGACTAGGAAGCAAATGAAAGGCAGGCAGGCAGAAGCAAACTAGGATGTCCACCACAATTATTCCCATTTTTATGACATCATCCATGACGTCATCTCCCGACATGCAGCGGATGATCCAACCATCAGAATCTCTTACGCGTGGGAGCATATTCACCGCCCGATGTCCTTTCAACACACCACACTCTCACCATATTATACCACTTACCACCAAAACCTTAATCCCAACGTACTCAAACCCCTTTCTCCTCCTCACATCTCAAACCTATATAGTTTTGTGAACCCAATTAAGCACAGGAGCGCACCAACTAATTCCTAAAGGTTGTTGAATTAAATGACTAGTGTTATGGAGGCGGAGCGAGACAAGTACAAGATGATCAATTTTGAAGAGACCGAGTTGCGACTCGGCCTCCCACTGAGTGGAAACGAGGGCGAGTCCACCCTCAAAAACGCTGCTTGCACTGGTGGAAAGAGGGGTTTTTCCGATACAACCACTGCTACCGTGGATTTGAAGCTTAACCTTTCCTCAACCTCTAACAATGCTTCTTCTGACGTCACTAAAGAGACCAACATCACTGCTGCTGCACCTCCTCGTACTAACGACCCCGCCAAGCCACCCGCTAAGTTAGTTTTTCCTCCTCCCTTCGGTTAATTACTAATTATTATACGCTCTTCCCGCTATTTTTCATAATCAGGATTATGTATGATTATTTCTCCCTTTTTTTTTACTGCATCATTCTATGCCTGTATATATGCTTATTTTATTTTATAAGCCCTAGATAATAACTCAAGTAATGTAGTTTATAATAGGTTTTACTTTTACCTGACCATTAACTGAACTCGCTATGAAAAACAATGAGATGAGATGAGATCCTAGTTTAGACTTTAGAAGGTAATGTTTGAACCTGTTTTGAAGTTACCCATGGGGGTTACTTTTAGGTTTAGCCCTCTGAATTGATCGAAACTCTTAATTATAAAATATAACACAGGCTACTAGTTAATTAATAATTATAGAGATATATATTCCAATTAAATTAAAATGATGGATTATGAATAGCAAATTAAAGAATGTTTTAATTTCTAGTTGAAGTGTTGAAGTAACGCGGTTTAAAAAAAAGGGTGAAAGAAACGAGGAAATAGAAAGAGAAAGGGATGAGGATTGAGAAAGGCGATAGAGAAGTTTGGGCGGAAGGCATGCTTGGTTGTCGGGTAGACAAAGGAAAAGGACAGGACACATGGAATCTTAATTACTTTTTCTCAACCACCCCCACACTCACACTGATACCAACAAAGGGCAAAAAGGAAAAGGAAAAGGAAAAGGAAAAGGATAGTCCACGCCCCTGTCCTATCACCTAACACATTACATTACACATCCATTTCCACCATATTATATTATATTATGTTATCAAAACCATGTGGCCAACACAAGCAATGAATAATAATCCACCCCAACTTAACCATAATTAATGATGATGGATGTGGTAATTAAATTTTCAGGGCACAAGTGGTAGGGTGGCCACCAGTGCGGTCATTCAGAAAGAACATTGTGAACAACGTTCAAAGGAGTAACAACAGTGAGAGTGAGGGGGAAAAAGGTGGCAGCAACACGGGAGCAGCTTTCGTGAAGGTGAGCATGGATGGTGCTCCCTATCTACGCAAGGTGGACTTGAAGTTGTACCAGAGCTACCAAGACCTCTCCGATGCACTTGCTAAAATGTTCAGTTCATTCACCACTGACAACTGTGGCTCTGGGTCCCAAGGGATGAAAGACTTCATCAACGAGACCAAATTGATCCATCTTCTCAACGGCTCTGATTACGTTCCAACCTATGAAGACAAAGATGGTGACTGGATGCTCGTCGGCGACGTACCCTGGCAGTTAGTCTTCATCATTCTTTCATTTCCATTTCCTATATATTCTCTAACCACACACCATATATATATATATATATATTATACCTGACTAACTAATTTCGATATATAACCTCACAGAATGTTCGTCGAATCATGCAAACGCCTGCGTATAATGAAAGGATCTGAGGCCATTGGGCTAGGTTAGTCATCTTAATTAAGTATCAAATTCACCAAAATATATCTTATCTTAATATCAGCTTGTTATTTCTTCATTTACAGCACCAAGAGCTGTGGAGAAGTGCAAGAACAGAAGCTAGCTAGGGTCAATTTTGTACATTCCATGTTCCACAACAATCTGCTCTGTTGCTTGCTCCTGGATGAGCAAGGTTATATAAAGTGTCCGTACCATTTTTTAGAAATAATTTTCTTGTATATGTATTGTGTATTTTATTATATATATGAGAAAGTAGTTGGAAATTAGGGACATGCAAGAAATAATGGAGTATGTTTATACGAGCCCGCTTTTGTTTCTAAGTAGAAAACGTTACATTGTCCATTGTTGGTGTGCTTGTCTAATATAAGAATAAACTACGTTTAACTGTACATGCATACCCGGCTCGTTATAACACGTATTAATTTATTTGTCACATACATTATTAGGAGGTAGCATCCGTTTCTCCTTTTGGGGGCTGATGCTGATGGATCCGGTTGGCGAGCAGAGTGATAAGGTGGGCCAGACAGGATCATGTGCTTCGTGCAACAGCCTTTCATTTAGGGCTCCACTTATTTATTTCATATGTTCCCATTTTGTTTCCTGTGGCCTTCCTTTCCTTGTCTCATATCTCTTTGCCTAGGTTGGGAAATCCTCTTTCACTGCATAACACAATTATCCCCTTACTACTCATTTGCAGAATCTTTGATGTAACACACTACATTCATTTTATTATTGATTGATTTATTTTATATATAAAGTAAGATAGAAATACAAAATTTAAATTTAATATCATATTCTAATCTCTAAAAAAAAAAATTTTTAGATCAATTAAAAATAAACAAACCTATTTAAATCTAAATAAGTATCCTAAAGATTTAAAACAAAACTAATTTTTAAATAATTTTCTTTTGAATTTTCATCGACTTAATTTATTCAAAATTTAAATTATTCTTAAACAATTTCTTCTTTGATTAAAATTTTCATATAACTGTCTCATTTTAAAAATCAATCATCTTCTCGAAACTTGTCCTTCAAAGTAGTAAAAATTTCTCCAATTATTCTGTGTCCACAACACCAAGTTTCTCCCCTTATATATCTGGCATCCCCAATTAAAACCAACATATGTATATCATTGTGGTGTCATCTTACCCAATGAAATAATATTAATACTAGCAGAAGGTACGATCTCATATTTTGAAAAGTTTGGATGATGTTATTGTGAAGTTTCATTTTCACAGTCCAATGCCTTCAACTTCGTTTTCTCACCATTTCCCAAATTAAAATGTCCGATCTCTCAATTAGTCTTCGAATTATCAAACATAGTTTCATCTCTACAAATATGTTTTGAAGTAACATAATCAATTATCCATTTTGATTTAACAACCTCCTCTGTAATTGTCAAATACAAATTTTCATCTTTAGATATTTGAATCATATTAGTTTGAGGCTCATCATTTGTTTTGATAGATCTCAATCTTTTAAGGTCATTTCTTATCTTTAGGCACCTTAATTGCATATGACCTTTTTTGCTACAATAGTAACATTCTACATTACTTATATCTTGTTCAAGATACCATTATGATGGTGATCTTCCTCTGCCTATATTTTTTCCATGAATGACTCCTCCCTCGCTTAGACTGCTTCATAGCTAATATATTAGCTTCATCAACAATATTTTCATCTTTCATCATTTTCTCTTAGAGTTGTAGTCACATCATCCAACTTCAATGTTGTCTTCTCCACAAGTAATGTTTGAACCAAAGGTTTGTAGGACTCTCTGGTAGTAAAGGCAATAATAAAACTATCTGCTCCTCGTTAGCTATTTTTTCATTTACATTCAAGAATTGACATACTAGTTGATTAAAATAGTTTATGTAATCCTGGAGATTTCCTCATGTCTCCATTATGAGTTGATAAAACTTCATCTTCAAACATAAATGATTAGTGAACGACTTAAATGCGTAAATGCTCTTCAACTTCTCCTATAAGGTTTTTGGTGTTGTCTTGTATAACATGTTACACTTGATCTTAGGAGTAAATGTTAACTTAATTGTACTCACAACCTTCCTTTGGATTTGAGCTCATTCCCTTTCCGTTATAGCAGTCGGTTTTTCATCTTCTAAAGTCAAATTAAGACCTTGTTGTACTAAAAGATCTTGAACGGTAGACTACCAAATCATAAAATTTGTTTTCTCATAAAAAAATGGGATTTCAAACTTTTGTAGAGGTGTTCATTGGATTGGGTAACCTAATGATCCAATCCAACCCAAAGTGATTGGGTTAGGTTTTTTTTTTATATTGAGTGAAACCCAACTCAACCCAATCTTCTAGAGGTAGGGTGACGGGTTCAGTGAGTTGAACCTAAGATTCAACCCAACCCAATAATTATATTATATTATATTATTATTTATTATTTTAAATTTAAAAAATGTATTTAATAGTTTTTGAAGTTATTTTCAATTGACTAAACATGTTTCTGAAGTTACAATAATTATATGTCTTGAACATGTTACTGATTACTATAAAAAGATGTTATCTCAAAGACTAAGCACATGATTTTTTAAAATATAGGTCAATGAATCTTTTTATCCATAAGACTGTAGCGTGTGTTTGAGCAAAAACCTTTTAAATATCAACAAAGTTTAGAAAAAATACTTTGTATGGAAAATATAGATTAATGACAAGAATAAAGACAATAATAATCCTACTAATGTAGTAATGTATGGTTATAGAGGCATGTGTTATGAATTTTGGGAATTGATTCTTCATACTATAAGAGTTAATGTTTATTGTTTATTTTTATGTTACAACAATGATATATTCTATTTTTAAAAAAAAAATCCTAAAAAATAGGCTTAAGTAAGTTTTTTGTCCCTAAAGTTTCATAAAAAAACACTTTTAGTCCTTGAAATTAAAAAAAATATTGTTTTTAGTCCTTGAAATTAATTTATCTTTTGTATTAACGTTGACATTTATAAGTTTAAGTGTATTTAACTATGTCAGATGTGAAATTGAAGATTGAAGGGATTAGGGTTGAGGACAAAAGTGATTCACAACAACAAAGGACATGTTCTCTGTCAGCAAAAAGAAAGAGTGAAAGAAATATTTTTCAATTTTAAGAACTAAGTGATTTTTTATGAAACTTTAGGAGCAAAAAACTTATATAAGCCAAAAAAATATATAAAAAAATTCTAAACATTCAATTTATTCTATAATTATTTTTTAAAATGGTGACCTAATTAACCAACCCAATTCAACTCGTTTAATGGCGGGTTGTGTTGAGTTTAATAAAAAAAATGAAAACTCAATCCAATGAGTTGTGATTGGGTGGGGTCTTTGGTTTGTTTAAACCCGATCCAACTCAAACCGTATATACCCTTACTTTTGTGTGTTCGTAGTCAGCTCTGATACCATTGTTGGGGAATACTCTTTCTCTACACAACATAATTACTCACTCACTCCTCACCCAAAAAATCTTTGACAAAATATACCTCACTCATTTTATTATTGATGGACTCTATATATAGAATAAGATAGAAATACAAAATTTAAATTTGACATCAATGTTCTAATATCGAAAAAAGAAATTTTTTTAAATTAATTAAAAAACAAATTAATCAAATATATTAATCTAAATAGGATTCTAAAGATTTAAAACAATATTAATTCTTAAATAACTTTATTTTTTTAAATTTCCATCAACTTCATTTATAAATTATTCTCCAATAGCATCTTCAATCCGCAATGCGTAACTACATCGAGGACTATTGTAATATATGAAACTAAGTGTTAAGGGTTGGATTGATTTTGATTTTATTTTATTTTTAATTTTTTAAAATAGTTTTGAAAAATAATTTTTAAAATCTGAAAAAAAAATTGTTTGTTAAGTATTATTTGAAAACTATTTTTTTGAAGATTTGAAAAAAAAAAAATATCATTAAAGAAAATTAAAAAACAACATATTCTTATATTTTAAATTTTCAAAACAAAACAAAACAACAAAACTACTTATTTAAAAACTAATTTTAAAAAAAAAACACTAACCAAAGCATGAGGTAGTATTTTTATCTGGTTTCAGAACTTCGATGCAAAAGGAACTGAGTGTGGACTAGTCTGAGTCTAGTAGATTTACTTACAAAGGCAAAACTTTTATAATTCCTTTTATATTTAATTGAAATTTTAAAGGACTGTTTTCACATAAAAAAAAACTGACAAAATTTAAAAAGATTTGATACGAAGGTAATGAATTATAAGGTTTTATGGATATGGTAGATTTTATAATTCGTTTTTTAATAGATTTATAATATTAATTTTTAAAATTTTAAAAGACAACAAATTTATATAAATTTAAAAATTTTGTTACATAGAGTGGTGGTTTGATGGTAATATTAGTATCCGCACTTGTTTGGTGGTGAATTACCTGTTAGTAATGATGTGGTGTGACAATGTGTCAATGATAATGGTTGTGTAATAATAGTACTAGTTGTCTAGTGATGATATTAATAACAATAGTAGTTAAGGATAATATCACATGTAATGATAGTTAAGAGGTGGTTAAATTGATGGTTGTGGCCAATGGTAATCTTGGAAGTTATCTCATGATAATATCAGTGATGATGACATCGATGGTGATGCAATGGTAATGACATGTCATTGATGATGTTATTGATAATGGTGATATAGATAATGGTGATATAATGGAATAGTGATATTAGTGTTATAAACAATCAATGATAAGTAATAATAATGATGTTAATTATGACAATTGTGATGGTGATGTGTTAATGGTAATAAAAGAAAAAAAAAAGTTATGTGAAATGCATATACCATATAGAGAAAGACAAAAAGAAGAAATTTAGCCAAGTTTTAAGATTTTGGTTTTAAACAATATTGTTTTGATAAGAATTTCAACTAGAAAATCACACAAAATTAATTGAAATTTGTCTTTAGAAATATGAGTTTAATTGATATACACTGTCAATGTAAATGATTTTTATACTGACATTCAATCCTGACTTTTCATTTATGTAACTTTTAAAGTAGTAATGAGTAAAGTCAACAAATCTACCATGAATGAAGGGTTATGATGGAATGTTAGTGTAAAAATCTTTACACTGACAGTGTATACCAATTAAACTCTAGAAACATTTTATTAAAATTTTTATATTTTTTTATGCCAATTTTTTTATGTCATAAGAAATCTTAATTGAATACCACTAGATTTCAGTGTTCTCTTTAAAAAATGTTAAAAGTATCAATTAAATATTATAAGATTTATTTATAACATTTTAAAATTTTCATTAAATAATAACAAGTTTTTTATATAATTTTTAAAAAAATCCTTTAAAATTATAATCCAATACCTCTATTCAAAATTTAAACTTTTAATAATCATATTTCAAGGAATTATAACTCCTAATCTTTGATGCTTAAAGAAGTACGTGTTCATGGATAGGAAGAAAACAAAATCTACTTGTGTGGATATTTGTGGATAAAACCTGTGAAAATATCCACATGGATAGTATAAATGGATACCTGCCATCTGCGAATTACATATTTTTTCTACCGTAACAGGTACGGGTACGAGTATCATACCCGTACCCGTGGGTACCTGCTACCCACTAAACTAAAATTAATATATATATATATATATATATATATATATAAAAGTTTAAAAAATAATATTATATTTTTGTTAAATAAATCAAATTAAAATATTAATTATCAAAATTCATTGTATACAAATCTTATTTTCTTATAAAAACTTCATAATTAATAAAATTATTTATTACAAAAATTTTGATAATATAAAATAAAGATTTTATTTGTATTAAATATTTTGTTATAATATATTATGTTAATCTACTTTTAAATCTAATTAGTCTTATAAAAGCTAGTATAATTTTATTTCTAATTTTTCTAACAAATAAATTATTTATTTAAAAAAAACTTTTTATAAAAATATTTAATTCTAAAAAAATTATTTTTTTTAAAATATCTACAGGTACCCGTAGATATACACTTGTATTTAAAAACCCACATATATTTTGTTTTGTTAATGGGTACCTGATGAGTTTTTTAGCAAATAGTAAATGCAGGTTTTTGTAGTGGGTCGGATAATGGATAATCACAACCTGTACTCGTCTCGACAAGTTGTCATTCCTATTCATTGGAGTAATTATTTAAAATTTAAATATCAATTACATTATGGTTCAAGGTTGAAAAAGAAATTTCGGATGAATATGACATAAAGTTAGTCCTTAGGATAAGAATAATTGTCTATCCTTTTAAAACTGCGCAATCATGGCTGTGCAATCTAAAGTTATATTATGAAATGTTTGGTTGAGTTTATTTCAGGAGAAAAAAATATAAAATAGAAAGTAAAATAATTTTTTAATGTTAATATTTTTATAGGTTATATTTAAAATATGTGAAATTTTCATTAACTAATTTATAAAAATTGTGGTATCTTTTAGGAAAGATATATAGCAAAATTTTATATATTAATGATAAACTAGTTTTAATTTATAAAACCTATTTTTTATTTTTATTTATATTATTTTCTTCTAAAGTATTTGTAGAAAATACATTCTAAACAAAGTATGACTTAATTAACTAATTAAGAGAATCGACAACGGTGTGTTTTAGTTGGTGCTACCAATTAGGTGAAAATTCACTTGATTTTTTGTCGCATATGCTAAAACTTTTTTTTATTAAAATATATTATAAAAAAAATTAAATAGTTGTTTTTCAACTTCACTTTTTATCTCTCAAAGTATATTCTTAAACTAATTTTATTTAATTTCTATTATATTTGATTTGTTTTTACTCAATATAACTAAATCAAAATCAATTCAATATAAATCTCTACTTTAATTTCATGTCAAATTTTTAACCTCCTACTAATCTAAATTTTGAAAATTCTCCACATTTACCACACATGAAAAAATTTTCAAATATTACCAATTTTAAATTTTCATTACCTTATTTTCAATATAGATATCCCAAGTTTGAATCTCCATCAATTAACCTATTGTGGATCATGGTAGTAGTGAAGAATAAACTTGTAAAAAATATAAAAAAACGTCTTAATTTTCATTTGAATCTGAAGTTCCATTATTTTTCACTCAAATTGGATTGGATAATGTTACCCAGATGAAGAAGAAAATGAAAAATCAACTTAAAAACAACAAAGATCAAGGTTTAACATAGAAGAAGATAATTATGGTTGAATATTTTCAAGGATGCAATTGTGGGGGTAAACTAAAAAGAATATTCTTTTTTGTTAAGTATTAAAGAAAATTAAAATGAGGATGATGATCATTTGCAGGTAAAGGAAACAACACAATTGAAAATGTTGATGGAAAAAGATAAATAAGCTAATTAAAAAATTTACAAAATGCTACAAATAAGCTTATCAAAGAAAGAAGAGTAGTAGCTCTAAGTTTGATATCATGCGAGATGCATATAAAATTTATTGTCAAAAAGTTGATGATTCATTCAAGTTAAAACATGCATGATGCTTGTTAAAGATGAACTGAAACGGTCGAATGCATCATTTGAAGGATGTAGTAAGAGAAGTTTCTGATTTTGGTACATATATATACTCATTATCTTATAATCTAGAAACACCACAAAATAGTGAACACAATTCAACTTCATCGTTGATGGAATGTCCAACGAGGACAAAAGTGACAAAAAGAAAGGAAAAATTAATTGTAAAGCAAACATTTGCTTGCATTAATCTGGTTGTAGTAGAACAAATATAAAGATAAAAATTTCAATAATAGAAGATTTGACACATGATAAGTAAAGAGAAAATTGATGATAAAGAAATCATTTTCAAACACAACATTTACCATATAATGAGATTTTTTTTTTCAAATAAGAATAAATTAAATAAAAAATCTTAAAACTCATATAATAAGTTGAGTAAACCAAGACATTTCATTTTCATATTTACTACTTTAGGTGTCGAAATTCAAATTTTAGCCACGCCACTAAAAAAAGTGCTTACTTTAAATTTTATAACTTACTTCAAATTTTATAACTAAAATTCAGTATATACTATATAGGGATGAATTATATGCACATAGGTGTTTATCTTTGTTACACTTAACATTTATTTTTTCTTTTCTAGACAATAAAAAAAATAGAATAAATTATTGTAACATTCCCTTAAATTTTATTAAATTATATATAATTCTATTTTTTTTTTTTACATTAGATTTCTTTTAAGGTTATAAATATGATAAAAAAACTTATACATTATCAATGTAAAAAGTTTTACAGTAATATTCAATCACAACTTTTTATATATATAAATTTGTCGAATTTATCAATTAATACTTTAAAAATCATATAAATGAAAGATTATGATTAAACACAAGTATAAAACTTTTTTACAATATCGGTGCATAGGTGTTAACCTCTATAAATATTACACCAACACTCTGTATATGTTTGATAATATTCTTCTTAAACTTTACACTAACAGTCTAACACCCATTCACCGATGTGGAAATAATATGGTTAGGAAAGGAAAATCATCTGTAATTAAACTAAACTTCAAGAGATGAAATTTCTCTTGTAACTTAGTAAAAATGGAATACTACACCAATTCCTTAAAACTAAAAGTAACAAAAAAAAAAAAGGTATAATAAAGTCAAACCTCATGGGAGATATTTGAAACTACTTTTTTAATACAATGAAATAAGGAGTGCCATAAAAAATTTCTCAAAAACTCTTTTTTAAACACTGTGTTTGTTATTGATTAATATTTTTGAAAATCATAAGTTAGAGTAGTCTTATAATTAAATTAGAAGATAAATTAGGTAGGACTCACTAAATTTCATGATTTCTAAAAAAAAGAAATCAAACAATCATAGAAATTAGAAAGATATTATTCTACTAATGGACTTATAAATCACAATCAATTAAAAAGACAAAAAAGAAACTAGAGACCTAATACCTTCTATCAAAATAACAAATTAAGTTTTTTTTTTATCTTATTTGATAATTCTTATAATTTTTTATAGACAAACATAATTGTTAACGTGTTAGTTTTGTTGTTGATGATATTTAACATTCACAACCTATCTTTTTCATGTTTTTTCACATGCAAATATTATTAGTGAGAGATAAATATTAACATTAAATATAACAATTACTTAAAACGAATAGTAGTTTTAAAATAAAATTTAAATTTACCATAAAGTTAATTAAAACTAACTATTGTAACTATTTTTTATCTTGTTAAATTGTCCAATATTATTTATAATTAGAATTTAGAACCATAGGTAGTATAACATAGGTCATTAAATGAGTGGTTGGTTAGATTTAGAAAAGCAGAGACAAAATTGTAGAAATGTTATAAAATTGATTTTAATTCTTACGTATTAATGTATTATGAAAGAAAAAGTTATATTAATTGTTAACAAAGAAAAAAGAAATCCTAAATATAATTCTTTAAGAAATTTTTATTAAAAAAAGAAAAAGATAACATAAGAAAACATATAATTAGATAATATTGCAACAAAAAAGCTACATAATAAATATATTCTTTCTTTTGATACTGGTAACATTGGTATGGAGAATTCACTTCTTGACTTGTGTAAGGTAATTAAGTACAGATAGACCAATAATTTGTTAGAATTATAAATATATTTGAAGAATTTAATTGATATATATTGTACTAATATTTAATTATAATTTTTTATTTATGTAAAATTTATTAACTTTATTTATATTTATTTTAAAAATTATATAAATTAAGAAAAAATCATAATTGAATGTTAGTATAAATATCTTTTTCAGCCATCATTTATACCAATTAAATTTATTTTCAAATTGAAGTCAATAAATAAAATTTTTTCTTACAATTATAAATTGACTAATTAATTAGATATGTACGCAGACGGGTCTAGCCAGCCAGATTGGACTGTTGACTGATTCTCCAACCTTTAGCCGCCACAATGCCCCATTTCTTAATTCTCATCTTATCTTAGTTTATGCGCAATGTACTTTTTATTAGTTTTGATTTTAGTTGTTAAATTTTAAAAAATAACATTGAGTTTTATATTTAAAATATTCTTTTTAAATTTTAACAAAATACATTTTTTTAGAAACTACAAATTGATAGTTATCGATTGTTGGAGGGGATAGTTAGTGTTAGAGGTGAACAATTGGTGACTGTCATCGAAGGTGGTGATCTAACTGTTAGTTGAAGGTGATGATCAGAGATACTGATTGGAGGTGGCGATTGATCATCAATGACTATCGATTGAAGGTGATGGTCGGTGATCATTTGATCGAAGGTGATGGTCGGTGATCATTTGATCGAAGGCGATAATCGGTGACTGTTGGTGAAAAGTGACGACGAGTGACGATTAGTTTGAAGTTGACGGTCGGTGACTATTGATCATAGATGGTGGTCAATGGTAGTAAGTATATCAAAGTGATGAATTTGAATAAAAACAAAAATTTTATTATTTTTGAGAGTGGGTGAAAATTGTTTCGAAAATAATTACGCTTTTGTTTCTAGTATTTTTTGTTTTCATTCTTATAGCAAATAACACTAAAAATATTTTTTGTTACAATTTAAAAAATATATTATCTGAAAATATTTTCAAAAAACAATTAAAAACAAAAAAAAATTGTTTAAGTATTTTTAAAGATTAAAACTACGTAAAAACTTAGTATTTAATTATAATAAAAACTATATATAAATATATTCTAAATTATACATATAAATAATTTATAATATTTTTACTAAAATTAATTAAAATAAAAAATATTATTTTTTAAAAATAAAAAATATCAAGTAAAATAGACATATTTTCTAAATATTAAAAACTTAAAAATAAAAACTGTTTTCGGAAAATGAAAATAGAAATATTTTCTCAAACCAAACTTGACTTAAAAAACTAAATCAAAATTATTTTTATCAAATATATTTCTATTTTCAAAATACATTTCAAAATAAAAAACTAGAAAATTATTTGTAAAATACTCTCTTTCTAATATGTTGTATTCTATTGATTAAAATTCATTTATTTGAGAAGGTAACCTGCCCAATACGAAATAAGACAAAGTATAATTAATGCACGAAAATTCTTTTTTTCTTCATAAAAACATCTTAGACCAGGTCATTAATCCAAAATGTAGTGAATTATATATAAAATATGATCTTCACAAAATAAAATATATAAAATATGATTTGTTCAGAAAACATGATGGATTAACTTTATTTTATAAGTGGCTAACAATGTTAACTTTATTTATTATATGTGATAATAACTTTCAGTTTGCTTTTGTGTTGTTCCTGTACTATCTTATTCTTGTAGTTTTGAGAAGACATATCTCGTACTGTCTAGTTTATTAATAAAAATTTTTCGTTTCTAAAACAAAAAAAAAACTTTGTTTTATTTCTTTTAATGACGAAAAACTATATTACCAACCAGCAACACAAGTCGTGTAATTTTCCTAACACCTTGGCTCAATTTCTGCTTGGACAATAGAAGAAAATACAAACCATTTAAATTACTAGTTAGATATAAAAATATGATTAACTTTGTATCACAAATAGGATCTATCCAAGGATAAAACAACTTGTTTTACCCATTGCTGATCCCCTGATAACAATTGATTTATTGAAATAATTATAAGAATTAATCACATATAAAATAGAATTAAACAAAATTATATGTTAATTACAATTACGAGAGGAACGTTGGTAGATATTTTTGGATGTACGAATATTACTAATATTTTATTATTCTCACATAAAGTAAATTTTTAATTAATAAATGCGGATTTCCTCTAAAAAGAGTTAATAAATACGGATTTTATTAAAAAAAAACGGACAGACTTAAAAAAATTATTTCTCAACAAAACAGTGAAACCAATTTGGAATTAATTAAATATTTTAATCATTTGATATTTATATATTTTAAACTTATTTTATTTTATTTATTTACTTAAAAACTTATTTTTCATTATAAGAGGAACAATTTTTTTAAATATTATAGTTCTTAGAGTTTTATTTTCTGATGTTTTTACATTATTAGAAAACTAATAATATAGTCTAATAATATAGTCTAAGTGGTATATAAAATTATATAGAGACTAAAATATAAAATATTTAGATGTAATAACTTAAATAAAAAAACATAGAGTTCAATTAACTAATTAAACCTGAAGTTAAATAAAATATGTGAACATGATTTTAATTTGAATGATTTATAAATATTTTTTTTTATTTCTTTGTATTTCAAAGCAATCAATGTAATTTCACAAATAAGGATTTCGTAATGCGGGGTAAATATATGTGGATTTTAGCAAAATGAATTTAAGGGTATATCAAGAGATGACAAATATAGCTGGAGGTAATTTTTGAACTTATCCCGAAGTTTATTGGAATTTCCTAATTTGATTAGGCATAGGAAACAATATAGAGAATATTTGATTTGTTAAGTCTAAAAAGGAAAGAGATATGTAAATATACATACTAACTTCATTCTCGTATCTGCCCCCACACCGCCATTACTTTAATAACTAAAATATAACTCGTACTTGATTTATTAGACTTAATTTTCAAACAAAATGACTTCTTAGATTCATGTTTTCTTTATAAATTATAATTTTGGGATGTCAAGAAACGTTTCACACTTAGATTTTGATATTTGTCTTAAAAAAAAAATTTTGACATTTAATTCACAAATTACAAATTTTGCTATTATTAAATAATTTTTGAATCAATATCATTATATTTAAAAAAATTACTTTATATTAAAAAATTATTAGAATTTTTTTGCAGATATGAGATGAGTACAAGTATACCTCATATCTAACAGGAAAAATGATGAGATGTAAATTTCATACCCGTTAGGTATAGGACGAGAATGGTGATGAGTTTCCAAAGCAGGAATGAGATTATCATATATGTTTCCGCTTTGTCCTGTTGTCATGCCTAGGTATATCCATTAAAACTTGTGGGTATCCATTTTCAATACCTATTATTTTTTTTTTGTCACAGACTTTATTCGTAGATATCCATATATGTGAATAATTTGTCATCCTTACCTTATATTTTTTATTTTATTCGTATTTATCTTGTTCCATTGAATATTTAGAGATTTAACAATAAATATCAAATGGGTTCTTACAATATTACCTCTTTATGGATTCTAAAATAATAAAATTATATAAATAGTTTTAAAATATGAAAAAGAATGCTACATAAAGATATTTAAGTATTACACTAACACTCTCTAATTAAACTTTAGTACACTAACATCTCTTTCATTATTTTAATTTCCTTTACACCTTGTTTAAATATTGTTTATCTTTTTTTAGGCATATTGTTTATCTTCTTATCCTATCACTTAACTTGAGTTTATATTTTTAGCAAGAAAAAGATACACTGGGGCGGTTCTCAGCATCTCGGCTAACATAAAAGTTGCGCGACCGCCAACACCAATCATCTCCTTCACCGACAAGGATTACGAAGGGTTCATTCCACACGACCATGACCCAATTGTGATCTCTGTCGTCACGATGGGCTACAATGTCCACTGTATCCTAATGGACCAAGGAAGTTTTGCTAACGTCCTCTTCTAGAACACGTATGTTAGGCTAGGAATCCCTTAAGACCTCCTGAGACCCCACAAGGGGGTCTTGGTCGGCTTCATGAGCGAACAAGTGGAAGTAAGAGGATATGCCAACCTTTTCACTACTTTCAGCTCTAAAGAATCGACCAAAAATGATAATGGTGTGGTACCTAGTGATAAATGCCTTGTCATTGTATAACACGTTACCGAGACAACCAATGCTCAACGCTTTAGGGGCAGTTGTCTCAATACTGCACCTAAAGATGAAGTCCTGTTTAAGGGGGGTGGTGTCGGGGTCATCAAGGTTGACCAAGAAGCAGCTCGAAAATGCTACGAAGAAAGCTTCAAATATAGGTGCACCTACTCGGTTGGCGATAACAATTAGGTCCACCTGCTCAACCTCGATCCACGGGGTGACCTCTTGGACAGTAGATCAATGTCTGTAGACTCGCTGAAACTAATTGCCATTGACGAAGAACAAGTCTACATAGGGAACGATCTCGAAGCCGAAGTAGAAGTTGCGATTGTCAAGGTATTGCAACGCAATGCCCACGTTTTCGCTTGGAGCTCGACTGACATGTCAGGGATCAACCTTGACTTTATCTACCATCAACTGACTATGACACCCGACGCCAAAGTGGTCATCATGAAGCACTGCAAATTTGGAGAGGAGAAGGGCCGAAAAATCATCGAGGAAACCAACAAGATGCTTTTAGCAGGTCATGTTCTGGAGATCCAATACCCCACTTGACTCGCCAATGTTGTCATGGTGAAAAAACAAAATGGAAAATAGCATATGTGTGTAGACTTCACTGACCTAAATGAAGTTTTCCCAAAGACCCCTATCCTCTACCATGCATCCACAGATTAGTCGATGTAGCATCAGGCTACAACCTGCTAAGCTTCATGGGCGCGTACTCAAGTTACAACCAGATATGCATGCACCATAAAACAAGAACAAAACTACCTTCATCGCCGGCCAATGGAACTTATGTTACAGGGTGATGCCATTTGGCTTAAAAAATGTTGGCAAGACATATCAGCAGCTTATGGACCACATACTTTCCAACATGATAGGAAGAAACACCGATGTCTATGTAGATGACATGGTCATCAAGCCAACCATTGCCACCACACATGAGCAGAACCTTCAAGAATTCTTTAGCACTGTTGATAAATTCTCACTAAAATTCGACCCCAAGAAGTGCTTATTCGGAGTCATAGCGAGCAAGCTCTTGGGCTTCATGCTTAGTACCAGAGGAATAGAGGTGAACCTCGACATGTGCTCTGCCATTCTGGAAATGTGCCATTCTAGAAATGTGACATGTTCCCCGACATGTGATCCTTTTGAGATTCTTCTCTAAGTCAGGCGACCGAGCCTTTCGCTTCTTCCAATGCCTTTATAAAAGCGATCATTTTTAGTGGACCGTAGAATATGACTAGGCTTTCACCGAGCTTAAAGACTACTTGTCCAAGCCCTTGATCTTACAGCATCCCTGCCTTGATGCATCGCTCTATGTTTTTCTCTTCACATCAACAAAAACCATGAGCTCAATCATGGTTCAAGAGGTCAACAACTGGAAAATTCCACCATACTTTGTTAGCCATGTGCTCCACGACGAGGAAGTTAGACACCAATAGATAGAAAAAGTGGCCCTGACCTTGCTAGTCACATCCCTCCAACTATGCTACTACTTCCAAAGAATCCAGACAATCATGTGCACCGACTAGCCCATCGGTTAGATACTCCACAAGCTTGACTTGGTAGGGTGAGCGATGAAGTGGGCCATCGAACTGTTTAAGTACTGCATCTTGTTCAAATGGCGTGACCTCATAAAAACCCAAGTTTTTTCAAATTTCCCACTTAAATTATCACCATAACCCCCCAAGTACCATTGAATGTTCCACCTAGTTCTTGTCGATAGACGAGTCCTCCAACTAGAAAGGCAGCAATGCATGAATCTTACACGAACATCCTGACAGTGTAATGATCAAATATTCTTTTCACTTTGCCTTCCATATTAGGAACAATCAAGCAAGGTATGAGGCCTTGATTGGTGGGATGCCACTGGCAAGGGAAATGGACATTAAAGAGCTATCAGTTTGCAATGAGTCACAATTGTTAAGGGACACGTGCTCGGGATTTACAGACGAAAGACCCCCAATTGATGAAATACCTCCCAACAAGTTAGCGATGCTCGGGACTTCTTCACTCACTTTGACCTACATCATGTTCCCCAATACCAGAACAATCGAGTTGATCTTCTTTAAAAATTGGTCAACATAAAGAAGCCCGACAACAACCACTCAGTAATCTATAAGACAGTGTCTACTCCAAGCATCTCAATGCAATAGACACCATTTTTATTCGGGCAGAGGAGCTCGACTCATGGATGAGACCCATCACCAGGCACCTTAACGAAGGTTCCCTCTTGCCAGAAATAGTTGTTAAATAAGATGATTAGAGCATTCGCTTGCTACATACTGATCAACAGTGTCCTTTATCAAAGAGGATTGACAACCCCTATGTATTGCATTGCTTGTCACCAACCCACACTGACTTATCATGAAAGAAGTTCACAAAGATTCGTGTGGGAGCCACATTGGGGAACGTGTCTTAGGAGACAAAATCTTGAGGGCTAGATACTACTGGCTATCATTGAGGGAAAACTGCAGTGCATACATCTAGAGCTATGACAAGTGCCAGCGTTACGTTGACCTTCATCATCAGCCCTCAGAGTCGCTGCACCTGATCTCATCCACCTGGTCACTCAACAAATGGGGCATGAATATTCTCAGACCCTTCCCAATGGCAACCCAATAGCTGAAGTTTTTTATTGTCGTTGTCGATTACTTCAGCAAATGGATTGAGGTTGAACTCGTTGCCACCAACATTGTCGACCGAGTTGTCCTTTTCCTCTGGCCTTCCGTCATTTACTGCTAAGGGATCCCAAAGGTAACCATCATAGATAACGGAACCCAATTCCCCAGCAACAAGGTTCAATGGCTCTGCATCGACCGTGACATTTAACTAATTTTCACTTTGGTCGAGCATCTTGAGACAACAGGCAAGGTGAGGTCGCTAACTGAGTCAATCTTAGGGGTTTACATCGCAGATGGGATAAGGCACAGTCATCGTGGCCAGAAGAACTCTCCATGGTCTTACACACGACTCCACACTCTGTCACATGAAAAATCGCTGACCCTAGCTAGAAAGTCTTGGACCACGACCCGCACTATGCTGATAGTGCGCACAGGGCCGACGTTGACACCATTTGCAAAGTCAGAGAGCTTACCCACCTAAAGGAGCAAGCCGCCAAACAACACCAAGGCCAAATACAACACTAAGGTGCACGTCCTTGCCACTTCAACAAGGGAAACCTTACCCTAAAAAAAGCGCAACCAAACCAGATACACAACAAGCTCTCACCCAAATGGACAGGTCCCTATTGCATCAAAGAAGTTGTCAGAAAAGGTGCTTACCGACTTCAAACCTTGGATGGAGGTCGCATCCCTCGCATGTGGAATGCTGTAAGCCTACGCTTCTACATTAGTTGACTGCCTTGCACTATTCTTTATGTTTCCTTTATTTCCTTTTGTTTCTTTCCTGTTTTCCCTTCTTTTTTGTTGTTCTTTTTTTGTTTATTGCCATGTATCCCCTCAGAAACTACTTTTGTATTCTCTTAAATGGAAATGAGGTGCTGCAAATGATTATTAGGGATAGGGTGCCAATATAGTTGGGATGCTGTCTCCTATTGTGATGTGTTTGCACCTCTATGTTTTTTTTTCTTACCATCCCAACATAACTTGATCCCAAGGTAATCATGAGTTACCTTACAGGTCGTCAAAATCAATCGCAAAGTAATCATGAGTTGCCTTGCAGGTCACCAAACTTGATCCCAAGGCAATAATGAGTAATCTTGCAGGTCGTAAAAATTGATCCGAAGGTAATCATGAGTTACCTTACAGGTCATCAAAATCGATCCCAAGGTAAGCATAACATTAAAATTCTAATATTCGTTTAATGAATTAAGTCTCTACCACTAAGTCTTTAAACGTTAACAATTGAACATTAAGTCTTTAACGAATTAAGTTTTTACTAAGTCTTTGAATATTAAGTCTTCAACGATCACTAGGACAGTGCTCAAATTTCCTGAAACGTGCGAATCCCCCATTTCAAGTTCTTACAATGCCTAAGTCCTTGAAACTACTGCAAGTTTTCGCTTAAAACATTTTTTCGTCCAAGTAAGTCTCGCAATTGTATTCGAAAAATGAAATCATATTTGCACAACGTTAATATTCATCATTCCAAGATGGTTCACAACATTAAAATATAATTACCGAACACTTCTATTAACTATACCAACCTTTACAATATTTCATCAAAAGCAAACAAGCCAAGCAAAATGTAGCATGAGCCTAAAAGTGTTGAAAATAACAAACAGGAAGAAGTGTCACTAGAGATCCATGATTTCCCTATTGATAACCGCCGTAAAATACCCTATCTTTGACAGGTCCACATTTCGCAATAAGGCGCAGACTTGCTTCTAAACAGTGTCGAAACCATCGACATACTTGGTTGTCACCTATAACTTCATCTCCTCCACTCTGGCCGAAAGGCATTTTATCTCTTCTTCCAACTAGGCCTTGGACGAAACAACCTCATCCCCCTGAATGACATCCAAGTCCTGCACAAGTTTGTTCTTTCCCTCTTTCAGTGTGTCCCTCTCATGGACAATCTTGTCCTTCAATCGATCCAGATCACTCATCTCCAACTAGAACTTCTTCAGATCCTTCCCCGACTTGGCCAGTTTTTTCTTCAACCATTTATGCTCCTTCATCATTTGTCTGATTCGGTTCTCCCCGTCAACAACCAAAAAGGCAAGGCGATTCGCCAAGACCTCTTGGTCCTTAAAGATACTCACAGGGCCCTTCTTTGATCATACTTTCTCGTCGGCCTTCAAGACGAGGTGTTCTTTGACAAAGGTGTGGTGGTCAAAGGCATTGTCCCACAAGGACATAACACCTTTACTCATCTCCCTCGTGACAACCTCAGAAGGAGTTTCCTCGCTATCTGCACAATCTGCATGACTTCTTTCACTTTTCCCTGGGACAACCTCGAGCACTTGCGTGTGACAGCATTACCCTCGACAAAGGTTGACCTGACTTCTAGGATCGGTACAATACCTGCAGAGGTTGGTGCGGTAGCAAACTATTGCACCTTTTTGGCCTTCCAACCGTCTTCATCTCCTCCATTGACAAAGCCCTTTTTTTCTGTAAAACACACACAAACGAATTAGGCAAGGAAAAAACATCAAGTAATAAAAGGTTAAAAACCCGATTAGTACCCATATGTTTTTTAATGTCAACATTGTTATACTCCAGCTTTAGCATAATCTCGGTAGGGTGGAAACTCGATACCTCTAACTGACTCACCACTGCCCTCTCTCCCTCCAATAATGACTCTATACTCACCTCACAACCATAGTTTGATTTCTTCACCCACTAAAGTGGGAACCGTCTAGCAGGTCGCTGCTTGGAACCAAACTCCTAACTTTAAAAATACTTGTCCTTAAACTTATACGACGAGATATATAGGTCTAATAAGCTTCTACCCACTACACTGCTAAAAGACACCCAATTGGATGGTTGTTCTGTTTAAGTTCATAAAAATAAAAGAATATGTTCGAGGTCGGCTCCACCCCGATTTGGAAGGCTTGTAAGAAAGCCCAAATATTTAGGTGGAGTTGAGAATGAGCCACGTTAGCCCTAGTCAAAACTCCCTTCTCAAAGTCCAATAAAGAAAGCTGCAGACCGAGCCTGGCGAACATGGTCTCGAATAGGATAGTAAAATGTTCCTCATTTCCTTAGGGCGGTCATACACGGTGGTTCCTCATGGAGACAAGGCTCGCAGACGATCATGTCCTCGACCTTGTTTGTCGTCATCAACTGCTTACTCCTCAACCAATTAACCACCTCCCAACTCGAATATTTAGAAATGTGCTTGAAAATGTCCGGTTTTACCCACGGGTAAGTCTCTCGCCAGTTCATAGGCGACACCTCTGGAGTCATCCCCATAATCGCTGCATTCGCTGTCTTGCTCTCCATAAGTATATAGACCCCCCACTATAATCTATAGCTAGGGAAGAAGAACAAAAGGGATGAGATGCATACCTCCCAAGAAAACTAGAAGCAGAGACGAAAACCACCCAAGATGTCGTTGTGCACCGCCGTGTTGGAACTTCTTCAATCAACGAGAATCGTAACTCAGAAAACTCTTCTCTCTCAACCCACTTCCAAACGTTACATAGAAGACAAAGGGGTGGGACGTGGGTTTGCATCTCTTAGCCTTCGTGATGCCTCAAACTCTCGCTTAGAACTCCTCCGTAGATAGGTGACATGTGGGCTTCCAAGGACAATAGAAGAAACAAGTTGATTAGATAAATGTCTATCAAAGTGCTGCTTCAGACAGAGCATCGCGTCACCACCTTAGGCCTGTCAGAAGGGTTTAATGGGCTTGCAACAAAAGTTCGTTCAAGGCTGAAGAGCTAATGGACTGGGGTCATGCAGATAATAACCTGACCCTATGACGGCACGAACATGCCTTGTAACCCCTCAACGACGACCACGACTTCCACAATGTCACGATCCTGTTCTCCATACAACACTGCACCACAACCTACGTAGATAGATGAGATCTCCCTCATATTAAGGGTGACGACCACGAGCCCAAACCTATAAAAGGAGGGTAGGGTTAGCCTCGTGAGAATACAAGTTATTCTAGATAGAAACTCATCGAGGAAACAACCTCTTTAATCGTTAGCGAGAACATGATTACTTTAGAAACTTAACTAAAGTGATGATTTAGTGGTTATCCAAGTAGTATTTTCCTTTCTCGTTGCTTTTTACCTAGGTAACTCAGCACCGTGTGGTAAATGGCAAGTGGCAACATAAATGAATGGAAGAGACCGACCCCAACGATGCTAAGCTTAACTCACCATCAATTACTTATATAAAATAGCCGTGAACAATGTGAAAAATAGATCTAGACAGGAGATAAAGATGGGAAAATTTAGAGTAGGCTTCTTGCTATTGCTGTGTTTAATAGTCACCGCCACCGCTGAACAATGCGGTCGGCAAGGTGGTGGGAAGACATGTGCGAACAACCTATGCTGCAGTCAGTACGGTTGGTGTGGGAACACGGAGGAATACTGTTCTCGTTCTAAGAACTGCCAGAGCAACTGCTGGGGCGGGGGGGGTGGCGGTGGCGGTGGAGGAGGAGGTGGCGGTGGCGGTGGCGGTGGCGGCGGTGAAAGTGCGTCTAATGTGCGGGCCACATATCATTACTATCAACCGGAGTTACACGGGTGGGACTTGAACGCGGTGAGTGCTTATTGCTCGACTTGGGACGCTGGGAAACCTTATTCATGGCGCAGCAAATATGGGTGGACGGCATTCTGTGGCCCCGTTGGGCCTCGTGGCCGTGATGCATGTGGAAAGTGCCTACGGGTAAGATATCTATTTAATTGTTTTTGTTTCTTCCAAATCTTATAAAGGAATTAAGATGAATATGATGGATGATGCAGGTGACTAATACAAGAACGGGAGCGCAGACAACGGTGAGAATCGTTGATCAGTGCAGCAACGGAGGGTTGGATTTGGACGTCGGCATGTTCAATCGTATCGACACAGATGGCCAAGGCTATCAACGAGGCCATCTCATTGTTAACTATCAATTTGTCAACTGTGGAGATTAGTTGCCCCATATTCACTGGATCCATCATCCATGCTCCTTATTAATAAACTCCTCATCTATACTGCCTAACTTAAATACTCTGAATAATTGTTTAGTTGAGGTTCCGCATTTTTATATCCTTAATTAATGATGTTAATAATATTATTACATCCAATCACCTCCTCATCCATGCTCTTAATCTTAATCAAATCATTCAACATATAACAAATTAATATCACATAACTATCTTAATAATTTTTTAATCCCTAAATGTGTTAACCTTCCAAAAAGAATTCCTAAATGTATTAAGCTATTTGTTTAAAAGTTATCCTTAATTAATAATTAGCAATTTTTTTGAAAAAAACTTTTTTTTTTAAAACTGGAGAACATGAATATATAATTTATTAATGAAAATATTTTTTTTCTTTTCAAATGTTAATTAATTAGATGAGAAATAATTAATTGAAAAAATATAAGTTTAAAAAATAATTCTGTTTATTTCAAAAATATTATTACAAATAATTAACAAATTTTATGTAATTAACTATTATTATTAAATTGTGTGTATTGATAGTATCAATATTAATTTATAAGTGATGACGATTTGTATAATTTGGTTTAAATAAGTTTTTTGTCTTTATAGTTTTATAAAAAATCATTTTTTATCCTTAAAATTTAAAAAATATTTTTTTAGTCCTGAAATTAATTTTTGTCTTTTATATTAATGTTATTTGTTTATAAGTTCTGGTGTATTTGTTAGTGCAGAATGTCAAATCGAAAATTGAAAGGGTTAAGGTTGAGGAGAGGAATGATTCACAAGTACAAAAACATGCTTCTCTATCAGCACTTTTTCAACGGCGTATAAAAGTGAATTAGGGACTAAAACAATTATTTTTAAATTTTAAAGACTAAAAATAATTTTTGGTAAAATATTGAGACAAAAAATTTATATAAGACGTATTCTTTTTATTATTAAGTAGTTTAAAGTTTGAAGTTGTCAATTTAAGAGGATATTAGAAGAGAAATATTTACTTTGTGTGGTACAAAATTTTAATATTGCAGTCACAATTATAGATGTAGAACAGAACTAGTTTAAAACTATATATGTTAGTTTTAGTCCTTGACTTGTCGACAACTTGAATTAGATACAATATTCAAGTGAATTAAATTATTGATTTTTATTTGAGAGGTAGTAAAAGGAAAAAAATGACTTACAGGAAGAGTATATGAGATTTAACCTTAAGCTGATACTAAGAATATACTTTTGAAAAATATAAGAAAAAATATCTTAAATATTAGTCTTAAATATAAAAAAAAAATGACTAATTTTATCATATATATTTGATAACATGATTCTTAAAATATTAATCTTGTCATTTATTTGAGATATGTATTCCTAATGCTATTGTTTTTATCATGGTTCTTAAAATTGGGTTGTATTGATCGATTGGTTGAATTGGAAATCAACTACTGATATGGTCTTTTTCATCTAAAAAATCAGAGGAGTTAGAACTCGGGTCGAACTGGATGAAAATAAGTCAAAACTACCAAGGCTTATGGGTTTCAATTTTTTTTAAAAAAAAGGCTTTTTTCATTCACCCAATGGTATAAAACAAATGCCCATAAAAAAGAGATTATCCAAAAAATCTCATTGTGAAAAAATGAATAAATTAAAAAAATTATAAAAAGTTCATAAGGATTGCTAATCAATTGCTCAAAAGTAAATTGACAAATTTGTATTTCAACCGGCTCATAAAACATAAGTTCATGTGCATAAGACTTTCTCACTTGATAGTCTCTTTACCAAATTTTGATAATAACTTAGAATATAAACATTTTTCAAAGAGTTATTTTAAGTAATGTAAGACTTTGTCTCTTTATAATATTATAAACTCAACAACACTTAATATGATGTATTATATTTGTGTTATCATATATATATATATATATATATGTATATATAACATATTTTTTTCTTATTATTGTACTATATTAATAAAAAGTAGTATTTTGTTGAACTTTGATTGAATATTTGAACCTTAACCTATATCATTGCTGGTTTAGTTTTAAAAACCTTGGTTTTTATTTGTGCATCTGTTATCCAATTATGTTCTCAACAATGATTTTAACCACATGCAACCACACATGAGATACAAAATGTTTTTGTTAAAGTGGCTACACCATGACCTAGTCATAAACAAATTCAAATATCCAGGAGGTATGTCTACTTTACCTATGTGCCCTCATTGCTCTAGACAAGTGAAAACAATCTTGTATATCTTGAAAGATTATGTGTTCCTTGAGATTGTCTAGATGTGTGTTAATCAAACCTTTTCCCATGCTTTTTTTTTCTTTTCTAATGCTATTGACTGGATAGCTGCTAATATAGGAAACTCAACCTCAGTGTATGAAATTCAATGGAATGTGTTTTTCTCAATAATTTTGAATACGATATAGAAGGCTAAGAATAATTACATGTTCTAGGCAATGCAATTTGATTACAGTAAAATTACTATCTCAGGGATACAAAGAGGTAGGCAAATTTCTTAAGCTTGCAATGTCCCTTTGACTCCTAATTCAAACACCTATGAGCTTTAGCATGTGAGGTGGACATTACATACTATTGAGTGGATTAAAGCAAATACAGATAGGTCAGACAAATAGAATGCTTAGTCTGCAACGTGTACGAGCCTGTTGCGTGATGACAAAGGTCGTTGGTTAGAGTGGTTTGTCCGGAATTCGAGCTCGACAAATGCAACCATTGCTGAATTTAAGGGGGGGATTACCTTTACTCTACATTTTTCATAGAATGTGAACATGAGAAAATTGTAAGTGGAACGTGACTCTAAAAGGGTCATTGATTTTGTCAACAAAGAGGTGTTGAAATCATACCTATATTGGCCTATAGTGCAATTATTAGAGTTTGGGCACCTAAAGATTGGGAAGTTATTTTTTTTGCATATCTTGCGAGGGACAAATATGATTGAGCACCATTTAGCTAACATTGGTCACTCTTATGCACTAGGTACACTTGTTTTTATTCAACCACTACTTCTTGTTTGCTCCTTCTAGGTAAAAATGTTATGGGAGTATCCATAGATAACTTTGTCTCTTTGTAAAGGCTTGTTGTTTGAGCTTTTAATTCAAAAGGTTCGTACAATCAATTGAACAAAAGATAATTCTAAATAGGTTTGATAATAACAAATATATTAAACTTGATCTTCTAATGATCTTCATATGAGTTATGTTGTACGAAGATGCACAGATAGAAGATAACTCATGGAAGCTTGAAGAAGATAAGAATATCAATCAAAAGTTTAGAAGAAAGCATAAGAGATCATCCGAAGGTATTTTGGTCAAAACAATCTAATATGAAGACCAGAAGATGCTATCGGAAGAGTTGATAGTCATCAAAACATAAGAAGACATCATAATCAGAAAATCATCGCATAGATATCAATTAGAAGTTGTCACTGTAAGATCAGAAACTACAAAATTGTAGTATCAAATGACTACTAAGCAAAAGTAGTGGATGCTAGTTTAGAAGGCACAGATATTTGATGAGACACACTTTAATCCTAAGACCAGAAGAATTTGTTAATCATAATGTTCAAAATGTGATGTTTTCCTTTAAAGGATGAAGAACCAAGCTTCAAGAGAAACCATCTGATTGGAAGCTTTTGATGGATATTAGAAAACCAAGGCACTCTCTTCATTTAAGAGGGTAATGGTTACTGATGAAGAGAGAGTAAACCTCACCACTTCTAACATTAAACAAGGATGTGCTTCTATGAAGAAGAATAGATCAACAAACAAGAAGAGTTCAACTAACTCAAACATCATCTAAAGAAGTTGAGTAATCTTCAGCTATACACTATTTAAGTATTGTGAAATTTATCTTTACTATTTTGATTTTTTATATTATTGAAATGTTAATTGTATGTTATAGTTATAGATAAGGTAAACTATATTTTGGTACACAGACTTTTTTAGATTTATGGTTTTGGTACATAAATGTTTTGTTCATAGTCAAGGTATATAAACATTTTTTGGTTTGAAAATATTTGAGAAAAAAAAATATCTCGTAGTAATTTAAAAAAATAAGATTTTAAGTTAATTAAAAAAGTAAAGTTGTGTTTCAAAAAAATTATAAAAAAAATTTTAAAATATTATGAAATAAAAATTTAAATTAAAAAATGCAATTTCATTTGTTGCCTAAAAAGTATTATAAAACAGAGGTGAGAGAGGCAAAGAGGGAGAAAGTATAAGGTAGGAAAGGGTACTAAGCGAGGAAAAAGATAGGAGAACTTTATGTAGATAGGTGACACGTGGGGCAGGGATGGGGGAGGACAGGTAGGAATAGGATAGCGGGGGTAGTAGGGGAAGAGAGAATAAGGAATGCAAGAAAGATGAATATTAATTTTTTTAATTTGTAAAAAATTAATAAATAATAATAAATACATTAACATATCATTGCTTAAACCCTAAAATAAATAAATAAAACTAAAATTTTAAATGAAAAAATGTTTGTATAGGTCCAAAAAAAAAATTATTCTACTAAAATTATAAGTTTAAAAAAATTTATATATCAAAATCATAATTTACTTCTATAAATAATTTTATAATTTTTACATGAAATAAATTTTTACAAATCGAGTTGAGTTGATAAAACCCACAACTACAAAATTCAATTTTTTAAAACGCTAATCTGAAACATTATTCCAAAACCATTTAGAAAAAAATATTATGGTAGTAGGAGTTAATTTTAAAAAATAATTAGAAAACTCCTTTTCCCCTACTTTCCTGTTTCCACTTGCATCTTGCCTAAGTCACACATTCTTTTCCCTCCATTCTACAACCCTAAAACCCATCATGCCTCCATTCACCCGTGTCCCCATTCCATTCTCGGCGCATGCCTCCTTCAATCTTCGTCTATCGTTGTGTTTGCTTCTCTATCACATCCACCTACGCTCTTTGAAGAACATGGTGCCGCTAGCCTCAGTCTTCTTCATCGGCGTTGCTAAGGAAGCCTTTGTCTGCTCCTCGTCGGTGAGGTTAGGAATTCTTTGTGAATCTTTAATTTTTGCTAGGTTAATCTCTTCTCTCTCACAACACAATCACAGTGTCTATCTAATGCACATTTTTCTAATATTATGAGCAACAGTTTGGATTAAGAACCAAATTTAGAAGTTATTTTCTAGAACTACAACCGGAAGTGTTAATAAGAGATGGTTGTGACAGCACACGTGGGCTCGGACCGTGTTGCGTTCACTCCACAATAATTATGGAATATAAAATTCTGCTGGAGCCGAAAAGTCATGGTTATATTTTTTATTTCTGAAAGTGAACATTTCCTTTTAATTTCTTTCCTTTTCAGTGTATGTTTATGTTGTGTGTGTTGCTTTAATTTAGCTCAACGTCTAAATAAGAATACATAATGTTTTGGGTAAAAATGTAAATGTTCACTTTAGTTCATTATTGAGTGTCTCCCTTGCTTTTGGGCTCCCCATAGTTCCAACAAGCGGTCCGTGAATAGTTTGTGAAATAGTAATAATAATGGTCCATGAATTAGGAAGAATAAGACATATTCATCTTCCCAATACATTAGCATTTGTAGAAGAAAAGTAAGTACTGGCTACGAGAAAATGTAAAAGAAATTAGCCGTTGTTCTTATAGTTGTTCAGAGAGAAAGTTTGTTTTGTCTGTCAATCAACAATATATCATTTGTATTATTCGTATCTAGTATTGTTGTTCAACTAAAATTCATAGAATATTTGAATTACAATAACCTAGAAAGTTGCTTTGATTGTGTTGATTTAATTGTCGGGTTGATGATTCTCGTGAATAAATTATTATTTTTCTATTAATGAACAACAAAAGGGTTGTATTTTCTTTTAAGCCAACTGATGAGTTGAAGTTGGATGAAATTATGATGGAGGAACGATTGTAAATGGGAGAATTCTTGAGAGGTTTAATTTGCGCAATTAGAATATGCGGAACCAAAATTGCATATTCATGACTAAAAATGCAATGAAACATTTTATACTATTTTGTCCTCCTGTACTTGTTTCATACTCTTTCGTTTTTGCAAGGCTTCATTTAAATTTGGGCATCCCTTCTTGTCAAGTCTCTTTTGTAAGGATGACAACGGGACGAGATGAGTGTGGGTTTAGCCTTCCCCGTCTCCGTTCTCAGAAAGTGCAGACACTGTTTGGGTTTGTATATAATAAGAGCGGGTATGAAATTTTAATCTCTATCCTCATCCCTGTTGGATATTTAAGGTTCGAGTATATCTATGTGTATTCGTTATATTATTTTTTACAATTTATATTTATTTATTTATTATTAAATAAATTATATATATATATTAAGTTATTAATTATATTTTAATTTAAAAATATATAAAGAATAATTAATAACAAAAAATTATAAATTAAAGTTTAAGAATTAAATTTTTTTATTAAACATATAACTTTAAACTTATTATATAATTATTAAAAATATAATTGGGTAGGTACAGGATGGTAAGTCACATACTCATACCCAATTCATCACATCGGATAATACTTGTACTTGTATCCATACTCGGTCAAGGTGAGTAATGCTTGTCAAAATCGGGGCGAGTTCGAGGCGGTACCTACAAATACAAGTATTTTTGTCATCTTACTCACTTGAACTCCAAAATTCTGTAAGGAATTCTTGAAAATTTAGATGGGAAAATCAAGTTGCCTCAAAACGAAAAGGTTCCTGTCTCCGGTTAACACTTCCCTTACTTGTCATAATGATTAGGATCGACCAATGATCGGACTTTAAGAACGGAAGGCAGAAAGGGAAGCCTGTTGGAACCTTAAGCAGCAGGGTAGGTTGATCAACACAGTCTAATCCTTCCCTCAACTGGCCTCTCTCCAGGTGAGAGTAGGTTCCAAAAATCCTGTATCCAATAGGTTATTAGACTGAACAAAATTCATGAAATCAGACATACCTTTGCCAAGATGGTGATGGCGACCCATCCTCTGGATCATGTTTCTTGATAACTGAGTTAAAATCACCCATCAGGTTCCATGGACCATGGCATTCAACGACTACCTCACCAAGTTTTTCTCCGAGGGTTCTCCTTTTTTTAATATGCGAGCAGGAACCTCCTTAGGTTGCCTCAGCAAACACTAAAGTGTATAAACTAGTGATCCTCAACAAGCACTTCCATATTCCAATCAGACGATTTCCAATGGCACTAGATTCCACCAGATCTCCGTACTGTGCTTCCAATATGTCAACAATTGAATCTCAATCTCGACACCATTTTCTAAGCCTTTTCACTGTTGACCTAATTTTCCATAAGAAACATAAGAGTGACATCATAAGTATGAGCACTCTCTCTCACAAGAGAACTAAAACCCCATGATCCTTCCAAGCTAAGAATTGCCTTTGAAAAGCTCATCTCTTTATCCTTCCATTACCATGAAGACCTTATATCTTAGAGTTCTCCTTCCTTGATTGCTCATAGTGGTCGTTGCATGAATTACCTTGGTTTTCCACATGCTTTCAGTTCTCACCCATTCCTAGGGAATTGCTGAAGATCCCCTAATACCAGAACATGGTCTGTAGGAGTCGTGACCTTTTCGCTTCCATCATGTACCCCATGGAGAGAGGCACTTGCTTAGTTTGCTGCGGTAGGGTCTACAAGTGGATCAGGTATTGGGGAAGCTTGAAGATGAAGTTCTTGCCTATTCTCTGATATAGACGAATAGTATCAAGTTCCTCATGAGCATTCACACATTGTGTATCTTGGTAAGTTGTCTAATTGACTTTGTTTTGATAGGCTTGATGTCATGAGACTCATGACTATAGACTTTGTGTTGGTTTTTCTGGATTGAGGCATGCGTTTATTGCCTGTATCATTGGCCTATCCTTCGCGAGATGTGCTCGTTTTTTCCTACAGTTTCACATGGCTCCTTGTTCTTAGCATAACAAGCATGCTAGTTGATGCTATGCCTTGATAAACTTTATCATTCATCGTGCTCATAGATGCAGGTCCAAGGGAGGTGACATTTTCATGTGCATATGTTATGGTGCATTCTATTTTGCCTTGTGTCAGTGACTCTTCCTAAAGTGGTCTAAACTGTGAGCCACCTGTCCCTAATTTATCCACTTGTCGAGCATCGCTTCTTCTATGGTTGAGTCTCATGATCTTGGGCCACTTGATTTGTTTCTATAGTTATTAACTAATTTTCTGATAAAAAATATATATATTTTTTCATTTCAAGTTTTAAAACATTATTGCCAAAACTCAACTATATAGAGTATCTCCTTTTCAACTACTAGAGAGTGGCGACCAGAGATAGCAATTAGTAATGGTGTTCACAAACAAATGACTACAATTAGATATCAATGATTGATGGTAATAATCGATGATTGATATTTGTAGATTGTTATTAGAGATAAAAATGGTGGTAAAGACTTTGGGATAAGCTTAGTGACAATAATTAGGAATTGATGATTGATGACAACTATTAACAATTGATAACAAACACATATGGTGAAATGAGTTATGTTTAGAGGCAAGCTCAAATAAAACTGAAAACATAAATCTCAAAATCATTTTTTTATTATTTTTAAATAAATAAAAAATTTTTTAAAAATAATTTAACCATATATATATATATATATATATAAAATGTTGTATATAGGAGTTACTTGTTGTATCTAAAATGTATTTTTTTTAGATATTGGGATTTGCCTTCTTTATATATAACTGGATTGTGGTCGTTCCCGCCCGCGTCCTGGGAGTGTCTTCTTATCTGCATAGATCGTGTGGTAGTGGGTCGCAGGAAAATAGAAGATGTACCAACGTGAAAGGTTGGATTGATCTCGTGGAGATTTAATTAATCATCATGACATCGTGAGGACCAAATCGTCATCTACATATCCTAGTCCAATATATATGTATTTCAAAACTGAAAAAATAAATAAGATAACGTGTAGGAAGACTGATGTAGCCAGATTGGATTGTTGACCAATATTGTTCAATGTTCAATTATTAAAGCTTTAGCCGCCCCATTTCGCATCTTATTTTACTCGACTAGCTTGTTTTTTGGCAATTTGATATAGTGACTTAGATCATATATACGCGTAATATGTAATTAGTATAAGTATGGTATATACTGATGTTTTCGTTCTTATCGTATAGCCGCCGGTCACGTGCGGAATGGTATGGTATGTATCGTGTCGCAACATAAATAAATGATGATGCATGTAATAGACCCACGACAACGATGGTTAGGTTAGCTCACTGCTCAGTATCAGTATCAATTATTATTTTATATAAATAGCGAGACAAGCTTTGTGGAAAATGTGAAAGATAGAAGGGAGATAGGCATGGGAAAATTTAGAGTAGGCTTCTTGCTATTGCTGTGTTTAATAGTCACCGCCACCGCTGAACAATGCGGTCGGCAAGGTGGTGGGAAGACATGTGCGAACAACCTATGCTGCAGTCAGTACGGTTGGTGTGGGAACACGGAGGAATACTGTTCTCGTTCTAAGAACTGCCAGAGCAACTGCTGGGGCGGGGGGGGTGGCGGTGGCGGTGGAGGAGGAGGTGGCGGTGGCGGTGGCGGTGGCGGCGGTGAAAGTGCGTCTAATGTGCGGGCCACATATCATTACTATCAACCGGAGTTACACGGGTGGGACTTGAACGCGGTGAGTGCTTATTGCTCGACTTGGGACGCTGGGAAACCTTATTCATGGCGCAGCAAATATGGGTGGACGGCATTCTGTGGCCCCGTTGGGCCTCGTGGCCGTGATGCATGTGGAAAGTGCCTACGGGTAAGATATCTATTTAATTGTTTTTGTTTCTTCCAAATCTTATAAAGGAATTAAGATGAATATGATGGATGATGCAGGTGACTAATACAAGAACGGGAGCGCAGACAACGGTGAGAATCGTTGATCAGTGCAGCAACGGAGGGTTGGATTTGGACGTCGGCATGTTCAATCGTATCGACACAGATGGCCAAGGCTATCAACGAGGCCATCTCATTGTTAACTACCAATTTGTCAACTGTGGGAATGAGTTGGACTTTGCCAAACCTTTGCTCAACATCCTGGATGCTCCTTAATTAATAAACTCCTCGTCTCCACCACTACATAAGTTATCTTATCACCAATAAGTGTTTCTGCAGTCTTTCACACTTCACAGGGGATTTTGTTATCCTCAACTAATCACATGAATGATTATCCAAATTTACTCTCTGTCTTAGCAAACAAAATCTATATAATTGATGTCAAATATTAGTATCCACGCTTGGTACAGCAGAATCGCGAAGACCAGTCACAATTACAAATGTAGGCAATGTTGGTTTTAATCCGTGACAGGAGTTGTTGTTGGTTACTTGAATCCACCGTAATAGATAAGTCATCCATCCATTGACTTGAGGTACCACATACGTTCATTCACGTTTCTGTTTTTTATTTGAGACAGAAGAAAAGGGAACACCAGCCACACCACTCACAAAAAGAGGACTCGACAGATTTAACATTAGGATAGAGCAAACAAAACAAAAGGAACAAAAGTTATAAGTTAAAACATTTTTTTTTATAAGATGTGAGATCTTTTTTAAATTAATTTTAGTTAATATGTAACTATTTTGTATATTTTAAAATTTTAAGGTTTTTTTAATTATTTAAAAAATTATAAACAGTTATTTTAACTTTTTTATAATTTTTTCTATGAGTTCTAGAAATAAATACTCTTGAATTTCATTTTTTACAGTATTCTAATTAAGTTTGATTATTTGTATTGACCTGATAGCAATAAAAACATGTTTGTAAATTAACTAAATGATCTATCGTAGAATTTACGAAATTCTCTGTTTCGAGAGAGGAGTTACGATAAGTGATAAATGTGTGCTTTTAAACGAGACAAAAATTTCAAATTCTAATGAAGTTATTTCTGAAAAATGATATAAGATGTAATAGTATTATTTCGTGCATATTGCAGAAATTAGCCTTAACTAATGTCAGAGGATGAGATTTTTTTTTTTTTTTTTATAAGTCAATAGATTTTAATTTAATATCAGAAAATGATTTGAGTACAAGGCAAGGTTATGATTCAACACAATTAAAGCAGGAAGAATACTATACATTGTATAACGACGACTTCATGATTTATTTCGGAAACTTCATGATTTATTTGGGAAATGAATATACCTTGAGTTTAATTGTGTAACACCATCACTATACAAGGTTATGATTTATATCATAGCACGTAAAATCAATTCTTTGAATATTGTTGCATTTTAAATACACTATAAGTTATCATACTAAGCAAAAGACCAAATTCTCCTTCATTCCTTGGATTCATTGACCAGATCCAAAAACTAGTATTGACCAGATCCAAAAACTAGTAGCTGAACTTTTGAAAGTTGTATGCAGCGTCATTGTTATCTCCCACCAAACGCATAGCTTGATCCACAATTTGAAAGGCAAGTTGCACTTTAAGAATAGATGGAGCATTGTTTCAAGTTGCTCTCCACAAAAAATGCAATCAGTTTCTTCTGCTAATAACAGTCTTCTGTGCACTAAATTGTCTCGTGTTGGCAGTTTGTTTGCATCCAGTAACCAGCTTAAGCATTGAACCTTTGGTGGTACTCCTTTAACCCACAGCAAGACAAAAAATGAGTCCCCCTATTGAATAACATTCTTTGATAGCACTAGGTACGCAGATCCTACAATATATATTTTGGATTCATCAGCCGTCCACATCTACCTATCTTGCCTTCCTTAAGTTAATGAAACATAACCCAGTGCCACCAATAACTCCAGCTACTCTTTCTCTCAATTAAATAACCTTCTCCTCCAATTCCATTTTCATTTGCCCCCTTCACCCTTCATCTTCTTTATTGAACTATTTTTTCTGAGTTTCCAGCCTGAATAATTTGCTAAATCTGCTACTTAGACTCTGCTCCCCTACCCATCTATCCTACCAGAATCTTATTTGAGTGTCATCTCTTATGGTGTGCTTTATGTATTGATTCCACCACCTAGAACAATTTCTTCTATTTACCATCCAAGTACCATTCAATTGAGGTACTTTGAACATAAGAGTTTCAACCACACCTTGTTGTCCTCCACTTTAATTTTCAACTTCTATTTCCCTAGTAGCGCCAGATTAAACCTTCGAAGGTCCCTTAAACCTAATCCCCCTTCCTCCTTTTCCCTATAGATCTTATTCCAAGACACCCAATGAATCTTCCTACTTTGGTCCTTTCCGTCTCATAAAAATATTTAAAAAGAGACTCCAATACAACGACTATATACATGTTAGTGCTTTGAAAAAATGAGAGAAAATATAGAGGCAACATTATTAGGATGACTTTAACAAGCACCACCATCCCTGCTAAAGAAATGAACTTATTCTCCAATACACAAATTCTTTTGTGAACAGTCTTCTTCACTCCCTGTTATATCACCTTTTGTGCTGGTTGATCCTTTACAGGCAAGCCCAAATACCTGAAGGGAATAGTCCCCCTTTTGCAATTCAGTACTGACTTTGCCCAATCCAAACATCGATTCGACACATTTATTCCCATCAATTTATTTTTGTAGAAATTTATCTTCAAACCGAACATGAGTTCAAATTTTTGTAATATGGATTTAATAACTTCCATCAAGCCCTAGTCCCCTTAAGCCATTAAGATTGTAGTATGCAAACTACAAATGAGAAACACTAATTATGTCCTTCCCCGCCTTGTAACTCTTTAACAACTTTAGCTTCACTGCTCTTCGAATTAGCTGACCCAATCCCTTTGCTGCTATCAAGAACAAAAAAGGTGATAGTGGATCGCCTATCTAATGCCTTGCTCCATTCTGAATTCCTTTATGGGACTCCCATTTTACGAAAACTGACAACCTTGCCGATTGCTTAACAAATTACAATTCTTTTAAGTCAAGAAAGTTTGATATACAAATTATAAATTTTGTGTTTGTTAGAAAACTTTTAATTAATATTTCTATATTCAAACAATTTATTTTTTATTTAAATTTTTTTATGAGTACGAGTATACCGAATACTCGATGAAGACAAGGATATGATATAAATCTCGTACCTGTTAAGTATCAAGATAAGGATGGAAAGAGGGTAAGAACATTGTACTCGTCCCTGTCCCGCCCCATTATATGCCCAATACTTGTTGTATTTTAGTTTAAAATAATGGAATCATCCAAAAGTTGTGCTTGAAAAAGACTCGACATAGCTGAGTTGAAAAAATATAAAAAAGACTTTCTTATTACTTTTTATTACAACATCTATCTTTACTAAAACTAATTTTATTTAGAATAGTTTAATAAGAATGCTTTTTATAAAAACTATTTATACATTGCGCCTATATAGTAGAACATGCTCTTTTGTAAAAATTGCTTTTAATTTGTATCTGGATAAATAAATGCGCATCTATATAAAAAAAATGTGTGTATGTATAGAGGATTAGACGATGTCTGCGTCTATATATTCAAAACAATTATTTTATCAAATGTTTAACTTGTGTCTGCTTTTCAAAAATTGTTCTCCCTTATAAATGGTTTTCATACAACTTTTTAAAAAAATGTTTTTAGAAGTATTTTCGAAAAAACTTCTTATAACTCTATCAGAACTAACTTTTCATTTTCAAAAAAGTATAGCACAAAGCACTTTTAAAAAGCAAATAAAATGCAAAACAATTCAATTATTTTGAATGCTCCATTTTTTAACCTCTCCCGTTGCTTCCAAATATTTCATAGACAATTATTAGTGTAACTACATTTCTCACCAAAGGATAAGTTGATCAAACTTATATATACATTCATTATATTTAGGATGTATTTGGGTAATTTTCTATAAAAGCATTTCTATGATAAAAAATACAAAAATGTAAAAACAATTTTTTCATAAATTATATAAATGATGTGGAATTTTTTATAACTTATAAAAAAAGAATAAACTTTTTTCTTAGTATTTTTTTAAAAGTGTATCTAGAACAATTTAAACAACCATACTTTTAATATTTTCTGATTCTATAAGAATTAAAGATAGTATCACAGAATTTAAATCATTCACACACTTTACTTAATCAGATAAGTTAAACTTTTTTACAAACTACTCTTAACATATATTTATAATTATTATTGTTGTACCAAAATCCATGGTCATTATTATCGCAAACAGATCTAAAGGGCAATATGCAGAGTAACACCCTTTTTAAAAAAACTTTCATATACATGAAAATTAAAAATATATTAATAAAAATAAAATATTAAATTGATATCTGATTAATTTTATTTTGCTAGAATATTTTATTTATAAATTAACATATAACTAATAGTAAATATATTTTTAAAATGTTATTTAATTAAGAGGATATAAGGTGGTTCTAACCTAATTATTAACAAAAACTAATATTACTATCAGTACTAACGTTTGACGTATGCAAAATTGTTTAATTAACAATTATAAATTACAAATTAAAATCTTAAATAATGATTAAAAATTCTAATACGTTTCTTGATCCTTCCCTCGTAGTTGTGCATGAATTGCCTCTACAATTCTACCTCTGTTAAAATTCTCGACAACCTCGGTTGCCAACAGTAATCAATTCTATTATTTATGAAGGACTTGATCATCGTCAATGGTTTGAGTTAAATAGTTATATTAAGAAAATATTTGAAATAGATTTTATAAAATTTATCTATACATATAAGAAACATTTAAAATTTTCCAAATTTATTTCAATAAAATTAATGATGGAACTTATATAAAAAAGAATTTATTTCAGAAAATTTCATGATAAAGTTTCTAATACATATTTTAATGTAATAATTTTTTCAAAAAAATTTGATTAAATTATTTATTGAAATGCATTTTAATAGTGATTTAAGACACAAACAAACATAAACCTCCACTTGCTATGGAGAAACTCAAGTTCTAGTCCATGCTACTTTTGTTTTTTCCCACTGCAACTGCAGGGACCGGGGGACTATGTTTCTAAAATTTTAAAATTTATAAATATTATTTTCTGCTATTAAATTATGTTAAAAATATTTTATTTATTTTATTTTAGTAATATTTTTGTACTTATTATAATTCTGTTTTCTTACTCATAATAATATTCTTTCTTTTATAAATGGCCTGGACACCCACCCTATTCATAAAAATATTATTACATATTAAATTTCTTTTATGTATTTATTTTTGTTATTGACGTCTTATCGTCCGTGGTCAGCACTTGCCTTTTGGAAGAGAGTTCAATGTGACAGAGAGATGCTGAAGTTTTTGTTTAAGCCGCATTCAATTGCGCAAATTTGGGGACAAACAAATTAAGGTGGTTGGGGCTGTTTAATGTTTTTATTTTGAGAAAAAACACAAAGCAGTGATCAACATATCTTTCCTTATAATTTATTGAAAATATTTTTTTAAAAAAAACTAAAAACAGAAAAAAAAATAATTATTTTCAGTATTTTTAAAAATTAAAACTATGTAAAAATTAATAATAATATTATAATTATATAAAAACTAATATATAAAT